>BSBM01000107.1:1852500-3052500 GCA_027924585.1 Larix kaempferi | reverse complement strand
CATATAATATATCACATAAGAAAGCATATATGTAAATCGTATAGGGCTTCATTGGTCTGGGAGGTCGTTAAAATACACCTTTAACATTTGTGCATAAGGTAGAACAACTACATACCCGTGAGTGGGGATCAATTTCATGTAAGGGTAAACGGCTTTGTTTTAGACAAAATCACTATATCTTAGCCTCCACAAATTTATTGTTTTAGACACAAGCACTATATCTTAGCCTCCACAAATTTAAGGTTGGGGCTCCTATTGAAGGCACTTACTTTGATTCCACCGATGAATGCTAAACTATGAGAGCTGAGGACTGAGTTAAATATAGAATCACTATGGGCGTTCCTTAATTTATATGTTAGTATCTTATTTTAACAATGAAATCCACATAGGATTCATCTTCTGCGCCATCCCATTATTTAAGCAATCTACAAAATGAATGCATATATGATAAAATGAAATCTATTCACGTTTTTGTGCAGCATACATATATGAAATACATGGATACTATAACAATGAAATCCACATAGGATTCATCTTCTGCGCAGAGGTTGCATAGAATTTATTATATGCAGAACAATCGATCGGAGGTGTTTATACCCTTTGTATTCACGCAATCAATCGAGAAAAGAAGCTCACACCTTTGGGAAGCTTATGCAACAACAAAAGAGAAAGGGGTTCAGGCCATTTCATACACACAACATAATTGAATTCAAGCTCACGGCCTTCCCTGTACATAACATAAATTAGATCAGCTTGAAGTTTATACAACAACAAAAATAAAAGGGATCTCACGCCCTTCCATACTCACGACATAACTAAATCGGGCTCATGCACAAAACAGAAATACAAGAATTTAAATGGAAGTCATCCCCCTTCTAGAACGACGTCCCTCTTCTACCATAGGAAAAAAATATATATCAAGATATTTGAGATCGATCTTCATGGTGATGCAATCCTTATCTTTATGAAGGTATAAATCGTTATAAAGCTACTAAGGGTTCTCTGCTTGTAACGAATGAAAGAAAATTTATATATATCATCAAAGAAAAACTATTGGTCCATCGCTCTATACAGAAGACAATGCAATAATTCTATAAAAACACAAATATATAGTTCGCTTCCATGAAGTGACTCTGTCAAGCAGTAGACTATCGAACTTCATGCAGAGATCACCATGGAAAAGATATTATCGCAGAGATTTGCATGATCTTTGTAATCAAACCTGGGATTGATTGTTCCCTTCACAGATAGAAACAAAAACAACCTGGGATCAATTGCTCCCTCCTACCCCCGTCGCTGGTCATTAACACAATAATACGCAGAAGAGGATACCTCCTCCAACTCAACCCCTCTGGAATCTAAAAGCAATTTCCCCCAAAATAAATCTCCCCCCACTCCTGCGTGTATATAATAAGATAAACAACTACTCCGTCGACTGCTTCATTAACAGAATATACAGATATACCTGCCCCCCTTATATAGAGAAATGCACTAATGTGCAGATTACAAGGTCATCATCATCCAACTCCTCCAATTGTCACAGAGTCATGCAGTGCTTTAATGATCGAGGCTATCAAGCTCTTTAAAATATTGAAAGCGATAATACGCTTAAGAGTCCTACCGTAAACATATATGGTATATACAGGCAAGAGTTGCAAAATAGTAGCTACTCTGTTAAGTGCGCCATGATTGTTACGAAAGGTTACGGAAGTTGTATAGCTACCAGTACTTATAGCCCATATTTAATAAACATTATGAACATTACATAGAAACCATGCGATCAAATTGTTACCACAAGAATGGACATGCTTCACCATGCCATTTCCTAGATATCATCTATATGATCCTCTTTGGAGTTATGCGACACGTCAAACCATAGGCAACACGTGGTAGAGTAAAAGGTAAATAACGTATAGATAGAGGGAGCTGTTGAGCGTTACAATACAATACCGATAATAGGAGCATTACAATACAACACCAGGATATGGTAACGCAAGAATGTAGTCCACATAGAGCACTCGGCCAAAACACTAGGCAGTCGAACCCTAGCCAAAGTTTTAAACACTAATACATCTTCTTACATTCCGGGTGTAATCTGTCTCCCACTCGAAATGCATGAATCTTTTTATCTATCTCAATAAAGCTGCGTCTGGGTGTTTTTCTCGAACCCCTGCCTTTCATAACTGTTCTAACCTCTGCTACATCATCTCACCTGCTGGATGCAGGATAGATATTTGAGAGCAAGACATAAAATCCAGTATCTGCAGGGGCTATGTCAAAAGGCGTTCTGCCACATGCATCCCTATAACAGTGAATTCTGCAAAGCAAGCAAGATGATCAAGCAAGCAAGCAAGCAAGATGTGTTCTTTGCGTGAGGATGTTCCAAACTCATTATGGACATCAAGATCAATCACAGAAGCATTCACTCTACCCCTGCCCATATAAGACAATGGCACCAAGATTTGAGATAGGGACTTGTTGTAAAGATAAATTGCTATAGAAAATTCTTTCAAACAGACCTCATGAAAGGATTTACCCTAATGTAATTAGGGTAACTGATGGTGAATGTATAGGCGGACACCTCAATCATCTTTAGCCATAAGATCTAGTTTTGATTCTAGTAAACCTAATGTGCTTCTCAATCATTCAAAAGTATCTTAATAAATAGGCTCTTATCCTCCTTCAAGTGCCTATTCCAAAGCTCAAGAAGGTCTTTACTTGTATGTAATGCATGATTGTTTCTTTCAATGGATTGAGCACATAATGTCATGAATTTTTCATTCACAAATCATTTCAATTGCAATCAGTCCTCCAAGCTATAATTTCCACACAATTTTTATGGTTTCATATCTGCATCTCATGAGTCCTCACAACAATCAGTACAAGAAATGCAATTTCCACCTATTATCATTACTGTTTAGATTGTAATAAATTCTATGTAGAGATCATGCTAGTAAGTTTTGAAGGCATGAGCCATGGGTGTAGCCTAAGTAAGGCTCCTGTTGGAGATCTGGGTTCAAATCCCAGCACCCATTATCCTGATTTTAATTCTAGTCTTTAAATTTTACAGAGATTTAGTTTTTTTTTTTTGTAATTTAACCATTTTTAGGTCTCAACTCAAGTTTTTCCTTTGTACAAGCTAGCATATTTAACATGTAGACCTGTAGATACTAGAAGATTTCTAGATTTGACATAAGCACCAGATCTGAAGGTACATCCATAGATTTTACCAGTTTTAGCCACTATAACATTTTACCTTATTAATTAAGATTAGGTGGGAAAAGCCCATAGGTCCTGAGGGTTTGAACCCTGCTCTGATACCAAATGTAAGAACCATAATACTCATAAAACCCACTAAATAACAAAATAATATTAAATATGCATGCAAATCTATGAACCAACACAAGAATCTGATCACATGTAAAATCATATAAAATCTAGTAACAAACAAGAACAACATGCATAGAAGATCTGACAAAAGAAAGTGGATCTAATCAATAATAACATGAAATATGCTATGAAAATTAAGGATCCATACCTGGTTAGATGACCTAGCGGCTACCATTACCTTGACAGCTCCAATAGAGCAACTGAAGGTGGGGTGACGACTCTCCACCCAACCAACCCCCAGCCAAAGGCTGAGGCCCCCGATCCCCCAACAATTAACCCTATGCCAGTGCTATCTTTCTCTCCTCTCCTCCAGAGCTCCTCTTCCAAAACGCCAAAGACAAAAAAAGACCCCCCTCTCTTCTTCTTCTCCTCCTTTTATCTCCCCCTCTTCCCATTTTTCTTAATTTCTTTAATGCAATTTTTTTTCCCTTATTTTTCTTTCATATTCCCCATTATATTATTTACCCCCTCTTATTTATTATTTTACATTTCATTATATATTCCCTTTTTATTATTTTACCCATTTCATTGCATTATTTTATATGAGAGTTGTTACAAATACCAAACTCACCAACATCTAGTGGTTTGATTGTACATTGTATCCTTCAAAAACAATTGACACTATTCCTTGTGCAACATAATGTGGCTTTAAATAACATTGATGTATCAAATTAAGTTTCTCTCCTAAAAACTTGATATTGTGATTTTCTCTTAATACTTTCAAAGCAATTTCAGATTGATTATTGTTGAAATTGCTTTCAACAGAAAGCAATGTTTCTGTATTAAAATATATGATTCTTTTAATCGGCCATACAACAAAAACCCCATTGCTTAACCCTAGACAACATGCTATACAAGAAAACACCACACCACTTCATCCAACAGAATACCAAAGGAGAAGTCACCCAAAAACATTCCCCCAACAAAATCAGTCCCACTTGTTGACACCCAAAAAATGCTCACTAGCTCATTTCCCTATTCACATGACCCATTTGTCCACTTTTCCTACCATTTTAGCCTCTAAAACCTTCAAAAGGTCACCAAAAAAACCAAAATCCATCCTTTTCCCCTCAAAAAATACAAAAAACCCTCAAAAAGGGTCCAAAATTCCCAAAAATCAATTAAAAGAGAATAAAACTCAAAAATATATTCAAAAAAGGAAAAAGAGGGAAAACGAGGAAAAAGAAACCTAAACCATTTTTACCAATACCATTGGTTTCCTTAAACCATAATGTTATTCTCCATCACCTAAAAGCTATAAAAAGGTGATAGAGGCTCCTCACTATTCATCCACATTCATCCTATCCTTATGCTGCCAAATTCTTTCTTGAGAGCCCTAGCCTCCTTTTTGAGTTTGAAGATCCCCATCAGCATCTTGGAGAAGAAGAGATCATTGGAGGTTTGGAGCACCTCACCATTGTGGCTGCTCAAGCTCAACCATCCTCACCCTTTGAGGTAATATAAAATATTAAAGTTTTTATTTGTTTTTCTCATGGATCTATTTTGTTTACTGTTTTTAATCTAGAGTTATTTTCTTGCATATGTTAGATCAAGATTTAATTTTTACATTTATTTACTTTTACTGTTTAATCTAAACTGCTACTACAAGTTAGTAGGTGCACATTAGCACATGCTTGGGTGAAAACCCAAGCAATAGTTTTTGGCGGCTCCGCTTTATTTCGAATCTTTAAATATTTCTTTAAATCTAGATTTCTTATTATTTTGTTGTTATTTAGCTTTAATATTGTAGATCTGGCCTGCTACTAAGCCCATAGATTACTGCCCTAGCCATTGGCCCTTTCTACAGCCCACACAGTCCAAAAATTTGATTTTCGGATTTCATTTTCGGTGACTTTCTCCGTCCCGAAAATCATAGGTTTTTACACCCACAGCTGTGATCCACATCACGGGTTTTCCGCCGAAAGCTGCGATTTAAAAAATCTGTTGTTTCCCTCAATATCGTGGGTTTTTCCCTATTATCCACGATCCACATCGCGTATTTTTGACCTACAGCTGTGATCCACATCGTGTGGTTTTGACCCACAGCCGCGATTCCATATCGTGACTTACAGCTCCCCAGTCGCGACGCAGATCGTGAGTTTTGCCCATATCGTTGCGATCCAGATCACGAGATTTGCCACAGACAACCGCGATTTCATCCTGGACCTAGTGATTTGCCGTTTGACTTTTCATCATCCATTTCGGCCCATTTTTTCCAGCCATCTCCCCTACAATTTCACAGCCCATTGTCTTACTTGCAGCCTTTGAGATTCATTTTCCTTTTCTGTTATTTGCTTTACTACATTATTTTGAAAAAAAATTCAGTTTATTGAAAGAAAAAGTTTTAAAGCATTTTTCAGTTAAAAATTTCATATTTTGCAAGTTGAAATCAAAATTTTAATTTGCCTGATATTTCGCCCAAGCGAGGCATTTTATTTTTGGTACATAACCACACCTACACACACTTTGTCACCATAAATCAAATTGAGCCTTAAAATCCATTTAACTCAACCAACATTCTAACCCCACTTGGGGAACATCAAAATAATATTGTAGTTAGGTAAGATTGAGGGGATAGGTATCCAAATAACACCCCTCACTCACTTTCATTTGAGACATAGTGGTTGACATTTAGGATACCAAAATCCCTTAGTATTGATTGGCACTGTTATACACCAACTTGTCGGAAAGGCCTCTCCCATAGGGGGGTCAAAGTAGCAAGACTGGTTCTGGAGGCCTAAGTGGACTACCGCAATCCATTCAGTCACCAAAGGATACCTACTCGTTGTTCTCGGTGTACTACCCATATGGGAGTACAATGGCGATAGAAAATGAGTTGCAGATTCACCTTTCTGGATGTGTCATGAACAAGGTATCTTAGTACCCTTTCTTCTAGGATTGTCTACTCGGTGTCCCTCCCAGTAGGTGGATATCATTAGCCTTTGGGTCCACGTTTCGTATTGTCTGACTTGTTTTTCATCACCTTGCAGAGGATACATCTTATTGAAACCATAATACCTTTTTAGTTAGGTGCTTGCGTACTCTCCTACCTCCCCTTGGTTTAGTGAGTCCACCATTTTCATTTTTAGGAGCCGTTTGCTTGTTGGAATTTTGACCACATTTTTTTATTACTCCACTTACTATAGAACAAATGTTATAGTAAGTGTTTTGAGATTGGTTATTGGCCTGAGTGCCATTTTTCTTTACGCTCCCCTCCTGCACACACGGTTGCATTAGGGTTTTCGAGCTTTCCACTCACCACCACCCATTGGTTTTACTAGCCGACTATCACCATTGATTCCCCAAGACGTTCTCGGTGCTTCCGAGGTGAACCCCCACAATATGGTTCACTTGACACCACTCCTAATAGACGAAGAGCATTGTCACTTGACTCCACATGTCATCGAAATAGAGCCCCATCATCCGATTCTGACGCACCTCATTTCACATCTGACTCTGAGGCAGAATCTGAAAATCCCACATACACCACACCCACTAGCCCCATGATTGGTATGAATTTTGACCCTTTCATCATAGGGACTGTTGGTGGAACATCAACCACCCCTGCCACCACAATGGCCACCATTGTATCCACAACTACAACAAATCCCTTAGGTGTGCCCAATATGGGACCCACACCTACTCTAGGCATGCCCACAATGGGACCTACACCTACCATCCCCACCACTACTTAGATCCCAACAGCTACTGGACCCAATCTAAACCCATATGCAACTCATGTTACACTTGGGGGTGTAGGCCCCTCTCACACACCTTTGGTTGGAGGGAACATCCCTTTTACAGCTAATATTCCCTTTGGGGGCAGTGGCCCGATCAATAATGATACCACTAGCACTTATGCCCAAATGACCATGTCACACCCCTCTACTAGTTTTCCATTTATGGCTAGTCTTAACCTACCAGACCTGGAAAGATTAACAAACGACCCCATTAGACATGATCCTACTTGGCCTCCCATGCCCACTAAACTCCCATCCGACATCCCTAATTTTGAAGGGAAGGCTGGTGAAGACCCACAAAATCACATTATGTCTTTTCACCTATGGTGTTCCTCAAACTCCATAGTAGATGATTCTATTCGCCTACATTTGTTGCAAAGAAATTTCATTGGCTCGATAGCCAAATGGTATATCGAGCAGCCTCATGGGACACACCCTATGTTCACATCCCTTGCCTCAAATTTCCTACAGTTCTTTCAACTACCCGTCTGCTATGATGCAGGAGTGGAAATCTTATTGTCTAGTAGATAGAACATGACCACCCATATCATGGATCATATCCATGAGTGGCATAAGCATCGTATTCTATGCAAGATCAATCTAGATGATCGTATTTTCCTCGATTGGTACCTCAAATCACTCCTCCCAGCCATATCCAAAGATGTGGCTTCTGAATGACCCCAATCGGAAGAAGAAGCCATTTTAAAAGCCCAGCAGTTTGACTTAATCTACGCCCAGTCTGGCTATTTATACACCATCATACCTGATTCCCCGCGCGGGGATCCATCCCGGAACGATGCGCCGGGGGAATCCCATGCCGCTGACGGCATCGTTGGCCAGGTTATGTCGCAAAACAAACCCTTCACCATGATGAGTACCAACAATGCACCATACCTTTCAAGGGCTACATCTCATTTTGGAGCTACAACTTCATATGCTCTAATGACACACATCCACCACACTCATGGACCCTCATGTCCACCACAGTGTTATGGACATGCACCCTCAGCTTATGCACCTCCTACATATTATAACCAGTAGGCCAATCATACCCTGGTTCACTCACAAGCCCAATCAGCTTATTACCCTCAACAGGGAGCACTTTCTGCCCCAACAGTTCCAATAGATCAAGGTTACCAACAACCACAACAAGCACTGGTTCAACCTCCGAACCCACCTACTTATTATCCACCACAGCCTGCTCCAACACTTGCATGACCTCAAAACCCCCCTACCGCCCAAGGGAAAGTATATGCACAACAAAACCAACCCCAAAACCAGAACAACCAGCATAATCAAGGAGGTCAACATAATCGTGGAAGAGGACGCAAACGCGGAAACAATCAACCCCAAAACTAAGGTGGTTAGCCACCCAATCCTCCGAATAATAATAATGCTTCTCCCACCAACCAAAACCCCGATCGTCCAATGAAATAGGGAAAATTCCTAACTTAAGAACAAACCATCCATGTTCCTTTTGTTCGGTATACGACCACTACACACATAATTGCCCCCATTTGGAGAAAGCACGTAACCTTTGGACCGATGATGCCCAATGCCAAGGGCATGCTGCACAGCTAGCACCACCTCCTCAACCGCAACCCATGATATTGCAGAATCCTTTACCCAACCAAGGAGTAGTAAACACCCGTTAAATGGATTCCTCACAAGGATCCTCTACACCACAACAACAAATAATTTATGCTGCAACTGATTACCAGCATATAGATTTGGGCACTCACCATCTACTAATGATGTCATCAAATGATATCAACCTCCAAACTCGACAAAACCAATACGGCTCTGCCCCTGAAACCACGCCTACAGATTCATCCACAAGCACCCTCACAACTGATCAACCATTATGCATACCTAATATGCCAATGGACGGGGGTCTTGAAGCCCCTCGCTTCCCCTTAAGATGGATCAATAATAATCCTAATGCTCATGCAACCTCAAATTATAATATTTTAGAAGACTTAGCTCAGTCCCCTATTGCTATGTCCACCCTAGAAGTCCTAAAAAAATGTCTGGCACAGAGAAAATTATTGTTATCCACCATTGGTGCCATAGACCCTAACGACTCACATATGATGGCATTTGAATTAGACCAACCCGAACCACGTTTTCCTTTGACACTAGCTTTTCAGGTTTATGTATCCATTCGAAACCTTGTCTTTCATCGATGAAGGTGCCACCACCTGTATAATGTTGACTTTTGTCTGGGAGAAACTCGGATCCCCCCCACTGCAGCCATCCACTACCGCATTACGAGCTTACGATGGTCATTCAGCTCAACCGCAGGGCCTTTTAGTTAACATACCCGTGCAATTAGGTGGAAAAATAGTTCTCATAGACATAGAGGTCATTAATGCTCAGCTTGATTACAACCTCTTATTAGGATGAAGTTACATGTATAAAATGAAAGCTGTCACTTCATCTGTCTTCTGCCTCATGATGTTTCCCCACGAAGGACGTGTAGTCAAAATCGATTAGATAACATACTACGATTCTAATGCCCCCACCACACCTGAAAACGTTCTACCTATGATTGAACAACCCGTTCATAGCGCACCCACATCGTTCATCTCCTCAGTCAGACCTGGGATATACTTAGATACTCCCATGACTTCCACATTCCAATCTATCCCACCCCCTTTGCGGATAACTGAGATATCTGATTTGTGCACCCTTTCACACAACACACAACCACCTACTCAACAAACACCATTACTGCCACAACCACCCGCAATGCCTAGTCATATCGGAGCAACATCGATTCACACTATCCCATTCTTATTTTCTCCTTTAGGATTCATCAGCACGCCAGTAATGGCTATGTTCAATCTTCCAGGGTTAACGTTAGGACTACCTGTTTGGTACCTACCTGCCGAAACCCCTCCCCCGACACTGAATGTCGTTTTACAACTGGTGCAACCCATCAATACTTCTAACCGTCCACCCCCTAGTGTAGAGAACATCCAAAACCGACCACCTCCAACAGGGGCCACTGCATCAACATCTAGTAATGCTCCCCCTCAACTCCGCTACAATGGGGGCAGAGGCCCACAAAACTACACCACTGCACCTACAACCCACACCGCCCCATCAACTCCAAAGGTGGAAAAGAATCCCCCAACATTTCGTGCTCCCCCCAAATGCTCTTTGTGTGACGATTTAGGCCATGCTACCCATCAATATCCACAATTGCCAACACTTCAGGAACACATGCAAATGTTGGATGATGATGCTAACATCCCAATTGTTAAACTTAACAAAACCCCTCAGCCTCGCGATAAATCCATGCGTACCAATCACCCTTGTGCAATATGCAGCATTTACGACCATTACTCACATCACTGCCCTGATCTCCCAGATTACAGAGTAGCTCTATATGAGCTAAATAATGCCGACCTAGAGACATCCCCTCCTCTTATTGAGGAAATTTATCCCCCACCATCTTCCTCCTTGAAATATATTAACATAATTTACATGGTTTCCAATGGAGACCCCTCTGTCCGGTCGAACCCTTCCATTGATCCCTCCGACCCACATATTCAACCTTTTCAAATCAAAGAGGAAACCATATTTCCACAACATGGGGACAGGCCCAAAACCTTGCCTACTCATCATCATCATCATTCTCGTCGGCAATACTGGGGGCATCCACTTTGCAAGGGGAATCCCCCATCATCATATCATCACTTCAGTATGCCACCACAGCCCATAGCCTCATGGTACACCCTCCCTTTAGTAGTTGGTCAATGCCCTATTGATCCCTCTTTAAGACAACATTTGCACCGCATTGACACCTCTAAGTTCGGGGGCATAATAGATTACCTCGAACCTGGGATAGGGGGCATGATCAATCATTTTGACTCTACCCCATCACATCTATCTCAGGACTTCAGTGAGCCTATCTTTCAAACCAACACATATGTGATCCACAATCACAAACCCCATGCACATAGCACGGGGGCATGTCATTAACCCTGCTCACTTTTTCACATTTGTGATCTCAACCATTTTTGAGGTCACGTGTCACTTGTATATTTGATTTGATTTGATTTGATATGCCTAGTATTTCCCCCCCCTAGGTCATCATTTCTCCACACCACTACATCCTTGGCTTGGTGGGCTCACCTTTATTTATAGCCATTTTTTAACCTCGTTTTTCCTTTAACCATTCTAGAGTCATTTGATCTCCATTTTTCACACCCTTTGCACCGCCAGATTCAAATATCCATGCCCTTGATGATGCTTGAGATCATTTCCCACTCTCACCACCAGATGTTTCGGGCATCTTTTCACATGCTCGTTGTCGCCTCGATTTACGTGCCACATTGGCTGTTGTCCATTTTTAACGACTTTTTATATCGCAAGATTTAGTTTTTCGCACTTGTGATGATGCTTGAGATCATTTCTCGCGCTCACCAGAAATTTTTTTTGACATTGTACCCTCACACCTTGCTGCCTCGATTTGTGTGCCACATCGACAGTTAACGAATTTTACAAAATTTGTGCATCACAACTTATACTTGAGCCCTTCATTCCATCCATACTGCAATTATGGCATTGTTTTGCTATCATTCATCAACCCGCAAGGAGGCCCCATCAGTGTTCCCAACCTATCACTGTGCTTGATCCCCATACTTGTCCCTTGATTGAACACTTCCTCCTTGCCTCACCATTACTTTTGTTCAGTATAATTTTATCCCTTTTTCGGGCCTATCAATTCCTTTACGAAAAAGGCACTTAGGGAGTTTCTGTTAAGCTCTTTTCTGACTCCTAAAAAAGTGAAAAGATCACCGAGCAATCTTTCTTCCTTTCATGCTCGTTAAATGTATTTGAAAGGGCGTCTACCTGGTATAAGTTTACCCCTTTTCCAGACCTTGTAGACTAATTACGAAAAAGGAATACTCTAGTCACATCGGCTAGAAGATTTCTTCATTGCATCCTTTTATGCTTTTTCGGGCCTTGGAGACTAACACACGAAAACGAAAACCCTTGGAGTCTACTTGCTGCTTTCAGACTCTCTAAAACTAAAAGAAACCATGAGCATGAACTGTCCTGGGATCGTACAAATACACACAATAGTACCACTATTGAGGACACTTCTATTCCTTCTTTGAGCTCCTCAAACCATGAAGAAGGCCCCAACTATGCCTCTCGGCACCACAACAAAGCATATATAATCACACTATTATGGAAGCTTCCTAAATTTGGTCGCCTTTGTTCAAAGTATTCTACAATATGCCACCTTGAGAGTTTCCCGATACCATACATCAGTTTTCCCTCCTCAACCTCTCCCATTGCAATACATACCCCTGATCCCTTAAGCTATGCTCCACATACCTAAAGTCAGTTTCATATGCTTCCAGGTCATCCATGTCATCATGATCTGAAGAAAGGAAGTTTGAGTCCCCCCCACTTTATGACCCTAGTTATTCCCCATCCCCACAGTATGTCCGTACCACTATCAGTACCATTACCTCTTGGTTGTACACCTAGCACTTTTATTAAGGAAACATCATTTCCTTGATAGTTGCAAGTCTCCCTCTGTTGATGACAACCAATCTATTCTAGAGGATAGACCTAGAGATCCCTATGCCTTGGACTCATCACCACTAGTGGTGAGTGCCTACAGATCATTTTGAAAGGAGTCCTTAGTGCCTCTCCAAATGATTGTTTCTCACATGCTCGATATCAACACCTTGATCACATCGTTGAGATTCGTACAGGGTATCGGTCCTTTCAGTTATTCGTCGAAGACCCTGGATGTCACCAGACTCCAGCAAGGTGTTGAGTCTACTTTCGAAACAACCAATTACATGTTCCTATGGATATCCGGGCTACGCTTGGTGACAATATTCAGAAGTACCCCAGTTTTATACTCCCTCGAGTATTTAGTTCCATATACTCTTCAGATGTTGACTCCCAGTTATTGAGTCACTACAGTTGTTGGATACCTTCACATCCAGCAGTTCATCAACCCTTTTGACACCTCATTCAGAGCGGTTGTTTCTCTTTTCTAGTGTATTAGTTCTTCAGATCAGTCATGGTATGACCATGAGTATGTCCCAGTATTGTGTCCCCTCTGGACCATTATGATGTACATTGTAGGTTTATATGTATTGTTCATGTCCCCTTTGTGGTCCTCAATTTTATTTATATGTATTGATACGAGCATGGGTATGCCCGCCTCGTCCATTATCAGAGATTATTCCTCATTCATTTTGAGGCCATATATTTTTAGTTTTTGTAGTTTGCATGGGACCCTTGCTCCAGTCTCCAATCGGTGTCTTCTCTCCTCCAAACCCCAGGAAAAAGATAAAAGAACTATGATGTCTATCGGCCATACAATGAGCTCCTGCCCTCACACATCAGGGGGCAATCGGTTGACACCCAAAAAAATGCTCACTAGCTCATTTCCCTATTCACATGACCCATTTGTTCACTTTTCCTACCATTTTAGCCTCTAAAACCTTCAAAAGGTCACCAAAAAGACCAAAATCCATCTTTTCCACCTCAAAATATTTATTTTTCCTCAAAAAATACAAAAAAACCCTCAAAGAGGGTCCAAAATTCCAAAAAATCAATTAAAAGGGAATAAAACTCAAAAATATATTCAAAAAAGGAAAAAGAGGAAAAAGAAACCTAAACCATTTTTACCAATACCATTGGTTTCCTTAAACCATAATGGTATTCTCCATCACCTAAAAGCTATAAAAAGGTGATAGAGGCTCCTCACTATTCATCCACATTCATCTTATCCTTATGCTGCCAAATTCTTTCTTGAGAGCCCTAGCCTCCTTTTTTGTTTTTAAGATCCCCATTAGCATCTTGGAGAAGAAAAGATCATTGGAGCTTTGGAGCACCTCGCCATTGCAGCTGCTCAAGCTCAACCATCCTCACCCTTTGAGGTAATAGAAAATATTAAAGTTTTTATCTGTTTCTCTCATGGATCTATTTTGTTTACTGTTTTTAATCTAGAGTTATTTTCTTGCATATGTTAGATCAAGATTTACTTTTTACATTTATTTACTTTTACTGTTTAATCCTAACTACTACTACAAGTTAGTAGGTGCACATTAGCACATGCTTGGGTGAAAACCCAAGAAACACCACTCAGTTTTGTTACAAAACCTATGGAAATGCAATCCTTGCATTCTGAACACTTATGTAACAACTTAAATTTTCTCATAATAAAAGAATATTTATTCTCAGTTGTTATGATAAACACTACACTCGTCGAAGTAGAAGCTGGTATATCATTCACCTCATTCCCTTGAAGAGAAGATCCAATGTGGTTAATGATCTCAGATGCAGGCCATTGAATATAACCACCAAATCCCTCTGACAACGTATTTACACCTTCTAATGGATAGGGTGTTAGGTTTTCAGAATTTAATTCATTCTGATCTAGGATCTTAACTGAAAGAAAAACATGTACAACATATCAAGCATAACAGACAAGAGACAAGAGACACAAAACATTTCACCGGGGAAAACCAAGAAGGTGAAAAACCCTCAACTTCCTCAGAGACAGAATAAGCATCAATACAAGGATCACCATGATCAAACCCAAGAGATAGACATCTTCAGCAGCATGCTCCTCCTCCACTTGTGTGCACTCCTCCTCTCTCTCACTAATACGAAGTGAGAGAACAATAGAAAAATGTGTAAAATGAGAGAGACACACTCTCTATTTATAAACTAACTTGACTTGACCTTTACTCAACTGGGTTGGCCTCAACTTAACCACTTAACATAATGATGACTGGGCCGACCCCCGCTAGGGTGGTCTAATAACCCTTTGACCCACATGACTCATACAGGGCCTACCCCATCAAGATGGTCTAATAACCCATCAAGTATAAGTTACGACACTTACAATATAACTGACGACACTTCCAGTCGGAGGAATAATACATCTCCATTGGGGATACAATAAAGTACAAATACAATATACAAGTGAATATCTTCTGAAGTTACAAATACATCAACACTCCCTCTTAACTAGGAAGGTATTCTCTTGACAGAAGTCATCAATACATATAGGCACAAGTCTTTAATTCTGGAGCTGGATCATTGTCACTGGATCACGGAGCATTATCATCATCACTACTGCTGTACTCGTCATCTTGATCACTGGGCTACCTCTGAATTCTTCTTGTCATAAGAAGTTCTATAGAGCCAACCCTTTTTCATGCTGGATGTAGGCCCACCACCTGCAGGTCTTCATCATCACTGGCCATACTATGGAATCCTCATGACTTATTACGTGCATCACAAAACCTCGAAAGAGTATCCCGGGATCCTTTATGTGCCTAAGCGCGACTGAGAAGATCTCCCATGGCGCTATTACATGTGACCCCACCACAAAACCTCGAAAGAGAATCCCAGGACTGAATACGGGCACACATACCAACATATCGGATCTCCCAGGTTGCTATTATATGTGGTCACCACAAAACCTCACAAGAGCATCCTAGGACTAATTACGGGCACATAGCCCAACCTATCAGATCTCCTAGGATCTTTTACATGCAACTGCACAACCTGTCCATGGCCACAGAGTATCATCCTGGTACTCATGATCATACTATACTGATCATGTCATCTCATCGTCCACGAAGCACAACCCAGATGCACATCACACAACACTTACATTAATCAGGATGGGAAGACACACTTCAACTATCCGTGAAAGGCTCAGCACTTATATCTACGCCATGGGAAGACACACTTCAACCATGCGAGAATGGCATCGCACTTATATCCATAGCCATGGGAAGACACACTTCAACCATGCTCGAATGGCACAACACTTATATCGCAGCCATGGGAAGACACACTTCAACCATGCTCGAATGTCATAGCTCTTCCATCAACGACCATGGGAAGACACACTTCAACCATGACGGAATATCCCCAGGCCTTATATCTGCACCATGGGAGGACACACCTTCCACCTTGTGAGAATGGCTCATGTGCATCTGTGTCTTCAGAACCCATCACACATGATCCAACTGATCATGCAATGCATCCACCTGATACATATCATCACATATGATCATCATCATAGCATCGTCTTGATGCATATCATCCAGAGCATCATCCTGATACTCATACACATGATCATCTTGATCATCGTCCTGATGCATATCATCTAGAGCATCGTCCTGATACTCATCACACATGATCATTCTGATCATCATCACTGCATCGTCCTGATGCATGTCATCATACATGATCCAACTGATCATACAAAGCAACCAATTGATGCATATCCAAAGTAGTAACTGGATCATCGTCCTGATGCTCATCACACAACGCTTACATCCACAACCATGGGAAGGATCCTCCTCTCACTATGCTTGGAATTTCTCCTACAAATGTGTCCATCACTTCTTCCTCGAAGTATCTTCAATCCAAAGAACACCAAGCCTCTCTCTAAAGTACTTATACTTTACTCTGGCTATTGGTTTCATCAACACATTCGCAACCTGCTCATCCATTGCAATATACAAGAGCTTCACTTCTCCTCTTTGCACCATATCCCTGATATAGTGATATTTGATCTGAATGTGCTTTGACCTACCGTGGAACACTGGGTTCTCAGATAGCTTCACACAACTTTGGTTGTCACAAAAGATACTAGTACCCTCCAACGGGAGATCAAATAACTCAAATAGTAGCGTCCAAATCCATACTGCCACACAACTAGCCGAACAAGCTGCAACATACTCTGCTTTGGCTGTACTCAGTGCTACGTAGGACTGCTTCCTGCTAAACCAAGAGATCACACCTGATCCCATACTGAAGAAGCACCCATAAGTGCTCTTCCTATCTGCAACACTGCCTGCCCAATCTGAATCAACATAACCCTGCAGGTTAAACTTTTGATTTGCATCATAGTTGAGCCCATAATCAATTCTACCCTTCAGGTACCTCAAAATGTGCTTTACAACAACCAAGTGAACACCTATAGGATCCATCAGGAATTGGCTCAATGTGTTCACCACAAAGTAAATATCCAGTCTCATGTTCGTTAGGTACATCAAGGACCCAATCATCTGACAATACATAGTGACATCAACCGGATCAAATGAAGCATCAAACAGAAGCTTCAGGTTCGATGCCATAGGTGTGGCCATGGCCTTGCAGTGCATCATCCTGAACCTCTTTAGGATCTCTACTACATACTTTCCTTATCCAAGGAAGATTCCATCTGCACTCTACCACACCTCCATGCCTAGAAAGTAGTGCATAATCCCAAGTCCTTCATCTCAAACTCAGCAACAAGCTTGATCTTGTAGATCCACTTGGAAGTCACAACATACTTCCCTTCTGGTCTCAGGACCAAATCCCAGACATCATTCTTCATGATCGACTGGTACTCCTTGATCATGGAATTCTTCCATTACTACATCCCAGATCCTAGGAACTTCAGATTCTTAAATATCTTCAATAGATAGTGAACTTCTTCGTTGGAACAAATGTTGTTGTCCTTTTTGTAGGTGATGGTACACGGTCTTTCCTACAAGACAAGTCCAATTGCATGATTAGAAAATTCTCATAGTTTTTCAAAAACACATTCTTATGCATAAAGACATATGTCATACAGTCATGCAATTCTCTTGGACAATGTTTCAATACAACATTTATCCATATTTCGTAACTTTCTAGATGCCTTCCATCTCTACCAAAACATTGTTAAGAGTGTGCACAACTCCCAACATGTCAGTAAAGAGGTTTCATTCTAGATAAGTAGCAATGGAATGTTGTACAGTACCATAGGCCACTTACCCATTATTTGCATATTTAGTAGTATCTTGTTCATTAATGCAACTTTTCTAATATGCATGATACATATCCTAAATCTAGGAACATAATTATGTATATGACTTGACAACATCATTTAAGTAATCATGTGTACAGGAATTGACAATTCAAATACTTATCTTTGTTTGGTTGTAGGGTGGACTCCTTCTTGATCTTTGCTTCCTGAAGTGCTCCCTCTTGATCTTTGCTACATGGATTACCTGTCCTTGAACTTATATCCATCCTGGACCACTATGCATGATTAAGTATGCACTAGTGTCATCATTGTGTGATCCTCAAGATCTCATACACAATCATACATTCATTAGTATAATCTCAATACTATAAATCTTAAACATGGTTAGTCATATCATCAATCAAAGTAAAAAAATATAATATGCATAAACCCTTGATTACTAAAACTTCTAAATTTCAAGAATAATCATTATCATTCATACAAAAGTATAAGATCCTAACACAAGGTAGGATTCTAACTTGATATAGGAAAAACATATATGGTTATCATGTTTGCTAGTTATGACTAACAAACCCAAACAATGTCTTCTTGTTCTCTTTAATGACTTGTGCTTAGTAACCTGCATAACTCATAAGTTAACCATTGTAGAACCATATTATACATACCTTGTAAGTAGAGCTTCTATGTGATCCATGAGTCTTTGTCTTCATGTAACCATGGTCATATGTTCTTGATCTAGAACTTGATTTGTACCTTTCCTGTTAGCGGACAACGTCATCCTCATACAATAGCACAGTGCATTAGTATAATCATAAGTGTCATAACCCTAATCAATGAATGTCTTCTATCATTCACATGAATTCATACTTTTACTAGGGTGATAAGACAAGTCTAAAATTAATCAATACTGTACTAACCTCAATAATATGAAGACAAACATATCATAACCTTAATCTTGAACATATTTCGAAAACATACTTGTATCTCCTCAAGTCATACCTATGGAGATTGCTTGTAGTCTTCTTTATGTAAGGCATTAGCCTCATCTCCCTCTGGAACTAGAATTTCTTCACTTATGCAGGTGACAAAATCATCTTCTTCTAGGATTAAACCAATCCACTTTGATTTGCTGAGACTCGATCTGGAGCTAGATTGGGGTTTGTCATAGAAACCCTAAAAATTCAAACTTTGAGTTTCAAACTTCTGAATGGATGGAAAGATGTGTCTTGCTGAATTGATCAAGCTGGTATACTTCAATTTTGAAAACTGCAAAATTTGACCCCTCAAAATTGCCTTTGAAACTTTCGGATTCACTAGACAGGATCCCGAACTAGGGTTTGATAAAGCCCGATCTTCTGCCCATCCAAAAGGTTCGATCTTTTGTTCTAAACTTTGATTTTTCTGAGGAGCTTCCAGCCGTGGTCACAAATTTAAAACATTCCAACTTTTGCAAAAGCCCTAATTTTCCATCTTTCTTATCAAAATCCTGAACTAGGGTTTGATCAAGCTCGGCATTCTGCCCAACCATAAAATTCGATCTTGGTCTCTAAATTTTGATTTTGATGAGGATCATCCAGCCATGGTATCCGATTCCAAGAATTTCAACTTTCTCCAAAACCCTAATTTCCCACAGCAATGACGATCCAAGAATGAAGGTGCTCAAAATCCAAATCTGTTTTGATAGAAATATGCACCTGATTGTTTCTATTGTAACTCAGAAATTACGAATCCAAAGGGTCTGAAACTTTGTCCTGTGGTATCCTGAGCTGTCATATTTCCAACCCCATAGGTCTGACCTCAATTGGATTCTCTAAGAGAGAGTTATTCCAAGTGTCGCAACGTGACCTGTTTATGGAATAAAACAGGAGAGCGAACTTGTTCCACATGCCATGTGTCACTGGTTAAGTTTCGGCCTCTAAAAAACTTACCTAAGAAAGTACATTCCATGCCCTGCCTATCACATTTTACAAAATTTCATTTGGAGCTTCCTATCACAAGTTGTGACCTTTTTTCCTAGGTCACCTGTTTGTGACTGAGATCTAGAAGAGCCAGAAACCCTAAATTGTATTGATCATAAATCACAAATTCTAGCGAATTAGAAGTTTTTATTCGGAGACAAGGTACATGGGGATGTTATCTACGACCTGTAAAGGTTTTAGATCCTGAACCTTCACCAAAATGTATTTATAACGAAATTTCTACGATGATTGGTTTTTTCCATATCAAGCCCTAGCTTTCGATTTGTCGCAAGTGCAACCAGTCTCATAAATGCCATATCATGCCTTCCTTCAGGCTAGCTTTGATACCATGTTAGTTTTTTAGAATCTAATTCATTCTGATCTAGGATCTTAACTAAAAGAACAACATGTACAACATATCAAGCATAAGAGACAGGAGACAAGAGACACAAAACGTTTCACCAGGAAAAACCAAGAAGGTGAAAAACCCCGCAACTTCCTCAGAGTTAGAATAAGCATCAATACAAGGATCACCATGATCAAACCCAAGAGATAGACATCTTCAGTAGCATGCTCTTCCTCCACTTTTGTGCACTCCTCCTCTCTCTCACTAATACGAAGTGAGAGAATAATAGAAAAATGTGTAAAATGGGAGAGACACACTCTCTATTTATACACTAACTTGACTTGACCTTTACTCAACTAGGTCGGCCTCAACTTAACCACTTAACATAATGCTAACTGGGACAACCCCCACTAGGGTGTTCTAATAACCCTTTGACCCACATGACTGTTAGAAAAACAGGATCGCAGAGCAATAACAATAAACAGAAATGCAAATATAATCACACATACACATTACAAGAGAGACACAGATATATCGTGGTTCACCCAACTTGGGCTACGTCCACACTGAATTTTTCCAGTCCTTATTATTATTACCGTCCAGCAAGATGAAGGGATACAACCTGCAGCACAACTGCTGCACTTCCTCTTCTCTGTTTCACAGTCTCTCTCCAGATCTCAAAGATCTTTACAATGCATAAAACCTAATACATCAACCCTATCCGTATTACAATGTCCTTCTTTTATAAGGGAAATACAATGGGAAAATACCACGGGATACCCAAAACCATGGGCCCTCAAAACAGCTGGAGAAAACAGCCCCAAAAATTTCCTTCGGGGGCGTTGCCCCTGAACCACCATTTCTCGAGGGCGCTGCCCCCGAACCCCCGCCGGGGGACCGCTGGCCCCCGGACCCCCCAGCCAGGGGGGATGGTCCCCCCTGGAACCCCGTGGGGGGGCGATGCCCCCCCGCTGGGGTGAGTGTACAGTCCACCTACATATCATATAGAACTGGGGTACAAACACGGCTGATACAATATCATCTATGAGACTAGAAGATCTGGCTCCACAACCAACAATCTCCCACTTGGAGACTGATCACAACAACTCCACCGCTGCTGCACTTGCTGGACTTGGACTTGGCAAATTTATCCTCTTCACCTTCATGCTTAAAGGCCAACTGAAACCGAGCACGAACTCAGTTTCTCTCTGGTCACTACCTTTGTGAACATGTCTGCAGGATTCTGGCTAGTATGTATCTTTTCCAACTTTAACAGTTCATCTTCCAGAACAGAGCGTATGAAATGGTACTTGAGCTGTATATGTTTAGTCCTGGAATGGAATGCTGAGTTCTTTGCAAGGTGAATGGCACTCTGGCTGTCACTATACAGTCTGCTATCCTTCTGCTTCTTACCCACTTCCTCCATAAACCTCTGCAACCAAATCATCTCTTTACTAGCCTCTGTAATGGCAACATACTCTGCTTCTGTTGTTGAAAGTGCAACAACCTTCTGTAGTTTCGAAATCCAGCTTACTGTTGTTCCACCTACAGTAAACACATACCCTGTGGTACTCCTCCTGCTATCCTTGTCACCTGCCATATCTGCATCAACATATCCATGTAGAAAAGTGTCTGAACCTCCAAAACATAATGCCTCAGTGGTAGTACCTCTCAAATACTTGAGAATCCACTGTACTGCCTTCCAATGTTCTTTACCTGGATTGTTCATATATCTGCTCACAACTCCCACTGCATGTGCAATATCTGGTCTTGTGCACACCATGGCATACATCAAGCTGCCAACTGCTGATTGATAGGGAACCTTGGACATGTAATCTGTCTCTTCTTGTGTCTTGGGACACATTTCCTTACTTAGACTGAAATGGCTAGCCAAAGGTGTACTTACAGGTTTTGCATTCTGCATTCTGAACCTCTCCAACACCTTTTGTATGTACTCACTTTGAGACAATGTCAATTTGCGATTTTTCCTGTCTCTCATTATTCTCATACCAAGGATTTTCTTTGCAGCACCCAAATCCTTCATCGCAAATGAATTAGCTAGCTTCCTTTTGAGTACATTTATATCCTGCATGTCAGACCCTGCAACAAGCATGTCATCCACATACAATAACAAGATAATATATCTTCCATTGTCTAGTTTCTTGAAATAAACACAGTGGTCAGAATGACATCTACTATAACCTTGTTCTGTCATAAACCTGTCAAACTTTAGATACCATTGCCTTGGAGCTTGCTTCAAGCCATACAAGCTCTTTTTCAACCTGCATACCATATCTTCCTTACCTTTGACCTCATACCCTTGTGGCTGCTGCATATATATTTCTTCCTCCAAATCCCCATGAAGGAAGGCTGTTTTTACATCTAACTGTTCAAGATGCAAATCTTCTACCGCCACTAGACTGAAGATAGTCGTAATTGAAGTCATCTTTACAACAAGAGAAAATATTTCATCAAAATCTATACCTTTCTTCTGTGCAAACCCCTTTACAACAAGTCTAGCCTTGTACCGCTTCTTACCTCCTTCTTCTTCCTTCAACCTGTAAATCCATTTGTTTTGCAATTCTCTTTTACCAGCAGGCAACTTAACCAAATCCCAAGTCTGGTTTCCTACCAATGAGTCCATCTCCTCATTCATGCCTTGCTCCCACTTCTTTCTAGTTTCCACCTGCATTGCTTCTTCATAACATTCTGGTTCACCAGAATCAGTCATCAATAAATAATACATTGAAGGAGAGTATCGTTCAGGGATTCTACTTAACTTGGTAGATCTTCTTACAGTTGTAGGAGTTTCAGGTACTTGCTGCTGCTCTTGATTTTCTGGCACCTTCGGAACTTCATTTTCTTTAACTTCATCAAGCACTATGTACTCTGTGCTTTCCTTTTCCTGTTTCTTTCCCTGCAACTGATCTTTATACATGACCTTTTCATTGAATATCACATCTCTACTCCTGATGATTTTGTTATTTTCATAATCCCATAAACGATAACCAAATTCATCAACCCCATATCCAATAAAGGTACATTTCTTGGATTTTGCTTCAAGCTTTGTTCTATTTTCTTTATCAATATGGACAAATGCTTCACAACCAAACGTTCTCAGAAATGAGTAGTTTACCTTTTTATCTGTCCATGCTTCCTCTGGAATACCACCATCCAAAGCACTTGAAGGTCCTCTGTTTATTAAATAAACAGCAGTATTTACAGCATCCGCCCAAAACTGTAAGGGCAACCCTGCATGCAGTCGCATACACCTTGCACGCTCCATGATCGTTCTGTTCATCCTTTCTGACACACCATTTTCCTGTGGTGTTCCTGGGACTGTCTTCTCTCTACGGATCCCATGGTATGAACAGTAACTATCAAACTCCTTGCCGCAGTACTCACCTCCATTATCAGATCTGAGACACTTCAACCTTTTTCCTGTCTCATTCTCAACCAAAGCTTTCCACTTCTTAAAAGTAGCAAACACATCAGATTTCTGTCTAATGCAATAAACCCAAGTTTTTCTAGTTGCATCATCAATAAATGTAACATAATAATGAGAGCCACCAAGAGATTGTACCTGAGCCGATCCCCATACATCTGTATGCACAAGCTCTAATTTTTCATTCTTCTTCTGTTTCCCAACCCTGAGAAATCTGACTCTCTTCTGTTTTCCATAAACACAGTTTTCACAAAATTCCAAACTCACCTGCTTCAAATCCGGCAGCAACTTCCTTGAGTGTAGAATCTGCATCCCCTTCTCACTCATGTGGCCAAGCCTATGATGCCACAATTCTGTATCTGTTCCTGTGGAAGCTAAAGAGATAGAATGGTCAGTATTATGAGGACATAAATACAACGTACCTACTCTGTGTCATTTTGCTATCACCATTGATCCTTTAGTGATCTTCCACCACTTTTCTCCGAACGTAGATAGACAGCCGCCATCTCCCAACTGCCCTGTTGAGATCAGATTTCTTTTCATAGCAGGAATATGCCTAACATCTTTCAACAACCAATCAGTTCCATTCTTAACTTTTATCCATACCTTACCCATTCCAACAATTTTACATGGCTCATCATCACCCAATAAAACATGTCCAAAGTCGCTAGGAACATACTCATGAAAGTATTTCCTATGGGGTGTAGCATGACATGAAGCTCCTGAATCTACTACCCAATAATCACTAGTATTATCTAATGCAAGAATCAAAGCATCTTGTAACACATCACCTGCTACATTTGCTTCCTGGGTAGTTTCCTTCTGTGCATCTCCTTTCTTCTTTAGAGATTTGCAGTCTTTCTTCAGATGTCCCTTCTTTCCACAGTTCCAGCACTCTATCTTTCCCATCCTGGACTTGGATCTGCCCATTTTAGACTTTCCACGATTACCTTGGCTCTTTCCTCTCTCCTTTTGTCTCCCTCTGCTCTCCATGGTCAACGCATTACCTGATGTCTCACCTGTGCTTTTTCTTCGCATTTCCTCGCTAAGAATAACACCAATAACATCATCAAATTTCAAAGTGTTTGAACCAGAGACGGAGTTACTTACAGCCATGACCAAGCTATTCCAGCTTTCTGGCAATGAACACAAGATTAGAAGAGCCCTAACCTCATCATCAAAGTTCACACTTACAGAACTTAGCTGATTTGTAACCGTATTAAACTCATTTAAATGATCAGTAACAGATCCACCTTCAGACATCTTCATATTAAATAAACGCTTCATTAGAAATACCTTGTTGGAAGCCGAGGGTTTTTCATACAGCTTACCCAATGCTTTCATCAAACCCTCTGTTGTCGTTTCTTTTGAGATATTGAAAGCCACCGACGAAGCCAGGCTCAACCGTATTGTTCCCAGAGCCTTTCTATCAAGAACCACCCATTCTTCGTCCTTCATAGTCGTCAGCTGCTTTGCTTTTCCTCCCAACGGTAGGAACAGATCCTTCTGGTACAGATAGTCCTCCATTTGCATCTTCCATAACCCGAAGGTTTGGCCGTTAAACTTCTCGACCTTAAACTTTCCTTCTTCTGCCATTGCTCCCACTCGAACCAGAAACCCTAGCTTCCTGCGGGTTTAACTGCCAAATAGACCTTTGGCTCTGATACCAATTGTTAGAAAAACAGGATCGCAGAGCAATAACAATAAACATAAATGCAAATATAATCACACATACACATTACAAGAGAGACACAGATATATCGTGGTTCACCCAACTTGGGCTATGTCCACACTGAATTTTGCCAGTCCTTATTATTATTACCGTCCAGCAAGATGAAGGGATACAACTGCAGCACAACCGCTGCACTTCCTCTTCTCTGTTTCACAGTCTCTCTCCAGATCTCAAAGATCTTTACAATGCATAAAACCTAATACATCAACCCTAGCCGTATTACAATGTCCTTCTTTTATAAGGGAAATACAATGGGAAAATACCCGCTGGGGTGAGTGTACAGTCCACCTACATATCATATAGAATTGGGGTACAAACACGGCTGATACAATATCATCTATGAGACTAGAAGATCTGGATCCACAACCAACAATGACTCATACAGGGTCGACCCCATCAAGGTGGTCTAATAACCCATGAAGTATAAGTTACGACACTTACAATATAATTGATGACACTTCCAATCGGAGGAATAATACATCTCTGTTGGGGATACAATAAAGTACAAGTACAATATACAAGTGAATATCTTCTAAAGTTACAAATACATCAACATAGGGAAATTGAAGAATTTCATTTAAAATCTTGGTAACATTTACAATGATACATTCATCATGAATGCTGATATTATGCAATAATTTTCTTTTAGGAAAATAGTTTCCTTTAGCAACTTTCAATCCATTCAGAAGGAGGTCCACACATTGTTGAGAACCCAAATCCATTTCAGAAGTGATTTCTGAAATACAAAACAACATGACACATTGTTGAGAACCAAAATCCCTTTCAGAAGCGATTATGAAATATAAAATAATAGGAGCAAATTAAAAATAATATTTATTTTAAACAAATACTATTTTTTTCCATTAGTATATATTATCAAATAAATCAATAATAAGGGTCGATCGGCCCTTCGTTTATGAGAGAATGGTAAAAATATTTAGTCTACAAAGTCTAGGCAGACAATTCCCAAATTTCGACTACTGCTGTAAATAGTAGGGATCCAGACATCAGCTAAGTTATAACATAAAAAACATGTTTGTCCCGATTTCCTTTTTTCGACAAGAAGGATCGACCACCCCTTCGTTTAGTAGATAATTGTGAACACGTATATCCATAAATTCCATATATCCAGAATGGAGAACACAAGAAGGATCGACCGACCCTTCTTGTAGTTGAGAGATATTATGAAAATAATGTTGGGAAGAAGAAGGGTCTGATGACCCTTCATATATGAGGGAATTGTAAAAATATTCAACCTATGAAGGCTAGGTCGTCAATTCATGTATATCCAAAATGGTGAACTCTAGAAGAATACTTAGCGCAAGAAGGGTCGACCGAGCCTTCATTTATGAGAGAAATGTAAAAATATTTAATCTACAAAGTCTAGGCCGACAATTTCCAACTTCTGAATTCCATTGTAAATAGTAGGGATCCAGACATAAGCTAAGTTATAATATATATAAAAAAATTTCCCAACTCTATTTTCCAACAGGAAAGATCGGCCACCCCTTCGTTTAGTAGATAATCATGAACACCTATATCCAAAAATTCTCTATATCCATAATGAAGAACACAAGAAAGATCGACTGACCCTTCTTGTAGTCTATAACTATTATGAAAATATTAGTTGGGATAAGAAGGGTCAACCCACCCTTCATTTATGAGGGAATTGTAAACATATTCAACCTATGAAGGCTAGGCCATCAATTGATGTATATCCAAAATGGTGAACACTGGAAGAATATTGAGCACAACAAGGATCGACCGACCCTTCTTACAGTCTAGAACTATTATGAACAGAATACGGGGCACAAGAAGGATCAAACGCCCCTTCATTTATGAGGGAATTGTAAAAATATTCAACCTATGAAGGCTAGGACGTCAATTCATGTATATTTAGAATGGTGAACACTGAAAAAATATTGAGCACACGAAGGGTCGGCTAACCCTTCATTTATGAGAAAGAAATAAAAATATTAAATCTATGAAGGCTAGGCCTACAATTCCTGACTTCTGACTTCCGATCTAAATGGTAGGGATCCAGACATATGATAAGTTATAACATATAAAAAATGTTTGTCCTGACTTCCATCTCCCTACAAGAAGTATTGGTCGCCCCTTCGTTTAGTCGATAATTGGGAACACATATATCCAACAATTCCCTATATCTATAATGGAGAACACAAGAAGGATCGACCGACCCTTCTTGCAGCCTAGAAATATAATGAAAATAATAATGGGTAGAAGAAGAGTTGTTCGTCCCTTCATTTATGAGAGAATTGTAAAAATATTCAATCTATGAAGGCTAGCCTGTCAATTCATATATATCCAAAATGGTGAACAGTGGAAGAATACTGAGCATAAGAAGAGTCGACTGACCCTTCATTTACGAGAGAAATGTAAAAATATTTAATCTATGAATTCTAGGTCGACGATTCCAGAAATTCAACATACTCTGTAAATAGTAGGGACCCTATTGGAGCATAGGCCACAGCTATAGTAAAGCTGCAAATTTTGAGGAAAAAGCACAGGTGTTGAGAGGAAAGTGCTAATTTTGAATAAGCACCAATTTTTGGGCAGAAGCAAATAGGTGCGCAGTACGGTGCCAGATGGACGAGCTCAGCGCAGATCATGGACCGGAAATCGCGGAGCTCGTGCACACACGTCAAAGAAGAATGAATGTGGTCGAGTAGAAAGCTCAGCTACCGCAATAAATGAAGCAACAGAGTAGAGGGATCATCTACCCTCATTAAGGATAAGTACAGAAGTTATGGTTGCTCTAACCAAGGAAGAGCAACGGACCAAAGCATTGAAGGCGAAGGACATGGAGCAATAAACGATGAAGTGGCGCCCATGCCCGCAATCTACGCCGAAAATCACGGAGCCTGCAGGAAGCGGCGATGTGACTGCAAGCGGTGCCTACAGTACACCTAGCCATGTACGCGGTTAGGGTTTTTGGGGAATACTGTTGGGAAAGGCCCACATTTTTGTAAAGGTGCGACCCTCAGGGCCAGCTATATATATGTATAATTGATAAGGGAGAAGTTTAGTTAGTAAGTGGGTTGGTTGGTTGTTGATTGTTTTCTACTGTGTTGTTAGAAGACAAGAGTTAGAACTGGATAGCTGTGAAGCTAATCCCTGAGTTGCAGACAGTCTGAGTCGAAGTCTGAACCATTGTAATCTCTGTGGAGGAAGAGAGTAGATCTAATAGAAGGGCTCCCAGCTGTGTGCATGGAGTTTCCTGGAAAGATCTAAGGCTGCAACTGTGTGCGCAGCATTACTGTGTAACTTCCCTTTGAGTTAATATAAGATATACTTCCCGTGGACGTGGTTTCCCGTGGAGGCGAATTCCATAAGTCTTGTTGTTATGTTAATGTTACGCGTGAATGCATGTCTATTGTTATCTGTGCTTTCATGAACATTGCGTTATCTTTATGAATATGTTAAGTACGTTCTCGAAGCTTCCTTAGACGTTATAATTGTTAAGTATCGGAGGAATCTGTCGAACGCCGTCGCTGCGGCGCTTGAGAAGTGTGAGGCTGCATCGTGGCGCAGGGCCAAAAATGTTACACTATCGGACATCGAGGGTAATCGCCTCGGGTGTCGAAGTAGAGAAACCGTGCAGCTAGGATGGTACGAGGTTCAGCGCTGTCGCGCTGAGAGATCTAAGGAAGAGTAAGATGCTCCGCGCCGAGGATTCCCTGAAGAGGGGAGAAGATTGCAGTATTCGCGTCACCTAGGTTAAGGAAGCCTGATTCCTTAGCCCCCCATAGCCACTTCGGGTGAGACTTTGGGCTGCTATGCAGCTCGTTGCCGAGAGGGCCAGTGCGCCAAGGGGTGTTTGTTGCTGCACTTCATTAAAACCCGGGTCTGTCCAAAAAGCAGCCAACAAATGGTTCTATTGTCGGGAGACTTGTTACTCCGGTGACGCGCGAGATTGTTGCCTTATGGTTGGTTAAGCCAACAAATGGTTCCGTTGCCTTGAGACTTGTTACTCCGGCAACGCGCGAGATTGTTGCCTTATGGTTGGTTAAGCCAACAAATGGTTCCATTGCCTTGCGACTTGTTGCCTTGAGACTTGCTCAACCAACAAATGGTGTCGGCTTCAACACTATTATTTTGAAGGCAATGTGCTATTGGAATCCTACAGCTAAAGAAATTCAAGACTGGTTTGATTCAAAGGCTAGAGAGTTCGCCAAACGAGAAAATAGAAGCTCTAGGCTTCAGATAGAAGACTGGTTGCAGAAGTATATTTATACAGACCTTCACGAAATTTTCTTTGTCACATTTGCACTTGAGTTGCATGCGTGGCTAGCTAAGCTAGCAGATACTAGGCCTACTGTGAATGTTGCTCAACCCGTCGTTTGGATGCCTGAGCTAGTTAGCATTTTGAAGCGGGTAAATAATTCTGTGTCCCGCGCAGTAGACTTTTGGTTGAACAGTCTGCTGGAAGGTTTCATCACCGAGTTTGCAGTAGATACGAGAAAAAGCTTTAGCGAAGCTGAGAGGAACTTCTTCCAAGCACACAGGGGTAAGTTCTTAAATTCTCTGAACTTATGGATAAAAATGCTTTTGTATGAAAAAGGAAAACTATGCATAGCTTCTGATGAGTAGCATAGACAAGTAATGTCCACAGATTCTGATAGTGATCTTGAAGCTATTGGTTGCACTCATAGTGGAAAACGGTATAAAGTAGGCCTTGACCAACATTCTTTTGAGTCTAGTCCAGAAGATAGTCAAGTTCCTAGAGCGAGCCATATAGAGAGACAAGGGAGTGCTCATATCCCTTATAACCCTTTTACACCGCAAAAGCCAGACGGGGCTTAGTATAACCCCGCAGTAACACCTTCTAGTAGCCCGCACGATACTTCTAGTACTGCAGCCACACCTTTGTTTAACCATCCTGGAGGCAAGGCCACAACACCTCCACATCAACCTCGCGCAAGAAGGATGGGTGATGACATGAAGCTACCAACGTTTAGAGGAACAGGGCTAGAAGACCCTGAGCAGCACTGGTTCCTATGTGAAGCCATTTGGACAATTAAGCAAATTAATGATGATGCTGTTAAGCTGGTTCAGTTAGCAACCACACTAAGAGAAAGAGCCTTAACTTGGTTTATGAAATACTCAGCAGCACAGAATAGGACGTTTGCTGATGTAAGAAGTGGTATGATTAAGGAATTCAAGAAACCTAAATCAGAATCACAGTGTATAACAGAATTCAAAGACATAAAACAGTTACCTATAGAGTCAGTATGGGACTTTGACCAGAAGTTTAAAGCCTTGATAGATCAAGTAAGCTTTGAGTTTGCACCGCAGCAGCATAAGGAATGGTTCATTGCTGCGCTGCTTCCACACATTAGACTTCCTCTTATGCAGCAGAATCTTACTACTCAGGAACAAGCTCTAGAGATGGCTATGAAACTAGAAGCTTCACCAATTGCTGGAACAAGCAATGATGTTGTGCAGTTGCAGAACCAGTTAGCAAACCTAACCTTGCAAGTTCATGATATTAAGAAGGGAAAGGATATTAAAGAAGAAATTTGGTGTACAAAGTGTAAAGCGCAAGGTCATTCAAAGGACCACTGTCCCGTTTTCATAGAGTATATTGCAACTGGAGCACCTAACCCTTTACCACAGGCACAGGGGCCTTGGTGTGAAATCTGTAGAACTAGAGGTCACAGACCACAAGAATGTCACTTGTTACAGAAATATGTACAAACTCCAAAGGCCCTATACTGCAATTTTTGTAAATCAGTAGGCCATGATGAGAACAATTGTAGAGCATATGACCTTATGATGGAAAGAAAACATGATGTTTATAGAGTACAATCAGAGGCACAAGGACCCATAGCAGGTCCACAGTTTGAACCAGATCGCGCAGGCAGAGCAAGAAATTATAGGGGCCGAGGACGCGCAGTAGGATTTTCTCGTGGAAGAGGAAAGATCACTTGTTACAACTACGGAGCTCAAGGACATTATGCAAGGGATTGCCAAAATCCTACAACCATCTGCAGATATTGTAAATCTTATGATCATACTATTGAAGAATTCCCTCAGTTGATGGCCAAGATGCAAGCAAAGACGCCACAGCTTAACCAGAATATTCAGTTGATTGGAGCAGAGAAAAGAGCACCAGATCCTACAGTCAATATAGTGACGCATAGTGGAGCAACTACTGGTACACCAGAATTGGGAACTGGAAAGCCAGCAACGCAATGGGTGCGCTGCGCCAATATTAAACCATCTCTGCTCAACCTGCAGAAGCAAAAAGAAGCATTCAAGCAAGCTCAGGAGTATTTCTCAGACCCGCGAACTTCAAGTTCTGTTGTAATCGCACATAATGATATCAGATCGCAAGTGCTAAGACAAGAGAACCTGGTACAAGAACAGGCCACTACATCTAGAAGGCCTGATGATGATGAGGACGATGTACTAGGCAGTGTCCATGCTTTCCTGAGAAACTGCTTAAAGTTGTTGTGCGATGAAAAAGAAACTATGGAACTTCAACACCTATTGGATAAGTGTCAACAATCTGCTTCGATGAATACACCGCAACGTGCTATTCACCAGATTGGAAGTCATACTAGAACTGGGAAAGAAATGAGACTCACAGCGTAGATTGGAACATTTGAAATGGATGAAGTCATTTTAGATTTAGGCTCAGAATTCAATGTTCTCACCATGCAGACATGGGAACAGATGGGTATCCCTCAGCTTACAAGATCTCCTATCCAGCTAAGACTTACGAATCAGCAACGAGTTTCTCCATTGGGTAGACTACCCAATGTACCTATTGATATTGAGGGAGTAAGAAGTTTTGCAGACTTCGAAGTAATCAAAATTCTGGATGATAGTAGACCTTATCCAGCACTCTTAGGCATAGATTGGGCATTTGATAATTTGGCTGTCATTAATTTGAAGAAAAGACAGATGACCTTTGAGGATGAGCAGATCAGGGTCATCGCACCGCTTGATCCACTTCAAGGACCACGGTATATTGAACCCATTCGGACAGAAGAAGAAGTGCGCCACATGGAAAGTTTGTATCAGATGACTGCTAGTCATAGTGACTATGTCAATCCCACAGCGGACGGCCATATCAGCTGGCTATGCGATAGCTCGTTCACATCAGATTCAGAAGCAGGACTGGAAAACTGGCAGAATCGCTTACATGAGGTTTTTGCAAGGCGATGTGCCACGATAACTAAATCTATTCGATGGATTGGAAGAGAATTGAATGACACTCCAAATTTTGATGGTTTAACTGAAGTAAGTGAATTCATACATACATATGAACAACAGATCCCAGATGAGCAGCGCATACGAGCATTGGATGTAGCACTGCGCACTACACCCGCAAGATGGTGGGGTGTGCATAAAGAGAATATTGACACATGGCAAGACTGTCGCAGATTGATACTACGCAGATTTCAAGGAACTACAGCAGAAGTGTTGCATAAATATGATGGACAGAGTGACCCCAGGTCACATGTTGAAGCATGTATTCAGCAATGGTCAGATATTCCAGAAGATGAGTGGGTTCACCTATTCATCCACACATTAGATACTGTTCCAAGGAACTGGTACACTGAAACAGAATTGCGCAAAGGCACTATCACTTGGCCTCTTATGATAGAAAGTTTTCAACTTACCTTCAGCTTTGAGTCAGAACATCCAAGTATCGACCATGCTTTAAAGTGTATTAAAAAGAAGGTATTTGAACAATGTCCAGTACCAGAATATTCTCAACCAGATTGGGCTGTCCAGATGGAACATGCCCTGGAATGCTATAATTTCACCACTAGTGAAGAGGAAGATGATCCTCGCAACATCAATATTCCAGAATCAGAAGGGACGCGCTCTATCGAAGGTCCTCAGCTTGATATCCCTGCCATTACAGAACACATCAAGCTCAAAAAGATCAACATCGGTACAGAAGCCAAACCCAAGTTTGCTTCTATAGGAGATTATTGGGATGATGAAACTGTTGGCCATATTTCAGATTTATTACGTGACTACCAGGATATCTTTCCTACCAAGTTTATAGAAATGAAAGGCATCCTAGGAGATTTAGGAGTTATGTGCATACCTTTGAAAGCAGACGCCAAGCCAGTAAAACAGCGCCCATACAGGTTGAACCCGCGATATAAAGAAAATGTTAGAGAAGAAATTGATAAAATGCTCGCAGTAGGTATTATTGAGCCAATAGAGGAAAGTGATTGGATTAGTCCTATGGTGGTACAAGAGAAAAAGGCAAAAGGTGAAATAAGAATCTATGTGGACTTGCGCAAGCTGAATGACGCATCAACGCATGATCCATTTCCTACTCCCTTTACAGACGAAGTGCTTGATAATGTTGGAGGACAAGAGGCTTACTCCTTCACTGATGGCTTTTCGGGATACCATCAGATCAGAATCCATCGAGAAGACCACCATAAGACCACTTTTGCGACTGAATGGGGATCATTCCAGTATACGGTAATGCCCTTTTGTCTTAAAAATGCACCTGCTATCTTCTCTAGAGTCGTTGTTGCTGTTTTTAAAGAATTCATTCATAAGTTTCTAGAAGTCTATTTTGATGACTGGACTGTGTTTGGTTTACTAAAGAACCATATAGGGAACCTGCGCATGATGTTAGAAAAATGTAGGCAGTATCAGATTTCCCTTAACTTGAAGAAATGTATCTTTTGTGCTCCTTTTGGTATTCTATTGGGCCATATTGTATGCAGACAAGGACTCCTGATGGATCCTGCGAAGGTTGCCATCATTGCTAACTTGCCTGCGCCCAACTCAGTTAAGCAATTACGCACTACATCGGGACATACAAGATACTACAGGAAATTTATTAAGGGATATGAAAAGATAACTGCGCCTATGGAAAGACTGCTGAAAAAGGATTTGAAATTCCAATGGACAGAAGAATGCCAATAGATCTTGGATACACTTAAAGAAAAGATGATCACTGCGCCTATTCTAGTTTTCCCAGACTGGAGAAAACCCTTTCATGTTCATGTAGATGCTTCTTCGATAGCATTGGGGGTTGTGCTGACACAACCGGGAGAAGGAGTTATTGACCACCCCATTGCTTACTCTAGCAGAAAACTCTCTACAGCTGAGAAGAACTACACCACTACAGAAAGAGAAGGACTAGCTATGGTGTATTCCCTACAGAAATTTAGGCACTACCTATTGGGCGCACATTTTAAAATGTATACTGACCATTCTGCTTTGAAATACTTGGTCAATAAGCCAGTGTTAGGGGGAAGAATTTGCAGATGGCTACTACTCTTCCAGGAGTATGATTTTGAGGTTATTGTGAAGCCAGGTAGATTGAATGCAGGACCTGACCATTTATCTAGGATAGAGTCAGGAGAGGAACCTAGAAATCTGGAGGACAATCTACCTGATGCGCAGTTGTTTTCTGTTCAAGTAGTTGACGAGTATTATTCCGATATTCTTGAGTTTGTCACTACCGGGCAAGCGCCAGTTGAGTTTTCAATCCAGCAGAAAAAGCAACTTGTTTTCAAAGCCGCAGACTTCACCTTGATAGCCGGCCAGCTCTATAAGCTGGGTCCTGATGAAGTCTTGCGCAGATGTATCTTACCACATGAGAAGAACTCCATAATTGCAGAAGCGCACTCAGGAGCCACAGGAGGCCATTTCGCAGGAAAGCCGATTGCGCAGAAGATCTTAGCCGCAGGTCTTTGGTGGCCAACATTGCACAAGGATAATAAGGAATTCTGCAAATGTTGCGATATATGCCAGCGGACAGGAAAACCCTCAAGAAGAGATGAAATGCCGCTAAGACCCCAGATAACATTGCGTGCTTTTGATAAGTGGGCCATTGATTTTGTAGGACCTATCAACCCACCAGGAAAGAGAACCGGCGCAAGATACATCATCACAACTACTGAATACCTCACCAGATGGGCTAAGGTGAAGCCAGTTAAGAATTGCGACGCTGCCACTGCCGCGCAGTTCATTTTTTAGAACATTATCACTAGATTTGGATGTCCACTGATCCTAATGAGTGATCAGGGAATGCATTTTCTGAACAACACTATAGAGGCCCTTATCGAGGAATTCCACATCAGTCACCACAAGAGTACACCCTACCACCCTCAAGCTAATGGTACGGTGGAGGCATTCAATAAGATCCTCGAGAATGCCCTGACGAAGATCTGTAATCAACAAAGAGATGATTGGGACCTTAGAGTCACAGCTGTATTATGGGCTTATAGAACCACATGCAAGAAATTCACACACCTTTCAATTTGGTGTATGGACAAGAAGCAGTTATGCCCATGGAATACATTGTTCCCAGCTTCAGAATCGCACAAATTACAGAAATGGCAGATACTGATACTATGAGTGAAAGACTCTCGCAATTGCTTTCCTTAGAAGAAGACAGACTTTTGGTCGGATTCCATCAACAAGTATAGAAGGCAATACAGAAAGCTTGGCATGACAGGCATATTAAGAATAAAGTCTTTCAATAAGGGGACTTCGTACTCCTCTATGATAGTAAATTCATCAAGTTTCCAGGCAAGTTTCGTGTACACTGGTTAGGCCCTTTCCGGGTGATCAAGATAACATAAGGAGGAGCAGTTCAGCTTGCAAAGCTTAATGGAGAATTGCTGCCCACAATGATTAACGGGAGTCGGCTCAAGCTTTATCGCGACAGCCACTCTGCCCTGGTGACTTAATTAGCTGCTAAAAGAAGTGCAGATGCCCAGTGTAGTTGAAAGAGGCATCACATTATCACAATCTACACGGAAGTTGCGAGACACTTTCAGTCTAGCTTCTCGCGCAGTTCCTTGAAACATCCGCGCATGTCTATAAAGTTTGTTTTGAGCGACCCTATTTGCGCTCTTGCGAAGTTTTTCTGTGTTGTCAAACTGTCGCTCTTGCGGAGTTCCTTGTTGTCAATTTGGTGCTTGAGGAGTTCTCGTTGTGGACCCCTCCATATGCATAGTTACCTATGATGAAGTGACCCACCGAAAAATTTGAATTCCAGTAGTTATGTAGCCGCGTCCGAGTATTAATGAAGGATAAGCTCGCCATTTAATTGTAGCCGCTCTGACAGATTCGGCTTGATCTCCCTAAGATTTGCATTTATGTCATGCGCCGAAAGCTTTAGCTTCTCCCGGAAGGCTGTCAGAGCCCGTCCATCACAATTAATGCACCGCAGAGGCGCGGGGGATAGGGGGGTTGTGAACTCATGCATAGGCACCTACAGCTATTAACCCCACTTGTCCGCATTTACTATGGCCTTTAGCTATAAATACCCCGCACTTGTATATTTTCGGGTTACTTTCCTCGAGTTGCATAGTGTCTTGTTTGAGAATCTAAGTTATTGTTTTCAGAGCCGAGTTGTGTAGACTGCTTCCTTTGTTTTCAGCGTTCGTATTTTACGCTGTTCCACCATTTGTCTGTTCAAGTTTTTGTTGCCTACCGGTTCACGACGGAGAACCTGTCAACTGAAGAAGTTGTTCGTCAATTCATGCGTCGAGGCTTAGATTTTGGCATGGCTACCCCGGTGACGGCCTCGACTTACACACACCCTGGTTGGACTGATCCTAGACAGTCTCCGGGCACAAGGGAATCTCAGCCACAGTAGCCAGACGAACCCGTTCCAGAGCCCTTGGCCACTATGGTGAATTACATTCTGTCGCGCCCAGATGATGCACCCGAGGTGCATATTCCGAAAAATGCTAAGTATCCGATTCCACTGCCTCCAATGGCGGAAATCGTGTGACAAGAAGGGTCCCTGCTTGGACACCTTCCACTGGTCAAGTTTTCTGATTTCAACCTTGGAGACTACAGAACATATCCTCAGTTTGCGCCAGATCGCTATCTAACGGTAGTCTATAACACTGATAGAAAGGTTGATGAATTCATCCCAAAATAATTCGGAGCAAGTCTGGAGAGGCCTGGACTGCTGAACCTGCTAAAGCTACCGCACTTCGGGCGTAGCAATGAAGTCAATGCAGTTGTTAAGGCATTGCTGTCATGCATTCATGGAGGTTATCTTTGGCTGGGGAGGCCAATTGATTTGAATGTCGATTTGATTCATCGTGTTACCAGCCTATCTAAGGTTGGTAAGGACCCTAATATTCATTTTGTTGGAAAAGACAAGGACAGAAAATTGGCTGCACGGCTGGTGCAGAAATATAATTTGACAAGAGGAGGTCGGGCTTATGACCTCACTATAGTCGAGGATGAAGCACTTAGATTTACAGGAAGTCTACTTGCAGGCAGACTTCTCATGAAGTGCAGACCTAAAGAAGTCACTGGAGCTGTCATGGAGCTCGCTATCGCAGCTGCGGAGGGAGAGCAGTACAACTGGTCTCTCTTCTCTCTTCCTCCTCAATTCTTTCTTGGAAGACTGCCGGAACGTCCAAGACAACCCTGGTTAGTTGTTCCATTTTTCTTGGCTTTTAATTTTATGTGCTTTTATCGGGTGGAAGGAGCCCCCGAACACTCAGTTCCTTCCGTGCCGCATAGGAGAGGTTGCCGGCATGCGCTATGTCAACCTCTAGGATTCTAGTAATCCCGTGAAGCGCAAGATGAACCGCGTCATGTTCTATGAATATTACTACCTCTTCAAGGACACCATTGAAGAAATGCCGAGGCTGAGTAAGGAGACAGCCCAAAGATATGAAGGGAAGTTGGTTTTCTCTGCCAACTTGCATGAAATTTACCTCTACCCTTGCAGCATTCAGGAAGAATGGGCTGTAGGCCTTTATAGGATGACCACTGAAGATGTTGAAGAAACTGTCAAGTCTTGTTTGGATGAATGGAGGGAGGCCGCCGAAGTCGCATCCGCGATGCCACCCCCTTCTATGCAAGAAAAATATAGAGGAAAGGAAAAAGCAGCGTAGGAGACTGATGAACTTCCGGCAGGACCACCCCCAAAGAAGCAAAAACTGTCGCACCCCGCAGAAGCGACAGAAAACCCCTCTGAGACCCTTGCCATGGGGATCGGCCATTATTTGAAGGAAAAATTTCACGAGCTACGGACCTCGCACGCTCACATCAGAAGTGCACTGGACCTGCAGTTCGTAGAAATAAAAGGTCTCGCTGGAAGAATTGCGCAGACCCATGCGCCAGCATCCAGTTCGCAGGCGCCACAGGTACCTACAAGCACCGAGCGAGTGGAAGCACTTTCCGAGATACATACTATCGTGCACATCCCGCCTACAAGCATGACACTTCCAGATCCTTTGGCCGCACTGCAGGTAAGCGCAGTTGGCCCCATTGAAATAAATTTGTCTGTGATTCCGATAGAAGCCTTGCAATTAGTGCAAGAGAAGGTCTCTATTGAGCTGAGAGCTAGAGAGCTCTCCACATTCCATGCAAACCAAAGGATGCAATTGTAGGAAATAGAGCTGAAGGCAGGCTATAAGAACATCTCTGAGAATCTTGCACATTATGAGGCACAAGACACTGGGATAAGAAACATAGTCGATGAAATAGCCCAGGAAATCCCGGCCTGCGAAATTCAACCAGACCTTCCTCTAGTTGAGAAAGTTCAAATTATTGGAGGAAGGGTGAAAGCCCTAGAGCAGGAAATAGTTGCTATGGCTGAAGACCATAGAACGCAGATCGCCGAGTTAGAAGCTCGTGTTGCAGTGCATCCTGATGATGATAGCCAGGAACAATTTGAAGCACTGCGCAGAGCTTCCACACAAATGAAGTCCAAAGCAAATGAAGCTGAGAGCCTGATGACACAAGCTATGGAGGCTTGGACTGAGCTTGAGATGCTCCCTTTCAAAGTTGGCCTTTTGGAACAGGTACAAGCAGCGGAACAGTCCCTAACTGTTCTGAGCGAAGAAGCTAAGACCTTAGAAGGCTTAGCAAAGATGAGGAAAATGAGCGAAGTGCGCAGAGTACAACAACAACTGCACAAGCTCAGAAATGAAGATGCTAATCTCACCAACAGCATTCAGCCATTTATGGATGAGAATGCTGAACTTGCTGCCCAAGCCGAGGCAAAGATCAAAGAATTTGCTGAATCTCAATAGTTGATTGATGGCATAACTAAAGAAGAAGCCAGTTCAGACATGGTCCATACAGTTGCGGAGTGCTTGGATGAAATGGACTCCGCTATTGCGTAGTGGAAGGATGCATTTGCCATGATCAAACCAAGGGCAGATGCGCAGCTGAAGCAACCACACGCTAATGCGAGTGGCTCGGGGATGAGCCACAAGTAAGTGTTAGGGGCCTGTTGGAGCATAGGCCGCAGCTATAGTAAAGCTGCAAATTTTGAGGAAAAAGCATAGGTGTCGAGAGGAAAGTGCTAATTTTGAATAAGCACCAATTTTTGGGCAGAAGCAAATAAGTGCGCAGTACGGTGCCAGATGGACGAGCTCAACGCAGATCACGGACCGAAAATTATGGAGCTCGCGCACACACGTCAAAGAAGAATGAATGTGGCCGAGTAGAAAGCTCAGCTACCGCAATAAATGAAGCAACGGAGTAGAGGGCTCAGCTAGACTCATTAAGGATAAGTACAAAATTTAAGGTTGCTCTAACCAAGGAAGAGCAATGGACCAAAGCATTGAAGGCGAAGGACATGGAGCAATAAACGATGAAGCGGCGCCCATGCCCGCAATCTGCGCTAGAAATCACTGAGCCTGTAGGAAGCGGCGACGTGACTGCAAGCGGTGCCTATAGTACACCTAGCCATGTACGCGGTTAGGGTTTTTGGGGAATACTGTTGGGAAAGGCCCACAGTTTTGTAAAGGTGCAACCCTTAGGGCCACCTATATATATGTATAATTGATAAGGGAGAAGTTTAGTTAGTAAGTGGGTTGGTTGGTTGTTGATTGTTTTCTACTGTGTTGTTAGAAGACAAGAGTTAGAACTGGATAGTTGTGAAGCTAATCCCTGAGTTGCAGACAGTCTGAGTCAACATCTGAACCATTGTAATCTCTGTGGAGGAAGAGAGTAGATCTAAGAGAAGGGCTCCCAGCTATGTGTGTGGAGTTTCCTGGAAAGATCTAAGGCTGCAGCTGCGTGCACAGCATTACTGTGTAACTTCCCTTTGAGTTAATATAAGATATACTTCCCGTGGACGTGGTTTCCCGTGGAGGCGAATTCCATAAGTCTTGTTGTTATGTTAATGTTACGCGTGAATGCATGTCTGTTGTTATCTTTGCTTTCATGAACATTGCGTTATCTTTATGAATATGTTAAGTACATTCTCGAAGCTTCCTTAGACGTTATAATTGTCAAGTATCAGAGGAATCTGTAGAACGCCATCGCTGCGGCGCTTAAGAAGTGTGAGGTTGCGTCGTGGCGCAGGGCCAGAAACATTACAATATCAGACGTCGAGGGTAATCGCCTCAGGTGTCAAAGTAGAGATACCGCGCAGCTAGGCTGGTACGAGGTTTAGTGCTGTCGCGCCGAGAGATCTAAGGAAGAGTAAGACGCTCCCAGCCGAGGATTCCCTGAAGAGGGGAGAAGATTGCAGTCTTCGCGTCACCTAGGTTAAGGAATCCTGATTCCTTAGCCCCCCATAGACACTTCGGGTGAGACTTCGGGCTGCTACGTAGCTCGTTGTCGAGAGGGCCAGTGCGCCAAGGGGTGTTTGATGCTGCGCTTCATTTAAACCTGGTTCTGTCCAAAAAGCAGCCAACAGACCCAGACATCATCTATGTTATGATATATAACACATCTTTGTCCCAACTTCCATTTTTTGACAAGAAGGATCAGTCATCCCTTCACTTACTATATAATTGTGAACACCTATATCGAGTAATTCACCTATATCCAGAATGGAAAACAAAAGAAGGATCGACCGACCCTTCTTGCAATCTAAAACTATTATGAAAAGAATACTGGGAAGAATAAGGGTCAGCTGCTCCTTCATTTATGAGGGAATTGTAAAAATAAAACAACTTGAAGAAAGAGCAACTGCTCTTTCTCTGAGAATATTTCCACTTGTCAGCAAACTATGCAAAGCAATGTTCCTATGAAATTTGTTTTTAGAGTGCCGATATATACTTTACCCACTCCTAAAATACATCTTTGGAGGAAGGGTCAACCGACCCTTCATTTACGAGAGAAATGTAAAAATATTTAATATACGAAGGCTAGGCCGATAATTCATGACTTCCGACTTCCACTGTAAATAGTAGGGACCGAGACATCAACTAAGTTATAACATATAAAAAAATGTTTGTTCCAAATTCCATTTTACGACAAGAAGGTTAGTCCACCCCTTCATTTAGTAGATAATAATGAACACCTATATCTAGCAATTCACCTATATCCAGAATGGAAAACACAAGAAGGATCGACTGACCCTTCTTGCAGTAAAAAAATATTATGAAAAGAATACTGGGCAGAAGAAGGGTTGGCCGCCCCTTCATTTATGAGGTAATTGTAAAAATAGAACAACTTGAAGAAAGATCAACTGCTCTTTCTCTGAGAATATTTCCACTTTCCAGCGAACTGTGTGAAGCAATGTTCCTATGAAATTTCTGTTTAGAGTGACGATATCTACTTTCCCCACTCCTAAAAAAATCTCTAGAGGAAGGAGAATACACTCTTTCTCCTCAGCATCTACTTCCAACACCCAAAAATAGAACAACCTTAGGAAAGAGTGACCACTCTTTCCCTGGAAAATTTTTTACTTGCTAGCAAACTCTTTGAAGCAAAATTTCTATAAATTTTGTTCTTAAAATGTCGACATCTAATTTCCCAGGGTGACGTAGAATGCTCAAATTGTGACACGTGGAATAGTTTTATTTTTAAAATTAGTCTAAATATATTATAAATGAGTATTAAGGATATTAATGGTACCATTTCAATATAAATTGTCAAGACTAAATCATCATCATCACTATCAATTGTTCGTGACAAGACATGATGTCGACTAAAGCATGATGAGATTATTTTCTTCACACAAGTGGTACAAATCATCATTCACTATTACCACCATCAGGATAACCACCATTTCAGAATTTTATCGTATAAACCATTTCCATGTCAACATACAATCCTTTCACAAGGCATCGATTGGAGTGATACATGTACAATTACTCCAGCAAAATATACAGTGGCTACAGATGATATCTATGACAACCATCACGCCATACTGTGATAATTACCATTCCCCATCTGTACCATCCCAGTTGATTCACCAATTCACTAGCCACTCACTATATATAGGCTAAACCATACCCAATATTGCATCAAAATGAAATCTTTGGGAAGTCATGGCACTCTTCTTTACCGCCTCTATTCCCTTTCCTTAGTTATTTTATCAAAAATACTTGAGTCTTATGGTCACTCCCCAATTCTCTTTGTAATATATGATCATTTTGAAATCAGTTCTTTGACAAATCCTCACCACACCATGATATATGGGAATTTCGAGCACTCTCGAATCCCAAAGACTAGGATTTTTCATTATGTTCCTTTCTACCAATCACATTTTCATCATTCTTCTTTCACTAACTGATTGGTGTACAAGTTGGAGTGGATGTGAGAATATTAGTGGTCCATGTACCTATTTTCTTAGACACTTTCTTCTCTAAAACAACATGATATGCCACTGTCGTCAATGTTAGGCTTGCAGTAGTCGTCCAAGAATAGCCATATTGACAGCAAGAATACTCATGTTGACAGCAAGAAGATCCATGTTGACGGCAAGAATGGCCTTGTTGACAACTTTCGTCTACCAACTCCCAGACATGAAGACCCATTTCTGGCTATGATAGTAGACATTCGTCCAAATGTTTTTGGTACCATACCATGTTGTCAGATTTTATCTGCCAACATGGACACACTCTAAGACTTGACAACCCATTTCCAGCCACGATCACAGCTGGTACTATCTCATAGTCATCAACTATCTACACTTAGTTACAAGACCATCTACGGTGAAGTTCATCTGTTTATCCAGCTCTAGTTATTTTCTGATTTATTCGAGATGAAGAAAGATCTTGTTCATGGGGGAGATGTTGGAGGAGGCTAAGTCGGCCTCTCGACTATGTCCTCCATTTGACCACTTCGGAGAACATGTCAAACTGTCGTGTCGACCACCACATGTCAAGTCATTTAGTCACGTTGGTTAGTGAACTGAAGGGTTGTTATGTGACCATTTGTAAACTATATATATATAGGATTGAAAATACCAAATAGAAAACCTTTGTCTATGTCATGATTGGACATAAAGGTTCCTTAAATAATAGAAAGACTGATCTTGTATCGGAAAGAATTGGTTATTTGCATTAAAGTATTTATTAATTTAATATCCATATACTTCCAATATATTCTTTTAATTCTTAAAGGAAAGTTCGAGATAACTAGAACACTTCGACATGCTACAAGAGCGAGATAAGGTTTTGAGTATATTTATTGACAAGAAAGTAAGGCATTCCAACAATTTTACTCTTCTATGACAAGCTAGAAGGCTATTGACGAGAAATGATAACTTCAATTTTTATCCTTGATTCATGGGTCGATACAAATCTTCCTCCAAATTTAGATTTTTTTGAAATAATGTGTTATGTCAGAATTATAGATGGTAACTCCTAAAAAAAAGGTAAAGCTAATGAATTTCGCACCATCCAAAGTGGTACCATTTCAATATAAGCATATGGATTTAATGCCGCATCATTGCATTGATTTGGGTAAATAGAGGAAGGATTGGGTAAATCAATGATGGATTTGGGTGCAACAATTAAGCCACAACGCACGACGACGCAAGTGGATGAAGGCATATTTAATGGCCAAAGAGGGTGAAATATTCAGTAAATCAATGAAGGATTTGGAAATTATTGTCCGAAATTGACCAATGGACGGAGAGTGGGAAACCAAAACTATAAAAACATGCAAATATGAACAGTTCGACCCATTGTGCATTGTGAGAATTGTGAAAGAATATTCAATCAAAGACAAGCAGAAGTGAAGTTACAAATTTGCAATGGTGTATGTAATATCCAGCATGAGTACATAGGATTAACCAAGGCGACCATTGTTGAAGAAGAACCGGAAATTGCGTCCACACCAGTGCGTATATTTAGGAAGAGGAGAAGCGCCAACTGACCGACAAGTTTGAAAAGAATAATAAAAACCCACCGTGCCTTGGAAAGGGTTGTGGCAGCAGGAGGAGAAGCAGACACATCGGGGGCTGCAGAAGAAGAAATGACAAAAGCAATGGGAAGAGAGAAAGGTCCGACAGTCACTGACATTCAAGGGTATGTGCCACCATGAAAGGAAGGGGAACTAATAGTAAGAATGGGTAAGAATTCCAAGTACACTATCAAGGAGCCAGTGACATCAAAGGGTATCCATACCACCAGAGATATATTGCAATGACTGCAAAAAGTACAGTACAATGACCATGGTATTATGGCACATCCAGAATGCATACAATGCACATACATGGAGAAAAAGCATGGAGATGGAGGTCCAATCATGAGGGAGCCAATGCAGTGGGTGTTGGGCTTGGAGCAATCAGGGCTCCTATCAATAATTCACATGTCGCATTTTGGGAGATCAACAAAAGTGAATGCATGTAAAAAGAAATTGTTGGTTTGATTTTATGGTGGATACTTATTGTTGGATACGAATATTCCAATAACCATTGACCTTATATTGCATATTACTAGATTACCCAAGGCCGATGTTGACACTTTAAAATACTTTCAAGGGAAAAACAATGATAAGAAGTTAGCTGCGAAGAGGAAGACCAAGTATGGGGTGGAGAAAAACACCTGAGGATACTTGATCCACACGATCAATGATCAGGCCATTAGGATCGCAGCGAAGTTGCTGGCAATCAAGGTTGTATGGAAGAATCGCCCTAATCAGTGTACATTAGGGGTGATTGCATCGGCGGAACCATTAGAGAAATTTTGAGGTCAAAAAAGGGCCTCAAAACAAAGAAAATGTACTATAAAATACAACCAATCACATTCTAGTAGATGACATCATCCCCCTTGGTGAGGTGGCATTGCATGAGTTAAGAATGTTTATTTGTCAAATTTTCTATGGTGGATGAAAACACATAGTTAACCAAGGTAGTGGTGTAAGTACTTTTAAGTCATAAAGTAAAGTACTCATAATGATAGTCTTTTCATAAAATAATATTATTGTCATTTTCAAGTAAAGTACTCATAATGAATGTATTTTCACACTTTCAAATAAAATAATATTATTGTCATTTTCAAGTGAAGTACTCTTAATTCATAAAGAAAGTCCTTTCACATTTTTTTATAAAATAATATATTATCATTTTTATGTTTTTAATTTTAAATTATATATTCACTCCATTCTATTTAATAACATAATGTCAAACTAATAAAGAATAATAATAGATTTAATAAATAATAATAATAACAATAATGCAATGTGGATTATAATAATATTATTGACATTTTACATGTAAATAAATTCTCAATTAAATTACATTATTAAATTCATGAGAAAAGTACTAAATATAAAAAGTCAACATAAAATTAAAAAAAAACTTTTAAAAATGTTTTTTATTATTTAATTTCATTTGCAAGTTCAAGACAAATAAATGTTAAAGGACAATACATTTTTGGGAATTTACAATGAATCTTAGTCACATCAATGTAGTCTTATTTTATTAATTTTATTTCTATTGAATTTTGAAAAGTAACTCAACCATGGTTATTTATATTGTGCATAGAAAATAGTGTGGGAGGTGACTTGTCATATATACCTACCTCATAAAACCCCCAATTCATAATATTTTAATATATATCATATTTTTGTAGTACATCTCTTAGGAGGCCCTTTTTTGACCTCAAAATCTCTCTAATGAATGTGCAGCCGGAGTTCAAATGAACTGGTCACTATTTTTGTTAAATGAGATAATGGAGGATGTGGTAGTAGCCCAAGGAAAAGGTAAGCCATTCACATACTCATGACTTTTGTTATTAATTGTGCTGGTTGCATGGTTGGAGCCACGTAAGTACTAGGGTATGGAGACAAAAATATCCAAAGTGTGGTTAGGGGAACAATATAAGAATTTGGGGGCGTTAAATGACAAGGAGAGGAAAAACGGTAATAACATTCAATTTTTTATTTACCTAGAAGAGTTGCGAACAAAAGTAGTGAAGATTCCATGGTTAACAAAAGAGGAAGCAAAGAAGCATAGGAGAATTGCAAGGATTTCTGTGGGACCACAATCAATATTCATTCTAGTGCGCCTAGACGTGCAAAAGCAATGGATTGCAATGCAATACAAGATGAGCGAAGCGGAACTAGATGCCATTGTGCAAGAATGGAAAAAATAATGGAAATTTCCAGTGAATGAGGATCAAATGTCGGACCCAGAGGATGGGAAGCCAACAGTCATAACAAAATCCCAAGAAAAAATGAAATATTCAGACAACGAAGAGTATGGAGCGGATGAACAATTGCACACCACAAGCAACGATGGAGCATCATCACCCACTCCGATGGATTCAGAGCTAGAGGAGAAATTATGGGAGAAAGAACAAAGAAGAGTATGGAGCGAAATGAGGGGAGAACTACCGTCGGTCTCCCTGACGAACAAATGAACAAGTTACTGGAGAAGATAACGACTGTGGTGGAGGAGAACCAATGCACCAAAGTTATTCATCACACACTGACAAGACACATGCATGCGATGTGTGTCATATTATTTCTCCTTATTTTAAGGCTTTCTCCTCATAAGTGAACTATTATTTAATATATATTAAATAAGAGTCTACCTTATAAGAATAAATTAATTAAATAAGGAGAACATTAAACACTTAAAAATTATATATGTATAAATTTATCTATATAACAGTTGGTTCATAGCATACAAATTTAAGGAGAAAAATACATGTCTATGTAACTTGTTAATGTAAATTGGAAATTTTACTCCATGCCAATATTTTCCCACAACCATAGGTAAAAAAGCATTCAAAATAGTAAAACATTAAAATTAAACTAAAATTTAAATGATATATAAAGTCAACTGAATTTGCATTAAAAACTAATTAGGTACACTTAAAATCATGTTGAAACAAGAATGTTGATGTTGTAAGAGTGTCCAAGAAATGTAGGGGCATCAACATTTTTATCCGCTCTTCGAGGAAGTACCACCCTAGACCTGTTTTCCTATAAAACATATGTGCAAGGAATAAGGAAGTAATGCACAAACATTAACAATAAGAAAGTAAACAATGTTTGAAAAATAAGCTAATTATAGAAGTGAAAATATTACATTAAGCATAACATGATTGTAATAATGCATAAGATCAAGCACATAACACTTAATGTTCCATCAAATTAATCATTAAATGTTTGTTCAACTAAATTTAGTCTTAAAAGTTAGAATCTAGACTACTAAAGTGTGAGTTTCAGTTTTGAAATTGTGCATATTAACATTTCCAAATTAAAATATTGGATCTTGAAAGTGTGAATTTGGTTCTTAAAGTGTAAATTTTGATCATAGTATGAGTTTAAAATTATAAAAGTGTAAATATCATTAACTTAAAAAATGTATATTTGGATTTTGATATTGTGGATTTAGATTCCTAATATGTATCTCAAATTACAATTTTAGTGTCAACATTTTATTTTATATGCACATACACATAACTATGGTATATATTACTTTATATATCAATATTAAATAGAATTAAACTAGAAACACGTGTTTTCATTGCATTGAAGAGTTATATTTTTTCATTAATGTTTAAATATAGTACAATAAGGATGAACACTGACACCACCCATGAGATTACATAACAATACATATGTATACAATTAAAAAGTTATGAGTCATTCCTTCCAACAAATTTTGTCACCTTAACTACAAACGATAGTTAAATTGCTACGTATATTTGCACAAAATCCACATCACAGACCAAGACAAAAGGGATGCATTGACCTTCAATAGTTTTAATGGAATTAATAAATAAAGACTATACATGCATAATCTCATCATTCCTTTTATTCCATCAATGGGCATCATTCCTTCTATTCCATCAATTGGCATCATTTTCATTCTCACCATTTTGTTCCATTTTATCTAAGTATGCCTCAATTGTTGCAATTCCTTTCTCAATTAGTTTTATTTTCTTTTGTCCAATTTTCCTTTTGTGACCATGCCCATATGATGAGAACTATAAACATTATTAGATATCGTTCCTTCTATTTAAAAAACCCAATGTTGAATTTTTAAAATTAATTTTTGTACAAATTTGTGTTTATCTTTGATGTTCAATGGGCTTCGACCATTCAAGCTCTACCTTGCAACATTGAATGGTAGCATCTAAATCTTGGTAAGCATTTTTCCTTTTCCCTCCATATTGTTGATGTATATGTAACTTCGGAATGTATTTCACATTTATGTATATTGTATTCCTATAGAGATGTTATTATTCCTCTATATAGAAGTGGTTGTATTCCTATAGAGATGTTATTATTCCTCTATACGGAAGTGTCGTCATTTATATTGTAAGTGTCGTAACTTATACTTGATGGGTTATTAGACCACCTTGTTGGGGTCGGACCTGTATAAGTCATGTGGGTCAAAGAGTTATTAGACCACCCTATTAGGGTTCAGCCATGTGGGTCAAAGGGTTATTAGACCACCCTAGTGGGGGTCGGCCCAGTCAGCATTATGGTAAGTGGTTAAGTTGAGGCCGACCTAGTTGAGTAAAGGTCAAGTCAAGTTAGTGTATAAATAGAGAGTGTCTCTCTCTCATTTTACACATTCTATCCTCTCACTCACACTTGGGAGAGTGGCGCACTTGTGGAGGAGGAGGCTCTGCTACTAGGAGAAGACTATCTCTTGTATTCTGGTTGTATCATTGCTCTATCTATCTCTGAGGAAGTTATTGGGGTTTTTCACCTTTATGGTTTTCCCCAAGTAAACTCTGTGTCTCTTGTGTGCTTGCATTATTGTGTCCATGATTGATATGTTGTAGATTTGTTGTACATGTTGTTCTCTTAGTTAAGATCCTAGATCAGATTGAAGTAAATTCTGAAAATTTAACATGGTATCAGAGCTAGCCTGAAAGAAGGCATGATATGGCATGTATGACACTTGTTGCACTTACAATGCTAGGGCTTGATATAGAAAAAACCAGTCATTGTAGCACTTTCAATATAAATCCATTTTTGCGAAGTTTTCGGATCTGAAACTTTTACAGTTTGAAGATCAGATCCCCATGTACCTTGTGTCCAAAGGACAACCTCTAATTCGTTGTACTTTGTGATTTAGGATCTGTACAATATAGGGTTTCTGCCTCTTCCAGATATGAGTCAAAATCAGGTGACCTTGGGAAAAAGGTCATAACTTGCGCTAGGAAGCTCAAAATGAAAATTCATAAAATGTGACAGGTATTACATAGACTTCAATATCTCAAGAAAATGTTTCAGAGGCCAAAGTTGAACCAATGACACGTGGCACACCGTACAAGTTTGCTATCCTGTATTATCCCATAAACAGGTCACGTTGCGACACTTGGCATAACTCTCTCTCAGAGAATCCAATTGAGGTAAGACCTATCGGGATGGAAAGATAATAGGTCGGGCTATCTCAGGAATAATGTTTAGACCCTGTGGATCAAAAAGTTCGGAGTTACACTAGAAACAATCAGGTACATATTTCTGTCAAAACAGAATTATTTTTTAGCACCTTCATTCATGGCTTCCAGAATTTAGGGCTTCAGAGAAAGTTGGAATTTTTGTAATAGAAGACCACGGCTAGATGATACTCATAGAAATCAAAATTTAGAGACCAATATCATATTTTTTGGTTGGGCAGAAGGCCGGACATGATCAAACCCCAGTTCGGGACTTTGATCGGAAAGATGGAAGATTAGGGCTTCTGCAACAATTGGAATTTTGGAAATCTGTGACCACGGCTGGAAGATCCTCAGAAAAATTGAAGCTTAGAGCTTTGAATCAAATATTTTGGTTGGGTGAAGCTCCGGGAAACTCAAACCCGAATTCAGGGTCCTCCCTAGTGAATTCAGAAATCTAAAAGGCAATTTCGAGGGTTGAAACTTTGCATTTTTCAAATTTTGAATATACCAAATTGCTCAGTTCATCAAGGTGCATATTTCTATCCTTTTGGAAGTTTGAAATTCAAAGTTTGAATTTTTGGGGTTTCTTTGGCAAACCCTAATCCAGCTCCAGGTCCAGTTCTTGCAAATCAAGTGGATTGGGTTAATCCTAGAAGAAGATGGATTGGTCACCTGCATAAGTGAAGAAGTTCCTGCTTCAGAGGGAGATGAGGGTAAGTCCTTACGTAAGAAGATTACAAGCGATCTCGACAAGTATAACTCATCGAGGTATGTTTCGAGATTTGTTCATGATTAAGTTTATGGTATTTTTGTTTCTATGTTATTACGGTTAGTACAATCTTGATTTTAGATTTTTCGTATCAACTTAACAAAATTATGAATGCATGATAGAAGATATTCATTGGTTAGGGTGTTGACACTTATGATTGTACTAATGCATTATGGTGTTGTATGAGGTTTATGTTGTCTGCTAACATAAAAGGTACACCAAGAAAGACAAATCATGTTCTACTTCAAGAACATATGATCATGGTGAGATGAAGACAAAGATTCATCCATTGTCATGGATCACATAGAAGATCTACTTACGAGGTATGTATAACTTGGTTCTACAATGGTTAACTTATGAGACATGCAGGTTACTAGCACAAGTCACTGAAGAGAACCAGAAGATATTATGTAGGTATGTTAGACATAACTAGCTAGCATGCTAATCCAGGTATGTTTTTCCTATATCAAGCTAGAATCCTACCTTGTGTTAGGATCTTATACTGTTGTGTTGTTGATAATGGTTATTCATGAAGGCATAGGTTTGAATAGTCATGGTTGTATGCATATTATGTTTCTTACCATAATTGATGATATGACTAACCAGAAGAATCATGAAGGTATAGGTTTGAATATTCACCGGTTTTATGCATATTATATCTCTTATCTTGATTGATGATTTAACTAACCAGAAGAGTCCTATGATCAAATAAGAATATGTATAAGTAAAAGAAGACTTCCCTGAAACCTTGAATACTAATGTTTATTATCTGTGTTTGAAATGATCCTGACTATACATGCTTGAGATTATTGTGTTTTGATAATATTAAGATTATACTAATGAATGTTTGATTATGTATGAGACCTAGAGGATAACACAATGATGATACTAACAAGCATGCATAGGGATTGAGAATGAATATCAGTTCAAGGACAAGTAATCCAGGAAGTAAAGATCAAGAGGGAGCTCACTCTAGTAGTTTTTGCAAGGATGCAGATATCCAGATGGAGTTGACCATCCTTCTGCATTCCACAATAGAAAAGTGTATAAGAAGCTACTTCAGCAGCTCCTGCAAGGAAGCAAAGACTCAGAGGGAGTCCACCCAACAAACAAACAAAGATAAGTATTTTAATTAGCATTTCTTACATATTTGTTTGTTTAAATAAAATTGTTCAATGATGTATAGGCTTATGTTCCTAGACTTAGGATATGTATTGTGCATATTAGAATAGTTGCATTGATGAACAGTATGCTACTAATATACATGGGTAAGTGGCCTATGGCACTGTACAACATTCCATTGCTACTTATCTAGAATGAAACCTCTTTGCTGACATGTTGGGAGTTGTGCACACTCTTAACAATGTTCTGGTAGAGATTGGAAGGCATCTAGAAAGTTACAGGATATGGATAAATGTTGTATTGAAGCATTGGCTAAGATAATTGCATGACTGTATGACATATTTCTTTATGTGTAAGAAATTGTTCTAAAAACTATGAGATGTTTTCTAATCATGCAATTTAACTTGTTGTGTAGGAAAGATCGTATACCATCACCTACAAAAGGACTACAACATTTGTTCAGCAACAAAGTTATCTATTGAAAATATTGAAGACATTGAAGTTCCCAGGATCTGGGAAGAATGCCATGATCAAGGAGTACTAGTCGATCATGAAGATGTTTGGGATGCAGTCCCAAGACCTGAAGGGGAGTCTGTAGTGACTTCCAAGAGGATCTACAAGATCAAGCATGCTGCAGTGATGAAGAGGAAGATACACTTTCTTGAATGGTGTAGTTGAAGAAGAAGCTTATGTGGTGAAGCCACTTGGTTCTGAGACACATGACAGGGAGTCATATATGTGTAGAACTTGGTATGGTAGGATAGACAGCTTTCTATCCAGTTTGGGCTTTACCAAGAGTAAAGCGGATTCCAACCTTTACTACAAGCTCAAGGAAGGCAATCTAGTGATACTACTATTGTATGTGGATGACTTGTTTGTAATAGGTGAGGATAGATTGATTGCCGACACGCAGTGGAAGCTTGCTGCCAAGTTCGAGATGAAGAACTTGGGTATGATGCACTACTTTCTTGGTATGGAGGTGTGGCAGAGTGCAGATGGAATCTTCCTTGGACAAGGGAAGTATGCAGTAGAGATCCTAAAGGGGTTCAGGATGATGGACTGCAAGGCCATGGCCACACCTATGGCATCGAACCTGAAGCTTCTGTGTGATGCTTCATCTGAACCTGTTGATGTCACTATGTTTCGGCAGATGATTAGGTCCTTGATGTACCTGACGAACATGAGACCAGATATTTGCTTTGCGGTGAACACATTGAGCAATTTTTTGATGGATCCAGGGAGTGTTCACCTGGTTGTTGTAAAGCATATTCTGAGGTACCTAAAGGGTACAGTTGATTATGGGCTCAAATATGATGTGAATCAAAAGTTTAACCTATAGGGTCATGTTGATTCAGATTGGGTAGGCAGTGCTGTAGATAGGAAGAGCACTTCTGGGTGCTGCCTCAGTATGGGATTAGGTGTGATCTCTTGGTTTAGCAGGAAGCAGTCCTGCGTAGCACTGAGTACAGCCAAAGCTCCTTTATGTTGCGACGGATGAGCAGATTGCAGATGTATTGACCAAGCCATTGGCCAGAGTGTAGTTTGAGTACTTCAGAGAGAGGCTTGGTGCACTTCAGATCGAGGTTCCTTCCAAAGGGAAGTGATGAGTCCAGAAGATGCAGATGCACATGAGCTTTTCTAACATGGTTGATGTGTTCTCCCGTGGTCATGATGTAATTGCTGAGCCATTTTTCACATGGTGGTAGATGTGTTCTCCCATGGTGAAAAAGTAAGGGCTGGAGCCTTCCCCGAATGGTGGTAGATGTGTTCTCCCATGTCGGTGGTGTAAGTGTTGGATGATGTGCATCTGGGCTGTGCTTCATGGACGATGAGATGATCTGAAGAGGACGATGCTATGATGATCAGGAGGATCATGGATGATGAGCATCAGGATGATGTTCTATTTTCTGCTCTATATGACCCATTGGATCATTTATGTATGTATGATTCATGTTGGATGCTGGATATGATCATTTGGATCATTTATGTATGTATGCATCATGTTGGATGCTGGATATGATCAGTTGGATCATTTATGTATGTACGCATCATGTTGGATGTTGATGGATACATTGTGTGGATCATGTATCTTTGTATGATCAGGTAGATCATGTATGTTGATGGATACATTGTGTGGATCATGTATCTTTGTATGATCAGGTAGATCATTTATGCTGATGGATACATTGTGTGGATCATGTATCTATGTATCTATTAGGTAGATACATTGTATATGTTGGTATGCATCAGGTAGATGCATTGGATGATCGTGGATGACGAGCTTCTCCATATGACATGCATCAGGACGATGCAATGATGATGATCAGGATGATCATGTGTACATCAGGATGATGTATGGTGAGTATCAGGATGATATTTTGTGGCCGTGGATCAGGTTGTGCAAATGAGCATGTTTGGGAGATCCTATAGGTCGGAGTTGTGTACCCATAACAGCCTGGGATGCCCCTTCGAGACATTGCTCTAGGAGGACATGTAATTTGTGCCCTGGGAGATCTTTAGGTCGGAGTTGTGTACCCGAAACATCCTGAGATGCTCTTGCGAGGTTTTTTCCTATGGCATGTAATTTGCTCCTGGGAGATCTGGACAGGATGAAAAAGGCCTCAGATGCTTCAGCCAGGTTTTGCCATGACCACATGTAATTTGCTCCTGGGAGATCTGGATAGGATGAAAAAGGCATCAGATGCTTCAACCAGGTTTTGTGGTGGACCACATGTAATTTGCTCCTAGGAGATCTGGACAGGATGAAAAAGGCCTCAGATGCTTCAGCCAGGTTTTGTGGTGAGATCACATGTAATGTGCTCCTGGGAGATCCGACAGGTAGAGCTGTGTGCTCGTAACAGCCTAGGATGCTTCAGCCAGGTTTTGTGATGGGTCACATGTAATGTGCTCCTGGGAGATCTGACAGGTAGAGCCGTGTGCTTGTAATAGCCTGGGATGCTACAGCCAGGTTTTGTGACGCACGTAATTAGTCTTGAAGATTCCACAGTATGGCCAGTGATGATGAAGACCTGTAGGTGGTGGGCCGACATCCAGTATGAAAAAGGACAGGCTCTGTAGAACTTCTTATGATGAGTACATTCAAAGATTGATTGAGATAGCAACAGCAATGACGATGATGATGACTCGATGACGATTATCCAGTGACGATGATCCAGAGAAGATGACTTGTACTAGAAGACCTATGTCGAGAAATACCTTCCTAGTTAAGAGGGAGTGTTGATGTATATGTAACTTCGGAATGTATTTCACATATATGTATATTGTATTCCTATAGCGATGTTATTATTCCTCTATATAGAAGTGGTTGTATTTCTATAGAGATGTTATTATTCCTCTATACGGAAGTGTCATCATTTATATTGTAAGTGTCATAACTTATACTTGATGGGTTATTAGACCACCCTATTGGGGGTCGGCCATATGGGTCAAAGGGTTATTAGACCACCCTAGTGGGGGTCGGCCCAGTCAGCATTATGCTAAGTGGTTAAGTTGAGGCCGACCTAGTTGAGTAAAGGTCAAGTCAAGTTAGTGTATAAATAGAGAGTGTCTCTCTATCATTTTACACATTCTATTCTCTCACTCACACTTGGGAGAGTGGTGCACATGTGGAGGAGGAGGCTCTGCTGCTAAGAGAAGACCATCTCTTGTATTCTGGTTGTATCATTGCTCTATCTATCTCTGAGGAAGTTATTGGGGTTTTTCACCTTTATGGTTTTCCCCAAGTAAACTCTGTGTCTCTCGTGTGCTTGCATTATTGTGTCCATGATTTATATGTTGTAGATTTGTTGTACATGTTGTTCTCTCAGTTAAGATCCTAGATCAGATTGAAGTAAATTCTAAAAATTTAACACATGTGCACAATTTGTATTTCATGATTTTAATATGAGCATGTCTCTCTCAACATCATCATAATTTGGAGATTAGAATTATCCTCTATGCTTGTTACATATAGGTCCAATGTAGTGATCCTCAATAGTGTGGACATTTTCCCTCAATTATAATTCCATCAACATATTCTATGGGATGCATATCAATATTGATACCTGTCACATCCCCTCCCATCGATCCGATGCAAGGTAGGGAACATGACTAACATTTTGGTATTATTTGGCAAACTCAGCCCCAATCATGAATAACAAATTTATAATAAATAAAACTCATGTGTGCAGATTCATACTCAAATAAACACAGCGGAATGAAAACATTATCCACACACAATTGCATCATGCATTCAACATATCAATAACCATCATCAAATTAAAACATTGCAGAACATAAAATGGACATAATTTAAACCACGAAGAATACTTATCTTTAAGATGAAGTTGTCCAATCAACTGGCTATGTGAGAGAAATGTTCCACCCAAACATAGGTCTCTGTCCAGCCTATATTCTTTCAGCTGAGAGACCACCCCATAGATGGGCTGTGTATCCACTAAGGAGGAACTAAATAGACTCAATAATAGCCATGGTTTCACAGAAACAATCATGCTAATCCAACACACAGTTGGTTTTATCAAGCATGCAAGAGACAAAGGAGGAGGATCCTAATCCAATGATCTCAACCATAGAGCTACATGCATATCAAGATAAATCCAAACAATCTTGGCACCCACAATACCTACCATACCCAACACAAGAAAGGTCCCCTTTTCCACTACACCATTCCTCAGGATCCCCTTCCCTCCCTTGCTCTTTAGGGTGGGAATAGAAAGGTACAAGCTTCTAAATCCTTGAGATTATAGCCTTTACTAGGTTTTTCAAGCAATTCCAACCTCTGTTCTATCTTCTTCTCTGTCATTCATGCTTGGATTTTCTCAATTATATGGCCAAATGACTTTGTCGCATAATTGGATTTTCGGACTATCAAATCGGGGTTTTCCTATGGATTTATGGGCATATAACACTCTCAAATTAGCCCCAACGTTCAGGTCTATGGATCCCCCATTGGATTTTACTGTCCACACAAATGTTTGGGAGTTTTTGGCACTTCAAAACGTGGCTTAATTCAAAGTTTCGATTTCTGGTTTTTCTCACTGCTGGGCATGTGTAATGGATGAAAAATAATGCTTAGATGTTCAACAATGGAATGGGAATGAGTAAAAAATGAATTCCCATGAGGTAGAGTGATTTGCGGGTCCAGTAAACAGAGCCCATACCCTACCATACGAATTTATGGGCTTCCCATACTCCATTGAAGCCATGGATTGATTTCTTCAACCACTTCCTTACAACAGAATTAAATGTCAGCAAGGAAAGTCAAATGGGTTCTCAATATGACATTTGGAAGCATATGGTTCAACCCCACAACCCCCTCACCACTCCCTAGTCGATACACATGGCCCCCTCTTATTAGTTGCTTCCATAGCCAGTTTTTGGTACTTTTATTGTAATATTAATATTTACATCATTTTACAATGTTCCATGGCTTAATAGCACATGGATAACGTAATATCAAATACCTGACTTTTTAAATAAAATCCGATCATCCACTAGCGGGGCCTTGGCCTTGAGCTCCATGATAGGGAAACATACATTGCATGTATGCAATATTTACATTAAAAGCCAATATATCCTAAGGGTCAAAATGGGGGTATTACATTCCCCTCCCCCTTAGAACAACACTATCCTCGGTGTTCTCAAAACTGAACAAAAATGGGAATTCCTCTCTCATGGCATCCTCCAGCTCCCATGTAGCCTCATCGGGACTAGGGTGTTTCTATTGCAAATTTACCTGTATGATAGCTTGGTTTGTGAGAATTCTATATAGGTTGAACACCATGAAAAAATTCTAATAGCCAAGAATATTGAAGCAAATAAGTACTCACAAGAATTATTCAAAGATATGTAAGAATAAGAAGAAGAAATATTGAGACAGAAACATAAGAGAAGGAACTCAATTGATGGAAATATCATCTCATGTATTATTCCTCAATATGAATACAATATATAATACATCTCAAGGGAGAAAATAGAATGCCTTAAAGGAAAGTTGTAAAGCACAAAAAAGTAAGGCTTACTAAAAGCATAAAAACACCTAGATGTCAAAAGCACATTCCAAAATACTCTAAAGGCTCATGAATTGGATGAATATGGTATGGAAGCTTATGAGTGATGTAAATGGAATGGAATGATGAATTTAGGAGAGAATAAATTGGTGGAGGTCGAATTGGTCAAGTGGAGAGGTGTAACATCCCTCCTTTGAACCCTAATATTTTGTAAATACAATTTACTGTACTTGTTTACTAGTGAGGAGCTCAAGGAAAAGGCCCCACTAGTAATCCTTGTAAGCTATATATCTAATTCCTAAATTTTAGATGATGAACCTAGGATACTAAAGATGGTTACAGAACCATGAGTGGATGACTGATGTCCTCCTAGTACCATGAGCACTTGAAACAAACATCGATGTTCATTAAGGGTCACTTAGAATTTTGGGATTTTACCCTAAAAAGATACCAAGACACCTTACTTAGCAAAGATAACCTAAGAGTAGATTACCTCATAAGGTATCATTATGGGTTATATTATACAATGAAGTATATATATATATATATATATATATATATATATATATATATATATATATCTGTGTATAATATATATATGTATATATATATAGTAACAAATTATCATAGTTTATAGATAGTCATATAAAGATATGTTAGTATCCTCTATTTTTGGATTATATGTTTATATATGAAAATGAGAGGTATGCATAATTATATGGTGATTTTAAATTAATAAAGGCATGCATAGGTATGCTAAAAGATTATAAAGAGACTCGAGCAAAGGAAGTTAATACTAAACCAAAATAGTAAATTTTGGTAAATGGTTAGAACAATGGGATATGGTTGGTAGGGTCCCATGGTTTGTATACTACGGTGGAATGAGTTATGGTTGCCCCCTAAAAAGCATCCCTTAACTATCGGTCAGGAGTAACACTTGGCGGTAGGATACCTCAAAACTGAGGCTAGCTTTCCAAAGGAGGACATAAGCGTTCCTTCTTATGATTTATGTTTATTAACTTAAAAATGGAATGCACTATACTTCGGAACTAATTTCAATAGACAACTTGCAAAGAATCAAGGGGATTTGGTCTCCATAGAGCGATGCTCACAAATGCCTGTAATTGACATTTATCCTAGGCAAAGCGCTCAGCCTTGAAACTGACATTTGTAACCTTGAAAAGGGGAAAGCACTAGTTAGAAGGGATAGTGATCTCGTCTCTAGAAAGGGAGATCGACCTCTTCACTAATGGGGGGGAGAGGAAAGGGAGCTCCATCTCTGCGACCAACAAATTAGAGAGCTCATCTCTGTGAGATCAAAGAGAGTTCTATATATGCGATGTGAAAGGACTTCTAGCTCTGCGATAAGCATAAGGAAGAGTTCTATCTCTATGATGTGAAAGGACTTATAGCTCTATGATAAGCGTAAGGAAGAGTTCTATCTCTGTCTTAATAGAACAGAGTTCCATGTATGCTCTAGCAAGGGAAAGAGAAACATCTACGTAAGGAAAAGAGGTAGGAAACTGTGGAAGTCTCTGCGTACATAGGTAAGAGGTCCTTGTAATGAAAAACCAGAAATGGCCTTGATTTATAGATTTGTTGCATGGATATATATGTATTATATAGGACATATGCTTAATTTCTGATGCAAGTCACCCTACGGGATACTTTATTGCTTAACAATACACACGCCACAACCACAATGCTTACACAAACAAGGTGTAGAACAAGATGCCAGAAGTGGCTTATATTACTTCTCAGAAATCAGTTACAATGCAAATAACTGTAAACGAATAACTAACTATGATCGGCCTCAGCCATTACAACTTAGAAGTAACTGTGGTGTGTTCTCCCTGTGTGTCGACCTCACCCTCTCCTGGTTCGCCATGGAACTCTGAGCTATGGTTCAATCTCAACTCTCTGGAATTCGGCCAGTGTGACTCTTCACAACCCTCTCGGATCTGCTATCTCAGCTCCTTCTCTGTCGTTCTGCCTCTGTCCCCTTCTTTTTCTTCTCTGCGGGTGCAGTTTCCAAGACTATGGCAATCCGGATACAAGCGTCCCCCTCTGTTCCCCAATCCTCCAAAATCCTGCAAACCTACACTGTCAGCTTCTAGCCATGCTGTACAGTCTCTGCCTATGACATCCCCTATCATGTCCTTCACCAACTTGCAATAACTGTAATAACTTCCTCATTAACCCCCACGACTACTAGGTATAGTCCCTTGACTTTCTGTCCTTTTGACCCTGCTACAGCAGTCGGTCACATCATGACCTTTCTGTCAGTTCACTCTTTCCTCGATTACACTTGGCTTTGCCAAAACTTGTCATGTCATCGTTCGACCTCTTGTTGACTACCCGACATCTTATGCCGCCCGTCTCCTGTCAATTGTTTCCTGTCGATCCTCAACCTGTCACAACATCTGTTGATCCTTCAGTTGGCCGCACCCCGACTATTTCTGCTCGACTTGTTGACTTTGACAGGTCAACTTTCTCTCCGCACCAGTGGTCATTGGCACTCCCGCTGGTTGGCTCCCTTCGGTCGATCAACCTCGACTAATTTGCCTAGGTAACGATGTTCCTGCATCAGACTCCCCAGGTGAAAAAGAATTCGACTACTCCGTTAGTCTCTTGAACTCCTCTTCGAAAATCCACGTTGTTTCTTGCAACTAATCATTTGTCCATCGCACCAAGTATTCCTTCATGCACGATCTACGAGTACACCCTACTTCACGTTCGTCGATTACTTCTGTGATCCCTTCCTTATGTTGGTCTGGAATCTGTTCTGTCTAGTCGATGCTTGTTCCTTCCTCCTTTCTGCTGCTTGACCCTTCTTCAAATTTGTACAGGTCTGAGACATTGAACATTGCTTAAATGTTCAAGTCTTCCGGCAATTCCAACACATACACATTGTCCAAAATCTTCTTCAGAATCCTGCATGGTCCTATCTTCTTCAACTTTAGCTTGTTGTACGTTCCTGTTAGAAATCGCTCCTTCCGCAAATAGGCATAGACTAAGTCCCCCTCTTGGAATGACAGTAGTCTCTTTCTCTGGTCGGCTCTCAATTTGTAGGCAACGTTACTCTTCTCGATGCGCTTCTGCACATTTTCATGAACTTCATGCATATGCTCTGCGAACGATTCTGCATCCATGCTCTTCCTGGTTTCTGTCGGCAATTCGACCAAATATACCACTACATGTGGAATCCTCCCTTGAACAATCTGGAATGGGCTCAATCCTGTCGATCGATTCACAGAATTGTTATATGCAAACTCTACCTATGCCAACACATTTTCCCACTGCTTGGGTCTGTCGGCCACTAAGCATCGCAGAAGGTTTCCCAAACTTTCTTTTACAACCTCGGTTTGTCCGTCTGTCCGTGGATGATGTGCTGAGCTAAACTCTAACTTCGTGTCAAGTTTCTTGCATACGGTTCTCCATAAATGCCCCATTAACTTCGTATCCTGAACTGACGTGATACTCTTTGGAAACCCATGCAGCCTGACTATTTCCTTAAAGAATAGCATAGCGATCCCTGTGGCATCACTTGTTTTCTTACATGGTATGAAATGTGCCATCTTTGAAAATATGTCGACTACAATGAATATTGAGTCGCTTCCCTGCTGAGTCCTTGGTAATCCTAACACAAAATCCATGCTAAGATGCTCCCACAGGTTCTCTGGTACCAGTAATGGTGTATACAACCCCGTGTTCTGACTCCTGCCCTTTGCCAACTGGCTAATTTGACATTGTCAAACCCATCTTCCGATATCTGTCGACATCCTTGGCCATAAATAATTTTCTTCAACCAGTGCTTTGGTCTTGTCGATCCCAAAGTGCTCTGCTAACCCGCCATTATGAAACTCTCGGATTAGATTCTCTCTCACTGATCCTCCGGGAATACACAGCTGACTTCCTCTGAACATATAGCCTCCTTGAATGAAATAACTCAAATATGGAGTTCTATCGATGCTCCAAGGTTCACGAAAAGCCTTCCATGCTTTCACAAAACCTTCGTCAGTCTCATACTACGTCTTTATTGACTCTATCCCTGTTTCCTGAACAGTCGTCATGCCCAACAACGCAACTCTCATGCTCAACACGTCGGCAACTTTGTTCGACTTGCCCGACCTATGTCTCAACACGAACGTATATCTCTGGAGTAGCTCCACCCACTTCATGTGTCTTTGATCCAATTTCAACTGAGTATTCAGATACCTCAGTGCTTGGTGATTTGTGTATAACAAAAATTCCTGAGGTAGCAAATAATGCCTCCATGTCTTCATTTCTTGTATGATAGCATAAAATTCTTGGTCATGGACCGAATATTTCCGCTTTGCTCCATTCAGTTTTTCACTGAAGAATGCAATTGGTCGGCCTTCTTGGCTCAACACTGCTCCAATTGCTATTCCACTCGCATCACAATCGACCTGGAAAACTTTGTCAAAGTCTGGGAGTGCCAATATCAGGCTCTCAGTGACCTTTTCCTTCAATTTGTCGAAAGATTCCTAGGCCTTATTCGTCCACTTGAACTCAGCCTTTCTCATGCATTCTGTCAATGGTGCACAAATTTGACTAAATCCTCGAATGAACTTCCGGTAGAAACTAGCAAGTCCATGGAAACTTCTCACTGCATTCGTACTTGTCAGTTCCGGCCAATCCACTATTGCCTTCACCTCCTCGGGGTCCATCTTCAACCCTTTACTTGAAATTACAAATCCCAAGTACACCAATTCCTTCTTCATGAAGAAACACTTTTGCAGGTTGATCATCAGCTCCTCGTCCTACAATTTCTATAATACTTGTTGAACGTGCTCCAAATGTTCTGACTTGGTCCGACTGAAAATCAGAATGTCGTCTAGATAGACTACAACAAACTTACCCAAGAATGGTTTCAGCACTTCATTCATCAGTCTCATGAATTTGCTAGGTGCATTAGTCGATCCGAATGGCATGAATAACCACTCATATAACCCTTCTCTCATTTCGAATGCTGTCTTCCATTCATATCCTTCTCTGACCCTAATCTGGTGATACTTACTCTTCAGGTCTAATTTCGTGAAGTATGTTGCTCCACTCAGGCAATCCATCAAGTCATCCATCCTTGGAAATGGAAATCGATACTTGATCGTGATCCTGTTGATCACTCTGTAATTGGTACACATTCTCCATTCTCCGCCCTTCTTTGGTGTCAATACTGTTGGTAATGCACACGGGTTCAAACTTTCTCAGATCAATCCCCTGTCCAACAACTCTTGGACCTATCGGTTGAGCTCCTGTCCTTATGCTGGACTCATCCTATATGGTGCTTTGTTTGGCAGACTCGACCCTGGAATCAAGTTGATCTGATGGGATATGCTCCTTGTCGGCGGCAATCCCATCGATTTCTCATCAGCCATTATGTCTTGAAATTCATCGAGGAACTCCTCGACTTCGACCCGAATATTCTCCCTGTCGGCCATTCTTTCGACATATGGTATTTTTGGAATGATTGCAAAACATCCCGACTTTTTTTCTTCCTCTGCGAGGAATTCTTTGGCGGTGCTGATCAACACTCCCTTTTCCCAAAGATTGCTCTCACTGTCCCTACCGTTAGCTGGCTCTTCTCGCCTCGGCTTAAGAGTCCTTTTCACACCATTCTTCCACACTATGACTGTGTTAGCTCGACCATCATAGATCATCTTAAGATCATATTGCCATGGTCTCCCTAACAATAGATGGCATGCATCCATGGGCACTACATCACATAGTACGCTATCCTCCAATACTTCAACCTTGAAGTTGATTAGGCATTGTTCGGTCACCTTAACACGGTGTCCTTTCTGTAACCATGAGACCTTGTAAGGGTGTGGGTGTTCTCGACATTTCAACCCGATCTTGTCGATGACTTCTGTCAACACAAGATTCTCTGTACTTCTGCCATCAGCTACAGTCTTGCAACGCCATTCTCCAATCCACACCTTCGTTCGAAAGATCACCTTCTGTTGTGCTGGTTCCATCGGATCATATTGATCTAACTGGATCAAGGCTCTTTGAACCATCAGATTCTGGTTCTTCATTTTCTCGCCTCCACTGCTATCTGATGCCGATTCTTCCCTCTCGTTGACTTTCTCATCCTTTCAATGTCTGGGTTTTGACTCTTCTGCAGTATGTAGGTTTTCTGGGCACTCATATGCTTTGTGTCCCATTCCCTGACATTTGTAACAGTTTATGGCTAGTTTGTTAGCTCCCTTTTTATCAGATGGACCACTTCGACTATATGTTCCTTGACCGCGGTTCTCACGACCATTACATCGGTTCTCTTGCGCTCTTTGTTTCGTCGATGTCCCTTCTATGTGTCGACTATTTTTGACACCTTCTTTCCTGTATCTTCTACCTTGACCTTTCATTGCGACAGTCTTTCCACCCCAACTAGTCATCCTGCCTCTGGTCACTGCAGACTTCCTCGACAGTTTTCTCCATCTTCAGAGCTAACTGATAGGCTTCTCTGACTACCTTGAATCTCGACATGCTGAGTTCATCTTGAATAGTGTATTTCAAGCCGTTTACATATCTGGAAACAACTTCTTCTCCTTCATCAGTTTGTCTTGACTGAATCGAAAATCGGTAGAACTCCTCCATGTACTCTTTCACGGTCATTTCCTTTTGTCGGAAGTTTTGTAGCTTTCGGAACAAGGAAACCACACAGTTGTTTGGCAAGAACTTCCCCTTCAACTTGGCAACCATCCTGTCCCAAGAATTAATTTTCTCCTTGCCTTTCTTGAGTCAGTCAGCCTATACATTGTCTCGTCACAATGAGGCATGACCCTTCAACCTTAGACATGCAGTCTTGACCCGCTTAGGATCCTCGATCTGCTCTACGTCAAAGTATTTCTCCATCTCTCTGAACCAGTCGATCAAGTCTTCTGGGTCCAGGCTTCCCGAGTACGTACGCACATCTATCTTCGCCCGACCTCTCATTTCTGTCAGAAGCTTGATGAGTTTTTCCTTTGGTTCTTCTGCTGTGGCTTTCCGAGCTTCCACTTCCTCGACTTCCTCATCGCTGTGGTCCAATGCTTTAGGAATGCAACCACACCTCTGGTTTTCTTTGATTGCTGCGAATTCATTTGTCAAAGTCTGCATCATTCGAACGCATTCGTTGAACATATCACGATCCACTGTGATGGCTACTGCACCAAGCGCTCTTTGTCCTCGGACATTAATGCCTCTATGCGCCATTTTCAACCTTTGCTGAAATCAACTAACGCAAGTCAGGTTGGTATAGTCGTCTTCTCCAACTGGACTCGCTTCCAGGATCTGATACCAACTAACGCAAGTCAGGTTGGTATAGTCGTCTTCTCCAACCGGACTCGCTTTCGGGCTCTCATACCAATTGATGCAAGTTAGGTTGGTATAGTCATCTTCTCCAACTGGACTCGCTTCCGGGCTCTGATACCAACTGACACAAGTCAAGTTGACATAGTCATCTTCTCCAACCGGTCTCGCTTCCGAGATCTGATACCAATTGACGAAAGTTAGGTTGGCATAGTCGTCTTCTCCAACCGGACTCACTTCCGGGCTCTGATACCAACTAACACAAGTCACCCTACGGGATACTTTCTTGCTTAACAATACACATGACACAACCATAATTCTTACACAAACAAGGTGTAGAACAAGATGCCAAAAGTGGCTTATATTACTTCTCAGAAATCGGTTACAATGCAAATAACTAACTATGATCGGCCTAAGCCGTTACAACTTAGAAGTAACTATGGTGTGTTCTCCTTGTTTGTTGACCTCACCCTCTCCTGGTTCGCCACGAAAATCTGAGCTATGGTTTGATCTCAACTCTCTGGACTTCGACCGGTGTGACTCTTCACAACCCTATGGACTTTGCTATCTCAGCTCCTTCTCTGCCGTTCTTCCTCTGTCCCCTTCTTTTTCTTCTCTGCGGGTGCATTTTCCAATACTATGGCAATCCCGAGACACGTGTCCCCCTCTGTTCGCCAATCCTACGAAATCCTGCGAACTTGAACTGTCAGCTTCTAGCCATGCTGTACAGTCTCTTCCCATGACGTCCCCTATCATGTCCTTCACCAACTCGCAATAACTGTAATAACTTCCTCAACAACCCCCACAGCTACTAGGTACAATCCATTGAATTTCTATCCTTCCGACCCTGCTACAGCAGTCGGTCACATCACGACCTTTCTGTCGATTCACTCTTTCCTCGATTACACTTGGCTTTGCCAAAACCTGTCATGTCGTCATTCGACCTCTTGTCGACTACCCGACATCCTACGTCGCTTGTTTCCTGTCAACCATTTCCTGTCGATCCTCGACCTCTTGTGACATTTGCTAATCCTTCAGTTGGCCGCACCCTGACTGTTTTTGCTTGACTTGTTGACTTTGATAGGTCAACCGGCTCTCCGCACCAGTGGTCATCGACACTCCCGTTGGTCAGCTCCCTTCAGTCGATCAACCTCGACTGATCTGCCTAGGTCCCGATGCTCCTGCATCAATTTCTAAATACAATCTCTGTCTACGTTATGTAGTACTGGCCTCCCCATACTAATAGCCCTTCTATTATACTCTGTCTTGATCTCATCCCATATTGAGGTTCAAATAGGTAGTATGTACTTATTAGAGTAGAATCTCAAGTATTAAACTCTGCATCTTTGGTTAATGTATTTTAGAGGTTGCGAATCAGTTAGAATTGCATTGCTGGTAATGAACTCCAAAGGTTGCGATTTAGTTTGAAATGCTTGTTGATTTAATATGCTAGTATGATGTATATGTATATTGTGATAATGAATATTAGAGACTGTGACTCAGTTTGATTTGCGTTGCTGATCTAAGACACCTATATAATATTTATACATGTCGGGGTATTGAATTAGAGTGGCTACGATTCAGTTTAATTTGTCGTCTATTTTGTCATAGCTCGTATTGTTATGCTACAGAGTCATTCGATTTTTTTTGAATGCACATTTTAGGTTGTTTATCTAAGACCAGAGTTTGGATTAACACATAGCGATGTTTCCTAGGTCATTTTTATGGGTTTCATGTTGCAATTGTATTTTATAAGGAGTCCTCATGATCTAGATCTGTAATTTCTATATGTCTGCGTGAATGGATAGGGTCCCTAAGTAGGTTGCGTTGTCTATAAAATACGCTAGATCTATGTGGGAAATCGTATTACTCTAAAAAGTATCTTATGCTGAAAATGTATTGCACCTTCGTATACTGAATGTATTGGATGGCTAGGTAATTAATCCCTGTTATGAAGAGGTTGTTTATGTTGATAGATTGTATCTCTGCTGGATAGATATATGAGTAGTTAAGAATTTCTTATTAGTAGGTTATGGCAACATACTTCGAATTGTTTGAGGAAATATCAATAAGAGGGGCTTTGAGGAAATGGATTACTTGCTAAAGGATGTAATCTTTTATTTGATTAATAAGAACAAGATGTGACTGTTCTTGTGGACATATCCCAAAGATGGGTGAACCACCGTATATCTTGTCTTCTCTTATGTGTGAATTGTGTTCACTTTGTAGTCTTAATTGTTATTGCATATATATTAAGTTGTGTGTGTAGGAAGGGTTGATATGAAAAATATGCATGTAATTAAGAGTGCATGCACTTCCCTTTAATTGATACAAGTCGTCAATATTGTTGTTACGAAGATATCGATATGTATTTTGTAATTCTAAGTATGTTCCAATATAACATAAGGAAGACCATTTCATCTAAAAGGGTACTAAAGGAGAAATGGTCTCATAATTATTTAAGGATTAATCTATTGAATGAATATAAAGTTATCCTTTATCACATGAAGGCCTTACAAACATTCCTTATAAAATAATAAGTAGATGTTGTAATAAGTTGATTAATTCTACTAACATACTGACTTGGTGTCCTGGGCATGTTACATATGGTATCAGAGCCACAGGTTACAAACACTCGGGCCTATTTGGGCTCAACCAGAGGAAGCAATTATATATTGGTTGAATTAGCTAGGGAAATCCATCTATAAAGACGCATCAGAAAAATTAATTCCAAGGATCGGCAAGAGGTAATCGACAAGATGCCTTCAAATTGTAAGTAAGTCTGTCCCATTACTGGAGCACTATGATAGCATAAACACTTTCTATATGCAAGCGTTGTATATAGTTTCTGTATTTGAATGACTTTCTATTGATAAATATTACACGATGAATATCTTTTTGTACCCCACAATTAATTGGATGTCAAGGAAGTACTCTTTAGAATGATTATAATATTTAGACTATTGGAATTAAGACTGCATGAAATAAGTTCTTTTAAGGTGGAGTAAAAGAGTATAATGAAATTCATCCTAGTTGTGAACGGTAAAGTTCATACGCTAAGGAATTAACTTTAATCAATTTCCGTGGGCATTATAGTGTTATAACATTGGCTATGTTAGGAAATTCTCTTCTATTATATATAATATAGACAATAGGTAAATACTTGTCCAACATTCTGACAGTTAAGAAGAAGTATCTCACTTATGTAAGCTTAGATGTCCTTTTTATGTGATGTAAACGTATATTGTGTTTGCACTTGGGTGGTTTACCTTATGAAAAATGTACATGCATATTAAGTTGAAGTGATGCCTTTATAGGTTTTATTGCATATTCAAATGAGCAAAGCATAATCATAATAATAGTATATTACCTTATGAAAATGAAAGTATCAGTTAATAAAGTCAAGTCATATATATATCGAAGGATATTCATCATAAGTGCTCGATTCATACAATATCATATTATGAAAAATTAGAAATGGTGATCATATAAATACATGCATGGTAGCATTTATAAGTTGAGTTATTAGTGTCGTAGGGATAGGTTTGCCACGTCTTACGAAGATATGTATGTATATTTTAAAGGGTCGAAAGAAACTTGAAAGTTGATGTATTATAATGAATTGTGAAATAGTGTAAGTTAAAATTAGATCATCATATGGAGGGCTGTAAATTGTTATGAATTGCCTTGTTATTTGATTTTAAGCTTTATGATGATATTTCATTGAAACTGATTGTATTAAGGACTTGTATTCATGAGAATTAGATTAATATTAATGGGATCATTCTCGAAAGATAAATGATGATCCTTAATAGCAAAAGAAATGCATATATTATGTTAAGGGAGTAAGTCCTTCAACAACGATATATTTTGGCCGATCTCATTTGCATACTTGATGTTTCCTAATTGAAAATAATTTGTGGAATATTATTTGAGTGATAAACCTATTAGAATGTTTCTTAGGTTCCAAATTGGACAAAGTTAAATACTAGAAGGGAATTAAATTACTCTCATAGAAGTAGATTGTTAAAGTTATTACATGGTAAGGAGATTTCGGCATTTCTTATAAATCAATGAGAAATGCTATATTCCATTTTCTTTGTATATAGACATGAAAAATTGCGACGACACATGTTATTACATTAACAAATAAAGGTTGCGGATTTAAAACTGTAAGCATAGGAATATTCATATATCTTGTCAACATACTAAATTAAAAGTGGGGTTATGAATTACACTCAACAGTAGATATTGTCTAGAATTTTCTAGATATATAGAGAGAGTTGTATTTATACCTAAATTTCCTTACTATTATGTTAGAAGAAGATTTTTCTCACGAACTACGTTTTGTGTTATATAAAAAGTACTAACAAGTGAGTTCGGTAGATGGTCACATTTTGGGGAACTTGTGGAAAGAAAAGGATGCGATATAGTATACATGGTAAGAATATGGTAAGAAAATGAGTAAAGATCAATTACTCATGAAAGGATATGTTAAAAGCATGCGTTTGAACTGATGAGTAAAAAGGTGAACATATGTGATGTTAGTATTTTGTTGCTATTTTGTTGCATGTTGTGGTTAATTAAAATTACAAGAAATAATAAATGATTGATATTTCCTGGACTCAAATGAGAAGGTTTGAGGGGAAAGAATATTTTCTGGACTCAAGCGAGAGGACATGAGGGGAAAGGGATTTTTTTACTAAGAAAACACCAATTGGAAAAAATTGACCCAACTCTGCTTTGCTAAAGACACGTTTCCTGGACTCAAGCAGGAGGCTAGGTGGAAAAGAAATTCCTGGACTCAAGCAAGAAGGCTTGAGGGGAATTGCAAAAGAGTTTTGTGGTATCAATGGAAAATACCTAGGCACAAAGATTGACATCTAGAGACAGGACGTTGTTTGATGTCTTGAGGAGGAAATTTTTTTGACTATCAATAAAAAAAGAGAGTAACCTCAAAAGTGTAGCCCGTGAGTCCACAGAAATTGGTGTCAGAATTCAACGAAGAATTCTGTGTTCAACAGAGGGTTGCTGAAGTTCCAAATTCATGGAAGAGTTTGATGATCAACAAGATTTTGTTGAAGGATTTGTTTTATGACATAACAAATAAATCACATAGTAACGATTTGTCTTGTGACTAAACTATTGGATGTTTTAATGTACGATTGTTATGAATGCTTGAGTAAGAAAAAATTTCCTCAAGAATGAGGATGAATGATAAATCTTAAACATTTACTATTTGAAGTTTTGTGAAGTGTAAATATGTTATACTGAAGAATGTTGGAAGATGTTGTATGGACTGTACAATGTGCAGGTTGTGAAAGTTGTACAAACCATAATGACTTGTAAAAATCGTAATGGTTCGAAGATGATCAAGAATACCAAAGGAAAGACAATAGAAGAGAGGACGAATTGCTGAGAAGTATGAACACCGAGGATGGTGTTATTCTTAAGGGGAGGAGGATGTAACATCCCTCCTTTGAACCCTAATAGTTTGTAAACAGAATTTACTGTACTTGTTTACTAGTGAGGAGCTCAAGGCCAAGGCCCCACCAATAAACCTTGTAAGCTATATAGATAATTCCTAAATTTTAGATGATTAACCCAGGAGACTAAACATGGTTACGGAACCATGAGTGGATGATTGATGTCCTCCTAGTACCATGAGAACTTGAAACAAACATGGATGTTCATTAAGGGTCACTTAGAATTTTGGGAGTGTAAAATTAGTCACAATAGATCTATTGAACAAGAATATCAATCACAAAGATGTAAAACAATTTGGAGTTAAAACTGTGCAAGAGAGATGCATCAGTGCTCTATAATCCAGAATGGTAGAAATACAATACAATACTGTCACAATGAGTGAGAAATTTGAATTAGCCAAGGAGGTCATTCGAATATACTGCATGGCATAGCTTGGCTCCAACTAGGAGTCCTCATCGTCAATCAGTGGTGGTCATCAATGCACAAGTCACTGTCAAACAGGTGCCAAACTGAGTCTAACAAGTGTAACTGATGGTAAGTGGCACTAATGTAGGGATGGAGGCTCAGTGTAGGGAGCATGAGGAGTTAACTACACTTAGAATAGGTAGTCATGTCTCATCAGAGGTCAATCAGAGTGATAACAGTAGTGAGGAGTCAGTCTAGCCTTAAATCAAGGAAAGACTGGTGGCTACCTGAAGTGAAACTGGACTGGTAGGTGAGAAAGGCGCCCTTCTGTAGTGGAAGGTGAGAAGTGTGCGCATGAATGGCTAGGAGGGATAAAACTGAGTGGAAAGTAGCTTCCGAGTGTAGGGATACTAGGGACTAGGTGTTGGAGGCATCATACTGGTGACTGGGCAACATGCGGGTGCATGTAATGCATGTAGAATGCATGCATGAAAAATGCATGCAAAGTACATAAGTGAATGATGATATATCCTAGCGCCCCCCCTCAAGCTATACTATGATGTAAAAAATAAAATGTAGGGACCTGGTTACTGAGACCAAAGGTCACCCCAATACAATAATCCAAAAAATGCTAAAAATAAGCTAACTGAGGAAAGAGGGAAAACCCAGTGGGAAGAAATCCCCCCCTTAATCTAAACATAAAAATGGATCTGATCTGTCTCCACCATGATGGAACTCACCCCCAACAGTGAACGGAGGTAAGATAACTTCTTATCAGTGAAGCTCTTGGTGAAGATGTCTGCAATTTGCTCATCGGCAGGGCAATATTACAGAATGATGGTGTGATCATGCCCAACTCTCGAATGTAGTGCATATGAATCTCAATGTGTTTGGTCCTCTGCCATAGAACTGGATCAGTGGAGATATTAATATCACTTTTATTGTAACAAAATAGTACAGTCGAAGTAGTGCTACCAAAATAAAACTCGGAAAGAGTACCCTGCAACCAAACTTCCTGAATGCAGGCATTGACTGCCCCTCGATACTCTGTCTCTGTTGAAGAAAGTGCAATGGCTGCCTGCTTTTTGCTTGACTAGAAAATAGGCCCATGTCCAATCATGAAAACATATCTGGAAGTGGACTTCCGATCTATGCTATCACCTGCCCAATCTGAATCAGTAAAACCAATGAAATCTAGCTCAGAATCTGCAGCATAATGTATGCCAAAATGTTTCGTACCTTGCACATACTGCAAGATCCACTTGGATTCCTTCCAATGAAGCTCATGGGGATGTTGCATATACCTTGATACAACAATCATGACATAATATATATCAGGCCTTGGGTGTGTCAAGTAGAGTAGTGAACCAATCAACTGTCGATACATAGTGCAATCTGCAAGCGGTGTAGTATTTCCCTCTTCAATACTGATTCCTAAGAGGAATGGAAATGGAGAAGCCTTACATTCTTCCACATTAAACTTTAATAGCAGGTATTTAGCATAATTTTTCTGAGATAGTGTGATCCCATCAAATTTTTGAGCTATCTCCAAGCACAAAAATTGCTTAAGCAAGCCCAAATCACTCATATCAAAAGCTAGATTTAAAGCGGTTTTCAGCTTGTTAATTGTAAGGAGAGTGCTACCAGTAATGAGAAGATCATCGACATATAAAAAAAAAATAGCCAAATTACCTTTAAGTTTCTATAGGTATACATTAGGATCATATTTTCATCTTTTGAAATTCTAAGAAAGAAGGAAGGAGTCCATCTTTGCGTACCAAGCTCTTGGGTCCTGTTTCAATCCATACAAAGATTTCTTCAATCTGCAAACTAATGATGGATCTGATATGTATCCTTATGATTGTTTCATATATACCTATTCATCAAGGTATCTATGTAGAAAATCACTCTTCACATCCATATGGTTCACTTCCCAATGCTTGGATGTGGAAATGGCCAAAACTAGGCAGATGGAATCCATCTTTGCAACCGGTGCAAAGGTCTCAGTGTAGTCCACACCTTGCAATTGGGGGAAACCTTTTTCCACCAGACTAGCTTTGTATTTGTTGATAGAAACATAAGCATCAACCTTCGTGCGGTAGATCCACTTGCATTGAACTAAGTTTGTTCCAGGTGGAAGAGAAACTAGCTCCCATGTATTGTTCTTTTGAAGAGAACTGTACTCTTCATCCATGGTGGTTTGCCATTGTGGATATCGGTGGGCATGATAGTATGATTTGGGATCTGAACCAATAATCAAATAAAATTACTCATATAATAATGGATCAGAATATCAAAGAGCCATACCTGCTCTTTGAAAGTCTGCTCTTGTTCTCCCTGGATCAACAGATTGTAGAGTGTTTTGAACCCACTTTGGTAACTGAGGAGGATCATTATGGTATGATTCCAAACCTGATATGTCATTGCCATCAAATTCTGATATAATATCAGAGATATTAGATCCAATGCTTTCTTCATATTCACTTGAATCTTCTTCTTGTGGAGGGTGCAGATCGGCAGTGTTTTCCTCAACTAGTTTCAGATCTAGTAGTGGTTCTTCAAACTTCACACTTCGCTCTATGAATATCTTTTTGGATCTGATATTCATGAGTTTATATGCTTTTGATTCTTCTCCATGTCCTATTAGGATGAATTCATTACTTTGTTGATCCAAATCTTTTCTCTTTTTAGAAGGAATTCTAGCCCATGCAGTGGAGCCAAAAACCCTCAAATTGGACACATTCGGTTTGCGACCAAAGATTGCTTCGAAAGGAGTTTTACCTTTCACGGATTAATGTGGAACTCGGTTCTAAATGTATGCAGAAACATTAATGTATTTAGCCCAAATATTTGTAGCCAAACCTTTTGACTCAAGCATGCAGGTAGCCATCTCTTTCAGTGACCGATTCTTCCTTTTCGCTACATTGTTCTGCTAGGGTGTGTAGGGAACTATATGTTGGATCTGAATTCTACTTTCGGCACAAAGTTGTAGCAACTCAGTCTTGATATATTCTCCATCATTATCATATCTAAGATATTTGATCTTGCTCTCAGTGGCAGTCTCAACAGAAGCCTTAAAATCCTTGAATTCTCCAAGCACTTCTAACTTGTTTTTGAGAAAAAATACCCAAGTAAAGCGGGAGAAGTCATCGATGAATGTCAAAATGTACTTTGAACCATTCATGGAAATATTGGGCAATAGACCACTGATATCAGAATTTATGAGACCCAAAATAGTAGAAGCTCTGTTAGCTTTCCCATGGTCGAACTTGTGCTCAGGGTGCTTCCCAACAATGCAACCGGGGCAAATTCCCTTCAAGGAACGGAGTTGCAGAAGACTATCAACCATCGATTTATGTTGTAATAGCAGAAAATAATTGTAATTAAGGTGTCCAAACCTTTCATGCAGAATCCTAATAACCTCGTTTCCATGAGTGAGGAGAGCAATGGGCTTTTCAAGTGGCACAATGTGAGAAAACTCATAGTATTTTGCAGTGTGGTTTTCCTTTCCGACTACAATAAGTCTTCCACTTTTGATATCAGAAATTTCAACATTGCTAGGGCTGAATGTAACTTTCTTCGGCTCACCAGTGTGTGTCATTTGATACATAGAAAGTACATTTGAAGCCAAGGAAGGCACATAGAGAACATTTTGGAAGCTTCCATGTTCTACATGGATGGTACGTTTACCCTTTGAAGAAATTTTTGAGTCATCTCACAAATGGATGGGGATGGAGCTGTTTGGATCAAATGAAGAAAAAGAGTCAATATTTGCAACCATATGATTTGAGGCACTGGAATCTATCAGTAGAGTGGTGGGTTTCGAAACAGTTGCCATGAGTGCTTGACCTCTTTCATGATCATCATTTCTATCCTTCTTCCATGCACCGTCGGGAAGACATATGTTGTTCTTTTCCAAAAGGAGGGCCATTTGATCTATTGTTTTCTTCATGCATGAAATTTCAGGATGAAAGCCATGATTGCAATATGAAAACTTAGATTTTTTTAAACCCTCGTTACCCTTTTGCTTGTTCCTTGAACCGGATGGTGCATCCGGTTGCTTTCCTTTCTCTCTTTGCTTGTTTGGTTCGAATTGGGCTTCTCTTTCTTTTGCTTTCATTTGCCATTCGAATTCTTGGATCCTTGAATAAATAGGGATGAATCTTTGGAGTTTATGGAACCCATTTGAATCAACTTGTCATGCTCTTTGGTAACAGATTCAATGAAGGCATTCAAGGTGGGCATCTTCCAATTCGGGGTAGTTAGTCGACCAGAATTGAAAGTAGAGACAAATATCGAGTAATATTTCCCAAGCTTTGTGAGAATGGAGAGGATCAATTGCTTATCCTCTTTCAAAACACGACTGTTCTTCAATTGCAATGCCAAGTGCTTGAATCTTGTGAAAAACTCATTGATGGTGTCGAAATTCTCAGGACTAAGAGCAATCAATTCATTTTCCAATTGAAAGGCTCTAAGCTCATCCTGCTTGCCAAAACGTTTGTCAAGTTGCTCCCATATTGCTTTCGGAGACTTCAATCCCTTGAGATGGAAATGAATATCCTTGGAGATGGAGAGGTAAAGAAGACCATAAGCTTCATCAAGCTTATTGAAGTATTTTGACTTTTCAATGAGAGTGTTTGGCTCCAATTCGAGGCCCATGGTGACTCTATAGAACCCTCTTGAGAGCAATATTATCTCCATGTCATCTTTCCAATCAAAATATTTGAAAGGAGTTAACATAGGCTTTGAAGAAGTAGAATCCGTCACTAAAAATGAGTGAAATTGATGAAGGAGAACCTGCAAATCACAAGGTAGCGAATGCACTTGATGTAGAAGATTATCCTGCAAATCACAATCAAAACAAGAACAGTAAGGTCGAACAATCAACCCTTTTAGAGCTGCATGACACCTGGGATTGGAGATCAAGCAACCTTGAATGGATCCAATGTATCAAATCCATGAATTATGTGGAAAACTCAAGCTTCTGGATTGGATTGGAGTGTTCTTTCTACTTTGCATGCACATGAGCGAATGCACATGAGATATTTCATGCCAAAACTTCTGCAATTTTGAGCAAATTCACTCAAATATTCATGTAGAACACCTGTAGGAGAGAGATCTTGTGCCTGCAATGGATTTGATACCATGTAAAATTAGTCACAACAGATCTATTGAATAAGAATATCAATCACAAAGATGTAAAACAATTTGGAGTAAAAACTGTGCAACAGAGATGCATCAGTGCTCTATAATCCAAAATGGTAGAATTACAATACAATACTGTCACAATGAGTGAGCAATTCGAATTAGCCAAGGAGGTCATTTGAATATACTGCATGGCATAGCTTTGCTCCAACTAGGAGTCCTCATCATCAATCAGTGGTGGTCATCAATGCACAAGTCACTGTCAAACAGGTGTCAAACTGAGTCTAACTAAGTGTAATAAGTGTAACAGATGGTAAGTGGCACTAATGTAGGGATGGAGGCTCAGTGGAAGGCGAATGAGGAGTTAACTGCACTCAAAATAGGTAGTCATGTCTCATCGGAGGTCAATCAGAGTGATAACATCAGTGAGGAGTCAATCTAGCCTTAAATCAAGGAAAGACTAGTAGCTAACTGAAGTAAAACTAGACTGGTAGGTGAGAAAGGCGCCCTTCTACAATGGAAGGTGAGAGGTGGGCAATGTTGCTCTTTCCTGTACACACTACTTTTATGATCATCATGCATGCACTTCCCTTTAATTGATATAGGTCGTCAATATGGTTGTTACGAAGATATTGGTATGTATTTCATAATTCTAAGTAAGTTCCAATATAAAATAAGGAAGACCCTTTCATCTAAAATGATACTAAAGGAGAAATGGTCTCATAATTATTTAAGGACTAATATATTGAATGAATAAAAAGTTTATCCTTTATCACATGAAAGCCTTACAAACATTGCTTATAAAATAATAAGTCAATTAATTCTACTCATAGGTTACAAACACTCGGGCCTATTTGGGCTCAGCCGGAGGAAGCAATTATATATCAGTTGAACTAGCTAGGGAACTCCATCTATAAAGACACAGTGGAAAAATTCATTCCAAGGATCGGCAAGAGGTAATTGACAAGATGCCTTCAAATTGTAAGTAAGTTTGTCCCATTACTAGAGCACTATGATAGCATAAACACTTTCTATATGCAGGCGTTGTATATAGTTTCTGTATTTGAATGATTTTCTACTAATAAATATTAGAAAATGAATATCTTTTCGTACCCCACAATTAATTGGATGACAAGGAAGTACTCTTTAGAATTATTAAAATAGTTAGACTATTGGACTTAAGACTGCATGAAATAAGTTCTTGTAAGGTGGAGTAAAAGAGTATAATGAAAGTCATCCTAGTTGTGAAAGGTAAAGTTCATACGCTAAGGAATTAACTTTAATTAATTTCCATGGGAATTATAATGTTATAACATTGGCTATGTTAGGAAATTTCGTCTTTCATATATAATACAGACAATAGATAAATACTTGTCCGACATTCTGATAGTTAAGAAGAAGTATGTCACTTATGTAAGCTTAGATGTCCTTTTTATGTGATGTAAACGTATATTGTGTTTGCACTTGGGTGGTTTACCTTATGAAAAATGTACATGCATATTAAGTTGAAGTGATGCCTTTATAGGTTTTATTGCATATTCAAATGAGCGAAGCATAATCATAAGAATAGTATATTACCTTATGAAAATGAAAGTATCAATTAATGAAGTCAAGTCATATCTATATCGAAGGATATTCATCATAAGTGCTCGATTGATACAATATCATATTATGAAAAAAGTAGAAATGGCGATCATATAAATACATGCAGGGTAGCATTTATAAGTTGAGTTATTAGTGTCATAGGGATAGCTTTGCCATGTCTTATCGAGATATGTATGTATACTTTAAAGGGTTGAAAGTACCTTGAAAGTTGATGTATTATGATGAATTGTGAAATAGTGTAAGGTAAAATTAGATCATCATATGGAGGGATGTGAAATTGTTATGAATTGCCTTTTTATTTGATTTTAAGCTTTATGATGATATTTCATTGAAACTGATTGAATTAAGGACTTGTATTCATGAGAATTAGATTAATATTAATGGGATCATTATCGAAAGATAAATGATGATCGTTACTAGCAAAAAAAATGTATATATTATGTTAAGGGAGTAACTCCTTAAACAACAATATATTTGGCCAATCTCATTTGCATACTTGATGTTTCCTAATTGAAAATAATTTGTGGAATTTTATATGAGTGATAAATTTGTTAGAATGTTTCTTAGGTGCCAAATTGGACAATGTTAACTACTAGAAGGGATTGAATTCCTCTCATAGAAGTAGATTGTTAAAGTTATTACATGGTAAGGGGATTTAGGCATTACTTATAAATCAATGAGAAATGCTATATTCCATTTGCTTTGTATATAGACATGAAAACTTTCGACGAGACATGTTATTACATTAACCAATAAAGGTTGCAGATTTAAAACTATAAGCATAGGAATATTCATGTATCTTGTCGACATACTAAATTAAAAGTGGGGTTATGAATTACACTCAACAATAGATATTGTTTAGAATTTTCTAGATATATATAGAGAGTTTTATTTATACATAAATTGCCTTACAATAGCCTTGTAAATCTATGAGAAGGTAAAGTGTAAACTTCGAAAGACAAATCAAACGGTCATTGGAATTATCGTAAAGAGCTAAGTTATTAATGAATGCTATATGCTAACATTGCAAAGATTATGTCATAAGGTATATTAATGAAATTAATGAGGATGTTAATCCCTTATGGATGTTGTAAGTGAAAGATGATTTCCTTAATATTATGTTAGGAGAAGATTTTTCTCACGAAATGCGTTTTGTGTTATATAAAAAGTACTAACAAGTGAATTCGGCAGATGGTAACATTTTGCGGAACTTGTGGAAAGGCAAGGATGCAATATAGTATACATGGTAAGCATATGGTAAGAGAATGAGTAAATATCAATTACTCATGAAAGGATATGTTAAAAGCATGTGTTCGAACTAATGAGTAAAAAGGTGAACATATGCGATGTTAGTATTTTATTGCTATTATGTTGCATGTTGTGGTTAATTAAAATTATAGGAAACAATAAATGATTGATATTTCCTGGACTCAAACGAGAAGGTCCTAGGGGAAAGAATATTTCCTAGACTCAAGCAAGAGGATTTGAGGGGAAAGGAATTTTTTTACTAAGCAAAAACCAAGTGGCAAAAATTGACCCAACTCTGCTTTGCTAAAGCAACTTTTCCTGGACTCAAGCAAGAAGGCTTGAGGGGAATTGCAAAAGAGTTTTGTGGTATCAATGGCAAAGACCTAGGCACAAAGATTGACATTTGGAGACAGGATGCTGTTTGATGTCTTGAGGGGAAATTTTTTTTGACTAGTAATAAAAATGGAGAGTAACCTCAAAAGTGTATCCTGTGAGTCCACAAGAATTGGCGACAGAATTTGAGGAAGAATTATGTGTTTAGTAGCGGGTTACTGAAGTTCCAAATTCATGGAAGAGTTTAATGATCAACAAGATATTGTTGAAGGATTTGTTTTATGACATAACAAATAAATCACATAGTAACGAATTGTCTTGTGACTAAACAATTGGATGTTTTTATGTACGACTGTTATGAATGCTTGAGTAAGCAAAACTTTCCTCAAGAATGAGGATGAATGATAAATGTTAAACATTTACTAATTGAATTTTTGTGAAGTGTAAATATTTTATACTGAAGAATGCTGGAAGATCTTGTATGGGTTGTACAATGTGTATGTTGTGAAAGTTGTACGAACCATAATGACTTGTAAAAATCACGATGGTTCGAATATGATAAGGAATAACAAAGGAAAGACGACAGAACAGAGGACGAATTGCTGAGAGGTAAGAACACCAAGGATGGTGTTATTCTTAAGGGGATGAGGATGTAACATCCCTCCTTTGAACCCTCATATTTTGTAAATACAATTCACTATACTTGTTTACTGGTGAAGAGCTCAAGGCCAAGGGCCCACCTGTGAACCTTGTAAGCTATAAAGCTAATTCCTAAATTTTAGATGATGAACCTAGGAGACGAAAGATGGTTACAGAACCATGAGTGGATGATTGATTTCCTCCTAGTACCATGAGCACTTGAAACAAACATGGATGTTCATTAAGGGTCACTTAGAATTTTGGGAGTTTACCCTAAAAAGATACCAAGACACCTTACTTAGGAAAGATAACCTAAGAGTAGGTTACCTCATAAGGTATCATTATGGGTTATATTATACAATGAAGTATTAACGTATAGTATATATATATGTTTGTGTGTGTATAATATATATATGTATATATACAGTAGCAAAGTATCATAGTTTATAGATAGTCATATAAATATACGTTAGTATCCTCTATTTTTGGTGTCACGTCCCCATTTTGACCCCCTTCGCATTAAATCGTAAATGATGTAAATATTGTTATTTAATCATGGTGAGGAGATCAAGGCCAAGGCCCCACCATTGATTTAGCGGTTATGTATCGAAAATTAAAAATAGATGCCTATGGTTCTTGTGCTAGATAGGCACAATATAAATTAAGACATCATGTAAATACGAATTTTAATGAAAAAAAAAACCCACAACTAGCTATGCAATGCAACAAAGAGATGAGGGCATGATTCTACAACGAATAGGGAGGGAAATTATTCAAACCCTTGAGCTAATGGTGTTAATCCATGTGTCAATGAGAAAACCCATAAACCACCAACTACCCATTTTGGGTTATGGACCCAATCATTTAATTCTTCCAGAAATTGGTTGAGGCAGTTAATGCCTTGGGAATGAAGAGGTATAGCATCCAATTTCGTGCATGGGAAAGCCATCAACCTGAGAATTCATATTTTGTCTCCTTGTGCAAGAAAACACCCACGAAATGGGGCCCAAAGCCATTCTGAACCCATAGTCTTTCATCTCTCACGCAGTCTGAACAACTGGGTTTTTCCTCATCACGTTTTTCACCAATTTCCTGCATTTTCCATAGCTGGGAGTTCGGTTTTGTGTTGCACAGTGGCTGGGAGAAAGGGAGTCACATTTTGGGGGTTTATAAAGGTCGTTTTTGCCCCAAAATACCCATGGGCGTTTTCCTGAAAACGGTTTTTGCTCTCCAGGGTTGAATCCCCAATTTCCATTTCATTTTTGGGTCTTCCCACATTTTTCTGGGCTGGTAGAAACCCCATATTTGGGCATCTCACTGTAAAAACATTTTTATCATGCCCAATAATTGTGGTTCAGCTGTTATGTGCATCCCTGTTTTGGTTTGAATCTGTGAGCAAGAAACTTGGAATGGTAGTGGATAGAATTGGCTTGATAAACCTAGTGAAGGGAGTAACCTCTCCAGAAGATCAAGAGGGCTTTGGCTACTTTTCTATGCACACCCTGAGAGCACTAGAAAGGAAGGTATGGCTTGAGGGACTGCGTGGCAGTGAAGAGAATACTTCCTTGCATTGGGTGTGTAGGCATTGTGAGTACCAAGCTGAATAGATGTGGGAGGGGTACCCATGGCTCTGTGCTTGAGCTCACTAGCTTAGCAATTCTTCCTTTCCATTTCCTCGCTGCCTGATAAACCCAATTGTAGATTGGCTTGGCTCATCTTGGTGTATGCTTGGCTATGTGTGAGTCTGTTGTTCCCTGGTTCCTTGTAGAAATCATGCCCAGCTCAGGGGTGGCAGTTGTATCAAGAGGTTGATAAGCACAACTGGCCTATGGTTGGGTGGAACGTTGCAGATGCATAGCTGGTTGCTTGGGACTACTTTTTTATAAGATAAGTATTCTCCTGTGTTATCTTGCAATTATTTATTTGATGAATATCTTGAATGTATGATGAATGTGTAATTGATATTACTTCCGCTGCATTTTTCTTATAAATTATGCATTTCCATATGTTCTTTTATATTATGTTATGGGAATGCTTATTTAGTAACTTCATGGGGCTAAATTCCCGGTTTAGCATCACGATCCTCTCCATCGCACTGGTGTAATGGGAGGGGACATGAAAGAATGGTATCAGAGCTGCTGGTTGCAGCATTGGACCTCTATTGGCCAAATCCAATTACAGTCACATGGAAAGGTCCCTTCCTAATCACTACAGGTATCAACATCGTGCCTAAACTGGCTAAGTTAGATAGTTGCAAAGGTAAGGTTACCTCCTACTGAGCAGCAGTCATCACGGGAAGAAGAAAAGTCCAAAATTATTTAAGTGTTTTTGAAAATTTTGTTTAAGTCTGTTTCGGAGAAGAATTCGGGAAGTCACCCCAAAAATGCGGAAGGATTCTGCGAGTCGTTCCGCAACGCGGAAGAGTTCGGCAAGTTGGCCCGAAACTGCGGAAGGAATTCTCTTCCGAAACTGTGGAAGGAATTCTCTTCTGAAACTGCGGAAGGAATTCTCTTCTGAAACTGCGAAAGGATTCCGCGAGCTGTTTCGCAACAAGGAAGAATTCGGTAAACTGCTCCAAAACAACGAAATTTTTTTCTAAGTGTTTGACGTTAAAATGAAATTTTCAGAAGGAATTCTCTTCTGAAATTGCGGAAGGAATTCTCTTCTGAAACTGCGAAAGGATTCCACAAGTCATCCCGCAATAGCGGAAGAGTTTCGCGAATCGTACCGCAATTGCAGAAGAGTTCCGCGAATCATTCCGAAATTTCAGAAGAGTTCGGCGAATCGTTCTGAAATTGCGAAAGAGTTTGGCGAATCGTTCCGAAATTGTGGAAGAGTTCGGCAAATCGTTCCGCAACTGTGGAAGACTTCTACGAATCATCCCGCAATTGAGGAAGAATTCGGCGAATCATCCTGCAACTACGGAAGACTTCGGCAAACCACCCCGAAATTGCGGAAGGAATTCTCTTCTGAAATTGCGGAAGGAATTCTCTTCCGAAATTGCGGAAGGAATTCTCTTCCGAAACTGTGGAAAGAATTCTGGAATGTCTTCCACAACTATGGAAAGAATTTCGGAATGTCTTCCACAACTACGGAAAGAATTCCAGAATGTCTTTCGAAACTGCGGAAGGATTCCACAAATCGTTCTAAAATTGCGGAAGGATTCTGTGAGTCATTCCACAATTGCGGAAGCATTCGGCAAATCGCCCCTCAATTGCGGAAGCGTTCGGTAAATCGCCCCGAAACTGCAATTTTCCCCCCCTCATATGTCGTTGATTGTGAGAAAACTCTATGATCCAACAAATTGTCAATATAATATTTTCCCACATGCATGAAAGTTATTTATGAATTTCTGAGAGTATAATCCAGCTAACAATCGTGTGGATGAACACATTTTGCAGAATCATAGTTACATCAGGGAAACACTCTAGATAGTATAGTTGGAAAGTTTTGGATCTTGGTTGGGCCAAGAAAATCAACATCATGGATGATGCACAGGATCCCTATGAGCTCGAGACAGATGCCATGGGGGAGAGCATACAGGTTGAGAATGCTGAAACAAAATCTAATGGGAGAAGAAATCAAGAGACTCCTCCAAGTATTGCAGCCACCATGAGAAGCCTGAGGGTGGAGTTGCAAAGATGTAGGGAAGATAATGAAAGGATGACTAAAGCTCAGGAAGAACAAAATCAGTTGAATGCAGCCATGCTACAGAGTTTGATAGACATCCAAAGGAAAATAAACTTTGGGCATCAGACGTCAAATCTAGAAAGGGGTGGGAGTAGTTCTAGAAGGAATTCCCGTAAGAGGGCTAGTAGCTCAAGAAGAGTTTCTACAGACTGAACTTATACTCCAGAAATCTCTTCTAATAAATCATCTGACTCTGAAGAATCCATTGAGGGTTCAAGCTCTTCATCTCGCAGGAGTAAGAGGAAGAAGCACTACAAGAACAATTCACATGGGGAATTTAAGAAGGCGAAACCTCCTACATTTGATGGAGAGGTAAAATCTGGTCAAGAAGCTGAAGCTTGGCTTCTTGGGATGAGAAAGTATTTCCAAGTCCAAGACTACTCAGGAAATATGAAGCCAAGGGTAGCCATATTCAACTTGAATGGAAGAGCATCTATATGGTGGGAACACATCAGTCAAGTGAAGAAGATCAATGAAGGGAAGATTGTGTGGAAGCAGTTCAAGAAATACTTCAAGCAGAAGTACCTCTCTGATAGGTACTATGATGATAAGATCAAAGAGTTCCATGAGCTAAGATTGGGACAATTGACCATGGAAGAATATGCAAACAAGTTCTTGGAGCTACTGAGGTATGTCAGGTATATTCGAAATGATAAGGTGAAAATTCAGCATTTCCTAAGTGGAATGCCCCAGTCGTATAAAGATAGAATTGAGTTCGATGAACCTCAAACTCTAGAGGAGGCCATAAGAAAGGCCAAGTATTGCTTTGATCAAAACAGAAGCAAACCAGAATTTCATAAGGCATGGAAGGATAAGAAAAATGAAAAGTTTGATCAAAGGAAGAAGGGGTTCAAGCCTCCTCAATTCTGGAATCAGCAAAGGCAACCATCACAGGTTGTGACTAAGCCAACTAGGATGACGGGAGACAAGCCAAGAGATCCAAAGGAACCAAGAGAACCACTTCAATGTTGGAGTTGTGGAGGGGAGCACATGCTTAGGAACTGTCCACATCAGAATGGGAATCCAAATCAAGTTCACAACATCCAAGGAGCTGAAACTGTGGGTCAAGTGGAAAGGACAATCCCTAGAATCTATCCAGCACTAGATGACCGCTAAGTAGATCATCAGTCAACTATGGTTGAAGTTGAAGGTAATATTGCTAAGCAAGATGTTTCTATTTTGATTGATCCGGGATCTACTCATAGTTATGTCACTCCTAGAATTGTTGAGATTTGTGCTTTTAAGAAATTAAAGCATAGTAAATCATGGTTAGTTCAACTAGCCACTAGAACCAAGAGAAAAGTTAGTGAAATAGTATAGAAATGCCCATTAGAGATGGATGGGCTATTCACTTATGCATATCTGAATATTTTTCCACTTGGTTCCTATGATATTCTCATTGGAATGGATTGGTTAGAAGCACACAGGGTTAAACTTGACTGCTACAATAAGACATTTGAATGCGTGGATGAAGAAGGAAACCCGAGGGTTGTAAAAAGCATTCCAAAGGTGACTTCTATTAGACAGGTTTCAGCCATGCAGCTGAAGAAGTTCTGTAGGAAGGGATGTCAACTATATGCAGCCCACATTTTAGAGGCAGCAGAGGATGAAACTCTTAAATTGGAGGACTATCAAGTATTGCAAGAATTCAGGGATGTTTTTCCTGATGAGATTCCAAAACTCCCTCCAACGAGAGACATTGACTTTACAATTGAACTTGTGCCAGGAGTGGCACCAGTGTCTAAGACACCCTACAAGATGAGTACACCGGAATTGCTAGAATTGAAAATGCAATTACAAGAGTTGCTGGAAAAGAAATATATTAGGCCAAGTGTATCCCCGTGGGGAGCACCTGTTCTATTTGTGAAAAAGAAAGATGGAACACTCAGGTTATGTATTGACTACAGGTAGTTGAACAAAGTCACTGTGAAAAACAAATACCTATTTCCCTGAATTGATGACCTTTTTGACCAAATGAGAGGAGCAAAGGTATTTTCAAAAATTGACTTGAGGTCTGGTTACCATCAGGTAAGAATCAAAGAAGAAGATATTCATAAGATAGCCTTTAGAACGAGGTATGGACACTATGAGTTTGTAGTGGTACCATTCGGTCTCACAAATGCACCAGCTACATTCATGTGTCTCATGAATAATGTTTTTAGCAAGTATTTGGACAAGTTTGTTCTCGTATTCCTAGACGACATTCTCATCTATTCTAAGAATGAAGAAGAGCATGAAGAACATTTGAGGATGAAAATTCAATTACTAAGGGAGCATAAGCTGTATGCAAAGTTGAGCAAATGTGACTTTTATAAAGATAGAATTCATTATTTGGGTCACATCATCTCCAACGAAGGAATATCTATAGACCCTGAGAAGATTGAAACCATTATGAATTGGCCAACTCCAAGGAATGTGACTGATGTGAGATCTTTTATGGGCCTTGCTGGTTACTACAGGAGGTTTATCGAAGGATTCCCCAAGGTTGCAAACCCAATCACTTCTTTGCAAAAGAAGGGGATAAAGTTTGAATGGTCACCAAGATGTGAGGAAAGTTTTCAACGGTTGAAGAATCTTCTTACAAGTGCACCTATTCTGAAGATTGCAGACCCGGAAAAAGACTTTGTGGTGTGTACTGATGCATGCAATCAAGGACTTGGAGGAGTTCTTATGCAAGACAACCACGTGATATGCTATGAGTCAAGAAAGTTGAAGGAGCATGAGAAGAACTATGCTACTCATGATATAGAACTTGCAACCATAGTACATGCTTTAAAGATGTGGAGGCATTACTTAATGGGAAGAAAATTTGAATTAAGGATATACCATTGTGGTCTGAAATACTTGTTTGATCATCCAACATTAAATGCTAGGCAAGCTAGATGGTTGGAATTTTTGTGTGAATTTGATTTTGAAATCAAACACATAAAAGGAAAAGAAAACAAGGTGGCTGATGCACTCACCAGGAAGGTACACGAAATGCATGTGGCAGCACTTAGTACTTGCCAACCAGATTTGAGGTAGCAGATTGTTAACCATATGGTTGAGGATGAAGTGTATGAGCAGATAAAGGGCAAATTGCAGCAACAAAACCTTGAAAAGAAGTATGAAGGCTATCATTTGGAAAGAGACAGACTTCTTACTTATAAGAATAGAGTCTATATTCCAAATGCGGCAGACTTAAGGAGGATTGTTATGGATGAAATACATAAAGCTCCATACTCTTGTCACCCAGGATATCAGAAAACAATTGCTACAGCAAGAAAATAATATTTCTGGCTAGGGATGAAGAAGGATGTCGCTGAATGCATTTCTAAGTGCATGAAATGTCAGCAAGTGAAGGTTGAACACCAACACCCCGTAGGTTTATTGCACCCAGTGCCAATTCCAGAATGGAAATGGGAAATAATTTCCATGGATTTTATTACAGGATTTCCAATGACTATGTGACAACATGATTCCATCATGGTTGTGGTGGACAAGTTAACAAAGGAAGCACATTTCATACCGATTAAGTCCACACACAAAGCTGATGCCATTGCAAATATTTTCATGAAGGAAATTTTCAGATTACATGGGTTGCTTAAGGCAATCTTTTCTGACAAGGATACCAAGTTCACTTCCAAATTTTGGAAAGGTCTCTTTGCAAATTTGGGTACACAGTTGAACTTTAGCACCGCGTACCATCCTCAAATAGACGGGAAAACAGAAAGAGTAAATCAGGTGCTTGAAGACATGCTTTGCATGTATGTAATGGACAAGCCATCCAAGTGGGAGGATTATCTACACCTGGTAGAGTTTGCATATAATAATGGGCAGTAAGAATCATTGGGAATGAGTCCATATGAAGCTTTGTACGGCAGAAGGTGTAGGACACCAGTGACTTGGGACAATCAAGTGAACAGAATTGTACTTGGGCCAGAATTGCTTAAGGAAATGGAACAAGAGGTTGCCAAGATCTGGCAAAATTTAAAAGTAGCCCAGGATATACACAAAAGCTATGCAGATAAACATAGAATGCATAAGGAATTCAGTGTTGGGGATCATGTGTATCTTAGAGTGAGATCAAGGAAAAGTTCCTTGAAGCTTGGGAGTTGTGCCAAGCTATCACCTAGATATTGTGGGCCATTTGAAGTGCTTGAAAGAATAGGGCCAATTTCATATATACTTGCATTGCCTGCTATCACTAAAGCTCATAATGTTTTTCATGTCTCTTTGCTTAAGAAATATGTACATGATCCTAACCATGTGATTAATTGGGATGTGATCCAGATGGAACCCGAGGCAGAATTTCAAACCGATCTGTTGTACATCCTAGACAAGAAGGTGACATTGCTCCGGAACTGAGCCATCGGACAGGTAAAGGTGCAATGGAGGCACTATGGTCCCGATGAGGCTACATGGGAGCTAGAGGATGCCATGAGGGTGGCATATCCATTTTTGTTCAGTTTTGATGAGCACTAAGGACAGTGCTAATGTAAGGGGAGGGGAATGTCACGTCCCCATTTTGACCCCCTTCGCATTAAATCGTAAATGATGTAAATATTGTTATTTAATCATGGTGAGGAGCTCAAGGCCAAGGCCCCACCATTGATTTAGCGGTTATGTATAGGCAATTAAAAATAGATTCCTATGGTTCTTGTGCTAGATAAGCACAATGTAAATTAAGACATCATGTAAATACGAATTTTAATGAAAAAAAAACCCACAACTAGCTATGCAATGCAACAAAGAGATGGGGGCATGATTCTACAAGGAATAGGGAGGAAAATTATTCAAACCCTTGAGCCAATGGTGTTAATCCATGTGTCAATGAGAAAACTCATAAACCACCAACTACCCATTTTGGTTTATGGACCCAATCATTTAATTCTTCCAGAAATTGGTTGAGGCAGTTAATGCCTTGGGAATGAAGAGGTATGACAGCCAATTTCGTGCATGGGCAAGCCATCAACCTGGGAATTCATATTTTGTCTCCTTGGGCAAGAAAACACCCACGAAATGGGGCCCACAGCCATTCTGAACCCATAGTCTTTCATCTCTCACACAGTCTGAACAACTGGGTTTTTCCTCATCACGTTTTTCACCAATTTCCTGCATTTTCCATAGCTAGGAGTTTGGTTTTGTGTTGCACAGTGGCTGGGAGAAAGGGAGTCATGTTTTGGGGGTTTATAAAGGTCATTTTTTCCCCAAAATACCCATGGGATTTTTCATGAAAACGGTTTTTCTCTCCAGGGTTGAATCCCCAATTGCCATTTCGTTTTTGCGTCTTCCCACATTTTTCTGGGCTGGTAGAAACCCCATCTTTGGGCATCACACTGTAAAAACGTTTTTATCATGCCCAATAATTGTGGTTCAGCTGTTATGTGCATCCCTGTTTTTGTTTGAATCTGTGAGCAAGAAACTTGGAATGGTAGTGGATAGAATTGGGTTGATAAACCTAGTGAAGGGAGTAACCTCTCCAGAAGATCAAGAGGGCTTTGGCTACTTTTCTATGCACACCCTGAGAGCACTAGAAAGGAAGGTATGGCTTGAGGGACTGTGTGGCAGTGAAGAGAATACTTCCTTGCGTTGAGTGTGTAGGCATTGTGAGTGCCAAGCTGAATAGATGTGGGAGGGGTACCCATGGCTCTATGCTTGAGCTCACTAGCTTAGCAATTCTTCCTTTCCATTTCCTAGCTGCCTGATAAACCCAATTGTAGATTGGCTTGGCTCATCTTGGTGTATGCTTGGTTATGTGTGAGTCTGTTGTTCCTTGGTTCCTTGTAGAAATCATGCCCAGATCGGGGGTGACAGTTGTATCAAGAGGTTGATAAGCACAACTGGCCTATGGTTGGGTGGAACATTGCAGATGCATAGCTGGTTGCTTGGGACTACTTTGTTATAAGATAAGTATTCTCATGTGTTATCTTGCAATTATTTATTTGATGAATATCTTGAATGTATGATGAATGTGTAATTGATATTACTTCCACTGCATTTTTCTTATAAATTATACATTTCCATATTTTCTTTTATATTATGTTATAGGAATGCTTATTTAGTAACTTCATGGGGCTAAATGCCTGGTTTAGCATCACGATCCTCTCCATCGCACTGGTATAATGGGAGGGGACGTGACATTTGGATTATATGTATATATATATGCAAATGAGAGGTATGCATAATTATATGGTGATTTTAAATTAATAAAGGCATGCATATGTATGCTAAAAGATTATAAAGAGACTCGAGGAAAGGAAGTTAATACTAAACCAAAATAGTAAATTTTCGTAAATGGTTAGAACAATGAGATATGGCTGGTAAGGTCCCATGGTTTGTATACTATGGTGGGATGAGTTATGGTTTCCACCTAACAATCATCCCTTTATTGTCAGTTAAGCATAACACTTGGTTGTAGGATACCTCAAAACGGAGGCTAGCTCTCCAAAGGAGGAGAGAAGCGTAGTATTCCTTCTTATGATATATGTTTATTAACTTAAAAGTGGAATGCACTATACTCCAGAACCAATTTCGATAGACAAATCGCAAAGAATCAAGGGGATTTGGTCTCCATAGAGGAGCACTCACAAATTCCTGTGGTTTACATTTGTCCTGGACAAAGCGCTGAGCCTTGAAACTGACAGTTGTCACCTTGAAAAGGGAGAAGCACCAGTTAGAAGGGAGAGCGATCTCATCTCTAGAAAGGGAGATCAACCTCTTCACTAATGGAGGGAGAGGAAAGGGAGCTCCATGTCTGCAACCAACAAATGAGAGATCTCATCTCTGTGAGATCAAAGAGAGTTCTATATCTGCAATGTGAAAGGACTTCTAGCTCTGCGATAAGCATAAGGAAGAGTTCTATCTCTGCGATGTGAAAGGACTTCTAGCTCTACGATAAGCATAAGGAAGAGTTCTATCTCTGCGATGTGAAAGGACTTCTAGCTCTGCGATAAGCGTAAGGAAGAGTTCTATCTATGCTGTAAAAGAATAGTGTTCCATATATGCGCTAGCAATAGAAAGAGAAACATTTGTGTAAGGAAAAGAGGTGGGCAACTGTGGAAGTCTCTGCGTACACAGGTAAGAGGTCCTTGTAAGGAAAAACCAGAAATGGCCTTGGTTTATAGATTTGTTGCATGGATATATATGTATTATATAGGCCAGATGCTTAATTGATAAATACAATATCTATCTATGTTATGTAGTACCGACCTCTGCATACTAATAGCCCTTCTATTATACTATGTCTTCATCTCAGCCCAGATCGTTGTTCAAATAGGTAGTATGTACTTATTAGATAGAAGCTCAAGTATTAAACTCTGCATCTTTGGTTAATATATTTTAGAGGCTACGACTCAGTTCACATTGCGTTGCTGGCAATGAACTCCAAATGCTGTGGTTTAGTTTGAAACACTTATTGATTTAATATGTCAGTATGATAATGCTGTTGCTACAACATCCCCCAAAATTTTGTAAATATTAGGGCCCCTCCTTTTATTTTTTGAAGAAGTCCTTTAGGCCTTTGAAGCTTGTTTTAACTCTTCAAGTTTTCTTTTTCTTCAGCAAATTTTTGTTTGTCTTCTAAGGCAAATTCTTCCTTCCAGTCAGTTTTGGTCCCATTTTTTAATGATAAAAGCGTCGACCGTTGCACGGATTTTAACCTTATCTTGGCCGACCATTGCGTAGTTGTTAAGTTTATCTTGCGCCGATCGGTCGCAAGTTTTAAAGCCAAAAGTGTCGACCGATCGCAAGTTTCCTATTTCATCTTTTTCGATCAGTGGCGCTAGATTCATCATTGGTCGCAGTTTTTAAGATTAATTCTCCCGACAGCTACACAAATCTTGACCTTAACTTTGCTGATTTTTTGCTCCACACTTTGGCCTCAGTTTCGTAAGTATCTATCGCGCTTCTTGGTCACAGCCTCTAGGTTTAATTTCGTCGACTGTTGCGCGTCTTGTTAGCTTAACCCTCGGCGACCTTCGTTTCAATCCTCGTCGCAGCATCTGGTCACAGGAGTTACCCTTAAAATTGCCGACCATTGCGTAGGGATTTCCATTTAAGTCATGGACCACAGTGAACCTATCTTTTTTTGGAAAGCGAGAAAGTTTAGTTGGTGAAAATTCAATTTTTGGCACGTGAGGAGTTATTACTTTTCACATTGAGCCCCGTGCACATTAAAGTCTCCAACTGTCCACCCTGCGGGAATTAATTTCCCCTGTTATATATATATATATATATATATTCACCCAACGGGTTTTTCATTCGATCCTTACCAAAACCAAGAAACCTTGTTGTTCACCATTGGAAGCTTCAAACTGTCACTAGCTTGGTACACACGTCGACCGTAGGGAGCCGTTCTAATACTGACAAGTAGGTCCTCGATTTCCTTCCTTTGTTTTTGTCCAGTAGGAAACCCCATTGAGTTCTCATTGTTAGCTTTAAAGTTGTTTATTGGTTGTCCCTCAAGGTCGAACCCACGTTGTTATAACACCTGAATTGTTCCCATTTTCATGTGATTTGTGGGAACCCTGTGCCCAATAAGAAATTATATTCCCTTAGATTTCCAAGCAGGTCTCATGCAAGTTCAAAGGAAAACCATTTATGCTCATCCCCGTCAACTAGTTCCACAACCACTATGCATATAGTTTGGCCTGTCAGTCGTTCTTTTTTTTTATTAAAGGGCTCTTCCCTCGCATTCGTTTGATTACTCAAATTTGAACTTGTGAAAATCCAAATAATGTTTTGAGGAAACACCTTATCCCACAGTGACATTCTTTGCATGTTCATGTTTTCTAAAGGATAGCCCCAATAGGATGTTTCGGCTCTTGATGATAAGATATTCTTAAATGCTAGCCATCAACGCTCTGGTTTTCTTTTAAATGCATGGATGAATATGTTTAAATGCTCCTCTTCATTATTTTTATCTTTGAAAGACTAGTTTAATTGAAAGCTAACACTTGTGTATGCTCAAGCTCTATTAAGCACCATAAATCCAAATATTGTGTTGACTCGCTAACAATGTGTTACTCATAAACTTGTAAATTTCTCATTTGTGCTTTCCTCATCATTGCAGGTTTGACATGCACATGAAATATGCTAGGGAGAAGTCTAAGCTTTCTGATTCAGACGTAGAAATCTTGTTGGATGCCTCGCTTGAGACCATGTTTGGTGATACAAAAGCTGTCACAGGGGTAGCCCCAGGAGCCACCCCAGAATTTCAGTGGGGGGGTGAGTTATATAGATTTATCAGAGACCATAAGTACCCTGATGCAACCTTAGAAGAAAGCATGGTCTATTTGAACATCAAGAAGGCAGGCCTTCACAAGGCAGCAACTCGTCCCGAACTATTCCCATGGTTGGAAGTTATTGGCTGGATAATTCCCCATGTGAAAACTGACACGAGATTCATTAATGATAACACAAAGATGAGCCTCGCGTCCTTCGCACTAGAGCATATCATGGATACCTACAGGCTATCCCAGGAAAGGGCTTGGATAAACAATGAGTGGATAGCAAAGAAAATAGTGGACCCTCTAGAATCCGCCAGGAAGATGCTAATAATTGAAAGGAAAATAAGGAAGAGGGGCAATGATGAGTATGAAAGTATGCTTTTAAGGACTCCTTACAGACTCATTGCCTTAATGCTAAGTCAAATTTTCAGCATGCCAAATGGAAACGTATTCAAGCTTGGCTAGGTTCCAGTGATGGTCCATGTAGCTACACATGGTACAATCTTCAATTGGGCCGACATAATCTCAGACAACATGTTCTCACTCTTAACTACTGCCCAAGGAGGATTGACTCAGAAGAAAGCTGATTTATTCATGTCTTCGTATTTGATAGATTGCTTATTAGCAATCATTCCTTTCATGATCTAAGTTGCATCTGGAACAAAAAGGAGTCCCCTCTCTTTGTAGCTTATGAACTCACATGGGAAAACAAATACACAAATGACTACACACAGGTTTGCGAAAAGTTCAGCAAGCCCCTGTATCATCTCATCTTTAAAGAAGAGCCAAATTGTTTGTGAGAAAATGCCATGCCTATCATAGAAGAATTTGGGGACTATTGCTTCTCCTCCGAGGGCACCTATATCAGAATGAGTGCAGGAACCAAAGCTCCCTTGTTGTTGCCTCGGTATGTCACGGACTTTGTAGTACACAAAGAAGCTGTAAGGGAGATCTTTATCAATGGAGTCAGCAAGATTCTCAATGAGAAGAAGAAAGGTCTTGACCCACCAATGCCCTTCACCATCGGTGCATATAGTCTCCAGAAAGCAAAGGAGGCTGAAACCTTTTCTTAGGACTTAGAAGCTTTTCATTTCGGCACAAAGTTTCTTAGGAGGCATGATCCTAGTGGCAAAGTCACTGAGAACTGCATATCTGTCAGAGCTACTTTTCATTACGCACATCTTTGGGACAAGGATGAAGAATTTTTCCGGAGTGCCAGAAACATGACTGAGTTGGGAAAACGTTACCACCCTAAAATCAAAGCAAGTTCCAGCCCCAGACCTGTTGGATTGATCCAAAAGGATCAACAAGTAGTGACATTGCAATCAGAGGAATCCGAGAGGAAGAAAAAAGAGGAAGAAGAAAGACTCCAAAAGGAGCAAGAAGTAAAGAAGTAGAAAGATGCAGAAGTTGCTAGAGCTCAACAGGAGTAAGAAGCAAAAGCTCAGAATGATGAAGAGGAAACGATTCAGAAGGAAGAAGCTAACAGACTGCAGCAAGAAGAGTCCAAAAGAATCAAAAGGGAAGAGGCTGAAAATTTGAGGGAGTTAAGTGAGAAGGTGGAGCAAGAGGCAGCAGAGCTAGCAGAATAGGTAGAGAAGCAAGCAATAGAGGAAGCAGAAGAATCTAACAAAGCTATGGAACAAGGCATGTCTAGCTTGCAATCCATGGACATGGATCTATCAACAATGAACCAATCAGGGATAGATAATGAAGGGGTTTTCACAACTCAAGAGCTCACGCTTACCCCATACACTCCTTCAAAGCAGCGCCAAGTGGTGAATCTGGATTCTGTTTATTTTGATAAAAGGAAGAACGTTATTGTAGAAAGATCAGAGAAGAAGATGAAAATTGGAGAGGGACAATTCGAAATCAGAGTATTAGAAACCTTGCTTTTTAAAGGGACCGACATCGACCCCGTGTTCATGGTAGCATGCACTATGGCTTCGGCTCAAGCAAGTAAAGATAATGTTGACCGTCTGGTGGAAGAAGCTAAGAAGTATAGGGAATTATGTTTTAAAATAAAAAGTAGCATGCAGAAGAGTTGTTAGAAGGAAATGAGTTAAGGTTGAAGTACAAAGAGATTCAAGAAGAAAATAAAGAAGCAGTTGTGCAAATCCGACGGCTTGAAGGTGAAAAGAGCGCACTAGATGTGCAATTGGAAATCTCAGAGAGAGAGAAGAAAGGCCTGGAATCCTGCATAGAAGAATTGGAGAATCATGAAGCCAACAATGTGCAGCAAATCAAATTCTTTAAACCTCAGTTTGAAAGGCTGATGCAGGAAAAAGCACATCTATTAGAGCAACTCAAGGTTGTAAATGAGAAGAAGCAAGATCTAGCCGCATTCCATGATCAATCCTGTCACATATGAGGAAAGATCCATCAATCGCTAGTGCTGATTGCAGAGGAGGTATGCAAGGTAAAAGGAATGATAACGAGGATGATAGCCATTGAAGTTGAGGCACTGAAGCTAAAGAAGAAATATGCGCACCACTTGGAAGAGATGTATAAACATTTTGAATGGAGAAAAGGGAAATTTGGATTCTCGACAAACCTACATGTTAAGACTGCTGATGAATTGGACTTGGATGTAGAAGTCCTAGAGTTTGGTAGGGATTGTGGTGCAAATTTAAGTGTTGAAATACGAAAAACCGTCAAGAATTGTCATGCTTTCTACTCAAAAATTTGGGACACCCATGAGAAATGTCACATGGTTTTACAACAAACTATTTATGAGTTTCTCGAAAGAAAGCAGCATTTAGCAGCCTTGCAAGGTGACCCAGAAGCAGAATCAGAATACTTGAAGAAGATAGATGTCCTAACTCCTGAAGACCTCCACCATTTCATTGGGAAGACTACCATCCATGCCCACTTCCTAGAATATATCGCTCAGGCAACTCTAGCAGGAGCAGTAAGTGTCAAATCAGATTGGCATAAGCATGGAATAGCGCTAAGAATGATGGTTTCTGGATGTGGAAATACCATTCTGTGAGAAATTAACCAATGGGACAACTAAATTAAAGAAAAGGATGAACCAGCCGAAGCAAGCAAGCCTGATGAAGTGGACGGCTCAGAAGAAACAGAGAGACTGGCTAAAGCAGCAGGAATATATGGGCTTTAATTTGTTTTATTGTAAATTGTGGGAAAAGACAACTGGAGTTATTTTATTGTATAAATATTTTGTAAAACAACTGGAAATGGTTTTTGTCTCTTTAGGCACTTGAGGACAAACTTTTGGGTTTCCCTACGGTTAGGTTTTTGGGAACAGACAAATTTTGCAAAATCTATAAATATAGGAATATAAAAGATGAGAAAGATCTTTTGGCAGGGGAAAGGACAGAAAAATTTTTGTACGTGAATTACTTTGCTACATCAATGAAGAAAGCTCCATTTTTCCTGGGAAAAGCTGCACTGTGTTTTGCTTTGGAAATGTTTTGAATGATTGTCGAATTCTTTCTGCATTTTTCATACATTGACTGTGAGATCGTTCTTAACAAATTAGAATTATTTCTCTGTTATGAATGCTTTCATTTTCCTTTGCAGAATTTATGTGCTAAATGAGTAATGAAATGTTTATTTCTGTCAAAGCTATCTTTGATAATCTTTATTTTCTGCTGTAAGCACATCTAATAATCGGAACAACTATCTGTGAAATTCTTGGTTGTAATTTTAGCGTATTACTCATTCCTTTAGTTTTCTCCTTGCAAGGATAGATTAAATTTGCTTAAACTATTTTAGATCAGATTTGTTCATGCATTTAGATTACATCACTTGCATATCATATTTAAAATAAAATGCATAAACGATGGATCGGGCAGCAACCGGTGAAAGGAAAATAAATCTTTAAATCTTACACGGTAGCCGGGCCGTTGACTGGACGGATTCCCTATACCAAACGTTGAACGATCTAATTGGGCTTTCTTACCAGGTAGAATCCCTTGCTGATTGATGCTAGGATTTTCGAGGCATCAATAGATGTATATATATATTGTGATAATGGATATTAGAGACTGTGACTCAGTTCGATTTGCGTTTCTGATCTAAGACACCTGTATAATATTTATACATGCTGGGGTATTGAATTAGAGTGGCTGTGATTCAGTTTAATGTGTTGTTGATTTTGTCATAGATCGTATTGTTATGCCGCGGAATCGTTCAATTTTGTTTGAATGCACATTTTAGCTTGTTTATCTAAGACCAGAGTTTGAATTAGCTCATAGCGATGTTTCCCAGGTCAGAGTTATGGGTTTGATGTTTCCAGTGTATTTTGTGTGGAGTCCTCGTGATCTAGATATGTAATTCCTATCTGTCTACGTGAATGGATAGGGTCCCTAAGTAGGTTGCATGGTCTATAAAATACACTAGATCTCTGTGGGAAATCATATTCCTGTAAAACGTATCTTATGCTGAAAATGTATTGCACGTCCTTATACTAAATCTATTGGATGGCTAGGTAATTAATCCCTGTTATGAAGAGGTTGTATATGTTGATAGATTTTATCTCTGCTGGATAGATATATGATCAGTTAAGAATTTCTTATTAGTAGGTTATGGAAACATACTTCAATTTGTTGAGGAAATCTGAATAAGAGGGGCTTTGAGGAAATGGATGCCTTGGTAAAGGATGTAATCTTTTATTTGATTAATAAGCACAAGATGTGACTGTTCTTGTGGACGTAGCCCAAAGATGGGTGAACCATCGTATATCTTGTCTTCTCTTATGTGTGAATTGTGTTCACTTTCTAGTCTTAATTGTTATTTCGTATATCTTAAGATTCTATTTATGTATGAAAAAGTTACCTTCATCAAATAAGTAAGTCTTGTTGTGTGATGTATAAGGATCATAAAGAAAAAAAAAAATTGTACGATGATCATAAAAGTAGTGTGTGCAGGAAGGGGTGATATGAACAAATTAAGAGTGCATGCACTTCCCTTTAATTGATACAAGTCGTCCATATGGTTGTTACGAAGATATCAGTATGTATTTCGTAATTCTAAGTAAGTTCCAATATAAAATAAGGAAGTCCCTTTCATCTAAAAGGATACTAAAGGAGAAATGGTCTCATGATTATTTAAGGATTAATATATTGAATGAATATAAAGTTTATCCTTTATCACATGAAGGCCTTACAAACATTGCTTATAAAATAATAAGTAGATGTTGTAATAAGTCGATTAATTCTACTAACATAATAACTTGGTGTCCTCGATATGTTACATATGGTATCAGAGCCATAGGTTACAAACACTCGGGCCTATTTGGGCTCAGCCAGAGGAAGCAATTATATATTGGTTGAACTAGCTAGGGAACTCCATCTATAAAGATGCCATGGAAAAATTCATTCCAAGGATCGGCAAGAGGTAATCGACAAGACGACTTCAAATTATAAGTAAGTCTGTCCCATTACTGGATCACTATGATAGCATAAACACTTTCTATATGCAGGCATTGTATATAGTTTATGTATTTGAATGATTTTCTATTGATAAATATTAGACTATGAATATCTTTTCATACCCCACAATTAATTGGATGACAAGGAAGTACTCTTTAGAATTATTAAAATAGTTAGACTATTGGACTTAAGACTGCATGAAATAAGTTCTTGTAAGGTGGAGTAAAAGAGTATAATGAAAGTCATCCTAGTTGTGAAAGGTAAAGTTCATACGCTAAGGAATTAACTTTAATTAATTTCCATGGGAATTATAATGTTATAACATTGGCTATGTTAGGAAATTTCGTCTTTCATATATAATACAGACAATAGATAAATACTTGTCCGACATTCTGATAGTTAAGAAGAAGTATGTCACTTATGTAAGCTTAGATGTCCTTTTTATGTGATGTAAACGTATATTGTGTTTGCACTTGGGTGGTTTACCTTATGAAAAATGTACATGCATATTAAGTTGAAGTGATGCCTTTATAGGTTTTATTGCATATTCAAATGAGCGAAGCATAATCATAAGAATAGTATATTACCTTATGAAAATGAAAGTATCAATTAATGAAGTCAAGTCATATCTATATCGAAGGATATTCATCATAAGTGCTCGATTGATACAATATCATATTATGAAAAAAGTAGAAATGGCGATCATATAAATACATGCAGGGTAGCATTTATAAGTTGAGTTATTAGTGTCATAGGGATAGCTTTGCCATGTCTTATCGAGATATGTATGTATACTTTAAAGGGTTGAAAGTACCTTGAAAGTTGATGTATTATGATGAATTGTGAAATAGTGTAAGGTAAAATTAGATCATCATATGGAGGGATGTGAAATTGTTATGAATTGCCTTTTTATTTGATTTTAAGCTTTATGATGATATTTCATTGAAACTGATTGAATTAAGGACTTGTATTCATGAGAATTAGATTAATATTAATGGGATCATTATCGAAAGATAAATGATGATCGTTACTAGCAAAAAAAATGTATATATTATGTTAAGGGAGTAACTCCTTAAACAACAATATATTTGGCCAATCTCATTTGCATACTTGATGTTTCCTAATTGAAAATAATTTGTGGAATTTTATATGAGTGATAAATTTGTTAGAATGTTTCTTAGGTGCCAAATTGGACAATGTTAACTACTAGAAGGGATTGGATTCCTCTCATAGAAGTAGATTGTTAAAGTTACTACATGGTAAGGGGATTTAGGCATTACTTATAAATCAATGAGAAATGCTATATTCCATTTGCTTTGTATATAGACATGAAAAATTTCGACGAGACATGTTATTACATTAACCAATAAAGGTTGCAGATTTAAAACTATAAGCATAGGAATATTCATGTATCTTGTCGACATACTAAATTAAAAGTGGGGTTATGAATTACACTCAACAATAGATATTGTTTAGAATTTTCTAGATATATATAGAGAGTTTTATTTATACATAAATTGCCTTACAATAGCCTTGTAAATCTATGAGAAGGTAAAGTGTAAACTTCGAAAGACAAATCAAACGGTCATTGGAATTATCGTAAAGAGCTAAGTTATTAATGAATGCTATATGCTAACATTGCAAAGATTATGTCATAAGGTATATTAATGAAATTAATGAGGATGTTAATCCCTTATGGATGTTGTAAGTGAAAGATGATTTCCTTAATATTATGTTAGGAGAAGATTTTTCTCACGAAATGCGTTTTGTGTTATATAAAAAGTACTAACAAGTGAATTCGGCAGATGGTAACATTTTGCGGAACTTGTGGAAAGGCAAGGATGCAATATAGTATACATGGTAAGCATATGGTAAGAGAATGAGTAAAGATCAATTACTCATGAAAGGATATGTTAAAAGCATGTGTTCGAACTAATGAGTAAAAAGGTGAACATATGCGATGTTAGTATTTTATTGCTATTATGTTGCATGTTGTGGTTAATTAAAATTATAGGAAACAATAAATGATTGATATTTCCTGGACTCAAACGAGAAGGTCCTAGGGGAAAGAATATTTCCTAGACTCAAGCAAGAGGATTTGAGGGGAAAGGAATTTTTTTACTAAGCAAAAACCAAGTGGCAAAAATTGACCCAACTCTGCTTTGCTAAATACTTGTCCGCCATTCTGACAGTTAAGAGGAAGTATCTCACTTATGTAAGCTTATATGTCATTTTTATGTGATGTAAATGTATATTGTGTTTGCACTTGGGTGCTTTACCTTATGAAAAATGTACATGCATATTAAGTTGAAGTGATGCCTTTATAGGTTTTATTGCATATTCAAATGAGTGAAGCATAATCATAATAATAGTATATTATCTTATGAAAATGAAAGTATCAGTTAATGAAGTCAAGTCATATCTATATCGAAGGATATTCATCATAAGTGCTCGATTGATACAATATCATATTATGAAAAATTAGAAATGGTGATAGTATAAATACATGCATGGTAGCATTTATAAGTTGATTCGTTAGTGTCGTAGGGATAGGTTTGCCACGTGTTATCAAGATATGTAGGTATATTTTAAATGGTCGAAAGTACCTTGAAAGTTGATGTGTTATGATGAATTGTGAATATTGTAAGGTAAAATTAGATCATCATATGGAAGGCTGTGAAATTGTTATGAATTGCCTTGTTCTTTGATTTTAAGCTTTATGATGATATTTCATTGAAACTGGTTGTATTAAGGACTTGTATTCATAAGAATTAGATTAATATTAATGGGATCATTCTCGAAAGATAAATGATGATCCTTAGTAGCAAAAGAGATGCATATATTATGTTAAGGGAGTAACTCCTTGAACAACGATATATTTTTGCCATTCTCATTTGCATACTTGATGTTTCCTAATTGAAAATAATTTGTGGAATATTATATGAGTGATAAACCTGTTAGAATGTTTCTTAGGTGCCAAATTGGACAAAGTTAACTACTAGAAGGGAGTCAAATTCCTCTCATAGAAGTAGATTGTTAAAGTTATTACATGGTAAGGGGCTTTAGGCATTACATATAAAGCAATGAGAAATGCTATATTCCATTTTCTTTGTATATAGACATGAAAAATTTCGACGAGACATGTTATTACATTAGCCAATAAAGGTTGCGGATTTAAAACTTTAAGCATAGAAATATTCATGTATCTTGTCGACATGCTAAATTAAAAGTGAGGTTATGAATTACACTCAACAATAGATATTGTCTAGAATTTTCCAGATATATATAGAGAGTTGTATTTATACATAAATTGCCTTAAAATAGCCTTGTAAATCTATGAGAAGGTAAAGTGTAAACTTCGAAAGACAAATCAGACGTCCATTGGAATTATCGCAAAGAGCTAAGTTATTAATGAATGCTATATGCTAACATCGCAAATCTTATGTCGTAAGGTATATTAAATAAATTAATGAGAAAGTTAATCTTGTATGGATGTTGTAAGTGAAAGATGATTTCCTTACTATGATGTTAGGAGAAGATTTTTCTCATGAAATGCGTTTTGTGTTATATAAAAAGTACTAACAAGTGAATTATGCAAATGGTCACATTTTGGGGAACTTGTGGAAAGACACAGATGCAATATAGTATACATGGTAAGCATATGGTAAGAAAATGAGTAAAGATCAATTACTCATGAAAGGATATGTTAAAAGCATGCATTCGAACTAATGAGTAAAAAGGTGAACAGATGCGATGTTAGTATTTTGTTGCTATTATGTTGCATGTCGTGGTTAACTAAAATTACAAGAAATAATAAATGATTGATATTTCCTGGAGTCAAACGAGAAGGTATGAGGGGAAAGAATATTTCCTGGACTCAAGCGAGAGGACTTGAGGGGAAAGGAATCTTTTTACTAAGAAAACACCAAGTGGAAAAAATTGACCCAACTCTGCTTTGCTAAAGAAACATTTCCTGGACTCAAGCAAGAGGCTGGGTGGAAAAGAAATTTTTGGACTCAAGCAAGAAGACTTGAGGGGAATTGCGAAAGAGTTTTATGGTATCAATGGAAAAGACCTAGGCACAAAGATTGACATCTGGAGACAGGATTTTGTTTGATGTCTTGAGAAGGAAAAATTTTTGACCAGCAATAAAAAAAGAGAGTAACCTCAAAAGAGTAGCCCGTGAGTCCACAAGAATTGGTGACATAATTCGAGGAAGACTTTTGTGTTCAGCAGAGGGTTGTTGAAGTTCCAAATTCATGGAAGAGTTTGATGATCAACAAGATATTATTGAAGGATTTGTTTTATGACATAACAAATAAATCGCATAGTAACGATTTGTCTTGTGACTAAACTATTGGATGTTTTTATGTACAACTTTTATGAATGCTTCAGTAAGAAAAAATTTCCTCAAGAATGAGGATCAATGTTAAACATTTAGTATTTGAATTTTTGTGAAGTGTAAATATGTTATATTGAAGAATGTTGGAAGATCTTGTATGGGTTGTACAATGTGTAGGTTGTGAATGTTGTATGAACCATAATGACTTGTAAAATTCGCGATGATTCGAATATGGTCAAGAATACCAAAGGAAAGACGACAGAAGAGAGGACGAATTGATGATAAGTATGAACACCGAGGACGGTGTTATTATTAAGGGGAGAAGGATGTAATATCCTTCCTTTGAAACCTAATATTTTCTAAATATAATTTACTGTACTTGTTTACTGGTGAGGAGCTCAAGGCCAAGGCCCCACCAGTAAACCTTGTAAGCTATATAGCTAGTTCCTAAATTTTAGAAGATGAACCTAGGAGACTAAATATGGTTATGGAACCATGAGTGGATCACTGATGTCCTCCTAGCACCATGAGCACTTAAACAAACATGGATGTTCGTTAAGGGTCACTTAAACTTTTGGGAGTTTACCCTAAAAAGATACCAAGACACCTTACTTAGGAAAGATAACCTAAGACTAGATTACCTCATAAGGTATCATTATGGATTATGTTATACAATGAAGTATTAACATATAGTATATATATGTGCGTGTGTGTGTGTTTGTGTGTGTATAAGATATATATGTATATATATAGTAACAAATTATCATAGTCTATAGATAATCATATAAAGATACGTTAGTATCCTCTATTTTTGGATTATATGTATATATATATGCAAATGAGAGGTATGCATAGTTATATGGTGATTTTAAATTAATAAACGCATGCATAGGTATGCTAAAATATTATAAAGAGACTCGAGCAAAGGAAGTTAATACTAAACCAAAATAGTAAATTTTGGTAAATGGTTAGAACAATGGGATATGGTTTGTAGGGTCCCATGGTTTGTATACTACGGTGGCATGAGTTTTGGTTTCCACGTAAAAAGCATCCCTTAACTGTCGGTCAAGAGTAACACTTGGCAGTAGGATACCTCAAAACTGAGGTTGGCTTTCCAAAGGAGGACATAAGCGTTCCTTCTTATGATTTATGTTCATTAACTTTAAAATGGAATGCACTATACTCCGGAACCAATTTCGATAGACAACTAGAAAAGAATCAAGGGGGTTTGGTCTCCATAGAGGGGCGTTTACAAATGCCTATAGTTGACATTTGTCCTGGGAAAAGCACTGAGCCTTGAAACTGACATTTGTCACCTCGAAAAGGGAAAAGCACCAGTTAGAAGGGAGAGTGATCTCGTCTCTAGAAAGGGAGATCGACCTCTTTACTAATGTGGGGAGAGGAAAGGGAGCTCCATCTCTGCGATTAGCAAAAGAGAGATCTCATCTCTATGAGATCAAAGAGAGTTCTATCTCTGCGATGTGAAAGGACTTCTAGCTCTGCGATAAGCATAAAAAAGAGTTCGATCTCTACTATGTGAAAGGACTTCTAGCTCTGAGATAAGCGTAAGGAAGAGTTCTATCTCTGTCGTAACAAAACAGAGTTCGATGTATGTGCTAGCAAGGGAAAGAGAAACATCTGTGAAAGGAAAAGAGGTAGGCAACTGTGGAAGTATCTGCATACACAGGTAAGAGGTCCTTGTAATGAAAAACCAGAAATGGCCCCGGTTTATAGATTTGTTCCACAGATATATATGTATTATATAGGCCAGATGCTTAATTGCTAAATACAATCTCTGTCTACGTTATGTAGTACTGACCTCCGCATAATAATAGTCGTTCTATTACACTCTTTCTTGATCTCATCCCAAATCGAGGTACAAATAGGTAGTATGTACTTATTAGAGTAGAAGCTCAAGTATTAAACTCTGCATCTTTGGTTTTTGTATTTTAGAGGCTCAGTTCGAATTGCGTTGCTGGTAATGAACTCCAGAGGCTGCGATTTAGTTTGAAATGCTTGTTGATTTAATATGCTAGTATGATGTATATTTATATTGTGATAATGAATATTAGAGACTGTGACTCAGTTTGATTTGCATTGTTGATCTAAGACACCTGTATAATATTTATACATGCCGGGGTATTGAATTAGATTTGTTGCGACTCAGTTTAATGTGTTGTCGATTTTGTCATAGCTCGTATTGTTATGCTACGGAATCATTCGATTTTGTTTGAATGCACATTTTAGGTTGTTTATCTAAGACCAGAGTTTGGATTAGCTCATAGCGATGTTTCCCATGTCAGAGCTATGGGTTTGATGTTTCCAGTGTATTTTGTGTGGAGTCCTCATGATATAGATCTGTAATTCCTATCTGTCTACGTGAATGGATACGGTCCCTAAGTAGGTTGCACTGTCTATAAAATACGCTGGATCTCTGTGGGAAAATGTATTCCTGTAAAACGCATCTTATGGTGAAAATGTATTGCACCTCCGTATACTGAATGTATTGGATGGCTAGGTAATTAATCCCTGTTATGAAGAAGTTTTTTATGTTGATAGATTATATCTCTGTTGGATAGATATATGAGCAGTTAAGAATTTCTTATTAGTAGGGTATGGGAACATACTTCGAATTGTTTGAGGAAATATCAATAAGAGGGGCTTTGAGGAAATGGATGCCTTACTAAAGGATGTAATCTTTTATTTGATTAATAAGAACAAGATGTCACTGTTCTTGTGGAAGTAGCCCACATATGGGTGAACCACCATATATCTTCACTTCTCTGATGTGTGAATTGTGTTGGAATTTTATAGTTAATTGTTATGGCATATATCTTATGTTTCTATTTATGTATGAAAAAGCTACCTTCATCAAATAAGTAAGTCTTGTTGTGCGATGTGTAAGGATCATAAAGAAAAATGTTTGTTGTATGATGATCATAGAAGTAGTGTGTGCAGGAAGGGTTGATATGAACAAATATGCATGTAATTAAGAGTGCATGCACTTCCCTTTAATTGATACAAGTTTTCAATATGGTTGTTACGAAGATATTGGTATGTATTTTGTAATTCTAAGTAAGTTCCAATATAAAATAAGGAAGAGCCTTTCATCTAAAAGGATACTAAAGGAGAAATGGTCTCATGATTATTTAAGGATTAATACATTGAATGAATATAAAGTTTATCCTTTATCACGTGAAGGCCTTACAAACATTGATTATAAAATAATAAGTAGATGTTGTAATAATTCGATTAATTCTACTAACATACTCATTTGGTGTCCTCGGTATGTTACATAGTTTCCAATTCAACTAGCTTTACCTTATCCACTAGAAAGTAGAAAAAAACAAGATAAAGCTGTCTAAATCAGGAAAGTGTCTTTCTAATTCCGGAATGGAATAAAATGAGACAGAATCCAAGGAAATATTATCAAGAATCTATCCAAATTATTTTTTGTCACTTAGGATGGAATATGGAGGCACAAAAGACAAAACTAGGCCAACTACATATTCTACACCTAGGAAAATTAATCTAGATGACTAATAAAATATATCCTAAGTATGGAATGGGTTTTTATATGTTCCAACACCCCCCCTTAATCCTGACTGTATGTGATTAAAATATCGTAAATATAGGGCCCAAGAAAAAAGGCCTATGGTCACCCCAATACAAAATATTATTCCCATGTAAACCAAGGAAACAGGGAAAACCTCATGGGAATAAAACCCTCCCTCAAAAATGGACATGTGCACACCAAAATTGTTGCTGCTCCAAACTCAAGTAGGTGTGAACTTGATCAGATGTCTGGAAGTATTATCTTCTTGGGAATAACTGTATCATGCTCCAAAAACATGTTCTTGAATTCTCCATCAGTGGATGCAAGCGAAACTAGAGGCTTTTTGAACTTGCTCTTGAACAAAAAAAATCGATGAATATGCAGACCATTCTGGAACTTGAAATTCGAATCAAATGAGGTAGGATCAACTCCAATAAGATCTTATTTCTCTGTAAACTTGCAATTCTAATCATTGGAAGTTAAATCATCTCCAAGAATTGATAGATGGTTCCTTGAGATCTCCTTTGAACCAGCAGGGGTGAGATCAGAACCAAAATCACCAAAATATGCCTAAGACTTGAACCCAAGTGAATGGTAGTGTCCTTCATCTTCAGTGAAACTCTGATAATATGTGCCAATGATCATATAGAAGTAAATGATAAGTATATGATCAAGGAGGGTGAATGCATCACCTCCAAATTCTGATCTAACCTCCAAAACATTCAGAAGATCATCATTTTGCACACCAGTAGACTCATGTGAAAGAGAGGATTCAAGAACCTCTTCAGATTCTAGAGCATAAAATGGATTATATTTATCATAATTTAGAATAGAATAACTATGGGAGAATAAGAGAGAGATGGAATTCTTCATCTTCAACAACTGTATGTATTGAAGAAATTTCTGTCATTTGATCTCTAGTACCTGCAAAACAAACACTCGGAAATATTATATTGGACTACTAATTTAATCAAGGGATCCCAAGGATCTAATACCATGTGAGAATTATATATACGTTGAATACCGTGAAATAATTCTAATATCCAATAATATTGAAGCAAATAAGTCCTCACAAGAATTATTCAAAGATATGCAATAATAAGAAGAAGAAATATTGAGACAAAAAATAAGAGAAAGACCTCAATTGATGGAAATATAATCTCATCTATTATTCCTCAATATGAATACAATATATAATACATCTCAAGAGAGAAAATAGAATGCCTTAAAGGCAAGTTGTAAAGCACAAAAAAATAAGGCTTACTAAAATAATAAAACCCCCTAGGTGTCAAAAGCACTTTCCAAAACACTCTAAAGGATCATGAATTGGATGAATATGGTATGGCAGCTCATGAGTGATGTAAATGGAATGTAATTATGGATTTAGGAGAGAATAAAGTGGTGGAGGTCGAATTGGTCAAGTGGAGAGAGTTTCCAAGTCAACTAGCTTTACCTTATCCACTAGAAACTAGAAAAAAATAAGATAAAGATGTCTAAATCAGGAAAGTGTCTTTCTAATTATGGAATGGAATAAAATCAGGCAAAATCCAAGGAAATCTTATCCAGAATCTATCCAAATTCATTTTTGTGATTTAGGATGGCATAAAAGACAAAACCAGGCCAACTACATATTCTACACCTAGGAAAATTAATCTAGATGACTAATAAAATATATCATAAGTATGGAATGGGTTTTTAAATGTTCCAAAACAGTTCTGGAGCAATGTGACCTTCTTATTGAGGATGCGCATAGGCTCCACTAGGACATATCCCTTAGGTTCCACCTGTATGACATTCCAATCAATTATGTGATTATGATCATTTACATACTTCTTAAGCAAAGAAACATGGATAGCATTATGAGCTCTCATGTTAGAAGGAAATGCAATTCTATATGCAACTAGTCCTATCCTATCAAGTTCTTTAAATGGCCCACAATATATTGTCTCCATATTGGCACAACTTCCCAACTTTAGGGAACTTTTCCTTGGTTTCACTATCAAATAAACATGATCCCCAATCTTAAATTCCTTCAAGGAAAATTTTAAGACCCCCCCCTAAATTTCTATGTATAAAAATTGGATATCCCCATGATATACCAAAAAATAGGAAGGATATTTTAGCAATGTTATATTATGTATATATAATTTTTTGGCAAATCTATCATTAAGTTATATAATCTTATAAATTCTTGGCGAATCTTTCACTAAATTATAAAACCTTGTAAAATATTGGCGAATCTTTCACGAAATCATAAAACCTTATAAAGACTTGGTGAATCTTTATAACACTAGTACTGGAAATCCCCTTTTCAAACACTAAATCAACAACAACACCAAATATTGTGTCAATCCACCTGAGTTACAAATTTAGAAAAATGACTGAGATGTACTTAACAAGTAGAATATCTATGCATAAGAATAAAGGTAACGTCATGAAGCTCTTATCAACTCATTGTAAATGACAGATATAGAGGTTTGATGCATAAGAAGCAATGGTGTTGCCTCCACTCATGATAATCCATTTCAAGCTAAGGGGGCACTTTATGGTGCACATAGAGGTACACATACATAAATGATTGAAGAACAATTACAACTTCCAAACATCTACATCAAAATGATGTTTCCATGATTTCACTCACAAAATACCCATAAGTTTTTGAAGTGATTCCACCATCATCACAATAATAACTCCATCTAGCACATGTATAAGTCACAAAATAGACAATTACAAAAAATACAATATTCTGATCATTGGGGCTAACAATGACAGATATGGTTTTGTGTAGTTTGTGCAGTCATCTATGGAAAAATAACGAGTCTAGATATGCACCATAGGCTTCAAGAGATTTAACCCAAATTTTGTTTATTCCAGAATGGAATGGTTAAACTTTAAAGATACTCTTGATTTCACATTTGTCTTTTGACCTTGTAGAATGCAATTTTGTTGGCATTTATAGACCTACCTAGCACATATGGGACTAAAAAACCACCTTGATATTTAACTGAGAAACCTCTAGTGTCACAAAAATCAAATTAAAAACTGTGATTTACATCTAGTTGGTTAAACTAGAGTACCTCAGTACATTGAAGAAAGTTATCTCTTCAAATAGATCATAAGGAAATGCTCTAGAACAAATGTTGATATTTGTTCCGACATAATGACAATTATGGGATTGATAAGCACATACCCAACCAAAGTTCACATCTTAAAAACAACACAAAAATTATTAAATAATTGAATGATATTGATATTTCCTCTAAAGATGTCTGTGGATATAGCATGTAATATAGGTTAAACCACCTTATTATCTTAAAATTCACTCAAAACTGCCAATGCCCCAACAAATGTAGAAAGAAGAAATGGCGGAAAAATAACAAAGTGCATTATCAATTAAAACCTTGGTAAGAAGAATAAATTAATTCCCTAAATATGGAAAATTAATTTTGATTCAATATTTTGGAGGAACTGTTAACTTTTCCATTTATCTCTTGCTGAGTTAAATCACAAACCATGACTATCATTAGGATTTGCCACTTGTTTGACAAGAAAAAAACTTAACAGTTTTTCAGGATTTCAGGATTTAACTTATCATGTACATAAATAATAACGAGACAAGTGTTAACCTCTCCATTTATCACTTGCTGAGTTGAATCACAAACCTTGACCATCATTTTGATTTGCCACTTGTTTGACAAGAAGAAAACTTAACAGTTTTCAGGATTTCAGGATTTAACTTAACATGTACATAAATAATCATGAGACAACTATGGCAAGTGACGATATTTAGAAAGGAACTGGTGTTAGTTTTTCATCATTTAATTCAATATGATCTAGGATCTTAACTGAGAGAACAACATGTACATCATATCAAACATAAGAGACAAGAGACACAAAGCATTTCACCGGGGAAAACCAAGAAGGTGAAAAACCCCGCAACTTCCTCAGAGATAGAATGAGCACCAATACAAAGATCACAAAGATCAAACTCCAAAATAAGAGATAGTCTCCTAGAAGCTTCTCCTCCTCCACTTGTGCACACCCCTCCTCTCTCTCACTAATGCGAAGTGAGTGTGTGTGTGAATGAATAAATAGAGAGGTTCTCCTCTCTATTTATACTTTACCTTTACTTTCCTTTTATTCTAAATGGTACAACTTCCCTTAGGAGAGTCTAATAACCCATTGTTAATTTTTCGATAATTTCATTCCATTATCATTCAGGATCTCTAAGAGAATAACATGTACAACATATCTACAGCATATCAATCATAGACATAATAACAAGCACACAAGAGACACAGAGTTTCACCGGGGAAAATCAAGAAGGAGAAAAACTCCACCACTTCCTCAAAGATAGAATAAGCCCCAATATAAGATCACAAGGATCAAACCCAATAAGATGTCTCTAGCAGATGCTCCTCCTCCTCCACATGTGCCCCACTTTCTCTCTTAGCTATGCGAGCTTGAGAAGTGAGTGAGTGAATAGAATGAGAGAGGCACACCCTCTACTTATACTTGACTTGACCTGCCAATAAACCAATCAGGGCCAACTTCCTAAGGAACCCTAATAATCCAACCACATGACCTAACTAGGGCCAACCCCACACCTGTGGTCTAATAACCCATCAATACAAATGATGACACTTACAATGTAACTTGCGACACTTGCAAATAAAAATGATGACACTTCCAACCAAAGGAATAATACATGTCTGTTGGATATAGAATAAAATACAAATGTAATGTACAAGTCAATATCTTCCGAAGTTACAAATACATCAACACTCCCTCTTAACTAGGAAGGTATTCTCTAAACACAGGTCATCAATACATATTGGCATAAGTCTTCAATTCTGGAGTTGGATCATCATCACTGGATCACATAGCATCATCATCATCACTGCTGCTGTACTCAACATCTCAATCACTAGGCTATCTCATAATTCTTCTCATCATAGGAAATTCTACAGAGCCAGCTTTTTTTCATGTTGGATGTAGGACCACCTCCTTTTCATCAATACTAGCCGTACTGTGGAATCCTTAGGACTTATTACGTGCATCACAATGCCTCGAAAGAGTATCCCAGGATCGTTTATGTGCCAAGGCATGACCGGAAAGATCTCCCAGGTCCACTTACATGTGAATGTCACAAAATCTTAAAAGAGTGTCTTGCTTAGCAAGATCTCTAAAGAGCATCCGAGGCCTTTTACATGACTAGCACAACCTATCTGGATCTCCAGGACGTATTACATGTGACTCCCACCACAAAACATTAAAAGATTGTCTTGCACAGTAAGATCTCTAAAGAGCATCTGAGGCCTTTTATGTGACTAGCGCAACCTGTATGAATCTTTAGGATGTATTACATGTGGTCCCCACAAAACCTTAAAAGAGTGTCTTTCCCAGCAAGATCTCTAAAGAGAATCCGAGGCCTTTTACATGACTAGCACAACCTATCTGGATAGCCAGGATATATTACATGTGGTCTAGCAAAACCTTAAAAGAGTGTCTTGCCCAACAAGATCTCTAAAGAGCATCTGAGGCCTTTTGCATGACTAGCACAACCTATCTGGATCTCCAGGATGTATTATATGCTACCCTTGCACAACCTGTCCACGGCCACATAGTATCAACCTGATACTCACCATACATCATCCTAATGTGCATCATCACATGATCACCCTGATCATCATCATAGCATCGTCCTGATGCATATCATCCAGAGTATCATCCTGATACTCGTCACGCATGATCATCCTGATCATCATCATAGCATCGTCCTGATGCATATCATCCAGAGTATCATCCTGATACTCATCACATATGATCATCTTGATCATCATCACTGCATCGTCTTGATGCATATCATCCAGAGCATCGTCCTGATACTCATCACACATGATCATCCTGATCATTGTCACTGCATTGTCCTAATGCATGTCATCATACATGATCCAACCGATCATACAAAGCATACAACTGATGCATATCCAAAGTAGTAGATGGAGCTTCGTCCTGATGCTCATCACACAAGGCTTACATCCACGGTCATGGGAAGGATCCTCCTATCACCATGCTTGGAATGGCTCCTGCAAATGTGTCCCATCACTTCTTCCTTGAAGTATCTTCAATCTGAAGAACACCAAGCCTCTCTCTGAAGTACTCAAACTTCACTATGGCTAGTGGTTTGATCAACACATCTACAACCTGCTCATCCATCACAACATACAAGAGCTTCACTACTCCTCTCTGCACCATATCCCTGATATAGTGATATTTGATCTCAATGTGCTTCAACCTGTCATGGAACATCGGGTTCTCAGACAACTTCACACAACTCTAGTTGTCACAAATGATACCAGTAGCATCCAACAGGAGATTAAATAACTCAGACAATAGCTTTCTAAGTCATACTACTTCACAACTAGCCGAACAAGATGCGACATACTCTGCTTCGGATATACTCAGTTCTACACAGGACTGCTTCCTACTAAACCAAGAGATCACACCTGATCCCATACTGAAGCAGCACCCAAAAGTGCTCTTCCTATCTGTAGCACTACCTACCCAATCTAAATCAACATAACCCTCTAGGTTAAAATTTTGATTCGCATCATACTTGATCCCATAGTCAATTGTACCCTTTAGGTACCTCAGAATATGCTTTACAGCAACCAGGTGAACACCTCTGGGATCCATCAGGAACTGTCTCAATGTGTTCACTGCAAAGCAAATATCTGGTCTTGTGTTCGTCAGGTACATCAAGGACCCAATCATCTGACGATACACTGTGACATCAACCAGATCAAATGAATCATCACACAAAATCTTCAGGTTCGATGCCATAGGTGTGGCCATGGCCTTGCAGTCCATCATCCCGAACCGCTTCAGGATCTCTACTGCATACTTCCCTTGTCCAAGGAATATTCCATCTTCACTCAGCCACACCTCCATGCCTAGAAAGTAGTGCATCATCCCCAAGTCCTTCATCTTGAACTCGGCAGCAAGCTTCCTCTTCATGTTGGAAATCAACCTATCCTCACCTGTAACAAACAGGTCATCCACATACAATAGTAGTATCATTGGATTTCCTTCCTCAACCTTGTAGTAAAGGTTGGAATCTGCTTTAATCCTTGTAAATCCAAAACTGGATAGAAAGCTGTCTATCCTAACATAACAAGTCCTAGGAGCTTGCTTCAAGCCATACAAGGCTTTCTTCAATCTGGACACATATGACTCATTGTCATGTGTCTCAAACCCGATTGGATGCTCCACATACACTTCCTCTTCGACTACACCATTCAAGAAAGATGTCTTAACATCCATCTGGTGTATCTTACTCTTCATCACTGCAGCCAGAGCAAGTACTATTCTGATCGAAGAGTATCTGGCTACAGGATCAAAAGTCTCTTCATATTATGTTCCATCTTTTTGGGAGAAGCCAGGAGCTACAAACCTCACTTTGTATTTCTCTATGCTGCCATCTGTAGCATGCTTGATCTTATAGATCCACTTGGAAATCACAAGAGACTTCCCTTTAGGTCTTGGGACCATATTCCAAACATAATTCTTCATGATCGATTGGTACTCCTTGACCATGGAATCCTTCCATTCTTTCTTTTCCGCTGCTTCTTCATAACTAGAAGATTCTTTGTTCATAATGTCACGAAGTCAGGCACCATAACTGGTATGTGGTCTAGTCCTCTTCCGTTCTCTGTGCTCTTCTTCTGGAATGTCATACCTATCTACATCTTAGATGAGCTCTCTAGACCATGCATGTTTCATCTTGTGAGAGTTCTTCTCACGGGGTGGATCTATAGGTTCTTGTGGATCTTCAATTTCATGATCTTCTTCTGGAATTGCTTCTTTCACAGTGGTGTCTTGAAATCTGGTTACCTTTGGTTCTTCATAGTCTTCAACAGGTGTCTTCCTCAATTTCATGTATGATGAGTCTTCATCAAATGTTACATCCCTGCTGATGTCAATCTTCTTGAACCATGGAAAGTATATTCTGTAAGCCTTCGAGCTTTCACTATAACCCACAAAGATGCCCTTATTTCCTGAAGGATCTAGATTTGTCCTCTTTTCCTTTGGAATGTGTGTATATACTGGACAGCCAAATATCCTAAGATGGCTAACTTCAGGTTTCTTACCAAAGAAAACTTTTTCTCATGTCTTGTTGTCAAGTATCTTGTGAGGTGTTCTGTTCTGCACATATATAGTTGTCCTAGCTACTTCTTCCCATAGATGCATAGGCAGATCCTGGTCATGAAGCATTGCCCTTGCTGCTTCCATGATAGGTCTATTATTTTGTTGGCTGCTTTCTGGACAGACCCAGGTTTTCAGGATGCGCAGCAACAAACACCCCTTTGGCGCACTGGCCCTTTCGGCAACGAGTTGCGCAGCAGCCTGAAGTCTCACCCGAGGTGGCTATGGGGGGCTAAGGAATCAGGTTTCCTTAACCTAGGTGGTGTGGAATCTACAGTCTTCTCCCTTCCCTTCTTGCAGGTGACCCTGGAATAGAGCGTCTTACTCTTTCACAGGTCTCACAGCGCTACAGCGCAGGACTCACTCTTCTCAGCCGAGCTGCGCGGTAGCTCCGCACCTGCGCACTTGTCTTTTACCCGCTACCTCTAATACACTATGTATCGTCTCTGCCCTTGCACCACAGTGCAATAACGCTCTCCTTTAGCACTACGGCGACAGTGCTCTTACAGAATTCTTCGACAATGCACAAGTACAACTTCGAAAGGAACTTCCAGGAATTACTTTACATAATCATTCATAAAGATAGCGCAACATTCATAGAAACATAAACAGTAAAGCAAAGAAATGCAATCACATAAGCATCACCACAACAACAGGAATTATGTGGTTCACTTCCAGGAGGGAAGCTACGTCCACGGGAACTGTGTTTTATATTATCTTGAGATGGGGATAACACAGTTCCACTACGCACACAGCTGCAGCCTTAGATCTTTCTGGGAAACTCCATGCACACAGCTGGGATCCCTTCTCTTAGATCTATTCTCTTCTTCTACAGATATTGCAATGATGAAGAGATACGATTACATTCCCCTCAGTCCTCTTTCAACTGGTTGATACATACGAGGGCCCTTGCGCCAAGCGGTCTTCCTGCGAGACCGCGGCCTTCTTACATGCACAAAATGATCATTAACAGCTTACAAGATACAACAATACAAATGAATCAGACATCAACTTAGACTGTCTGTGTAACTCAGTAACTATCTAACCTTTCTAACATTTTTCTATCTAACCTATTTCCCTTTTCAATTACACATATATATAGGTGGCCCTGAGGGTCGCACCTTTACAAAACTGTGGGCCTTTCCCAATAGTGATCCCCAAAAACCCTAACCACGAACACGGCTAGGTGTACTGTAGGCACCTCTTGCAGTCATGTTGCATCTTCCTGCAGACTCTGTGATTTTCGACGCAGATCGCGGGTATGGGTGCCACTTCATCGTTCTTTGCTCCTTGTCCTTCGCCTTCAATGCTTTGGCCCGTTTCTCTTCCTTGGTCCGAGCAACCATAACTCCTATACTTTGCCTTAATGAGGGTAGCTGAGCCCTCTATTCCACTGCTTCATTTACTGTGGTGGTTGAGCTTTCTACTCGGCCACCTTATTTACTCTTTCCTTTGACTTGTGCGCACAAGCTCCGCGATTTCCGGCCCGTAATCTGCGGTGAGCTCGTCCATCTGGCGCCGTACCGCACACTATGCATTTCTGCCAAAAATGGTGCTTTTCCTCAAAATTAGCACTTTTCCTTCAAAACTTAGTGCTTTTTCCTCAAAATTGGCAGCTTTTCCATAGCTGCGGCCTATGCTCCAACAGGCCCCTAACGCTTATTTGTGGCTCGTCCTCGAGCTACTCGCACTAGCTTGCAGTCATTTTAGTTGTGCATCTAACTTTGCTTGGGTCGCAGCGAAGGCTTGCTTCCACTGCGCAATAGCAGAGTCCATGTCTTGCACGCACTTCGTGGCTGTCTGCACCAGGTCTGAAGTAACTTTTTCTCCTTTTGCGCCATCGACCAACTCTTGAGACTCAGCAAATGCTTTGAACTTGGCCTCTACTTGGGCAGCAAGTTCAGCATACTCATCCATAAACAGCTGAATGATGTTGGCGAGAGTAGCATCTTTGTTTCTGAGCCTGTGCAGTTCTTGCTGGACTTTGCGGACTTCGCTCATCTTTCTCGTTTTGGCTAAGCCTTCCAAGGGCTTAGCTTCTTCGTTCAGAACAATTAGGGACTGTTCTGCTGCTTCCACCTGTTCCAAAAGGGAAACTTTAGAAGGGAGATTCTCAAGCTCAGCCCAAGCCTGCATAGCTTGCATCATTAACTGCTGGGCTTCATCTGTTCTGGACTTCATTTGGGTAGAAGCTATGCACAGTGCTTCAAGTTGTTTTTGCTTCTCATCTATGGGAGGCACTACGACACGAGCTTCCAACTCGGTGAGCTGATTTCTATGGTCCTCAGCCATAGCAACTACTTGTTGTTCTAGGGCTTGTGCCCTTCTTCCAATGCATTGCACTTTCTCAACTAAAGGAAGGTCTAGCTGAATCTGGCAGGCTGGCAGCTCCCGGGCGATTTCATCGACGACATTCCTTAGCCCAGTGTCTTGTGCTTCGTGAAGTTCAAGCTGCGCAGAGATCTCCTTATAGCCTGCCCTTATCTCTACTTCCTGCGTCTGCAGTCTTTGATTGTCATGGAATGTGGTGAGCACCCTAGCTCTCAGCTCAGTAGAGACCTGCTCGTGAACCAACTGTAGAGTTTCCAACGGAATTAGTGACAAATTTATTTCAACAGGGCCAACTGTGCTTACCTGTGGTGCAGCCAGAGGATCCAAGAGTGTCATGCTTGTGGGCGAGATGTGGACAACAGTGTGCCTTTCTGTAGGTACTTCAACCCGCTCGGTGCTTGTATATGCTTGCGGTGCCTGCGAGCCGGATGCTGGTGCATGGGTCTGCGCAACTCGTCCTGCGAGACCTTTCAATTCCATGAGCTACAGGTCCAGAGCACTTTTGATATTGGCATGAGAGGCACGCAGGTTGTGAAATTGTTCCTTCAAGTATTGTTTGAGCCCCGCGGCAAGGGTCTCATAGGGATCTCCAGTCGCTTCCGCGGGGTGTGATAGCTTCTGCTTCTTGGTAGCTGGTCCTGACGGACCTTCATCATTCTTTTGCGCGATCTTTTTCTTGCCCTTATCTTTCTCTGGCGCCTCAGGGGGTGGCATCGTGGCAGTGACATCAGCGGCCTGCTTCCATTCATCTGGCCAAGACTTCACAGTGTCCTCCACATCTTGGGTAGTCATTCGATAGAGACCTATGGCCCATTCTTTCGACTAAATTCCGTGAGGGTGGAAATAGATTTCATGCAAGTTGGTAGAAAAGACCAACTTCGTTCCGTAGAGTTCTGTCATCTCCTAAGTAAGCCTCGACATCTGCAGGATGGTATCCCTGAGAAGATGGTAATACTCAAAGAACATGACACGGTTCATCTTGCGCTTGACGGGATTATTAGAATCCCAGAGGTTGACATAGCGCATCCCTATAACCTCTCCTGAGCGGCGCGGAAGAAACTGAGTGTTGGGCGGTTCCTTCCACCCGACAAAGGCACACAAGATCAGGATCCAAGAGAAATGGAACAGCTGATTGGCAGTGTCCTGAACGTTCCGGCATTTGTCCAAGAATGTATTCAGGAGGAAGAGACACCAGTTATACTACTCACCCTCCGCAGCTGCAACTGCGAGATCTACAACAGCTCCAGGGACTTCTTTAGGTCAACACTTCATTAAAAGTTTGCCTGCGAGCAGACTTCCTGTGAATCTGAGTGCTTCATCTTCAACTACAGTGAGGTCATAAGCCTGACCTCCTCTCGACAATTTGTATTTCTGCACCACCTGTGCAGCCAGTTTTCGGTCCTTGTCTTTACCAATGAAATGGACGTTGGGGTCCTTACCAACCTTAGATAGGCCGGTAATTCGATGAATCAAGTCCACATTCAGATCAATTGGCCTCCCTAGCCAAAGATAACCACCATGAACATAGGATAACAGGACCTTGACAACTGCATTGACTTCATTTCTATGCCCGAAGTGCAGTAGCTTCAACAGGTTCAATAATCCAAGCTTTTCTAGATTTACTGCAAATTCCTGCAGGACGAATTCATCAATCTTCTTAACAGGATTATGGACCACTATGAGATAGTGATCTGGTGTGAACTGAGGATATGTTCTATAATATCCCAAGTTGAAGTTAGAAAACTTAACCAGCAGGAGATGTCCAAGTAAGGATCCTTCTTCTTGTACGATTTCCGCCATTGGTGGCAGCGGAATCGAATACTTGGCATTCTTGGGAATACGCAGCTCGGGTGCATCATCTGGGCACGGAGGAATGTAGTTAACCAGAGTGGCCAAGGGCTCTAGAACGGTTTCCTATGGATGCTACTGCTATTGTTGTTGAGACGCCCTTGTGCCCGGGGACTGTCTGGGATCAGGGAAACTAGGAAGCTCGACAATCTTGATTGGGGTACCCATACCAAAGTCTAACCCTCTGCATCTGAATTGACGGATGAATTCTTCAGTTGACAGGTTCTCCGTCATGAACTTGCATACGCGAAAAACACTGAACAGAAAAGGGAGGAACAGCGCAGGATGCGAACTCTGAAAACAGAAGAAAGCAGTCTGCACGACACGGCTCTGAAAACAATGCCTTAGACTCTCAAATAGGACAACTATACAGCTCAATAGCAAGGAAAGTAACCCAAGCATATACAAATGAGGGGTATTTATAGCTGAAGGAAGTAGCAGATGCGGACAGGTTGCGCTAATAACCGTTGGCGCCTAAGCGGATGAGTTGACAACCCCCTCCGCCCCGTGCCTCTGTGGTGCATTAAATGTGAGGGATGGGCTTTGACAACCTTCAGGAGATGAGCTAAGGCCTTCGGCTCCTTAATTAAATGCAAATATTAGGGAAATCAAGCCGAATCTAATAGAGAAAGTACAATTAAATGGCGGTCTCATCCTTCATTAAGACTCAGACGCGACTACAGAACTACCACAATTTCAAATTTTTGGCGGGTAACTTCAGCATGGGTAACTGTGCACATGGAGGGATCCACGGCAAGGAGAACTCCGCAAGAGCGACAAATCGACAACAGGGAAATCCACGAGAACGAAAGTTCGACGACTCGGTGAACTCCGCAAGAGCGAAAAAAGGCTCTCTTAGAACAAGCTTTATTGACTGCGCGGATGCTTCGAGGAACTGCGCGGGAAACCAGAGACTAAAAATGTCTCCCGATTTCTGTGTAGACTAATAAGTGTGATGCCTCTTTCAAATACACTGGACATCTACAGGACTTTAGCAACTGATTAGGTCGACAGGGCGGAGTGGCCATTGCGATAAAGCTTGAGCTGACTCCCATTGATCATTGTGGGCAGCAACTCTCCATTAAGCTTCGCAAGCTGAACTGCTCCACCTTCTGTTATCTTCATCACTTGAAAAGGGCCTAACCAATGTACACGAAACTTGCCTGGAAACTTGATGAATTTACTATCATAGAGGAGTACCAAGTCTTTTTCTTGAAAGACTTTATTCTTAATATGCCTGTCATGCCAAGCCTTCTGTCTCGCCTTCTGTACTTGTTGGTGGAATCTAGCTAAAAGCCTGTCTTCTTCTAAGGAAACCAATTGTGACAGCCTTTCACTCATAGTATCAGTATCTTCCATTTCTATAATTTGAGCAATTCTGAGACTGGGAACAATGTATTCCATGGGAATGACTGCTTCTTGTCCATACACCAAACTGAAAGGTGTGTGACCTATTAATTTATTGCATGTGGTTCTGTAAGCCCATAACACAGCTGTGACTCTACGGTCCCAATCATCTCTTTGTTTATTACAGATCTTGGTCAGAGCATTCTCCAGAATCTTATTGAATGCCTCCATCGTACCATTAGCTTGAGGGTGGTAGGGTGTACTCTTATGGTGACTAATGTGGAATTCTTCAGTAAGGGCCTCTATAGTCTCATTCAGGAAATGTGTGCCCTGATCACTCATTATAATTAGCGGACATCCAAATCTAGTGACAATATTCTCAAAAATGAACTGTGCAACAGTGACAGCGTTGCAATTCTTAATTGGCTTCACCTTAGCCCATCTGGTGAGGTATTTAGTAGCTATGATTATGTATCTTGCACCAGTTCTCTTCCCTGGTGGGTTGATAGGTCCCACAAAATCAATGGCCCACTTATCAAAAGCATGAACTATTATCTGGGGTCTTAGCGACATTTCATCTCTTCTTGAAGGTTTTCCTGTTCGCTGGCTATTATACCTCTATATTCCACAGTGTCGCATCTCCACCACAAACAGAGTTGACGACACTTTCCCTACTGTTTGAACCACCCAGAAGATGAGTTATCCTTGAAGGTAAATCCACCTTGTCAAGAATTAACCCAGCTGAGGCCTTATTTACCCACACTACCACGCCTTGCTTAGTTATAGGTGCGCAGTAGTCCACACTACCACGCTATGCTTTGTCCTAGGCACGCGGTACTACCGTGTTATGCTCAGACTGCAGGGCGCGGTACTCTTTTATTATCCTTTTTTCCATGGCTTGTGGGATTTTGGATTTTCGAAGATAATGGAAGATTCGGGTCCCTGATTCAATCCCAGCTCACTTTCTGTGATTAGAAACCTTGATCCACTTATCTCTCCTTAGATCCACCCATCTCTCTTGTTAGTTAACCCTACCATACACTATAAAAGAGAGGCATTCCATAGGGAAAAGGGAGGACTCTTGAAGTACCAAACTTATGATCTTGCATCATTGTGGAGATAGCTAAAGGAGGAAGCACTTGGAGCTAGAAGATTGGCTTGGACATCAAGCAACCTTTGTAAGCATTCTTCAAGTTGTAATAAGATAACTTGTCTTGTCTTTCCCATTTCATGTGTATAGCATAAGTTCTTAGCATGGAATGTATCTAATCTAGATTTGAATCTAATCTTTACATTCAAGGTATTTGGAAGTTTGCATGTTTGTTCTTTGGTTGATCTTAACAGGTTCTACATTGGAGATTTGGATCAAGAGCTAGAAGTGGGACAAACATCAATTTGAAAGGTGTGTCTCATCCCTTATTGTTTCTGAATACATTCATTCTTGCTGTAAAAGTTAGTTCAGGAATTTCAAGGTAGCATTTGTTGTGTTTTGTTCTTATCTTAGAGTTAGTGAAAGTCTGCTTTAAGTTAAGTGAATTTTGACTTATCCGTAGGGAAAAATTCCACCAAACAATAATGGCAACTCCATTGGTTTTGATTTTTGTTTGATCAATTCAGTTCACTATCATACATCTGTTGATTGTGATTTGTTTTATTGCACTTCAAAACAGTTTGAAGCTTGGTCTTTTTTGACCTTTATTCACCCCTCCTCGCTGTATTTTTTCTCCCTGTCTGATCACTAAGTCCCCTGGGTTAGCAACAACCATGAAAACTTCATTTTCTTTTCTCAAGTTGTGCTTTTTCCTTACCTTGCCACAGTACCGCGCCCTCAGAACTGCTTACAGCGCAGTAGTACTGCGTTCTCTGCCTTAGTACTAGAGCGGTACTGCCACAGTGCTGCGCTCCAGTCAGACCCTGACACGCGGGTAGTGTCTGCAAATTTTTAAATTTTTTATCCTTGCTTGGTTTCCTGAGTCTCTCTCTGCTTTAGACAGTGTTTACTGTTTCCTGTTAGCATCCTGGTCATTTTACAGTCTGTGTGGTTTGATTATTTCCTTGTTGTGAGCTTGATTTGCTTGAATTAGTGGCATTTTTGACACATTGGGTCATTTTTCCAGTTTGATTGCATTGGCTTGATTTTTTTCACCACAACCAACTTGACACCACTGTTCTCTGTTACTGAACCCTATAGATTTTACAGTCACATTGTGTTCATCATTTTCAGTAATTAAAATATTATCATTTGAGAGCAATTCTGTTGTTTGAATCAAAAAAGTCTAGTAGCATTATTTTGCATTAGGAAATGAACCATTGATTTTGCCACAAAAATTGTCATATTTGAAGCATTGTAGATTGTAGAATCAGTGCATTGAAAAGAGTGTTTATTTCAGTTTGGCTTTGTTTACAAAAAGAAAAGAAAAAATCTTTTGCTTTGATTTTTGATTGTGAAAAAATTTCATGCATATTTGATCGAAGAACTCTCTCTTTTCCTTAGCTAGATTTCATCGAAGACAAAGGCTTATTTTTTATTCATTCTCATTTGCATGGTTTGAGTCATCATAACACCATCAAGTTTCACGTCCACTACCTAATTGAGTAAGACAACCACTAAAATTAATCTCCCTAATTAAACCAACTTTAACCTCACTTGAGGAAATCAAAAGAATTTGGTAGTTAGGTAGGACACCAGGGATAGGCATCAAAATAATTCCCCCTTGTCATTTTCATCTGAGACATAGTCGTTGTCTTTAGGGAACTAAAATCCTCTAGTATTTATTGACACGGTCACAGCCAGTTTGTGGAGGGGCCTCCTGACTATTTTTAACTTTCAGGGGTTAAATGGCCGCGAGATTGAGAATCGGACGGACTCTGTGGAATACCGCACTCCACTTAGCCCTAAGGCAACATTGATCGCTGTCTTCTTCGGAAGGTTGAAGTGCCCAAAACCTTTTCCAACGTGTCATGAACGAGGTAGCTTAGTATCTATTCTACTAGGGCTCTTTTACCCAGGATCCCTTTCGGTAGAGGGATATCCTTCTTATATCAGTCTCTCATGTTGTATTGTTCGACTTGGATTTCATCACCTTGCGAAGGATACAGCTTGTTGAGGTCTCCAGCTCTTAGTTAGGAGTTTGCTTGTTATCTCATCTTTGTAGAGGGTCATTTTTCTTTGTAGGGACTGCTTGTTGGCATTCTGGCCATTTTTTGTATCAGCTCGCTTATTGAGACAACTATCTCAGTATAGATTTTAGAGCTTGCTTTTTTGGCCTGTGAGCCTTGCTTTTTCTAGATCCTCTTCTGCACACTTGGCTGCATTAGAGTTTTTGAGTTCTTTGTTTACGATACTGCCCCTGATTTTCATTTTCCTATCATCATGTCAGAACAACCACGAAGGTCACGAAGAATACAGGGCCAAAGCTCTCCACCACCACCACTGCCACGGACTTCCGGTCCGCCTGCATCATGCATTCCTGCTCCTCCCGGCCATGGTGCTAGTCGAGGGAACATTCCACCGCCGATACGTACAACATCCTCAATTCTGCCTATAACTGCTACTCACAGCACAGTCTCAGAATCTATTGCAGCTTCTGCAACTACTAGCATATCTGAGACTTCCACTGTCACTTCACCCACTGTTATTCCAGATTTATCTGTCACAATGGACACCGTTACAGCGGCTGAACCTAGTACAGCCCAAAGTACTAGACCAGAGGTCATCCTTCTACCTAATGTCAACACTTCCCGTCCATCAGACACTTTTCACGATGACACAGATGGATCTGTTGGCACCACAGAAGGGTCCGACCAGGACATACTTGGATTGATTTCAATCCCAGGTGGGTACGTTGAAATCATTGAAGATACTCGACTTCCTGACACACCTTTTGAACCTGATTATGGCTTCATCACTTCCCAGGTGGAACGTCCGCCTGTTATCACTACGTCACCCAGTGTTCATCCTTAGGAAACAAGTTCTTCTAGCAACGTACCTCGTACTATAGATCTACCCAACCTCCCTCCGGGACATGAAATCATGGCTTCCATCCAGTCTAGTATGGTTATTCTAGCGAACTCCCCGTTAGCATCGGCACGGTTTAGACACAACACAGAGCAAATGCTCTCGACAGCGTCTAGATATCCCCCCGTTACTCGTCCTTCTGACTATAGGGATCCCAACATCCCATCTAGCACAGAGTTTCGTCACTCCTTTGCAGACGGCTCAGGGCCTTCGGATTTTACCATACCTAGGTCCCCGCCGGATCCCCAAAACCCTTTTCAGTATATGAACTCGGACCCAGTTCTTGATGGTCCTCCTATCATTGAAGACGTTATGGACGACACCGATACCCCTGGGATAAATTCCCCACATTTCCTGCCATCACCCATTTTTGGCGCACATTCTATGAGGGATAACCCAGTTTTTTCTCCATCCTCGCCTGTCAGATATGGAGGACCCCCTCCACAAATCGGTACTTTTGGCGCCGTTGGCCAATCCACACTATCATATTTAGCTAGCGGCAGAAGAACACCTAGTCATACTACTGGATCTTTCGTTTTGACCGGAGGATCACCTTCAGCCACCATTTACACTATCTCAGGATGTGGACAACCGACTGCAGTGGCCCCTAACTCCAACATGCAAACCCCCCCTGGTGGGCCATCAACCCAACCAGCTGGGGTACAACCTTTTGTTGGGAACCCCATTGTTAGTCAACAACCTCCTCCTATAGGGTCATCAACCCAACTAGTTGGAGGACAACCTTTTGTCGGAAACCCCGTTCCTAGTCAACATCCTCCTCCTATAGGACCATCCAACCTATCTGCTGGCGGAAAACCCATTGGTTCCATCCAACAACTCTCCCAACCAGCAGCTTCTGCTTAGTATGGTATGTACAACACACCTGGCAGCGGGAAACCTTATTCCGGTATTCCAACCGGACCTTATTCTCAACCTCCCCCGTCAGGTATGCTTCCTTCTTGGGATCCTCAAATCCCACAGAGTGGGGGGTACTCACTTTTTGGAAACTGGAACCAAGCTGGGGGGCAATCTCACATTCCCCCCAACTTGAATTCTGGCTTCCCTTACCCTTCAGCTGCTACAACTCCATGGAACCCATCACTTCAATTTCCACTCGCTCCTCAAGCAGGAACGAGCCTTCCATGGACACAACAGTCACAGCCACCCCCCAACCCTGCTCAATACAGTGGTACCATTCCTAGAACACAACAATTCCAAGGAACTTTTCCCCAACAAGGAGCGGCAACCATTCCTGGGTATCAGCAACCCCAAGGTACCATACCCACTCAGCAGAACACCCACCAACCAGTTGCCTACAATCAACCAGTTAACCAGATGGCTTACCACCTACAGAACTTCTAGCAGTACCCCCCGGGAAACACATATGGGTATAACACACAACAGTATGCTATGAAGGGCCCTCCATGTTTCTCTGCACCACACTGTTTTTACTCATATCCGCAGGCTAATCGTCAACTTCCCTTTTTGGCCACACTTGACTTACCTGATTTGTCGAGGCTTATTAACGATCCTATATGGCATGAACCTCACTGGCCACCTATCCCATCCAAACTACCATCGGACATTCCTAAGTTTGATGCCAAGCCCGGGGAAGACCCCAAGAACCACGTGATGACCTTCCATCTTTGGTGTTCATCCAACTCCTTGATGGATGATTCCATCCAACTTCGGCTCTTCCAACGCACACTTACCGACACGGAAGCAAAATGGTATATCGAGCTGCCACAACACTCTTTTCGTGATTTCAACACTTTGGCTATGCAGTTTCTGACTCATTTCCATCTCCCCATCCGATATGAGACTGGAACAGAATTGTTAACATCACTGCGTCAAACCACCTCTACACATATTTCAGATCACATCCATGAGTGGCGACAACGCCATAGGCTAATAAAGGCACCTATTCCGGATCAGCTACTCGCTGATTGGTTCACAAAATCCTTTTTGCCTCCCATAGCCAGAGACATCGCTATGCGCGGACCGGTTACAGAAGAACAAGCCATCTCGATAGCCTAGTACATGGATTTGGTATACACTCAATCCGGTACTTTACATGAACTTCTTCCTCATGCCTCCCGCGTTAACACTGATCCAACCAAGCCTACCACTGAACCTCCCATTGATGGTATTGTCGGTTCAGTTAATACCCAACCTATTACCAACTCGACGGGACAACAAGATTCTGCTTCCCCCGCTCTACCCTAGGCTACTTCAAAAACAACTACTTCTCCTGCCCTTTCCTCCGAAGTGAACGCATTTCAATCTACGTCACAACCATCCGGGGGAAAGAAGAAAAAAAATCGTGGTAAAAACAAAAAGAACCAGCAAGAGAACCCCAAACCACAACCCACCCAAAGTGACCAGAAACCACGTCGAAAGGCTAAGTTTCCCTGCCTGATTTGTTAAGATGATCACTACACGCGTGACTGTCCCTACAAGGATGAAGTCAACAAATTTGTTAAAGGATCCTCTCGCCCGGCAGTGCTAACCGACCCTTTCCCCCAACAACAACAACAAATGGTTTCCCAAGAAACCCCACAAGGGGGCAACCTGACCAATCCCACCCGCAGAGAGATGTCCACAAACCGCAAAATCCTAATGACGAGTAATGAAGAGGTTAATATCACCACTCGTTCAAAGACCTACGACAGCCCTCCAAGTTCAAAAAGACAACCCGAGATAGCCAAAGGCAAATCTCTGTCGAAGATCTAGTTCCTATCCCCCCCCTACTGGTCATCTCCATATCGAGAGACCGCTTACGGACACAGTGCTACACCCACCCAAGGGCACCATACGAAAGGCGACATTTAATCCAAATGCGCGAGCTACCCAAAACTACAACATTGTTGAAGATTTGGCTCAAGCACCTTGCACCATGTCGACTCTCGAGGTTCTCCAACACTGCCCCATGCAGTGTAGGACCCTACTCTCAGCACTGGGGGCAATGGACCAAGATACTTCAAACTCCATCATGTTTAACTTGGAGCACGCCAAACCTAGGATTTCTCACCAGTTAGCCTTCCAGGTGCACACAAAAATCTGTCGAAATATCATCCACCGCACTGTCTTAGATGAAGGTGCTTCCACGTCGATTATGTCTTTGAACTGTTGGAGAGCTTTAGGCTCACCCGAAGTTACCACGTCTCGCACTACTCTCAGGGCGTTTGATGGACACGGCTTTCAACCGTATGGACTCATTCCCTCAATTGGTATTGAACTGGGGGGAAAAACAGTATCCGTACACATTGAAGTCGTAGATGCATCATTGGACTACAATCTCCTGCTTGGACGGAACTGGTTTTATGCCATGAACGCCATTGCATCTACAGTCTTCCGAATTGTGCAATTTCCTCATGAAGGGAAAATTGTCACTATTGATCAACTCGATTACTATATCCCAGATTCCCACTAGAACTCCACCAACAACATCCCATTATTGGATCAACCTCGGTACCGGTTCCAAGACATTGGTGTTGGTCTCATGAAGGACTCTTCCCTCATTGGAGTTTTTCCAGAGCTGGGAACCCCTATCCAACCAGTTAACATGATTTCATCCAATGATTCATGGGTGATTCTGAGTCCCACTCAGATTGAAGGCTACGACAACTCCATGCCTTTAAACAGAAACCTTGCAGCTTATGAAGCGATCCAATCTGCCACCGATTGGGTCAATTGTTCTACTGATCACACCGTGGCACAACTCTCGGCTGAAACTCATCCAAACCCACCACTTCGATCCTCTCAATTTGATTTTTCCCACTGACGAATCAATTATGGAGGTTATGTGTGGTGATGAGCCACCATGGGGAGATTTTCATCATCGATCTTCATTCCCCACTATTCAGTCACTTGAGCCTGATTCGAAATTCAGTACTTCACTTGGGATGGTTCCAACCAAGTTCCCCACTTCCCTCAACGAAGTATTTTCTGAAGGGAACTTGGCTAATCTTATGGCAACCACTCCCATCGATATTTCAGTGAAGCCTGGTATCGTGGAAAATGTACACATCGGCAAAAAATGTACTCCCCTCGAAACGGAGTTCTATAGTGCCTACTTCAAAACTTTCCGCGATGTTTTCACTTGGAGTTATGAAGAAATGCCAGGGATAGACCCCTCGATCGTGGTCCACAAAATTCCAACTTTCCCTGGCACCTGACCTGTTCGGCAAAAGCTTCGACCCGTTCATCCTCGTAAGGCAGCCGCCATTAAAGCAGAATTTGAAAAACTTTTGTGTGTTGGTTTTATCTATCCTGTCCCATTGACAGAATGGGTATCCAACATCGTTCCCGTAGCCAAGAAACAGGGAACGATTAGAGTCCGTGTTGATTACCGCGATTTGAACAAGGCTTGTCCAAAGGACAACAACCCAACTCCATTTATCGACCAGATCATTGATAACTGTGCCGGGAGTGTCATCTTTTCATTTATGGATGGATTTTCCGGCTATAATCAAATCGATATCCTCCCAGCCGACCAGCACAAAACGGCCTTTATCTGCCCTTGGAGGATTTTTGCATATAGAAAGTTACCCTTTGGCCTGAAAAATGCCGGGGCAACTTTCCAACGGGCGATGTCCTACGCATTTCATGACATCAAACATATTGTAGAGCCATATCTTGATGACCTTCCCGCTCACTCTCGAACCCGGGAAGACCATCCAGACCACTTAAGTGCCATTTTCGAAAGGTGCCGTCGCTACAATATACGTTTGAACCCGCATAAGTGCGTCTTCTGTGTAGAAGCTAGAAAACTGTTGGGATTCATAGTCTCAAAAGACGGGATACGTTTAGATCCCACAAAGGTAGCAGCTATCTTAGCCCTGCCTTCACCTACCAATATTCCAGAACTTCAATGTTTGCAAGGGCATGCAAACTTTCTACGCCGTTTCATCTGCAATCTGTCCGAGATAACAAAAGGATACATGCGGCTTCTCAAGAAGAATGTTCCCTTTATCTGGGATGACGAAGCCCAACGCTCCTTTGACAATCTAAAGGCAGCCTTAACCAAAGATCCTGTGATTCAACCCCCCGATTACACACGGGACTACATTCTTTATCTCGCAGCCTCGACTTCCACCATCGATATGGTGCTAGTCCAGGAAGACCAAAACGGCATAGAACATGTGGTATATTATCTTAGTAAGAGTCTTCTTGACTCCGAAACTCGCTATTCACATGTTGAAAAGCTGGCTCTAGCAACAATATTTGTTGTCCAGAGATTCCGTCACTACATCTTACTCCGCCGGACCACCGTTATAGCCGACTTCAACCCAATGTATTACATCCTCACACGTCAGGTGCTTGGGGGAAAATACTCTCGTTGCATTGTCATCCTTCAAGAGTTTGACTTGGAGTTTGTCAAGGCTAAGTCCAAGAAGTCTTTGGTCTTCGCGGAATTAATTTGTAACTTGCCCCGTGCTACTAAGCAATCCGAGCCCATTGATTCTCTTCCTGACGAATAATTGTTTCTCATTAGCACGTCTGATCCGTGGTACGGGGATATTCTTTTATATCTCCAAACCCAACGCTTCCGTCTTGACCTCACTCGCGATGAATGGCGATGCATCCGACATCACGCAAAATAATACCTCATAGTCAACGATACTCTTTATTGACATGGTGTCGACACCGTTATTCAACGTTGTTTTACCTTAGATGAGGCAGAACGCGTTCTTAATGACTGCCACACTGGAGCATGTGGTGGTCATCTCTCTGGGATGGCTACGGCCCAGAAAATACTGCGAGCAGGATACTTCTAGCCCTCAATTTTCAAAGACTGCATTGAAACAGTCAAGAAGTGTCCATCATGCCAATTCTTTCATAGTAAAGCACGCTCGCACCCTGCTCCACTCCATCTTGTTATTGCCGTCGGCCCTTTTTCCAAATGGGGCATAGATTTCATGCACTGTAAGCCCACTTCAGCCGGGGGGAATAGCTATGTCATAGTAGCTGTCGACTATTTCACGAAATGGGCTGAAGCGATGCCTACATATGCTGAGGACGGCAAAACAACAGCGCAGTTCATATTCAATCATGTCATAGCTAGATTCGGTGTCCCACAATCCATTGTGACCGATCATGGCTCCCATTTCAGGAACCACATGATCGAAGAACTAAGTGTCAAGTTGGGTTTTTGCCATGAAAACTCAACCCCTTACTACCCACAAGCTAATGGCCAAGTTGAAGCCATTAACAAAGTCCTGAAAAGAATGATTCAGCGTATTGTGGGTACCCAGAAATCCAACTGGCACTCAGCTCTATTCTCAGCACTGTGGGCATATCGAACCTCAATGAAAAGTGCTACTGGGTTTACACCATTCCAACTAGTGTATGGCCTAGAAGCCATTATGCCGATTGAATGTGAAATACCATCACTCAAGATAGCCATAGAGCTACTTCCACACACCACTTCCGAAGAGGAACGGTTTCTATACCTAGCCAAGCTAGATGAAACCCACCGCGACGCTGCTTTAGCTAATGAATCCCATAAAAAACACGTCAAAACTCAATATGACAAATCCGTTCAACCTCGGATCTTCAATGAAGGTGATCTCGTACTTACATATGATCAAATCCATGACAAGCTTGGAAAAGGAAAGTTAGAATCTATGTGGTACGACCCCTTTATTGTAAAACGTGTCTTAGAAAAAGGAGCCTATGAACTAATCGATTGTGATGGTACGCCATTGGCACGACCCCGCAATGGGCTATACCTCAAACGCTTTTATGCGTAAGGTTGCTCTACGCGGGTAATTTGTTTTACATAATGTACTTAGTTTGCTTTTACTTTCTTTTTGGTGTGCACGTGGACCTCATGTATCCACTCTTACTTTGACTTGTGACTTTATGCGCAGATGTCTGCCTACTTCAGATTCACCGACGGTGCAAGCTGACATACCCGGAATATCGCTTCCGCAGCATGGGTAGTCTATTCTCCCACTGGCGAGCTGATTTCTTCAGGAGCCAATTGTTTGGGTCGTGCAACGACAACATTGCAGAGTACCATGCGGTCATCGGTCTCTTGACGGAGGTTGCTTCACTCAGTATTGACTCCCTAGCAGTCTTTTTAGACTCCCAGCTCGTGGTGTCTCATCTGAACCGTGTTTACACAGTTCGCGATCCTATACTACTTCGTTTATTTCAGAGAGTACGCCTCTTGGAACGATCATTTAGTTTCATTTCATTTCAACATATACCGAGAGAATTCAATTGTATAGCTCATTCATTGGCTAATTACATTTTGGATTGGCATCTTGCCCACACATAAGAATACATCATAAAAGTGAAATACACAAGTCACTGTAAATAAATAGATCATGAAAATAGGTCCATATCACTGTATATAAGAGTGTTTTCCAAATACATAAAAGTTTGTGTCAAAGACAAAATTTGGGACCAAATCCCATACAAAATTTGGCTCTCAAAGCCTACATATCATGTACAAAAGCTATCATCTACGGAGATCTGGGAGACCTATCGTGTCCCTCGTCAGAGTCCTCGCACTGATGATGATAACACACCACAGCTCGAGCCACCGTACGAAGAAGACGACCGATACGACTAGGCACACCTACAGTATGCCGCTGGAGGTGCAAAGGGACGTCATCCATCCTCATAGCAGGGATACCATGAGTCAAGCCCTATAAGTTCCTCTCTATATCCCGGACTCCTCCTGCTTCATCGTCATCCTCCTCCTCCTCTTCTGGAGCGGCTTGACGATCAACACCACTGCGACGTAATGGCGAGTACCCAGCTGGTCTCTGTGGTCCACGGTCTGCGACATGCATACGAACATACATTAGAAGTCTTTTACACATTCCAAAAAAGCAATAAAAAATTATATATTCAAAAATAAACAAGAAAACATATATCCATGAAGGTCATACCTGAGTTTTCCCAATCATCATCCTCTGGCAGTGCCAAGTCGATGTCCTCGCGAAAGTCTACCCCGGAATAGGGGTAGTCATCGATCATAACTATCTACTCCTTGAGCCAGGAAAAGAAATCCTCACCAAAGGCTAAACGCTAAGGTCCCCCGAGACGTCCCGCATAATCACTCCATCGAGCCATGCATGGCTCAGTCGGTGGACGGGGGGGCATAGATATCTGCGGGCACAATAATGGCACCCTCGCCAAAAAGAAGGTGACCAGGATACTCCCATAGTCGAATTGGGAATTCTTCCCAACCCTACACTTGTGCACTCGTTCTTTGAGATTGTCCAACACCACCTCACACCAGTTAAATACTGTTCCCCCCATACACTCCGTTGCGAGATTCACTTGTGTGCGGGACACCTGATGCGGACTCACACTTCCTGCTGCACACGTGATGGTGAGCAGTACGGTTTTTACAGGGAGTTCTATAACATCCTTTATGGCCACCTTCCCGCTTTTCTTACCCGAACCCTGACGGCAATATCGAGCAATCAAGTCATCTGTACTTGATTCCGAGGCTGAGTATCCAGTAAAGTTCACCTGGGCCCCTCTTTTCGAGAGGCCCGTGAGGAAATAAATATCCTCGAGTTGAATTTCGAGAACATGCTCTCCCACTCGGAAAGCTTGAATGTCAGGGTCCCACAATTGGATAAGATGAGTGAGAAGCTTGGGTTGCTGACGAATCCCTTTGGTCTTAAAGAACTTCAGCAAACCACATTCTCTCAATGCGGTTATGGTCGGTAAGTGATTTTCAGCTACCAAATCATCTATTTCGTGCTCTCTTTCTTTCCAGCTGACCATTTTGCTCCAAATAAGTTGCAAACTACTGCAAAAAGTCAGGGAAAACATTTAGTAACTATTTAACAACTTAGTTTCAGCAAAAAATTTGAGAAAATTTGATTTTTTCATCTCAAAAATTTCCTTCACCGTGCCTGGGGAAAACTCTGCCGCGCGGTACTGTACAGTACCATGCCTCGGTTTGGAACCACAGCGCGGGTACTATCTAACAGTACCATGTTTCTCAATAGAGCCCCCACGCGGTACTGTGAAGGGCGATTTTTGCCCAGTAGGGCTCGCCCAAAAAATCATTTTTTCCTACTAAAAGCAAATTATTTCTACATGAAATGAAAGAGGAGCTCGAGAGCTCTTACCTGGCTCAGACGGTTGTTGAAACGGTGTCCTGGAACTCCCGATATGGATCCTTGAAGTTTTTGCTCCTCAAATGGGTAAAATCTCCTCTTTGGGTAAAAAACAAGTGAAATGGTAAATTTCTATTTTTAACCATTCTTTATATAGCATTTTCACCTATTTTTTAATTATTATTTTAAAATGGTTAAAATAAAGCCCTTTTCACATTGCTAATATCCATTTTTTTGAGCACTTATTGACAGGATCCCCGGTAAAAAGCAATATATTCACACTAGCGTTTATTCATGATTTGACCTTCATTTTTGAGCTTACTTTATCTTTTTCGTGCTCTGGATTTAAAACTTAAAAAAGATTCCAATCGCTTTTACACCCGTATCGTGTTTGTCAAACTCAAGTAAATGGTGTCGAGTAGGGTCAGCTTTACTCATGCTCGTTAAACGATGAGAAAAGTATTATCCTGGTTGTATTTTATTCTTTTTTTGGACCAGAATAATTAAAAACTACGAAAAAGACCACAGGAGTCCATAGTTAAGCTCTTTTCAGACTCCCTAAAATTGAAAAGATTGCCAAGTGATCTTGACTCTTTCACACTTGTAAAAGTATTTGAAAGGTCGTCTATTCAGTGATAGGTTACCCCTTTTTCGGCCCGTCTAGACTATTTATGAGAAAGGTATACCTCAGTCAATCTCGGCTGGGAGAGTTCTCTCAGGAATCGTTTTACAATTTTTCGGGATCGAGGGACTAAATTTACGAAAAAGTACATTGTGGAGCTTCCTTTAATTTTTTCAGGCTCTCTAAATGCGAAAAACTACCGAGCTTTCCTTCCTTGGGCTCGTTAAAATTTAACATCAAAGGACCCACTTTGGGATGAACCCCTCCTTTCTCAGGTTCGTAAAACATGTGAGATTGGACTCATCTATGGGATGAGCTATACCGAGCATCTGTTATCCTCTTCAAGCTTGAAAAACAACAAAGAGGTACTCGTCCGTCATGTCAGGGGAATATGGGGGAACCAGTCAAGTTTGTTTATGGCAGCTTGTCAGTCGTTACCTTTGAACATGGCATGTTTCTGTCTCTTGTCTACATTGGGTATCCATTTTTCACTGAGTTATGGTCATCATCCTGAGTCGTCTCCCTATCCATGAGCCTACTCATCCGGTGTCTATCCTCTGTTGTCAACAATCCCTGCTGCCAAGTCCTGTTACATGCCGTTATATGTTCAAAGGGTTGCATTGTTTAGAGTCGTTCATTGTGTCAGGCGTCCGTTGTGTCAGTCCATACTCCATTGTTTCATCATCTTATCGTTCGTGCCGATTTCGTGTCGATGATGTGGGATTCATTATGGCCCACCTTCGACGAGTCTATTCCCGTCGACACCAAATCACTATCCGGGAATTAGACTTAGAGATCAACCATTAGTACCTTGGTACCTGCATGCCTCAATGGCAGGTTTCCTCGTGTTTGACAGTAGGTTCACATCATTGACCTCTGGTCAAGCAATCTCTCGGATGCTTGACATCAACTCATTTATTTTCATTTCGTTGAGATGTACTTTAGATACCTTGGGGATCATCCTCATCATTGGTGATTTCCCTCGCATTTGTTAACGGTTCACATCATTGACCGGTAATCAAATGGTTTCTACCATGTTCGACTTCAACAACTTGTAATCACATGGCTAGATTTATATCTTTTGCGATCGGGTAGAAGACCCTGGGCACACCCCTGTATTTTGATTGCGTCCAGGTTGCGATGGAGATGTCCTTTGTATTGCCACATAGATCCACTTATTGTATTGGTCATGGCTGTGTCATTATTGACTCATGGACATACGCTTGTTCATAGTAGCCATGATCTGTCCACAGTCTATATCATCTCAATACTCATGGATCTGCAATGTATTGGTCGGCAGCCATGCTTTGAGTCATTTGTTTCCGAGCATGGGGATGCCCACCTCGGTGGTATATCTAACACTTTGTTCCTGTTTCAGCTCCTTGTTGCTCTCCTCGATGCTATCTTTGCACAATATTCGTAAAGTCTTTCGGCCACCAGTTCCTTCTGACCTCACACTTTAGGGGGCATATGTTATACCTCTATACTCCACAGTGTCGCATCTCCACCACAAACAGAGTTGACGACACTTTCCCTACTGTTTGAACCACCCAGAAGATGAGTAATCCTTGAAGGTAAATCCACCCTGTCAAGAATTAACCCAGCTGAGGCCTTATTTACCCACACTACCGCGCCTTGCTCAGTTATAGGTGCACGGTAGTCCACACTACCGCGCTATGCTTTGTCCTAGGCACGCGGTACTACCGCGTTATGCTCAGACTGCAGGGCGCGGTACTCTTTTATTATCCTTTTTTCCATGGCTTGTGGGATTTTGGATTTTTGAATATAATGGAAGATTGGGGTCCCTGATTCGATCCCAGCTCACTTTCTGTGATTAGAAACCTTGATCCACTTATCTCTCCTTAGATCCACCCATCTCTCTTGTTAGTTAACCCTACCATACACTATAAAAGAGAGGCATTCCATGGGGAAAAGGGAGGACTCTTGAAGTACCAAACTTATGATCTTGCAGCATTGTGGAGATAGCTAGAGGAGGAAGCACTTGGAGCTAGAAGATTGGCTTGGACATCAAGCAACCTTTGTAAGCATTCTTCAAGTTGTAATAAGATAACTTGTCTTGTCTTTCCCATTTCATGTGTATAACATAAGTTCTTAGCATGGAATGTATCTAATCTAGATTTGAATCTAATCTTTACATTCAAGGTATTTGGAAGTTTGTATGTTTGTTCTTTGGTTGATCTTAACAGGTTCTACATTGGAGCTTTGGATCAAGAGCTAGATGTTAAGAACCTATGTCAACCCTTCTCTTTACTATGTTAGTATATTGTTGTTGGACGCATATGCTTTGTAAGTCGTCCCGTAGTATTTGTTGATCTGTAGTTTATATTAGCCCATAATATTGACCCATAGTATTGGACGCATATGCTTTGTAAGTCGTCCTGTAGTATTATATGTCCCATGGTTTTGACTCATAGTATTGGGCATAGACTTAGTATATAAGTGTGTGTTGAGGTCATTGAAGGCACCGTGAAGTTAATTGTATTGAGCTTGCTAAAAGGAGGTTGCCCCCCCGAAGTGGCCCATGATCAATATAAAAGTGATTCTGTTCTGTTATTTCTGATATCTTGTGTATTTGCATTAATTAATTATTGCAGGTTCATCACATCTGATATCAGAGCACTTTCCTTGGCACAAGTGGGAATTTTTTTTTCTTTTTTTGGGCGGGAACTTTCAGATCAATTTTTGAAACTTTCTGCACAAAATCAAATGAAACCGATTGCATATCTGAATTCCTCTTTCAAAAATATGTAGTTTAAAAAAAAAAAAAATCTCAATTGGAGTTCTAAAAGTGGAGATATCGCGGATTTAAAATCAGCAATTTTTCAGAATTTCGGTGACGGCCGCGGAAATTGTGGCAAGAAAATCTTTTGTCCAAGTCCCCAGATTTCTATTCCGCTTTCATGGGTAGAAGCAGAGTGGAAACATGCTATAATAGCGATTCTGAGCAATATAGATCCGGTTTTTGAACATTGGGTGGAATTTCTGCCCAAATTTTTTCTGTTGCAGGTTCGGATTTGAGAATAATCCCTATCCGCTTAACTGTGGGAAGTACTTGGGAATAAGCCCTAAAATTCATTGTGAGGAGTACCACAGGAACCCCAAAGTAGCTGGCCCATTGAGAGTACCTGCCAGCGAAAAGGGCAACGACCCCTACCTGATTGACTAGTTCCCACCCGTAAGGTAAACCAAGAGCTGTCATTTGTGGCAAAGCGGTTATCAGTTTTACCTGAGCCGTGGAGTGAGGGGTAATGCCCCAATACGCAAGCCGTCAGACAGCATTGGTGGCCGAGTGAAAACCCTGAACTGTTAGGAAGCCGCACATACCTGGGGTCCATATCTACTTTTAGCTGAACTATTGTCGATCACTGCTGCGCCGTTTCAGATCCATTTTGCAAGCCGTTCCAGATCCAGTCGTTCGACGTTGTTCCAGATTCCTTCTGAGCCGTAGCCGCTCCAGTTTGTAAAAAAAAAAAAAAAAAATCCGAGCCGTAGCCGCTCCAGTCTGGAAAAAAAAAAAAAAAAACCAGTTTTTCCTCCATATCTCCCTTATTTTACCTCTGTTTCCCTTGAAATTTTCAAGGAACCCCTGTCATTCCATTCTTCATATTTCATTTCTGAGGACCCTATCCTCAATTCCCCTTCCTACAACCTGAAATCTCACATTTGCCTATTTTTAGGGTTTGCCATAACTTCCTCAAATTTCACCCAATCACCTTCAAATTTTACCACAGAGTTCCTTTCTGAATTTTGCTTCTTTGTTCCCCTCTGCCAAATTTTCCCATTCTTTCACCCCGCTTCTGAAATCCTCATTTTTGCTTCCCTATCTATCCAACAGTGTCCAAAACCTAGTCAAACCCCAACAATTATCCTTCTGATTTTTTCCCAAATCCAACTTTCCCTTATTGAAGTAGTTCCTGTTTTGTTTTCCTACCCAGTCAACCCCCCCCAAAAAAAAACCTGGTTATGGTTGTCACCTCTGCAGCACACACCATGGAGGAAGCACTGACAGCCATCCAAACCAAACTCCAAGATCTGGATGAAAAATTTCTCAACCTCCATCTGCAGCATTCAGCCATGAACAATACCAGACAACCAGAATCTTTTGCAGCCATCGGGTTCTCTGCTTCTAGCAATTTTCGTGGGCCGAAGCTTGATTTTCCTCGCTTCAATGGTACTGATCCAACTAGATGGATATACCAAGCAGAACAATATTTCAGTCTGCATAATACTTTTGATGTTCAGAAAGTTCCACTTGCATCCTTTCATTTGGAACAGGAAGCCCTTCAATGGTACCGTTGGTACATCAAAGCTCATCCCAATCCAAACTGGATAGACTTTTGCCAACTCATTTTGCCACGATTTGGTCCTAGTGCTTTTGACGACTTCACAGGAGCACTCACTAAACTGCACCAAACTGGCACAGTGAGAGAGTATCAGATGGAATTTGAGAAACTAGCCAATCACATAGAAGGATTGTTTGATGAATTCTACAGGAGTTGTTTTATTAGTGGTCTCAAGGATGAAATCCGCTCAGAGGTCAAAATGTTTTGTCCCAACACAATGATGGAAGTCCTAGGGTTGGCTAAGTTGGATGAGGACAAGATCGCAGCTCAACAACACTCCAAACCCACCTTTGTTCCCTTCAGAAATATGGGTTCCCAACGACCTCCCATCATGCCTGCTCCTCAACCAACTCCTATTAAGCATTTGTCTGAAATAGAAATGTAGGCACACCGAGAAAAAGGGCTTTGCTATAATTGTGATGAGAAATTCACTCAGGGACATAGATGTGTTCAACAAAAGCTCTATCTCTTGGATGTGGATTCTCCGCCTGCCTTAGAACTTGGTGAAGAAGCTACAGATACAGTAGATGATCCGGTCGACATGCAACATTCGCCTGTTGACACCCCATCTCAGGACGACCCACCCGAGATCTCTCTCCATGCTGTAACCGGCGTCACCACCCCACAAACAATGCGGGTTAGGGGATACTTCAAGAAGCTCCCTCTCACCATACTCATTGATTCTGGTAGCACTCATAACTTCATTGACCCTCGAATTGCCAAACAAGCTGATTGTTTTGTCCATCCTTGCTCCAACTTTGAAGTCATGGTTTCCAATGGGGGCACCTTACCTTGCAAGGGGAAGTGTCACAATGTGCGTATCTCTATGGAAGATTATAACCTACGCTCTGACATGTTTGCCTTGCCCTTAGGTGTATGTGATGTGGTTTTGGGCGTTCAATGGTTACGCACACTTGGCCCCATCTTATGGGATTTTGCTGAACTTTGGATGCAGTTTAAAGTCAATGGGGCAGAACACAAATTCAGGGGCTTACAACCAGGGTCTCTCTGCATCATCAGTTCACATTTCCTAGAAAAAATCCTTAAGAAGAATTCACATGGTGTCATCGCTCAGCTTAATTCCATTCAGATGCACCCATCAACAGTCTCCACTACTCCCTTGGATATATATGCAGGTATCTTTGTTGAACCAATGAGCTTGCTGCCTTCAAGAGACCTTTCTGGTAAGAATGTAGCCACATCTACCTCTTAGCAGGAAATGATGGCTATTTTGCATGCAGTACAGAAGTGGCATCCATACCTATTAGGCAATTATTTCTGCATCAAGACTGATCTCCCGAGTCTGAAAATTTTTCTGGAACAATGGATCTCCTCCCCAACACACCTGCAATGGGTTATCCAACTCATGGGTTATCCCTATGTGATCACTTACAAGAAGGGTAAGGACAATATGGTGGAAGATGCTCCTTCTCGCACAATTGATGACCCAGTTTCTCTTACAGCTCTTTCTCTGCTTGTTCCAAATTGGTTGCAATATGTTCAACAGGGCTATCTCTTCTATGAACTCCATGCTTCTTCATCAACAGGGCACTCTGGGTTCTGAAAAATGTATAACCAGGAACAATGTAACTTCTTTTGGTCGGGACTAAAAATGACAATTCAACAGATGGTGGCTAACGATGATACTTTCCAAGTCAACAAGGGGGAACCGACACTCCTTTCGGGATTGATCAAACCCTTGCCCATCCCTACATAGCTTTGGCCAACTATTTCTATGGATTTCCTAGCAGCACTCTGGTGGTACAATACCACATCTCAAAGGACACCATATGAAGCAGTCTATGGACAAACACCACCAGTTCTTCTTCCATACACCCTTAGCAGCTCCCCAGTTCAGGAAATTGACTCGGTTCTTCGAAACCGCGATCAGATTCTTCTCATTCTGTAGGACAATCTTCACATGGCCAGAATTCGCCGAAAACAACAAGGTGATCAGCACCATTCTGAGTGCATTTTCCACGCAGCTGACAGGGTTCTTCTTCATCTACAGCCTTCCAAGCAATCCTCCTTGACACTCCAAAGGCGTCAGTGGCCCGAAATGCAAACCGAGGATGCTACCGGGGAACCACTCCTTTAGATTCTGCAGCGATTTCTCCAACCAAAGCTTTGAGGACAAAGCTTTTTCTAAGGGAGAGGGGATGTTAAGAACCTATGTCAACCCTTCTCTTTACTATGTTAGTATATTGTTGTTGGACGCATATGCTTTGTAAGTCGTCCCGTAGTATTTGTTGATCCGTAGTTTATATTAGCCCATAATATTGACCCATAGTATTGGACGCATATGCTTTGTAAGTCGTCCTACAGTATTATATGTCCCATGGTTTTGACTCATAGTATTTGGCATAGACTTAGTATATAAGTGTGTGTTGAGGTCATTGAAGGCACCGTGAAGTTAATTGTATTGAGCTTGCTCAAAGGAGGTTGCCCCCTCGAAGTGGCCCATGATCAATATAAAAGTGATTCTATTCTGTTATTTCTGATATCTTGTGTATTTGCATTAATTAATTATTGCAGGTTCATCACACTAGAAGTGGGACAAACGTCAATTTGAAAGGTGTGTCTCATCCCTTATTGTTTTTGAATACATTCAATCTTGCTGTAAAAGTTAGTTCAGAAATTTCAAGGTAGCATTTGTTGTGTTTTGTTCTTAGCTTAGAGTTAGTGAAAGTCTGCTTTAAGTTAAGGGAATTTTGACTTATCCGTAGGGAAAAATTCCACCAAACACTGGCACACATCGCAACACTTGCAGAATTCCTTAGTATCCTTGTGCAGTGTTGGCCACCAAAGACCTGCGGCTAAGATCTTCTGCACAGTCAGCTTTCCTGCGAAATGGCCTCCTGCGGTTCCTGAGTGCGCTTCTGCGATAATGGAGTTCTTCTCATGCGGTAAAATGCATCTGCGCAAGACTTCATCAGGGCCCAATTTATAGAGTTGGCTTACTATCAAAGTGAAGTCTACGACTTTGACAACAAGTTGTTTCTTTTGCTGTATTGTGAACTCAACTGGCACTTGCCCTGTAGTGAGAAATTCAAGAATATCGGAATAATATTTGTCTGCTGCTTGAACAGAAAATAGCTGCGCATCAGGCAAATTGTCCTCCAAATTTGTAGGTTCCTCCCGTGACTCTATCTTAGATAAATGGTCAGGTCCTGCATTCAATCTACCTGGCTTCACAATAATCTCAAAATCATACTCCTGGAAGAGGAGTAGCCATCTACAAATTCTTCCCCCTAACAATGGCTTATTGACCAAGTACTTCAAGGCAGAATGGTCAGTATACATTTTAAAATGAGCACCCAATAGATAGTGTCTGAACTTCTGTAAGGCATACACCATAGCAAGTCCTTCTTTTTCTATAGTGGTGTAGTTCTTCTCAGCTGTAGACAGCTTTATGCTAGAGTAAGCAATGGGGTGGTCAATACCTCCTTCTCCCGGTTGTATCAGTACAACCCCTAATGCTATGGAAGAAGCATCTACATGAACATGAAAGGGTTTTCTCCAGTCTGGGAAAACTAGAATAGGTGTTGTGACCATCTTTCCTTTAAGTGTGTCCAAGCTCTGCTGGCATTCTTCTGTCCATTGGAATTTCGAATCGTTTTTCAGCAGTCTTTCCATAGGCGCAGTGATCTTTGCATAACCCTTGATAAATTTCGTGTAGTATCCTGTATGTCCCAATGTAGTGCGCAATTGTTTGACTGAGTTGGGCGTAGGAAAGTTAGCAATGATGGCAACCTTCGCAGGATCCATCATGAGTCCTTGTCTACACACAATGTGACCCAACAAAATACCAAAAGGAGCACAGAAGATACATTTTTTCAAGTTAAGGGAAATATGATACTGTCTACATTTGTCTAACATCATCGTTAGATTCCCTATATGGTTCTTTAGTAAACCAAACAAAGTCCAGTCATCAAAATAGACTTCTAGAAACTTATGAATGAATTCTTTAAAAACAGCAACAACGACTCTAGAGAAAATAGCAGGAGTGTTTTTAAGACCAAAGGGCATTACCGTAAACTGGAATTAGCCCCATTCAGTCGCAAAAGTGGTCTTATGGCGGTCCTCTGGATGGATTCTGATATGATGGTATCCTGAAAATCCATTTGTGAAGGAGTAAGCCTCTTGTCCTCCAACATTGTCAAGCACTTCATCTGTAAAGGGCGTAGGAAATGGATCATGCGCTGATGCGTCGTTAAGCTTGCGCAGGTCCATGCAGATTCTTATTTCACTTTTTGTCTTTTTCTCTTGTACCACCATAGGACTAATCCAATCACTTTCCTCTACTGGCTCAATGATACCAGCTGCGAGCATCTTATCAATTTCTTCTCTGACCTTTTCTTTATATCACGAGTTTAACCTATACGGGCGTTGTTTTACTGGCTTAGCATCCGCTTTCAAAGTTATGCGCATAACTCCTAAATCTCCTAGGATGCCTTTCATTTCTGTAAACTTGGTAGGAAAGATATCTTGGTACTCATGTAGTAAATATGCAATATGGCCAACAGTTTCATCATCCCAATAATCTCCTATAGAGGCAACCTTGGGTTCGGCTTCTGTACCAATGTTAATATTCTTGAGCTTGATGTGTTCTGTAATGGCAGGGATATGAAGCTGAGGGACTTCGACTTTGCGACTCTGGAATATTGATGTCTCAAGGGTCATCATCCTCTTCTCTAGTGGTGAAATTATAGCATTCCAGGGCATGTTCCATCTGGACAGCCCAATCTGGTTGAGAATACTCTGGTAAAGGAAATTGTCCAAATACCTTCTTTCTAATACACTTTAAGCCTGATCAATGCTTGGATGTTCTGACTCAAAGTTGAAAGTGAGTTGAAAACTTTCAATCATGAGAGGCCAAGTGATAGTGCCTCTGTGGAATTCTGTTTCAGTGTATTAGTTCCTTGGAACTATATCCAACGTGTGGATGAATAGGTGAACCCACTCATCCTCTAGAATATCTGACCATTGCTGAGTACATGCTTCAACGTGTGATCTGGGGTCACTCTGTCCATCATATTTGAGCAAAACTCCTGTTGTAGTCTCTTGAAATCTACGCAGTATCAACCTGCGACAGTCTTTCCATATGTCGATATTTTCTTTATGAGCACCCCACCATCTTGCGGGTGTAGCGCGCAGCACTACATCCAATGCTTGTATGCGCTACTCATCTGGGATTTCTTGTTCATATGCATGTATGAATTCACTTAATCCAATTAAACCATCAAATATTGGAGTGTTATTCAATTTTGTGCCAATCCATCGAATGGATTTAGTCATCATGGTGCAATGCCTTGCAGAAACCTCATGTAAGCGATTCTGCCAGTTTTCCAGTCCTGCTTCCGAATCTGATGCGCACAAGCTATCGCATCGCCAGCTGATATGGCCGTCCGCTGTGGGATTGACATAATCATTATGACTAGCAGTCATCTGATACAAACTTTCCATGTGGCGCACTTCTTCTTCTGCTCGAATGGGTTCAATATACGGTGGTCCTTGAAGGGGATCAAGTGGCGCAATGACCCTAATCTAGTCATCGTCAAAGGTCATCTGTTTTTTCTTCAAATTAATGACAGCCAGATTATCAAATGCCCAGTCTATGCCTAATAGTGCTGGGTAAGGTCTACTGTCATCCAGAATTTTGATTACTTCAAAGTCTGTAGAACTTCTTACTCCCTCAATATCAATGGGTACATTGGGTAATCTGCCCAATGGAGAAACTCGTTGTTGATTTGCTAGTCTTAGATGGCTAGGAGATCTGATAAGCTGAGGGCTACCCATCTATTCCCATGTCTGCATGTTGAGAACATTAACTTCTGAGCCTAAATCCAAAATGACTTCATCCATTTCAAATGTTCCAATCTGCGCTGTGAGTCTCATCTCTCTTCCAGTTGTAGTATGACTCCTGATTTGATGAATAGCACGTTGCGGTGTGTTCATCGAAGTAGATTGTTGACACTGATCCAACAGGTGTTGGAGTTCCATAGTTGATTTTTCATTGCGCAACAACTTTAATCAACTTCTCAGGAAAGCATGAACACTGACTAGTGTATCCTCCTCATCAGGCCTTCCAGATGTAGTGGCCTGCTCTCATACCAGGTTCTCTTGTCGTAGCACATGCGGTCTGATATCATTGTGCGGTAATGCGACAGAACTTGAAGCTCGCGGATCTGAGAAATACTCTTGAGCTTGCTTGAATGCTTCTTTTTGCTTCTGTAGGTCGAGCGGGGATGGTTTAATATTAGCGCGACGCACCCATTTTGTTGCTGGCTTTCCAGTTCCCGACTCTGGCGCACCACTGGTTGCACCACTACGCGTCACTATATTAACTGTGGGATCTGGTTCTCTTTTTTCTGCTGCAATCAACTGAATATTCTGGTTAACCTGTGGCTTCTTTTCTTGCATCTTGGCCATCAACTGAGGGCGTTCTTCAATGACATGATCATAATATTTACAGTATCTGCAGGTGGTTGTAGGGTTTTGGCAATCCCTTACATAATGGCATTGAGCTCCACAGTTATAGAAAGTGATCTGTCCTCTTCCACGACCAAAACCTTCTGTGTGTCCTTAGCCCCTGTAATTTCCTCCTCGACCTTCACGAGCTAGGTCATACTGCAGACCTGCTGTGGGTCCTTGTGGTTCTGACTGTACTCTATAAACATCATGTTTTCTTTCTATCATAAGCTCATATGCTCTGCAATTGTTCTCATCATGGCCTACTGATTTACAGAAATTGCAGTATAGATTCTTTGGAGTTTGTACATATTTCTGTAACAAGTGACACTCTTGTGGTCTGTGGCATTTAGTTCTACAGATTTCACACCAAGGCCCCTGAGCCTGTGGTAAAGGGTTAGGTGCTCCAGTTGCAATATAATCTATGAAAACAGGACAATGGTCCTTTGAATGTCCTTGTGCTCTACACTTTGTCCACCAAATTTCTTCTTTAACATCCTTTCCTTTCTTAATATCATGCACTTGCAAGGTTAGGTTTGCTATTTGGTTCTACAACTTTGCAACATCGTTGCTTGTTCCAGCAATTGGTGAAGCTTCTAGTTTCATAGCCATCTCTAGAGCTTGTTCTTGAGTAGTGAGATTCTATTGCATAAGAGGAAGTCTAATATGAGGGAGCAGTGCAGCAATGAACCATTCCTTATGCTACTGTGGTGCAAACTCAAAGCTTACTTGATCTATCAAGGCTTTGAACTTCTGGTCAAAGTCCCATACTGATTCTGTAGGTAACTGTTTTATGTCTTTGAGTTCTGTTATGCACTGTGATTCTGATTTAGGTTTCTTGAATTCTTTAATCATAGCACTTCTTACATTAGCAAGCGTCCTATTCTGTGCTGCTGAGTATTTCATAAACCAGGTTAAGGCTCTCTCTCTTAGTGTGGTTGCTAACTGAACCAGCGTAACATCATCATCATTAATTTGCTTAATCGTCCAAATGGCTTCACATAGAAACCAGTGCTGCTCAGGGTCTTCTAGCCCTATTCCTCTAAAGGTTGGTAGTGTCATGTCATCACCCATCCTTCTTGCGCTAGGTTGACGTGGAGGTGTTGTGGCACTGCCTCTGGGATGGTTAAACAAAGGTGGGGATAAGGTACTAGAAGTACCGTGCGGGCTACTAGAGGGTGTTACTGCGGGGTTATGTTGAGCCCTGTTTAGCTTTTGCGGTGTAAAAGGGTGATAAGGGATATGAGCACTCCCTTGTCTCTCTATATGGCTCGCTCTATGAGATCGACTATCTCCTAGGCTAGACTCAAAAGAATGCTGGTCGAGGCCTACTCTATACCGTTTTCCACTACGAGTGCAATCAATAACTTCAAGATCACTATCAGAATCTGCGGACATTACTTGTCTATGCTATTCATCGGAAGCTATGCATAGTTTTCCTTTTTCATATAAGAGCATTTTAATCCACAAGTTCAAAGAATTTAAGAACTTACCCCTGTATGCTTTGAAGAAGATCCTCTCAGCCTCGCTGAAGCTCTTTCTCGTATCTATTGCAAACTCGGTGATGAAACCTTCCAGTAGACTGTTCAACCAAAAGTCTACTGCGCAGGACACAGGATTATCTACCCACTTCACAATGCTAACTAGCTCAGGAATCCAAACGATAGGTTGATCAACTTGCACAGTGGGTTCAGTATCTGCTAGCTTGGATACCCACTCATGCAACTCGATTGCAAATGTTACAAAGAAGATTTCGTGAAGCTCAGTATAAATATGCTTCTGCAACCAGTCCTCTGTCTGAAGCCTAGGACTTCTATTTTCATGTTCAGCGAACTCTCTAGCCTTTGAATCAAACCACTCTTGAATTTATTTAGCTGTAGGATTCTAGCACCACATTGCCTTCAAAATAATAGGGTTAAAGCTGGCAATGGAACCATTTGTTGGCTGCTTTCTGGACAGACCCGGGTTTTCAGGATGTGCAGCAACAAACACCCCTTTGGCGCACTGGCCCTTTCGGCAACGAGCTGCGCAGCAGCCCAAAGTCTCACCTGAGGTGGCTATGGGGGGCTAAGGAATCAGGTTTCCTTAACCCTGGTGGTGTGGAATCTACAGTCTTATCCCTTCCCTTCTTGTAGGTGACCCTGGAACAGAGCATCTTACTCTTACACAGGTCTCACAGCACTACATCGCAGGACTCACTCTTCTCAGCCAAGCTGCGCGGTAGCTCCGCACCTGCGCACTTGTCTTTTACCCGCTACCTCTGATACACTATGTATCATCTCTGCCCTTGGGCCATAGCGCAGTAACGCTCTCCTTTAGCACTACGGCGACAGTGCTCTTACAGACTTCTTCGACAATGCACAAGTACAACTTCGAAAGGAACTTCCAGGAATTAGTTTACATAATCATTCATAAAGATAGCGCAACATTCATAGAAACATAAACAGTAAAGCAAAGAAATGCAATCACATAAGCATCACCACAACAACAAGAATTATGTGGTTCACTTCCAGGAGGGAAGCTACGTCCATGGGAACTGTGTTTTATATTATCTTGAGATGGGGATAACACAGTTCCACTGCGCACACAGCTACAGCCTTAGATCTTTCTGGGAAACTCCACGCACACAACTGGGATCCCTTCTCTTAGATCTATTCTCTTCTTCTACAGATATTACAATGATGAAGACATACGATTACATTCCCCTCAGTCCTCTTGCGACTGGTCGATACATACGATGGCCCTTGTGCCAAGCGGTCTTCCTGCGAGACCGTGGCCTTCTTACATGCACAAAATGATCATTAACAGCTTACAAGATACAGTAATACAAATGACTCAGACATCAACTTAGACTGTCTGTGAAACTCAGTAACTATCTAACCTTTCTAACATTTTTCTATCTAACCTATTTCCCTTTTCAATTACACATATATATAGGTGGCCCTGAGGGTCGCACCTTTACAAAACTGTGGGCCTTTCCCAATAGTGATCCCCAAAAACCCTAACCGCGGACACGGCTAGGTGTACTGTAGGCGCCTCTTGCAGTCACGTCGCATGTTCCTACAGACTCCGTGATTTTCAGCGAAGATCGCGGGTATGGGCGCCGTTTCATCGTTCTTTACTCCTTGTCCTTCACCTTCAATGCTTCGGCCCGTTGCTCTTCCTTGGTCCGAGCAACCATAACTCCTGTACTTTGCCTTAATGAGGGTAGTTGAGCCCTCTATTCCGTCACTTCATTTACTATGGTGGTTGAGCTTTCTACTCGGCCACCTTATTTACTCTTTCCTTTGACTTGTGCACGCGAGCTCCACAATTTCCGGCCTGTAATCTGTGGTGAGCTTGTCCATCTGGCGCCATACCACGCACTATTCATTTCTGCCAAAAATGGTGCTTTTCCTCAAAATTAGCACTTTTCCTTCAAAAATTAGTACTTTTTCCTCAAAATTGGTAGCTTTGCCATAGCTGCGGCCTATGCTCCAACATATTCCTTTATGCAACTCCATTTTGTTGTGGATTGTAGGAAGCAGTCAACTCCCACTTAATCCCTGAATCACTGCATAACTTCTTGAAATCACCTGAAGTGAATTCTTTTCCATTGTCGGATCTGAAGGTCTTGATCTTCTTATTTGTTTGATTTTCTATCAAGGCTTTGAATTCCTTGAACTTATCAAACACTTCATCTTTATTCTTCAAGAAATAAACCCAAGTCTTCCTAGTGAAATCATCGATGAAGGAAACATAGTATACATACCCACTTAGAGAACTTGATGGCATTGGTCTGCATACATCAGAGTGGATAATTTCCAAGACTCCTTTTGCTTTGCTTTCACTGCTTGGAAATGCTTTCTTTGTGTTTTTTCCTTTTTCACATCCTTTGCAAACCCCTTCATGCTTTGACTGAATTTCAGGAAGACCTTCTACTGCTTTGCTTGCAATTGGTAGTGCCCTATAGTGCATGTGTGCAAGCCTTCTATGCCAAAGTTCACTTGAATCCATGGACTCATGCACCATGGCATGTTCAGGCTGCCCCTTTAATTTGTACAATCCTCCCTTTTTCTCTCCAATCACTACTACATCATCTATGGTCTTACCCTTAGGCCACATGAGTACTTGGCCATCCACAAATGCAAATCTAATCCTGTTTGCATCCAAAGATGATATGGAGAAGAGATTCTTCTTGATCCTAGGTACATATAGAACATATTTCATCTTCAAAGACTTCCCCGAGTCTAGTTTGTAGGAGGCTTCACCACTTCCTTTTATAGGATATTAATAGTCATCCCCAAGTTTCACCTTGTGAGGTGACTCATGTTCAGATAAATCTACAAAGGATTCTTTAAACCCAGTCATGTGTTTGGAAGCCCCACTATAAATAAGCCAATCATCATATCCATGGGAGATAGTACCTGTGAGAGCAGAGATTAGAACATATTCATCTTCACTAGATGATTCATCACTTTTTGCTCTAGTCTTCTTCTTGGGAGGTTCATCATCCTCAGTAGCATGAGCATGATATCTCTTCTCATTACTCTTCTTCTTCTTCTTCTTGCATCCCTTTTTTTTCTTGGGACAAACTAAGGCAAAGTGTCCCTTCTCATTACAAATAAAGCATCTTAGATATTTCTTGTCTCTATGATGACGGTGTGGAGTTTTCTTGGGATAAGAATGCTCCCTCTTGGACCTTCCTTTCTTGGTGTGTGCTGTGAGAGCTTGATCTTCATTTCCCATCTTTTCTTCTCGGGCCATAAGCCTAGATTATTCTTGTGAACATTCCTCCCATAGTCTACTGAAAGAGATTATTTTCTTTCTTGTATAGATTCCTTGGATGAAAGAGTCTTATGACCTATGTAGGCCATTCAATTTTGTCATTACAATTTCACCATTCTCTACTACTTCATCCACAGCTTCAAGTTTTTCCTTTATTTGAGAGATCTTAGAAAAGTAGGATTAAATGGTCTCTCCATTTTGAAGCTTTACCCCTTTCAATTGGTTTCGTAGAGTCATCTTCCGATTGATGTTCTTTCCTTCAAACAACTTGGTCAAGGATTCAAACATCTCCATAGGTGTTTTTAGGGAAGACACATGAGGTATGAGATGGTCTTTGATAGAATCAACAATGATTCTCTTAGCCTTGACCAGGTTCTTCTTGTGTAAGGATTTAGCCTCTTCTCCCTCTGGGATAGGAACCTCTTCACTTATGTAAGTGTCCAACTCATTCTCTTCAAGGATTAACCCAATCCTATACTTCTATGCTCGGAAGTTATCAGCCCCTTCAAGCTTATCCTCAAGCTTGGTGTGATGAGACATATTAAAGAGTACTTCAAATGGAAATAGAAATGTTATTAGGTCTTACCACTTGATTTGCTGAAAATTGGATCTAGAGCTGGATTAGGCTTTGTTAGAGAAACCCTAAAAATTCAAAATTTGAATTTCAAACTTCTGAAATGATAGAAAGATGCGCCTTGATGAGCTAGTCAAGCTGGTATACTCAGAATTTGAAATTTGCAAATTTTCATCCCTCAAAATGGCTTTTGAAACTTCCGGATTCACTAGACAGGACCCTGAATTAGGGTTTGATTTTCCTAGAGCTTCACCCAACCAAAAATTTTGATCCAAATCTCTAAACTTCAATTTTTTAGAGGAGCTTCCAGTCGTGGTCTCAGATTTCAGAAATTCCATTTTTTGCAGAAACCCTAATTTTTAGGTCAAAAATTGAAAATGCTCAGAATTGAATTCTGTCTTGATGGAAAGATGCGCCCTTGCTAGGAGAGTTAATCTAGCCTCTTGATCTGATGATCTATGGAAAGAAACCAAAAAATTAATAAGCTCTAGCTACCACAACTGCACAATGCCTTCTTCTTAGGTCAGCTCTAATACCATGTTTATTTTTCCATAATTTCATTCCATTATCATTCAGGATCTCAAAGAGAATAACATGTACAACATATCTACAACATATCAATCATAGACACAATAAAAATCACACAAGAGACATAGAGTTTCACCGGGGAAAACTAGGAAGGTAAAAACCCCATAACTTCCTCAAAGATAGAATAAGCCCCAATACAAGATCACAAGGATCAAACCCAATAAGATGTCTCTAGAAGATGCTCCTCCTCCTCCACATGTGCACCACTTTCTCTCTTATCTATGTGATCTTGAGAAGTGAGTGAATGAATAGAATGAGAGAGGCACACCCTCTATTTATACTTGACTAAACCTGCCAATAAGCCAATCAAGGCCAACTTCCTAAGGAAGCCTAATAACCCAACCACATGACCTAACTAGGGCTGACCCTACACCGGTGGTCTAATAACCCATCAATACAAATGACGACACTTACAATGTAACTTGCGACACTAGGAAATACAAATGATGACACTTCCAATCAGAGGAATAATACATCTCTGTTGGATATAGAATAAAATACAAATGTAATATACAAGTGAATATCTTCCAAAGTTACAAATACATCAACACCCATTACCACTTGTCACTGGGGCAACCCCACTAGGGTGGTCTAATAACCCTTTAACTCATACAGGGCCATCCTGTTGTTGCAGCAACACTCCCCCCCAAAATTTTGTACATATTGGGGCCCCTCCTTTATAATTTTTAGAAAGGCTGCCTTAAAAGTCTTTCCCAGCTTTTATCTTTGCTATTAAACAGAAAGTCTCGCCATGAGAAACTCCAAGGCTTCCAGAAGATTTTGTCTCTCAAATAGAAAATCTTTCAATGAAGTCTTCTTCGAAGTCACGGAACGATTTGCTAAAACCCCGCAGTGGCGGAAGCCTCTCGCTTAAACGCTCGCAAAAGGACTTAGAAACTTTCGACGAATAAACCGCGGAAGCTCTCGGGTTATCCTTCCGAAATGGCGGAAGCCTTCCGCTTAAGCTTGCCGAAAAAACTTAGATTATCTTTTTGAAAAGTTGCGGAACACCCCAAGGAAACGGTGCCAAATCGTTCAGCTTATGTTCCCGAAATCTGCGGAAACCTTCGGGTTTTCCTCCCGAAACGGCAGAAGCCATTCCCAAAAGCTTTCCGAAATACCACGGAGAATTTCATGAACTTCTTCTGAAACTGTGAAGAGACTTAGAAAATTTCCTTTTTTCGGAGCTGTCGGACTTTCCATCCCGAGCCTGCGGAGCCATTCTTTTTATCCTTCCGAAACGGCGGAAACAACTCGTCTAACCCGCCCGAAAGATTTAGAAAATTCATCGCGAAGATCTTTGCGGAAGTATAGGCGGAAGTCCCCCGAAACTGCGGAGGCCACTTACGAAAGCTTTCCGTAGTTTTGGGAGTCTTCACGTTTTCATCCCGAAGAGGCCGCCAAAAGAACTTTATCACGTCGCGGAAGCCTGTTGCGGAAGCAATTCACCAATCTCTCCTGAAACAGCGGAAGCTTCCGCGATATCCTCCCGAATGAGATGAGCTTTGCGGAACGTTTTCTCTTCTGCGTCGCGGTGGCCTTTTGCGGGGGCCATTCGCCTTCGTTCCCCGAAACGGCGGAAGCGGCTCGCCAGTTTGTCCCGCAAGAGGCAGTCGCACGCAAAACGAAGCGGCTTGATTTGACGACGGCCTACGGTGCATTTAAAACCGATTTTAAAACGCCACCAACCATATTAACGCCCCACACGTGTCGGATTTGTTTAAATACACGGTGGGGGCTCGAACCACAACCCATTGTCAATTTGTTTAGTGACAAAACCATCGGACGCCGCGCGACCATTCCAGCTCATCCTGCACAACCACGTTCGCGGCCACCTCAGTCAGCGTTTTTCATCAGTGCCAGGTAGGATCTTAACCTTGCATTTGTCCCTTCTACACGTCGTATTGTTATTAAGTTATCTTTCTTTTGAAAATGATGGGCATTGGTGGGGTTTTGACTGGCAAAACGCCCGTCATGGGCGATTTTTTCCTGTCAAACACAATTTGAATTGATTTCTGCTCGTCACATAAAATAGAGACAGGATAAAATTGTTCTGTGGTTGGAGACAGCTAGTTTGGACGGTTAAGCTTTTTCCTTTTTCCTCCCCGGGCCGCATGCCTCGTTATTTCAAAAAAAAACGCGCCGAAGCCCCATGGACTTTTCATATCCCCGGTCGAAAGCTTAAGACGTAAAACCCCGGGCCTTTTCGTAAACCTCAGTCCCAATGTGACCGTTACCCAATCCTAATCCTAGGACAAGCGCCATTGCCCCTGTTCAAACCTCCCATAGAGCACCTTGGCAAGTGCCGTAAAATAACAATAGCATTCGAAACCCGCGTCGGGTCGTAGATACGAAAGGGGCTTCCCTTTTTCGTCACAGAGTCTTTCCATCCTGAGCTTACCCGCAATGAGCCTTTCAAACCACAGCAGTGACGAAAGTTACCCTCTTCCCCAGAGCTAAATCGAAAGCACATTGCTTCCGCAACGCGCTTATCTTCACAGGAGCATCCCAAACCTGCCCCTTTAAAGAGTTAGGATGGCCAAAATTGATAATCATGTTCCTGTTGAAACGAATCATCATTTCTCCCAAGGAAACCCGAGAGCGGATTGTTCCGCGATACACCTATCCTCTCGGGAGCATTCCAAATTCTTCCCTTTTAAAGATTCAAATGTTTTAATTTGTATTTTAGGTTGAAATGGTGTATTTTGCTTCCTAAACATACAGCTTCACATTCTCATATTAAAAAAACGATGATGCTCTCTGTTGAAATCTCACAGTATGTTGCTCAAGTTCATGATGACTTGTATATGGGTGCTATCAGGGATAAATCAAGATGCCGAAAACCGGTAAGAAGAAGGCTAAGATGACAGAAAAGAAGCTTGCGCCACTCAAAACTGAAACTTCACTCCAAGACACTAGGTGCACCACCGGTGTCCCTCCTGAAATCAGATGGGGTGACATCTACAGAATGATCTGAGACCAATAAATCCCAGATATGTTGCTAGAGGAAGGGCCAATCTATCTCAATATCTGAGCCTCAGGCATAACTAGAGCCGCTACCCGCCCTGAGCTATTCCCCTGTGCTGAAGTGATCAGATGGATACTCCAACATGCCGATGCTGAAGGGAGAGTGATAAATGACAGTGGGAAAGTGGCTATTGCCTCATTTCAACCCGTATATCTTGCGGCATCCTACAAATTTCCCCGTGTCCAACAAGCTCTGACTGATGAATGGTTGAGCCAGATGAACAATGTCGAGATGGCCAAGAAACTCCTAATGGCAGGCAAACATTTGAGAAAGAAAGGAAGTGATGAATATGACGTACAGAATCTGAGAGCTCCTTTCAGATTGATTGCTTTAATGCTGTGCAGAATCTTCGGCATGCCCAATGGCACAGTGTATAAGATTCAGTGGATCCCTATTATCCACTACGTGGCATTCCAGGGAACTGTGTTTGACTGGGCCACTCTCCTGTCAGATAGTTTGGCCTTGATGATAGTAGTTGCAAGGGAAGGACTAGCCTTGAAGAAGGCTGAATTCTTCATGTCCTCATACCTGATAGATTGTATTTCGGCCAAGATAGACTTCCCCAAATTGGGCTGTACATGGGATAAGGCCACCACCCCGGTCTATATCGCTTTCAATATGTTGTGGGCTCAGAACTACAAGCCCAGCTACAAACTCATCTGTGAGGGGTTCATCATGCCCCTGTATGAGAAGATATTCAAGGAGGAGCCCAGCTTCCTGTCAGAGAATGCTTTGGAAGTCCTTGAGAATTACGGGGACTTCTACTTTTCGGAGCAAGGCACCTACCTAAGAATGTTCGGAGGGACTAAGCCCCCATACATTTTGCCACAGTATGCCATAGATTATGTGGTCCTCAAAGAAGCAGTAAGGCAAATCTTCCTGGATGGGATTGGAGCAATGCTCCACAAGCAGCATAAAGCTTCCTTTCCCCCTCTACCTTTCTGCATAGGTGCTTACAAGTTCTCAGGGGTTGCCTCAGCTGAAGAATTTGTTCAAGAGCTGAAAGCCTTCCACTTCGGTGAGGTGATCTTCCACAGGAACGACAGAAAGGGTAAAGTGGCCGAGCATTGTAAGGACATCTACGCTCATTTTGAATACTCGCATTATCCCGATGCCAAGGAAGAGGTATTCAGAGGCATTAGCAACATGTCTGAGCTGCGGATCTGTCGCCAAGGCACTGGAGCAAGCTCTAGCTCAGCCAAGATCCAGAAGACCAATCAGCAGCAGAAGAAAGAAGCTGAAGATGCCCGAGCTCGGGAAGAGATCAGATTAAGAGAAGAGGCAAGACTACTCCAAGAAGCTGAAGACGCCAGATTGCAGCGGGAGGTGGAGGAAGCCAGGTGGAAGCAGGAAGCGGAAGTGGCAAGGATGCAAGAAGAGGCGGAAAAGGAAAGCCTGCGGAAAGAAGCTGAACAAGCTGAGGTAGAGAGGAAGGCGGAAGAAGAATTGAAAGCAATGGAAGATGCTCAAGCCAGTGGGTCCGGTGCCCAAGACATGGATATAGACACATCTCAAGCAGGTGGCTCTGGTACCCAAGATAAGGGCGTGGACCCAGCTCAGGAAGTCCGGACCCCACCTGAAGAAGACATCGACATCATAAACCGACCAATTGTCCCGTAAATGCCATTGGGAAAGCGTACAGTGTCCAAGTGGAATGAGTTTGTCTACGACAAGAAAAGGAAAGCTATGGTCGTCAAATCAGAAGAGAGGATAAAAAGTCCCTTCCATGAAGACATCATTACCCACCGAGAGGTCACTGTAATGAAAGACACAGATCAAGATCCCTTTGCTATGGCATCCGTAGCTGTAGCAACAGCAAAGGCATCATTTGCCAATGTAGGGGTTATAGTTAAAGAAAATATATTGACAAAGAAGAAATCTCGTACGCTACAACAGACTATGGCTAATGAGCAAGCCCAAAGAGATCTGGCAGTGAACAAGTATAATTGCTTGTACGCTGAGCATAAGGAGCTGTCAAACAAGTACAGCCAGCTGGAAGAAGAAAAGGACCAGCTAACACTCGAAATAATGATTGTAGAACCGGAGAAGAATGGAGCAGAAGAAAAGGCATCTCAGCTAGAAGCAGACAAGCAGGCATTAGCTGAGCGGTTAGAGCAAGCGGAGAGAAGAACAATGGACATGTCTCCCTTCCATGAGCTGTCATGCAACATCCTGAAGCAAGTATATGACACTCAGGAGCTAATCACTGATGAGGTGTGCAAGCTCAAGGCCCTGGAAGACTTTCCGGAGAAGGAGCAGCGTTTGTCCCAGCTAAAGGAAGAATTGGGCGTTCAAACGGAGTACGTGAAGAGGATTGATGTCCTGGCTATTGATGACCTTCAGCATTATATTGGGTCGTCATCAATCCACAACCATCTGCTGAAGGAAGTGAATCACGATGCAGTGGCAGAAGTTCAAAGAATTAAAGCAGAGCTCGGGAAGAATGTGACTTCTCAGAAGATCTTGTTCCCTGCTGCAGCAAACACAGTCATAAGGGACACAGGTGTGTGGTACAACTACATAGCAGAGGAGGAAAGGAAAGCTGCAGCAGCAGCAGGAGCATCAGCAGATCCAGGATCTTGTCTCCCAGCAGCCATTCGAGCTACAGCAGTGGGCTCGATTCCCTCTTCCCCAGCAATGGCAGAAAGTCTGGCCAGCTCAATCCCTCCTTCCCAACTAGAAACAGCATCAGCAATAGGCTGGAGTGTCTCTTCCCAAGCAGCATTAGCAGCAATTAACTTGGGCGATCCTCTGCCAGCAGAAGCTCACGCACAGGAATGAAATAAACTAAATTCAGTTGAGAAACTCTCTTCAGCCAAACACGTGTCCAGCAGGGAAAGCGCTGGTGTTAGCATTATTTCTGCTATGTATTTTTTTGTTAAACTTTCGAACATGTAAGGCGTAAGCCATGGGACAGCTGTCCCTATTTTTTTTGTCGAAACAATTTTGTAAAAGAAGTGGTCATTTTTGGTGGTCGGTTATAGAGGAAATTCCTGTAATTGACAAGTGGAAGGTGCTAGGTGGCATCCCAAACGGCAGAATTGTAATTATAAATAGAAGCTAGGAAGAATAGATGAGGACTTTTGGCAGGGAAGGAAATTTTTAAACCCATACGAGCTATCTTGTATTGGGCATGTAAAATTGAATTTTCTAATAGAAGCCAGGGAGATGGACGTTTTACATGGGGAACGGAAGATGGATGTGTGTTGGACTCTTCTGATGACATCTTTACTATAATGTGAAATCTGCATTGCTATTTGAACTATTTCTTGGCAACAAATGATTTTGCTTATTTCTTTGTGAACGATTTTCTCCATTTCATGAACAGTGAATGTGTTTCAGACTAAATCAGGAGCTATCTGCTGATATTTTATTTTGCTGTAGAGTTCTTTTTTAGATTAAATGGCTAACTGTTTTTTCTTCAAGATGACTCCTATGGCTCATTGTTCATGCCTTTAAATGTGCTCCTTGCAGGGATATTTAGAGTTATTTCAGTTTGTTTATATTTAGCTCCGTTTCTTTATTCTTTCTACGTAGATTAAATAATCTTTTGCTTTTCCTGTTTTATGAGCAATAGATGCATTCCATGCTGAATTAGAAGCTATATTCTAAAGATATTTATCTTGCTGTAGCTTTACTTGTGAGAAAGAACAGCTATCTGTTCTTTCCTTACGTTATTTGCTACAGCTTATTGCTCATCCCTTAAGCGTGTTCCCTGCAGGGATAGGTAGATTCACTCCAGCTTCTAGACTTAGATCTGTTTTAGTTGCATCTAGATCAAATATAATTTAGGAACTTGCATCTCATTTAAAAGACATAAAACCCAAAAGAAAGGTGGATCGGGCCATAACCGGTAGAATCGGATTTAAACTCCAAACCCACGGTTGCTGGAACCGCTAACTGGATGGATTCCCTACACCAAACGGGAGATAGTCTAATTGGGACCATCTCTCGGGGAGAATCCTTTTCTGATTGATGCTACGATATCCGAGGCATCAACAGTTTTTGGCGCTAGAAGGAGGGCCTGAAAGTGCATGGCTGATAGCGGAAAATCTTCCGCGGTCATAGATAACACTGAAAACCCGCTTAAAGAAAGCATTTCAAACAGCCCAGATCTTGGATTAACAGATCAAGAACGCCTCATTTCTGACCCTGAGCCTCAAGAAGCTTTATACGCTGTCCCTTTTACAGAAATAGAGGATTTGAGAAAACATACCAGATCCTACGTTAGACAGCTAGGTGGTTTAAATGTTGTCAACTTCCTCCCTAAGAAAATTACACCTAGAAAGGAGCCACAATACACCCGTGATTCAATTCTCATTCAAAGTTTTGAAGAGCTGGTGAATATGACTTTGGAAGAAATTTCAGACACTCTTAACAAGGCAGATCTTGAAAACTCAGAAAAAATTTCAGACCAAGAAAATCTTGAAGAAATTACCACTCCCAAAAGTACTCCACAGAATTGACCCTACAATTCTCCACCAGGTTCTCCACACCCAAACCCAAACATGGCTGTACCTGCTTGGAGAGAAAGGGGAGCGCTGAACCTAGCTGGACCATTCCATAATCTTCCTAAAAACCCAGAAAAGGTCTTGCCTAAGTACGATCTAGGGAAAGCCGTTTCGGCAGAAGATCACCTCAAGAGTTTTTACTTAGCTCTGAACCTTTTAAACGTACAACATGAAGACGTAGTCTGCAGGTTGTTTCCATACACATTCGAGCCAAAAGTATCATCATGGTACTTTAGCCTACAACCCAGCTCAATCTCTAGTTGGGATGAATTCGAAAAATGTTTCCTAAAGAAATACGGAAACCAAAAGACTGTGGCAACACTTATGAAAGAACTCTTATCCATGAGGATGGAAAAGAAAGAAAAGGTCCAAGACTTTAATCAAATATTCACAACGTTGTTAAATAACTTCAGTGAAGCTAACAAACCCGCAGAGGAGTCTCTGATTGAATACTACACAACAGCTCTTGAAGGTCCAATCGCAATGTTCGTAAAACGATCCAAGAAAACTACCCTAATAGAGAACTTTGAGGAAGCTAGAAAGGTAGAGGAAGAGGCTGATAGCATTGTTAAACATGCCTTAGATGTAGAACCAAAACTAGCAGCTAGCAAGAAACCTTTGCTCCTCACTAGAGGCAAAGAAGAGCCATCTACGGACATGGAAAATGTAGTCAAAATGATGCAGAAATTATCTAACAAAATCGTAGATCTCGAGAAAGACAAGGCTGCTAGCACATCTAGGAAACCTTTCAAGCCATTTTATAAAAGAAGGGAAGATGGGGAATAGACTCATCCACCAATGAACGCTGCCTCATCCACCAATGAACGCTGCCCCTGTTTTAAACTTGAATGAGATTGGGATGGAAAATTTCTGCACTTTTCACCAAGAACCACATTCGGAAAAGAGTTGCCCGCAATGGATCAATTCCATGAGCTTAGTCATGAACCAGATGTTAGATTCTCAGATCCTAGACCAGGATGATCCTCCAGAAGAATCGAGCCTTGAGTTAGAGGAACCAACCCCGGACACTACTATGGTGTTGTGGGATTGGATACCCATGACTAAATTAGTAGAAGAAGATCACATAGATAGCTCTCCCTCTACCATAAATGTTGCTACTCGCAGCAAGGGCCCAATTGCAGATCCTATGCCAGTCACCGTTCCCCATAAGCCTAAAATTTCAAAAGATCCGCCTAGGAGGCATATACAAATCATCCCACCGCAGCCCAAAGTTAACCAAATGACGGCCAAACAGCCAAGCGCTGACAACATAGTTCAGCCACCTAAGGTCACAATGAGCAAAACAGATCAGCCAAGTCGCATTGGGAATGAATCTGATATAGGATACGATATTATTGAAGATACCAAGAAGGTCAAGGAAAACGTATCAATATTTGACATGTGCAGCCTACCCCACCAACGAGACAAACTGCTGCATGTTTTGCAACCCCAGATCAGCACTTCGTTGATGGATTCTCAAGTGTAGCTAGGGTTTTACCCCTAGCTTGTGCCAATGAGCACCTACTAAGGAGAATGGACTCCTTAGTAGCAGTTCAGTAAATGTAAATAATTAAGCTAAAACAGAAATTAAATTACTTCCAAAACAAGCATGAAACATAAACATCAAATTTAAAGAATGACTTTTTGTATTGATGTTACCTTCAATGTAAAGGTTTGATGAAGCCCTTTGTAGTGTCCAAGAGGATGCTCCAAGCTTCAATATGCTCCTTCTCCTTCTCCAATGGTAGTGATGGGCCAAAGGTGGCTCTCAAGGTGAAAATAGTTCAATGGTGAACTAGGGTTTCGAGAGAGATTTTGGCAGAGTAAGGGTGCTTGTGATTGTGGATATGGAATAAGGGATCTCCACCACCTATTTATAGTTTTTTGGTGGTGGAGTGTTGACCCATGGTTTTGGGAAACACATGGTTTTGGGCAGCTGTATAGGGTTTTTTCCTCCTTTTCCTCATTATTTTATATTTTTTATTCCCTTTTTAGGGGATTTTTGCTATTTTTGGAGGAAAAGGGGGTTTTTTAGCCTTTTTTAGGCTATTTTGATGGTTTTGTGGCCTTTTGGAGGCATTTTAGGCCTTTTGGAGGCTTTTTAGGCCTTTTGGAGGCTTTTTAATGGGATTTTTTGGGATTTTAAGGGAAAAATGGTAGGAAAATGGACAAATGAGCCATATAATGTGGTAATGAGGTAGTGAACACTTTTTGGGTGTTAACAGATTGCCCCCTGATGTGCGAGGTCAGGAGCTCATCGTATGGACGATGGACATCATAAGTCATGAGTGGTTTTCCTGGGATGTGGAGAGAAGAGAAGAAACAAACTGAAGCCCGGAACAACGATCCCGAACAACTGCAAGAGCTAAAAGTACATAACCTCAATAATGGATGAGGAATCATCTGATCATATGGACGAGGCGGGCATTCCCATGCTCGTATCAGGATATAACATAACAATAATGGGGTCCAAAAAATGGGGACCTGACATATACATGACCTCAAATACTGAATGAGGAATAATCTCAATATATGGACGAGGCGGGCATACCCATGCTCGTATCAAGATACATAAACAGAACTGTGAGGCCCGAAAAGGGGGACCTGTAAGATACATAGAGAACCACTGTGTACATCATAAGGGTCCAGAGGGGACACAAATCTGGGACATACTGCTGGGCTGACCATGTCTGTGCTGAAGAGCTGATACACTGGAATAATCAACAGTGCTACTGAGCGTGGTACCAAAGGGACTAATGAGCTGCTGGATCGGAGTGATAAGGGGTACACTCGCAATGGTACACTGAACTGGAACGGAACTGGGTACTCAAGGAAGCATAGAACTGGATGGATTCCGAATACAAACGCCAAACGCAGCCCGTACATCCACGGGAACATATAACTGGGTGTTCCGAAGCGACTCACCAATGTGCTAGAGTCGGGGGAAATCCGGGGTCTTCGACTAAAAACTGATGGGATATAATCCTACGCGATCCTCAACGATGCGATCAAGGTGCTGAAGTCGAGCATGTGAGGAACAACCACTCGGAGATGCAATGATGTCTCCTCTCAGAATGATCCGTAGGCACTTACCACAGATGGTGATAAGTCCAAGGCGTAGGGACCTCTGGGCCTATCCTCTGGAATAGAGGAGATGTCGTCGACAGAGGGAGACCTGCAACTATCAAGGCAATGATGTTTCCTTGACAGGAGCGCGAGGTAAACAACCGAAATGTGATAATGCTGATGGCATGACTGACAAACTGTGGAGGGACAACTGGGCAAGTAGAGTGGGTGGACTCAAACTTCCTTTGTTCAGAGTATGATAATGGGAATGATCTGGCAGCATATGAAACTGACTGAGGGGAAAGGGATCATAGTTGTACTGGCTCTAGGAGAGTGACTGGTCTGAGGGAGACTCAAACTGGTATAAAATGGCAGGAGACTGCAGAATACTCTGAACAAAGGCGACCTGATTGGGGGTGCTGCCGAGATGATCGATCATAGTGCCAGGAGGCACAGGAGGGTACTTCTTCATGGGTTTAGGAACTAGAAGAAGTGTGTATAAAATGATACTGTCGTGTGGATTTTACAAGCCCAGGACAGTTCATGCTCGTGCTGGCTTTCAATTTTAAGGAGTCTGAAAGCGATAAGAAGACTCTGAAGTGATGGAATGGTACTGTCGTGTGGATTTAATGAGCCCAGGACAGTTCATGCTCGTGGTTTCTTTCAATTTTAGAGAGTCTGAAAGCAAGTAAGAAAACTCCAGGGGGTTTCTTTTTCGTAGATTTAGTCTCCAAGGCCCAAAGAAGCATAAAAGGATGCAATGAAGAACTCTTCTAGCCGGTGTGACTAGAGTATTCCTTTTTCGTAATTAGTCTACCAGGTCCGGAAAAGGGTTAAACTTATACCAGATAGACGCCCTTTCAGGTACTTTAGCGAGCATGAAAGGAAGCAAGATTGCTCGGCGATCTTTTCATTCTTTTATGAGTCAGAAAAGAGCTTAACGGAAATGTTATACCTCTATATTTCACAGTGTCGCATCCCCATCACAAAACAAGTCGACGACACTTTCCCTACTGTTTTAAACCATCCAGAAGAGACAGATGATGAGTCAACCTTGAAGGTGAATCCACCCTGGCAAGTTTTGACCCACCTTGGACTTTATTTTTACACACTACCGCGCCTTGCTATCTTCCCAACACGCGGTACTAGGCACTACCGCGTGCTGCTTTTTCCTCAAAGCGCGGCAGTGCCGCGTTCTGCAGACTTTGCAAAACGCGGTACCCTTTTAATAGCTTTTTGCCCTTGGCTTGTGGGATTTTGGATTTTCGAAGATAATGGAAGATTGGGTTCCTTGATTCGATCTCAACTCATCTCCTTCGATTAGAAACCCTGATCCACTTATCCCTCCTTAGATCCACCCATCTCTCTTGTTGGTTAACCTCACCATTCACTATAAAAGAGAGGCATGCCATTGGGAAAGGGGGGAGGTCTCTTGAGAGCATCAAACTTATGGTCTTGCAGCATTGTGGAGATAGCTAGAGGAGAAGACACTTGGAGTTGGAGGATTGGCTTGGACATCAAGCACCCTTTGTAAGTAATCTTCAAGTTGTAATGGAATAACTTGTCTTGTTTTCCCAAATCATTTGTGTTAATCTTGTTTTGATCATATGATTTGTATCCTTCATAGATTTAGATCTTAACTCATGTTTCAGGTTGCTAGAGAATAGTGCATACTTGTGTTTTGGTTCCATTTTAACAGGTTTACTTGTGAGGACTTGGGGCTTGGAGCAAATACCAAAAACAAGCGTTTGGATATAAGGTCAGTTAAGCTCCTTCTATTCTCTTCAGCATTTTAATCCTAAGATATTTGTTAGATCTAGGGATTCAAGGTAGCATTTGTTTTGTCTGTTCTTAGCCTAGAGTTAGTTAGAGTCTACTTTAGCCTAAGGGAATTTTGACTTATCCGTAGGGCAGAATTCCACATAACAAGAATGGCGACTCCGCTGGTTTTGATTACTGCTTGATTGATTCAATTCACAGTCATTTATCTTTGAATTGTGAGTTTTTGTTGCACTTCAAACCAGTTCGAATCTTGGTCCTTTTTGACCATCATTCATCCCTCCTCGCAGGATTTATCTCCCTGTTTAATTACTGAGTCCCCTGGGTTAGCAACAACCCTGAAAACTTTATTTTTTCTTTTCCAGTTGCGCTTTTTTCATCTCTTGCCACAGTGCCGCGCCCTCATAACCACTTCCAGCGCGGTAGTACCACGCCCTAAGCATTAATACCAGAGCGGCAGTTACACAGTGCCGCGCTTCAGTCAGGCTATAGCCCGCGATAGTGTCTGCAAGTGTGTAAATTTTTTTAATTTTTGCTTGGTTTCCTGAGTTTCTCCCTGCCTCAGATAGTCTTTACTGTTGCCTGTTAACATCCTGGTTAATTTCCAGTCTGTATGGTCTGCTTATCACCTAGTTTGTGAGTTTGATTGATTGATTGAATTAAGTGGCACTTTTGACTTATTGGTCATTTTTCAATTTGATTGCATTTGACTTGACTTTTTCCCCACAACCAACTCAACACCACTGTCTTCTGTTACTGAACACTGTAGTTTTACAGTCATATTGTCATTATCATTTTCAGTAAATTTAAAAGATCATTGGTTGAGAGCAAATTTTGTTGTTTAAATTGAAAAAGTCTAGTGGTATTTTGCATAGAGAAATGAACCATTAGTTTTGCCATAGAAATTCTCATTATAGAAGCATTGTAGAATCAGTGCATTGAAAAGAGTATTTACTTCAGTTTGGCTTTGTTTATAAATTGAAAAGAAAAGAAAAATCTTTTACTTTGATTGCTTGTGAAAATTGTTATGCATATTTGATCGAAGAACCTCTATCCTTACCTTAGCTAGATTTCATCGAAGGCAAAGGCTTGTTTGTGATTCATTCTCATTTTGCATGGTTTGAGTCGTCATAAAACCATCAAGTTTCACGTCCACTACCCGATTGAGTAAAGACAACCACTAAAATTAATCACCCTAATTAAACCAACTTTAACCTCACTTGAGGAAATCAAAAGAATTTGGTAGTTAGGTAGGACACCGGGGATAGGCATCAAAATAATTCCCCCTTGTCATTTTTCATCTGAGACATAGTCGTTGTCTTTAGGGAACTAAAATCCTCTAGTACTTATTGACACGGTCACATCTAGTTTGTGGAGGGGCCTCCTGACTGTTTCCAACTGTTCAGGGGTTAAACGGCCGCGAGATTGAGAACCGGACGGACTCTGTGGAATACCGCACTCCACTTAGCCCTAAGGCAACATCGATCGCTGTCTTCTTCGGAAGGCTGAAGTGCCCAAAACCTTTTCCGACGTGTCATGAACGAGGTGGCTTAGTATCTATTCTACTAGGGCTCTTTTACCCAGGATCCCTTTCGGTATAGGGATATCCTTCTTATATCGGTCTCTCATGTTGTATTGTTCGACTTGGATTTCATCACCTTGCGAAGGATACAGCCTGTTGAGGTCTCTAGCTCTTAGTTAGGAGTTTTCTTGGCGTCTCATCTTTGTAGAGGGTCATTTTTTCTTTGTAGGGACTGCTTGTTGGCATTCAGGCCATTTTGTTGATTAGCTCGCTTATTGAGACACCGGTCTCAGTATAGATTTTAGAGCTTGCTTTTTGGCCCGTGAGCCTTGCTTTTTCTAGCTCCTCTTTTGCACACTCGGCTGCATTAGAGTTTTTGAGTTCTTTTGTCTACGGTACTGCCCCCGATTTTCATTTTCCTATCATCATGTCAGATCAACCACGAAGATCACGAAGACAACAGGGCCTAAGCCCTCCACCACCACCACCGCCACGGACTTCTGGTCCGCCTGCATCACGCATTCCTGCTCCTCCTGGCCGCGGTGCTGGTCGAGGCAACATCCCACCGCCGATACGTACAACATCTTCAGTTACGCCCGTAACTGCCACACACAGCACAGTCTCAGAATCTATTACAGCTTCCATAACCACTAGCATGTCTGAGACTTCCACTGTCACCTCACCCACTGTCATTCCAGATTTATCTGTAACAGTGGACACAGTTACAGCAGCTGAACCTAGCACAACCCAGAGTGCTAGACCAGAGGTCATCCTTCTACCGGATGCCAACACTTCCCGTCCATCAGACACTTTTCACGATGATATAGACGGATCTATTGGCACCACGGAAGGGTCCGACAAGGATATACCTGGCTTAATTTCAGTCCCAGGCGGATACGTTGAGATCGTTGAAGATACTCGTCTACCCGACACACCTTTTGAACCTGATTATGGCTTCATTACTTCCCAGACGGAACTTCCGCCTGTTATTACTACGTCACCCAGTGTTCATCCTCAGGAGACAAGTTCTTCTAGCAACGTACCTCGCACTTTACATCTACCCAACATCCCACCGGTACACGAAATCATGGCTTCCATCCAGTCTAGCATGGTTAGCCTAGCGAACTCTCCGTTAGCATCGGCACAATTTAGACGCAACACAGAGCAAATGCTTTCGACAGCGTCTAGATACCCCCCTGTTTCTCGTCCTTCTGACTATAGGGATCCCAACGTCCCGTCTAGCACAGAATTTCATCACTCTTTTGCAGACGGCTCAGGACCTTCGGACTTTACTACACCTAGGTTCCTGCCGGATCCCCAAAATCTTTTTCAGGATATGAACTCGGACCCAGTTTTCGTTGATCCTCCTATCATTGAACATGTTATGGACGATGCCGATACCCCTGGGCTAAATTCCCCACATTTGCTGTCATCACCAATGTTTGGTGCACATTCTATGAGGGATAACCCAGTTTTTTCTCCGTCCTCACCTGTCCAATACGGACGACCTCCTCCGCTAATCGGTACTTTTGGCGCCGTTGGCCAATCCATGCTATCATATTTGGCTAGCGGCGGAAGAACACCTAGTCATACTGCTGGATCTTCCGTTTCAACCGGAGGATCACCTTCAGCCACCATTTATACTATTTCAGGAGGTGGACAACCGACTGCAATGGTCCCTAACTCCAACATACAAACCCTCCCTGGTGGGCCATCAACCCAACCAGCTGGGGGACAACCTTTTGTTGGAAACCCCATTGTCAGTCAACAACCTCCAACTGGTGGGCCATCAACCCAACCAGTTGGAGGACAACCTTTTGCTGGGAACCTAGTTCCCAGTCTACAGCCTCCTCATATAGGGCCATCCAACCCAACTGCTGGCGGACAACCTATTGGCTCGATCCAACAAACTTCCCAACCAGCAGCTTCTGCTCAGTGCGGTATGTACAGCACACCTGGCAGTGGGCAACCTTATGCCGGTATTCCAACCAGACTTTCTTCTCAATCTCCCCCGTCAGGCATGCTTCCTTCTTGGGATCATCAAATCCCACAGAGTGGGGGGTACTCACTTTTTGGTAACTGGAACCAAGCTGGGGGGCAATCTCAGATTCCCCCCAACTTGAATTCTGGTTTCCCCTACCCTTCGGCTGCTACAACTCCATGGAACCCGTCACTTCAATTTCCACTCGTTCCTCAAGCAGGAACGAGTCTTCCATGGACACCACCGTCGCAGCCACCCCCCAACCCTGCTATGGGAAATCCTCCACTTACACAGTATGGTGGCAACATCCCTGGAACACAACAATTCCAAGGAACTTTTCCCCAACAAGGAATAGCAACCATTCCTGGGTTTCAACAGCCTCAGGGTACTATACCCACTCAGCAGAACACTTACCAACCCGTTGCTTACAATCAACCGGTTAACCAGATGGCTTACTACCCGCAGAACTTCCAGCAGTATCCCGCGGGAAATACATATGGGTATAACACACAGCAGCATGCTATGCAGGGCCCTCCAGGGTTCTCTGCACCGCATGGTTATTACTCATACCCGCAGACCAACCGTCAACTTCCCTTCTTGGCCACACTTGATCTACCTGATTTGTCGAGGCTTATTAACGATCCTATATGGCACGAACCTCACTGGCCACCTATCCCAGCCAAACTACCATCGGACATTCCCAAGTTCGATGCTAAGCCCGGGGAAGACCCCAAGAACCACGTGATGACCTTCCATCTTTGGTGTTCATCCAACTCCTTGATGGATGATTCCATCCGACTTCGGCTCTTCCAACGTACGCTTACCGGAATGGCAGCAAAATGGTACATCGAGCTGCCACAGCACTCTTTTCGTGATTTCAACACTTTGGCTATGCAGTTTCTGACACATTTCCAGCTTCCCATCCGGTATGAGACTGGAACAGAACTGCTAACTTCACTGCGTCAAACCACTTCCACACACATCTCGGATCACATCCACGAGTGGCGAAGACGCCGTAGGCTAATAAAGGCACCTATTCTAGATCAGCTACTTGCTGATTGGTTTACAAAATCCTTTTTGCCTCCCATAGCCAGAGATATTGCTATGCGCGGACCAGTTACGGAAGAACAAGCCATCTCGGTAGCACAATACATGGATTTAGTATATACTCAATCCGGTACTTTACATGAACTTCTTCCACATGCCTCCCGCGTTCACACTGATCCTACAAAGCCTACCACTGAACCACCCATTGATGGTATTGTTGGTTCAGTCAAAGCTCAGCCTGCTACCAACTCGACGGGGCAACAAGCTTCTGCTTCCCCCGCTTTTACCCAGGCCGCTTCAAAAGCTTCCACCTCTCCTGCTGTCTCCTCCGAAGTGAATGCAGTCCAATCTACATCACAACCATCCGGAGGAAAGAAGAAAAACAATCGTGGTAAACCCAAGAAGAACCAGCAGGAGAACCCCAAACCACAAACTACCCAGAATGACCAAAAACCACGTTGGAAAGCTAAGTTTCCCTGCTTGATTTGTCAAGATGATCATTATACGCGTGACTGTCCCTACAAGGACGAGGTCCATAAGTTCGTTAAAGGATCCTCTCGACCGGCAGTGCTAACTGACCCTTTCCCCCAACAGCAACAGCAAATGGTTTCCCAAGAATCCCCACAAGGGGGCAACCCGACCAATCCTTCCCGTGGAGAGACGTCCACAAACCGCGAAATCCTAATGACAAGTAATGAGGAGATTAATATCACCACTCGTTCAAAGACGTATGACAATCCTCCAGGTTCAAACAAACAATCGGAGACAGCCAAAGGCAAGTCTCCTGTTGAAGATCCGATTCCTATTCCCCCCCCTAATGGTCATCTCCATATCGAGAGACCACTTACGGATACAGTGCTACGCCCACCCAAGGGCACCATACGAAAGGTGACATTCAATCCGAATGCGCGAGCTGCCCAAAACTACAACATTGTTGAAGATTTGGCTCAAGCACCTTGCGCTATGTCAACTCTCGAGGTTCTCCAACACTGCCCCACGCAGCGTAGAACCCTACTTTCAGCACTGGGGGCATTGGACCCAGATACTTCAAACTCCATCATGTTTAACTTGGAGCACGCCAAACCTAGGCTTTCTCACCAGTTAGCCTTCCAGGTGCATACGAAAATCCGTGGAAATGTTATCCACCGCACAGTGTTAGATGAGGGTGCTTCCACGTCGATTATGTCTTTGAACTGCTGGAGAGCCCTCGGCTCGCCTGAGGTCACAACTTCTCCCACTACTCTTAGAGCGTTTGATGGACATGGTTTTCAACCATATGGACTCATCCCCTCAATCGGTGTTGAACTGGGGGGCAAAACAGTATCCGTACACATCGAAGTCGTAGATGCACCTTTGGATTACAACCTCCTACTTGGTCGGAACTGGTTCTATGCCATGACTGCCATAGCATCTACAGTCTTCCGGATTGTACAATTTCCTCACGAAGGGAAAATTGTCACTATCGATCAATTGGATTACTGTATCCCAGACTCCCATCCGAACTCCGCCAATACCGTTCCGTTATTGGATCAACCACGGTACCGGTTCCAAGACATAGGTGTTGGTCTCATGAAGGATTCATCCCTCATTGGAGTTTTTCCAGAGCTGGGAACCCATCTTCAACCAGTCAACATGATTTCATCGCATGTTACCACATCCGATGATTCATGGGTGATCCCGAGTCCTACTCAGATCCAAGGCTATGGAAATTCCATGCCTTTGAACAAAAACCTTGCAGCATATGACGCGATCCAATCAGCCACAGATTGGGTCGACTGTTCTACTGATCACACAGTGGCACAGCTCTCGACTGAAACTCATACACACCCACCATTGTTTGATCCTCTCAACTTGATTTTTCCCACCGAGGAATCAATCATAGAGGTTATGTGCGGTAATGAGCCACCATGGGGAGATTTTCATCATCGATCTTCATTCCCCACCATTCAGTCACTTGAGCCTGACACCAAATCCAGTGCTTCACTTGGGATGGTTCAAACCAAGTTCCCCACTTCCCTCGACGAAGTATTTTCTGAAGGAAACTTGGCCAATCTTATGGCAACCACTCCCATCGACATTTCAGTAAAGCCTGGTATCGTGGAAAATGTACACATTGGCAAAACATGTACTCCTCTCGAGACGGAGTTCTATAATGCCTACTTTAAAACTTTCCGCGATGTTTTCGCTTGGAGTTATGAAGAGATGCCAGGAATCGACCCGTCGATTGTGGTCCACGAAATTCCAACTTTCCCTGGCGCCCGACCCGTTCGGCAAAAGCTTCGACCCATTCATCCTCGTAAGGCAGCCGCCATTAAAGCAGAAGTTGAAAAACTTTTGCGTGCTGGTTTTATCTATCCTGTCCCATTGACAGAATGGGTATCCAACATCGTCCCTGTAGCCAAGAAACAAGGAACGATCAGAGTCTGTGTTGATTACCGTGATTTGAACAAAGCTTGTCCCAAGGACAACTACCCAACTCCGTTTATTGACCAGATTATCGATAACTGTGCCGGAAGTGTTATTTTTTCATTTATGGATGGCTTTTCTGGCTATAATCAGATCGATATCCTCCCAGCCGACCAGCACAAAACGGCCTTTATCTGCCCTTGGGGGATCTTTGCATATCGGAAGTTACCTTTTGGCCTCAAAAATGCCGGGGCAACTTTCCAACGGGCGATGTCCTACGCATTCCATGACATCAAACATATCGTAGAGCCATATCTCGATGACCTTCCCGCTCATTCTCGAACCCGGGAAGAACATCCAGATCACTTGAGTGCCATTTTCGAAAGGTGCCGGCGATACAATATACGTTTGAACCCGCATAAGTGCGTCTTCTGTGTAGAAGCCGGAAAACTGTTGGGCTTCATAGTCTCCAAAGACGGGATACGTCTAGATCCCACAAAGGTAGCAGCTATCATAGCCCTGCCTTCACCTACCAATATTCCAGAACTTAAATGTTTGCAAGGGCATGCAAACTTCTACGTCGTTTTATCTGCAATCTGTCCGAGATAACAAAAGGCTACATGCGGCTTCTCAAGAAGAATGTCCCCTTCATATGGGATGATGAAGCCCAACGCTCCTTTGACAATTTAAAAGCAGCCTTAACCAAAGATCCTGTGATTCAACCCCCCAATTACACACAGGACTACATCCTTTATCTCGCAGCCTCGATTTCCACCATTGGTATGGTGTTAGTCCAGGAAGACCACAACGGCATAGAACATGTGGTGTACTATCTCAGCAAGAGTCTTCTCGACTCTGAAACTCGCTACTCACATGTTGAAAAGCTGGCTCTGGCAACAGTATTTGCTGTCCAGAGGTTCCGTCACTACATCTTACTCCGCCGGACCACCGTTATCGCCGATTTCAATCCAATGTACTATATCCTCACACGACAAGTGCTTGGGGGCAAGTACTCCCGTTGGATTGTCATCCTTCAAGAGTTTGACTTGGAATTTGTCAAAGCCAAGTCTAAGAAATCTCTGGTCTTTGCTGAGTTAATTTGTCACCTGCCCTGTGCTACTGAGCAATCCGAGCCCACTGATTCTCTTCCCGACGAATCATTGTTCCTCATTAGCACGTCTGATCCGTGGTATGGGGATATTCTCTTATATCTCCAAACCCAACGCTTCCGTCCAGATCTCACCCGTGATGAACGACGACGTATCAGACATCACGCAAAATATTACCTTATAGTGAACGATACTCTGTATCGACGTGGTGTCGACACTGTCCTTCGACGCTGTTTGACCTTAGATGAAGCGGAACGTGTTCTCAATGACTGCCACGCTGGAGCATGTTGCGGTCATCTCTCTGGGATGGCTACGGCCCATAAAATACTGCGAGCAGGATACTTCTGGCCCTCGATTTTCAAAGACTGCATTGAAACAGTCAAGAAGTGTCCGCCATGTCAATTCTTTCATAGTAAAGCACGCTCGCACCCTGCTCCACTCCATCCTGTCATTGCCGTCGGCCCCTTCTCCAAATGGGGCATTGATTTTATGCACTGTAAGCCCACTTCAGCCGGGGGGCATAGCTATGTCATAGTAGCTGTGGACTATTTTACAAAATGGGCTGAAGCGATGCCTACATATGCTGAAGACGGCAAAACAGCAGCGCAGTTCATATTCAATCATATCATAGCTAGATTCGGTGTCCCACAGTCTATTGTGACCGATCATGGTTCCCATTTTAGGAACCATATGATCGAAGAACTAAGTGCCAAACTGGGTTTTCGCCACGAAAACTCAACCCCGTATTACCCACAAGCTAATGGCCAAGTTGAAGCCATCAATAAGGTCCTGAAACGAATGATTCAACGCATTGTGGGTACCCAAAAATCCAATTGGCACTCAGCTCTGTTCTCAGCACTGTGGGCATACCGAACCTCAGTGAAAAGTGCGACTGGGTTTACACCATTTCAATTGGTGTACGGCCTGGAAGCCATTCTCCCGATTGAATGTGAAATTCCATCACTCAAGATAGCCATAGAGCTACTTCCACACACTACTTCCGAAGAAGAACGGTTTCTATACCTAGCCAAGCTAGATGAAACCCGCCGCGACGCCGCTTTGGCTAATGAAGCTCACAAAAAACGCGTCAAAGCTCAATACGAAAAATCCGTTCAACCTCGGATCTTCAATGAGGGTGACCTCGTACTTACATATGATCAGATGCATGATAAGCTTGGTAAAGGTAAACTTGAATCTATGTGGTACGGCCCCTTCATTGTAAAACGTGTCTTAGAAAAAGGAGCCTATGAACTAGTCGATTGTGATGGTACGCCATTGGAACGGCCCCGCAACGGGCTATACCTCAAGCGTTTCTACGCGTGAGGTTACCCCACGCGGGTTACTTCTTGTACATAATGTACTTAGTTTGCTTTTTGCTTTATTTTTAGTGTGCGCGTGGATCTGATGTATCTACTCTTACTTTGACTCGTGCCTTTATGCGCAGATGTCTACCTACTTTGGATTCGCTGACGGTGCAAGCCGACATACCCGGAATCTCGCTTCCGCAGCATGGGTGATCTATTCCCCCACTGGCGAGTTGATTTCTTCAGGAGCCATTTGTTTAGGTCCCGCAACCAATAATATCGCAGAGTACCATGCAGTCATTGGTCTCTTGACAGAGGTTGCTTCACTCGGGATTGACTCCTTATCGGTCTTTTTAGACTCCCAACTCGTGGTTTCTCATTTAAACCATGTTTACACAGTTCGCGATCCTACATTACTTTGTTTATTTCGAAGAGTACGCCTCTTGGAACGGTCATTTGATTTTATCACATATCAACACATACCGAGAGAATTCAATTGTATTGCCGATTCATTGGCTAATTACATTTTAGATTGGCATCTCGCCCATACATAAACACATCATAAAAAATGAAAATGCACAAGTCATTGTAAATATTTAGATCATAAATAGGTCCATATCACTGTATATAAAAGTGTTTTTTCCAAAATACATAAAGTTTGTGTCAAAGACAAAATTGGGGATCAAATCCCATATACAAAAATTGGCCCTCAAAGCCTACATATCGTGTACATGCCGCAAAAAGATCGAAAGACCATCTATGGAGATCTAGGAGACCTATCACGTCCCTCATCGGACTCCTCCCGCTGCTGGTGGTAACACATCACAGCTCGAACCACCTTGCAAAGAAGTCGACTGATACGACCAGGTACACCTACAGTATGACGCTGGAGGGGGTAAGGGACCTCATCCATCCGCATAGCAGGGATACCATGAGTCAATCCCTGCAGGTTCCTCTCAATGTCCCGGACACCTCCTGCCTCGTCTTCATCTTCTTCTTCGACAGGATCAGCTTGACGGTCTACACCGCCACGACGTAGTGGAGAGTATCCAGCTGGCCTCTGTGGTCCACGATCTGCAACATGCATGCGAATATACATTAGAAGTCTTTTACACATTCTAAAAAAGCATTAAAAATTAAATATTTAAAAGCAAAAAATACATATCCATGAAGGTCATACCAGAGTTGTCCCAGTCATCATCTTCTGGCAAAGCCAAGTCGATATCCTCACGGAAATCTACCCCTGAATAGGGATAGTCATCAATCATGACTATCTGCTCCTCTAGCCAAGAGAAGAAGTCCTCTCCAAAAGCTAGCCGCTGAGGTCCCCCGAGGCGTCCAGCGCAGTCACTCCATCGAGCCATCCATGGCTCAGTAGGCGGACGAGGACGCATAGATATCTGTGGACGCAGTAATGGCACTCTTGCCAGAAAGAAGGTAACCAGGATGCTCCCATACCCAAACTGGGTGTTTTTCCCAGTTCTACATTTGTGCACCTGTTCCTTCATGTTGGACAACACTGCATCACACCAGTTGAAAACTGTTACTCCCATGCACTCTGCTGCGAGATTTACCTGTGTGCGGGTTGCCTGATGTGGACTCACGCTTCCTGCTGCACGTGTAATAGTGAATAGCAAAGTTTTGAAAGGAAGATTTGTGACCTCTTTTATGGCCACTTTCCCACTCTTCTTACTTGAACCCGCCTGACAATATCGAGCAATCAGATCATCCGTGCTTGATTCTGAAGCACTGTACCAGGTAAAATTCGGCCGGGCCCCTCTTTTCGAGAGACCCGTGAGGAAGTAGATGTCTTCGAGTTGGATTTCAAGCACATGCTCTCCCACTCGAAAAGCCTCAATATCGGGGTCCCACAATTGGACAAGGTGAGTAAGGAGTTTAGGTTGTTGGCGGATCCCTTTGGTCTTGAAAAACTTTAGCAAACCACATTCTCGCAATGCGGTCACGGTTGGTAGGTCATTTTTGGCTGCAAAATCATCCGCTTCATGCTCCCTCTCTTTCCAACTCACCATTTTGCTCCAAATAAGTTGCAAATCCCTGCAAAAGGGCAAACAAAGTAATTAGTAACTATTTAACAACTTACTTCCAGCAAAAAATTGAGGAAAATTTGATTTTTTGAACTCAAATTTCGCACGTGCCGCGCCTGGAGGGCACCCTGCCGCGCGGCAGTCCACAGTGCCGCGCCTCATTTTGAGCTTACAGCGCGGCACTATTCAACAGTGCCGCGTTTTTCGATAGGGGACCCGCGCGGCAGTACGGCAGGCGATTTTTGCCCAAAAGGGCTTCCCAAAAAATTAATTTTCCCCTGGTGAAAGTAAAAATTTCTTGCATGAATTGAAAGAGGGGCTCAAGCACTCTTACTTGGCACAGACGGCGGTCGAAATGGTGTCCCAGAACTCTCGGTATCGATCCTTGAAATTTTGCTCCAAAATGGGTAAAAATGCCTCCTTTGGGTAAAAAACACAAATGAATAGTAATTTCTATTTTTACCATGCCTTATATAGCATTTTTTCATATTTTTTAATTAATTAATTACTATTTCAAATTAATAAACCCTTATTCATATTGCTAATGCCCGATTTTTGAGCATTCATTGACAGGATCTGCGGTAGAAATGGGATGCATTCATACTGGTATTTGTTCGTAGTTTGACCTTCATATTGAGCCCACTTTATCTTTTTCGTGCTCTGGATTTAAAACTTGAAAAAGATTCCAAGCGCTTTCACACCCGTGTCGTGCTTGTCAAACGCAAGTAAACGGTGTCGAGTACGGTCAACTTTACTCATGCTCGTTAAACGATGAGGAAAGTATTATCCTGGTTGTATTTTATTCTTTTTTCGGACCAGAATAATTTAAAATTTACGAAAAAGATCATAGGAGTCCATAGTTAAGCTCTTTTCAGACTCCTTAAAATTGAAAAGATTTCCAAGTGATATTGACTCTTTCACACTTGTAAAAGTATCTGAAAGGTCGTCTATTCGGTGATAGGTTACCCCTTTTTCGGCCCGTCTAGACTATTTACGAGAAAGGTATACCTCAGTCAATCTCGGCTGGGAGAGTTCTCTCGGGAATTGTTTTACACTTTTTCGGGATCGAGGGACTAAATTTTACGAAAAAGTACATTATGGAGCTTCCTTTAAGTTTTTTAGGCTCTCTAAATATGAAAAACTATCGAGTTTTCCTTCCTTGGGCTCGTTAAAATGTTAACATCGAAGGACCCACTTTGGGACGAACCCCTCCTTTCTCAGGTTCGTAAAACATGTGAGATTGGACTCATCCACAAGATGAGCTACACCGAGCATCTGTTATCCTCTTCAAGCTCGTAAAACAAGAAAGAGGTACTCGTCCATCATGTCGGGGAAATATGGGGAAACAAGTCAAGTTTATCTATGGCAGCTTGTCAGTCATTACCTTTGAACATGGCATGTGTCCATCTCTTGTCTATATTTGAGTATCCGTCTTTCATTGAGTCATAGTCATCATCATGGGTAGTCTCCCTGGCCACGAGTCCACTCATCCGGTGTCTATCCTCTATTTTTCAATAATCCCTGCTGCCAAGTCTTGTTACATGCCGTTATATGTTCAAAGGGTTGCATTGTATCGAGTCGTTCATTGTGTCAGGCCTCCGCTGTGTCAGTACATACTCCATTGCTTCATCATCCTATCATATGTGCCGATTTCGTGTCGATGATGGGGGAATCATCATGGCCCACCTTCGACGAGTCTATTCCTGTCGACACCAAATCACTATCCGGGAATTAGACCTAGAGATCAACCCTTAGTACCTTGGTACCTGCATGCCTCAATGGCAGGTTTCCTCGTGTTTGACAGCAGGTTCACCTCATTGACCTCTGATCAAGCGATCTCTCGAATGCTCGACATCAAATCATTCATTCGCATTTCGTTGAGATGTACTATTGATACCTTGGGAATCATTGTCATTATTGGTGATCTCCCTCGCATTTGTTAACGGTCCACATCATTGACCGGTAATCAAATGGTTTCTTCCATGTTCGACTTCAACATCTTGTAATCACATGGTTAGATTCGTATCTTTATACGATCGGGTAGAAGACCCTGGGCGCATCACTGTATCTTGACTGCGTCCAGGCTGCGATGGAGATGTCTCTTGTATTGTCACACAGATCCACTTATTGTATTGGTCGTGGCTGTGTCGTTATTGTCTCATGGATCTACGATTGTTCATAGTAGCCATGATCTGTCCACAGTTTACATTATCTCAGTACTCATGGATCTGCAATGTATTGGTCGGCAGCCATGCTTTGAGTCATTTGTTTCCGAGCATGGGAATGCCCGCCTCGGTGGTATATCTAACACTTTGTTTCCATTTCAGCTCCGTGTCACTCTCCTTGATGCTATCTCCGCACATTATATTCGTAAAGTCTTTCGGCCATCAGTCCCTTCTGACCTCACACTTTAGGGGGCATCTGTTATACCTCTATATTTCACAGTGTCGCATCCCCATCACAAAACAAGTTGACGACACTTTCCCTACTGTTTTAAACCATCCAGAAGAGACAGATGATGAGTCAACCTTGAAGGTGAATCCACCCTGGCAAGTTTTGACCCACCTTGGACTTTATTTTTACACACTACCGTGCCTTGCTATCTTCCCAACACGCGGTACTAGGCACTACCGCGTGCTGCTTTTTCCTCAAAGCGCGGCAGTGCCGCGTTCTGCAGACTTTGCAAAACGCGGTACCCTTTTAATAGCTTTTTTCCCTTGGCTTGTGGGATTTTGGATTTTCGAAGATAATGGAAGATTGGGTTCCTTGATTCGATCTCAACTCATCTCCTTCGATTAGAAACCCTGATCCACTTATCCCTCCTTAGATCCACCCATCTCTCTTGTTGGTTAACCTCACCATTCACTATAAAAGAGAGGCATGCCATTGGGAAAGGGGGGAGGACTCTTGAGAGCATCAAACTTATGGTCTTGCAGCATTGTGGAGATAGCTAGAGGAGAAGACACTTGGAGTTGGAGGATTGGCTTGGACATCAAGCACCCTTTGTAAGTAATCTTCAAGTTGTAATGGAATAACTTGTCTTGTTTTCCCAAATCATTTGTGTTAATCTTGTTTTGATCATATGATTTGTATCCTTCATAGATTTAGATCTTAACTCATGTTTCAGGTTGCTAGAGAATAGTGCATACTTGTGTTTTGGTTCCATTTTAACAGGTTTACTTGTGAGGACTTGGGGCTTGGAGCAAATACCAAAAACAAGCGTTTGGATATAAGGTCAGTTAAGCTCCTTCTATTCTCTTCAGCATTTTAATCCTAAGATATTTGTTAGATCTAGGGATTCAAGGTAGCATTTGTTTTGTCTGTTCTTAGCCTAGAGTTAGTTAGAGTCTACTTTAGCCTAAGGGAATTTTGACTTATCCGTAGGGCAGAATTCCACATAACAGGAAACTCCCTAAGTGCCTTTTTCGTAAAGGACTTGTCCGGCCCGAAAAAGGGATAAAATTATACTGAACAAAAGGAATGGCCAGGCAAGGAGGAAGTGTTCAATCAAGGATCAGTAATGATGATCAAGAACGAGGGTAGGGGGGAACACTGGTGGGCCTCCTTGCGGGGTAGATGAAATGGTGGCAAAATAACGAAATATTTGTAGTATGACAGGAGTGGAGGGCTCATGTACAAAAAGTGGAACAATCCGACAGCGACCGATGTGGCGCGCAAACCGAGGCAGCAAGGTGTTGGGACACAATGTTGAAATTGTACCAAGTGAGAGCGAGAAATGATCTCAAGCATCATCACGAGCTCGGAAAAATGAATCCGGCGATATAAAGGATGTCAAAAATGGGTGACGGCCGATGTGGCACGCCAACCGAGGTGACGGGGGCATTTTAAAAAATGCCCGGAAAATCTAGAGGTGAGAGCGAGAAATGATCTCAAGCATCATCACCAGCTCGGAAAAATGAATCCGATGATATAAAACATGTGAAAAACGGAGAACGGCCGATGTGGCATGCAAACCGAGGCGACTAGTGGCGTCTGAAAAAAATGGGTAAAAAATGACGGGTAAAAAAAATAATGCAACGAGGTGACCATCCTGACGGTCTCGTCATGCTGATTCCAATGGTGGAAACGGTTCGTAAAACGGACTCCGTATGGGGCCAGAATGACCAAAAGAAGACAAAAGTCAACTGACTATAAATAGTGGTGGGTCCAACATGACATGTGTCATTTGTACTTGTTGACTTTGACTTGTGATTAGAGTGGACCAGAGCTTAGGTGGCATTTCTAGACGATCCGTCTGGCTGATTTCCGATCCGTGAGATACAGGTATTTCATTAAACTCATACCTGCATATTTTTTAGGGTTGGGGGTTGGGTAGTGGGTCCCAGGGTTTACTTGTACGGTCCACGTGGGGTGGACCGCGGGTTAGGGGGTCGAAACCGCGGTTGAAGACCGCGAGTTTCGGGACGAACCACGCGGTTGGAGACCGCGTGTTTCGAGTTGAACCACGCGGTTAGAGACCGCGTGATTCCTGGATGGAACCGCGGTCGAGTACCGCGAGTTCCAAAGAGGAACACGCGGTTCCCAACCGCGGGTTTAGGGCTGACAGGTGCGGTTGGGAACCGCGACCATATGCCTGACAGCCGCGGTCGGAAACCGCGGCAGGAAGCCCGAAAGCCGCGGTTTTGGGCCGAGCTATTAGGGCTTCTGGGAAAGGGAAAAGTACTTTACTTTGGTTGACATGAGTCTGATGGGTTCACTTTGTGTGATTGGCAGGATGCCACAGGTTCTCTGGAGAGAGCGGGAGATCCCTGATGAGACCATGGGGTTCATCCGAGAGAATCACCATGTGCGATCTGTGCTGGGATTGTGCGGACTATTGAAGTTCGCATAGATACCTATGATACGGACAGCAACATTGTTGCTGAACCGTCTGATCAGCTTCTGGGAGTCAGACATACAGGCTTTCCGGGTACAGGGTGAGAGCGTGGATCTCACTCTGACCGATGTATACTTTCTGACGGGGTTGCCCTGCCTGGGCAGGGTGGCAGACACACAGCCGCTGGTTGCCGCGGACGTCGACATGGAGGACATGTTGGAGAGGTACTGCGGTCCGGACGCAAGGGTGCATAGGAATGCACTCCTGGTGAGGGATCTACAGGAGCCGGCAGTGCAGGCCATGGCGGCGTGTGTGGTGCGGGTATTGGGTTCCCAGTCACCTGAGAAGGTGTCTGGGGGTCAGATGCAGATGGTGGAGCGCGTACTGGATGGGGTGTACTACGCGTGGGGCCAGATGTTCCTGACCTGTGTTCAGCGATAGCTGACGGCAGCGAAGGAAGATGGCAAGGGATTTTGCTTTGGGTCCTTCTTATGTGCCTTCTTTATGGAGAGGGTACCCACACTGCGGCCACGGGTGCCGATCAGGCCAAAAGGGATGAGGGAGCCGAGGATGGTCCGTTGGGGCGAGATGATGCGCCGCCATGGTAGCGGCGAAGTGGGCAGGTACTTCACGCAGGAGTTGTACCTGTAGTGGCTCCAGATACCACTGACACTGGACGACTTCCCGTATCGGGACATGGACTTCACGGGAGATCCAGAGGCGCCACGAGCACCAGGACATGCATGGGGTCCCGACGGTACGTATGTGTTTTGGTTGGATGTTATGTATGTCAAGTTTTGATTTATATGATAGTAGATGGATATATTGTAACTGACATATGGTTGATCTTGCAGATGTGGGCCCGAGGCCACCTCCAGGTCACGTGGCGCGGCGGGGTATTGTGGCCGTTCCAGCTCTGCCTGGACGAGGAGAGGTGCGGCGTCGGGATCCATAGGTGACCCTAGATTCTGTACGGTAGCTACTGGATCGTTTGTTGATAGGAGTGACCAACGAGGGATGGCGAGATGTCGATCCTGATGTGGTGCGGGATTGCATGGGGGCACCGCGAGAGTTCATATCCATCGCGATCCGGGTGGCGATCTTGGTGGACCGGGTCCGGGCACAGGAGGCCGGAGGAGAGGAGGACTTGCCGGAGGAGGAGTGAGGGGAGGATTCAGAGGCAGCCGATGCTGGCAGTGATGCAGGATACGACTCCCATTAGGGGGTGCAGGGGACTCCCCCCCGAGTTTTGTAGCTACGGCATGTATGTTGATGAGGTTGTTAGGGATGTATAGCCATTTTTTGTATAGCTGAGTACAGGGGTACTCAGGACATGTATAGCTTTGAACATGTATATTTTTTGATATATATATATATGCACGTGGATGCACCTTTTTGTATGATTGTTGTTGTATTTGTACGCACGTGGATGCGCTTTATGTGTTGTGATATGTTTACATTGCACGTGGATGCAAGTAGGTTAGGATGTTAGGCACATGGATGCCCCTTGTGTATTTTATGTGATGCAACATGATATATGTATGTTTAGGCACGTGGATGCCCCTATGGATATGCATGTGGTTTATGTACATGGATGCAAATATGGATGCGATGCAATCTTTTTGGGTTTTTATATATATTTTTAGGAGATGCTATGGGATGATGATGCATGATGTTACATGGTGTGATTGATATGCCAGTCTAGGATGTTGTTGGCCATTTGGTCTGCGACACTATTTTGGGCTCTGGGGACATGTGTGAATGTGATGGATCCAAATTGTCGACTGAGTTGTTTTGTGCGCAGGAATTTTCTAAAAAGGCAGGGATCACGCACCTGGTAGCAGTTGTTGAGCTGGGAGACAAGTAGCTGGGAGTCAAGGAACACATGAAGGTGACATATGCCCATTTGGAGGGCGGCAGTCAGGAGACCGGTCACAGCATCATACTCCGCCTGGTTATTGGTAGCAGCGCCTATACATATTCCGTCAAGGTGAATCATCTCGTTGGAAGGGGAGTACAAAACCCATGCTGCAGAAGCCAGGTTGGGAGACCAGCGGCTTGCGCCGTCAGCGAAGCCAGTGTAATGAGGTGGAAGGTGATCCATCTGTAATCATGCAGAAAGGATGAATGTAAGATGATGGTAAAAAAGTGAAAAACAAAAAGAGAGCAAACTGTACAATGCGGACCAAAATGGGGCCGCGAGTTATTCTATGGATAGAGATTCCGTAGGAGGCAACCCATCATGGGGGTTGCGTAAAGGAAGGCCTTCAGAGTTGGTTTCAGTGTGAACATGGAGTTCCAATGGACGTGTGTCTATGTGATGTGTGAGAATGGCGGGGTCGAACCCAGGCATTCCGTTAGAGTGCCAAACAAAGACATCACGGAACTCTTGGAAGAGTTGTGTATAATCCTCAATCTCCCGCTCGCTGCAGGAGGCTCCTAAAGTGATGAGTTCGGGGGCATATCCTGGAAACTTTGAGGGAGGAAGAGGATGTTGTTTCTGACGAACGGGGGTTACATCAGGCCATGTGTCAATGTGGTGCTCTATAATGGCGGGGTCAAGACGAGGCATTTCGGTATAGGACCAAGCAAAGACATCACGGAATTCTTTGAAAAGGTTTATGTAGTCCTCAATCTCTTGTTTACTGCAGAATGCTCCTAAAGGGATGAGTTCAGGGGCACGTCCTGGAGCAGCGATATCAACTTGGATGACAGGTGAGATGTTGGCCATGTTACCTTCCTCGAAGGCGTCAGGAGCAGGAATAGGGTCCTTAAACCAGTCGACCTTGGTGGGAAGGAAGTCTTTGGATTCAACCGCGTATTGGGGAGCGGAGGTAGAGGAAGACGCTTCTGGAATGAAGTAGGAACGATGATGCATATCATCCCAGGGATAGTCCGGGGTGGTAAGAGCCTCAAGAATCTCCTCATCAGTACGGAAAGTGTGCGTCGTCAAATCGGTTGACGAGGGGATAGTGGTTGAAGTAGTGGTGGAAGAGATCATATAGATGGTATTAACCTCTCCGGAAGGTGAAGAGTCTGGGGGGTAGATCTCCTCAATAGTAGGTGGTGCCGTCTCAAGATCCAGATTGTTCATCTCATAGAGAGCCGCTCTGTAATCCGGGAGATCGGGACAATGATGTGAATAATGCCCGTAAATACCGCATATGGCGCAGGAGTGGTTGGTACGTAGGGAGTTATCTTTAGGCTTAGGAGTGGGGTTTAGTTCGACAGTTGGGATGTTGGGGTCATCGTCGAGCATCTGCATGTGCTTCTGCAATGCTGGTAACTGTGGGCATTGGTGGGTCGCATGGCCCAACTCGTCGCACAGCGAGCATTTGGGAGGAGCACGAAATACTGGAGGGTTTTTTACTGTCTTGGGAGGTGGGACAGCAGTGTAAGGTTGTGGACCTCTGCCCCCAGTGGGTTTGGGAGTAGGAGGAGGTGTCGTGGAGGATGAAGGGGTAGAGACACCAGGGGGTGGCTGAGTGGTAGTAGCCATGGGTTGCACCGGTTGGAGGACGACATCTGGTGTCGGCGGGCGAACGGGAGGTGAAAGATACCATACAGGTAATCCCAAGGTTAACCCAGGGAGGCTAAGGGTAGCCATGACTGGGGCGCTTACTACTCCCGATGGAGGGACTAGGAAGGGGATTGTATGGATCGGCGTAACACCAATGTGGCTAGGTACCAATGGTGGTTTAGGAAACAAGGGTGGTTGAGTATTAGGTGGTAGGTTGTCGTGGGACAAGGTACATAAGTCAGACACTTCGGGCGTAGATGACGGGGGAGGAATGGATTGAAAGGTGGAAGTCATCGGCGTGCCTGAGTAGACTCCAGGCCCCGTAGAGGAAACAAACGAGGTGGTGGCAGGAGAAACAGGTTGTTCAACCATGGGGAGAACATTTTCAGGTGCCGCGGGATCACTGGGATCATAGTAGGTGAGCTGGTCAATCTTAACCATGCGTCCCTCATGGGGGAACATCATGGTGCGAAAGATAGAAGAGGCAACCGCCCGCATGGCATACATGTAGCTGCGGCCAAGTAAAAGGTTGTAATCCAATTGGGCATTGATTACCTCTATATCAATAAGGACTGTTTTACCACCTAACTGGACAGGAACGTTGGGTAGGAGGCCTTGGGGCTGGGCCGAATGACCGTCGTAGGCACGTAACACAGTGGTGGACTGCTGGAGAGGAGGGGATCCTAGCTTCTGCCATACGAATGTAGACATAAAGCATGTGGAGGCACCCTCATCGATGATGCACCGGTGGATGACAAGATTCCTAACGGAGACAGTGACTTGGAATGCTAAGCTAGAAGGTAGGCGTGGTTCAGACTGGTCTAAATCAAATGCCATCAAATGCGAATCAGTTGGGTCAATCCCCCCAATGGCGGAGAGTAAAGTCTTGCGCTGGGAAGGGCAGTTCTTCAAGACTTCTAACGCAGACATGGCTGCGGGAGATTGGGCTAGGTCGTCTACGATGTTGTAGTTTGACGCAGCACGCGCATTAGGGTTATTGTTGATTCGGCGAAGTGGGAAACGAGGTGCTTTTGCAGCGCCGTCTATGGGCGGCGGAGGTATACGTAACGCCTGATCGGTGGGATGAGCGTTAGTAGGTTTATCCGTGGGAGGGGCTTCAGAGGTGGAGCCGTATTGGTTCCGACGGGTCTGGAGGTTGACATCAGCAGATGACATCATCAGTAAGTGGTGGGTACCTGAGTCAAGCATGGGTTGATCAGGAGCAGCGTAAGTGATCTGTTGTTGTTGGGGCGCATTGACTTGATGGGGAGCCAACGGCTGAGTGTTCACTACGCCTTGGGTCGGTAAGGGGTTTTGCAGCACCAAAGGGGGTTGTTGAGGTGGGGGGGGTTGGGTGGCGCTTGGGGAGCCGCATGCCCTTGGCGATGGGCCTCGTCAACCCAGAGTTGCCGAGCTCGCTCCAAGTGTGGGCAAGCATGGGTATAGTGTCCATAGACCCCGCAAATAGAACAAGGGTGGTTCGTTCGCAAATTGGGGTTTTTAGCCTGCTTGGGCGGGCGATCAGGGTTTTGATTAGCGGGGGCCGCATTGTTGTTGTCAGGGGGATTAGCCGGTTGACCAGCTTGGTCTGCAGGTTGGTTGTTCCCCCGATTACGGCCCTTGCCGCGGTTCTGTTGGCCCTGGTTTCGTTGGTTATTCTGGTTTTGCTGCGGGTTCTGTTGGGCGTAAACTTTCCCCTGGGCAGCAGGTGGATTTTGAGGTTGTGCAGGTGCTGGAGCAGGCTGCGGAGGATGATATGTAGGTTGAGGCTGAGCAGGTGCAGCAACTTGAGGGGGTTGCTGATAGGACTGCGGAGCAGGTTGTGGATGTGCCGCAGGGGCTGCCTGTGGCGGATAATAAGCTAGTGGGGCTTGTGAAGGCGCAGGACCAGAGGCAGCCTCCTGATGGTAGTAAGGCTGAGGGGCGACTGGAGGAGCATAAGAAGGAGTCGCATACCCGAAGCACTGAGATGGACATGAGGGTCCATGGGAATGGTGTTGTGTCATGGGAGCATACGAGTTGGTTGCTCCAGACTGTGAAGTAGCCCGCGACAGGTCGGGGCCAGGGGTAGGACGTGCTATAGAAAATGGTTGGGGATGCGAAGAAACACGGCCAATGATACCATCTGCAGCGTGGGATGCCCCCGGCGCATCATGCTGGGAGGACTCGCCGCGAGGGGCGTCAGGTATAATGGTATAAAGGTAACCCGATTGGGCGTAGATGAGGTCGAACTGTTGGGCCTTAAGGATGGCTTCTTCTTCAGACTGGGGTCTTTCTGAGGCTACATCCTTAGCAATAACAGGGAGAAGGGATTTGAGGAACCAATCTAGGAAGATATGGTCGTCTAGTTTAATCTTGCATAAGCTACGGCGTCGACGCCACTCATGGATGTGGTCCGTGATATGGGTAGCCGTGTTTTGTCTACAAGATAGAAGGATCTCAACGCCCGCGTCATAGCGGACAGGCAACTGGAAGAACTGCAGGAAGGTTGAGGCCAGGGAAGCAAAGGTGGCGTGGGTCCCATGAGGCTGCTCAATATACCACTTGGTTGCAGAGCCAGTGAAGGTGCGTTGTAACAGACGGAGGCGAACAGAGTCATCCACAATGGAGTTAGAGGAACACCATAGGTGAAAAGACATGATATGGTTTTGTGGGTCCTCACCAGCCTTGCCCTCGAACTTAGGGATGTCAGAGGGTAGTTTGGTAGGCATATGAGGCCATGTAGGGTCGTGTCGAATGGGATCGTTGGTCAATCTGGCCAAGTCAGGTAGGTTGAGGCTAGCCATGAATGGCAGACTGGAAGAAGGGTGTGACACAGTAGTGCTTTGGACCAAGTTGGGGCCAGTGCCCCCAAGTGGAGGGACAAGATTTAGGGTGGTGCCCCCAAGTGGGGGAACTGAGGTAGTTGAGGATGGTCCAGCACCACCATGGGTAGTGTGAGCCACTGATGTAGTGGGGATAGGTATTCCCGCTGTGGGAATAGGTACCGTGAGGGGAACGGTAGATGGGTGCCCCATGGAGGGCATACCAAAAACAGGTGTAGTAACTGGTGTAGTGGTGGATGGGCCACCAATGGTCCCTATGAAAAATGGAGTGGAAGTCGTGCCAGCCATGGGGCTAGTAGGGGCAGTGTAAATAGGGTTCTCAGACTCTTTGTCAGAATCGGAGGTAAAGTAAGGGGCGTCACTATCTGGTGACGGAGTCCTATGTCGCTGACGAGTGGAGTCAAGTGACAGGGCTCTAGATCTGTGATGAGTGGTATCAACGGATAATGATCGGAATCTATGACGGGTGGTGTCAAGAGAACCGTGCTGTGGGGGCTCGCCCCTGAGGCGCCGAGAATGTCTCAGGGACTCAATGGTGACAGATGGTGTCTAATCTCTGCGGGTTGAGGTGAGTATAAAACAACTCAAAAATCCTAATGCAACCGAGTGTGCAGAAGGAGAGCTAAAAAGCAAGGCACTCAGGCCAACAACCAACTCAAAACACCCACTGCAACAGCTGTGCTACAATAGGTGGAGTAACAACAAAGATAGTCAGAATACCAACAAGCAGCAGGTTTCCTTCAAAAGCAAAATGGTGGACTCACTAGACCAAAGGGAGGTAAAGGAGCATGCAAACACCTAGCTAAAAGTATTCTGACTCAACTAAACATATCCTCCGCAAGGTGATGAAATCCAAGTCAGACAATATGAGTAGGAAAGCCAAGTGGCTATGATATCCCCCTACCGGGAGGGACACCGGGTAGTCAATCCTAGAAGAATGGAAACTAAGATACCCCGTTCATGACACGTCCAGAAAGGTGAATCTGCCATTTAGTTCGTTGACCGCAATACCCCTATACAGGGATATCCCGCGAACCGCGAAAGGTAGCCCTTTGGTTACTGAATGGAGTGCGGTTTCCACTCAGGCCTCCGGAACCAGTCTCCCGACTTCAACCCTCCTAAGGGAGAGGCCCTCTGATAAACTGTTCGTGACCGTGCCAAAAAGTACTAGGGGATTTTGGTTCCCTATTTGGACAACAACTATGTCTCAAGTGAAATAACCAAGGGGTGTTATTGGAAGCCTATCCCCCTGATCCTACCTAACTACAATGATTCTTTTGTGTTCCCCAAGTGGGGTTAGAATGTTGGTTTAGTTAGGTACTTTTTAAGGCTCACCTGATTTATGTGACAGAGTGTGTGCTCGTGAGGTGTTGAACCCAAAAATAGAAGTGCCACAAGGGGGGCAACTTCCAATCTATCAATAATACTGAAATTGAAAGTTTAAGTTGCAAAATTTTCTGAATTAAAAATACTGAAATTTGTAAAATGAAATCTGTAAACGGAACAGAAATTATGTTGCAGAAAGGCTGTAAGGTAGTGAGGCTGCAGGTGGGACAGAGGGCTGTTCAGATGCAGAAAATATTGCAGTAAAAGGGGCTGGGCTCAAAACAGGAAAAGAGCAGAAACCAGACCGCGGGTCTGTGGCGGATCAGAACAGGCCGACCGCGGGTTTGAGGGAAACAGCGGCGGTCAGATCGCGGCTATCGGGCCAACAGAGGCAGTCGGGACGCAGGAAACAGGGAAAAAGACACGGCCGGGTCGCGGCAAAAAGGCTAACAGGCGCAGTCAGGACGCACGACAGAGGCAGAAAGCCGCAGTCGGGACGCGGGAAAAAGGCCAACAGGCGCAGTCAGATCGCGGCAAACAGGCTGATTAGCCACGGTCGGATCGCAGGTAACAAACTTGAATCCGCCGGCAGGGCGTCGGAAGCAGTCTGAGAGCCGCGGTCGGATCGCAGGTAAAGGCCTGAAAGGCGCGGTCGGGACGCGACTGCAGAGAGAAAAAACGTGGTATGCGGCGGCCGAAAGGGACAGCCGAAAGGAAAAAATTTAAAAACGGAAACCAGAAATTCAAAATCTAGGGGAGTCGCCAAAACTGTAGCTAGGGTTTTACCCCTAGCTTGTGCCAATGAGCACCTACTAAGGAGAATGGACTCCTTAGTAGCAGTTCAGTAAATGTAAATAATTAAGCTAAAACAGAAATTAAATTACTTCCAAAACAAGCATGAAACATAAACATCAAATTTAAAGAATGACTTTTTGTATTGATGTTACCTTCAATGTAAAGGTTTGATGAAGCCCTTTGTAGTGTCCAAGAGGATGCTCCAAGCTTCAATATGCTCCTTCTCCTTCTCCAATGGTAGTGATGGGCCAAAGGTGGCTCTCAAGGTGAAAATAGTTCAATGGTGAACTAGGGTTTCGAGAGAGATTTTGGCAGAGTAAGGGTGCTTGTGATTGTGGATATGGAATAAGGGATCTCCACCACCTATTTATAGTTTTTTGGTGGTGGAGTGCTGACCCATGGTTTTGGGAAACACATGGTTTTGGGCAGCTGTATAGGGTTTTTTCCTCCTTTTCCTCATTATTTTATATTTTTTATTCCCTTTTTAGGGGATTTTTGCTATTTTTGGAGGAAAAGGGGGTTTTTTAGCCTTTTTTAGGCTATTTTGATGGTTTTGTGGCCTTTTGGAGGCTTTTTAATGGGATTTTAAGGGATTTTAAGGGAAAAATGGTAGGAAAATGGACAAATGAGCCATATAATGTGGTAATGAGGTAGTGAACACTTTTTGGGTGTTAACATCAAGACAATCCCGAAATTAATGAGGCTAGCATCGGTGGGAAGTCTAAATCCCAAACATTGCCATTCTTATTGACATTTGAAATTTTCAACCATAATGTTCACAACTATTTGGTAGATTCTGGAGCATCCTCAAACGTTATGCCACTGTCAATTTGTAGGAAAATTAATGGGCAACCCATGCCATCTCTAGCTCAAATTATCCAATTAGATAGGACTGCTGTCAAGGTTATTGGGGAAATGAAAGATGTTCTAATTAGACTGTCAGTTGACCCTAGAGTCTGTCAATTCATTGACATAATGGTGGTCGATATTCCCGAAGCCTATGGGCTGATTTTGAGTAGGGATTGGTCTACCAAGCTAAGTGGCTACTTTGCTACTGATTGGTCCCACCTATGGCTTCCCTATCAGAACAGGTAGAATCAGATTAAAGTTCTTAGGGAACCTCATATGAAGCAAAACGTCACTCAGTTAGAAGAAAAAAATGAGGCCGTGACTTTCTCTTCCTCGGTCCTGGGAAATTACTTCTTAGAAATGGATCCAGGTAATTATCAATCTGAAACCATTAGCCACGAATCAGATAAACAGTCCGATCTCCTTCATTTCTCTCGGACTGATGATGTTGATTGTAACATAGTCAAATTAGTTGCTGACATAGATCACAAAGAAACTAACTTAGTTGAATCTAAAGATATCTTTTGGACATTATACTTTGATGGTTCTAAAACTCTGGAAGGATCCGGAGCCGGTTGTGTTCTAATGGATCCAAAAAGAAACAAGTGTTTTTTGTCTTGTAGATTAGAATTCGATTGTACTAATAACACCGCTGAATATGAAGCTTTGGTACATGGATTAAAGAAGGCCATTGGCTTAAATGTTAAGTACCTGAAGGTCTTTGGTGACTCCGAGATAGTTGTAAGACAAGTAAGGGACACCATTCATTGTCTCTCACCTCACTTGAAAGGTTATCAGGCTGAGGTATGGGATTTAATCATGCATTTTGACGCTTTCAATATAAAATCAATTCCTAGATTGCAAAATTCTGCTGCTGATTTGTTAGCAACATCGGCTTCTAGATTGGTGCCGTCAAATAATAAGTGCTCAATTGAACTGATTTTCTGGCCTTCCGTCCCCAATAACATCACAAACTTCAGAGTCTTCGATGATGATGAACAAATTATCAGCTTCCTAACAAACGAAGATGGCTTTCAAGGAGCTGCAATAGATGAGGAAGAACATGATGCTGATTTAATGAAGAAAGATGAGGAGAAAGGAAATTTCATGCCCAAGGGAGTAAGGTCCCTCGAAATGCTGTTCGATCTTCAAAATAAGTTCAAAAGACCAGCTAATACCAAAACTAACAGCTCATCAATGCAACATGAGTTAGTTAATTTGGGTACCGAGGCAGAACCAAAATTCGTCAACCTCGACAAATGTTGTTCACCAGGAGAAAGACATAGGTTCATCAAATTGTTTAAGCAATACAAAGATGTTTTTGCATGGACCTATGAAGATCTGAAAACATATGACGTCCGCATCATTCAGCATGTTATACCAATGAAAGCGGGTGTCAAGCCATTTCAGCAGCAGTTAAGAAGGATGCATCCTACTCTAGAACCGCTGATCCAAAAGGAATTAAAGAAGCTCCTGGACGCTAAGATAATCTTCAAAGTTCGGCATTCTGAATGGGTTGAAAACTTAGTTCTCGTAAGGAAGAAGTCAGGAGAGATAAGGCTATGTGTAGATTTCAGAAATTTAAACAAAGCCTCGGATAAAGACAACTACCCCGTACCTTCAATGGAGCAAATCCTACAAATGGTGTCGGGATCCGAATTGTTTTCTCTCCTCGATGGTTTCTCTGGCTACAATCAAGTGTTAGTAGCCGAAGAAGATCGCCTTAAGACTACTTTCAGATCTAAGTGGGGAACTTTCGCCTACAGAAGAATGCCATTTGGTCTGATAAATGCAGGAGCTACATTCCAGAGGGCAATGGATATTGCCTTCTGAGGATTGGGCGGGCAATGTGTTGTTGTTTACTTAGATGATGTGACAGTCTTTTCGAAGAAAAGGGAATATCATGTCATGCATCTGAAGCATATTTTTTATCGTTGCCGGAAATATGGTATTTCCCTGAATCCCAAGAAGAGCGTGTTTGCTATGCCTGAAGGTAAGCTCTTGGGTCATATCATCTCCAAAGGAGGAGTGTCAATTGACCAAGAAAGAGTCCAAGCTATTAATAAGATTCCAATGCCCCACAAAAAGAAATCTATGCAGTCGTTTATGGGCACCATCAATTTTGTCCGTAGATTTGTCCCGGATTTTGCACAAATTGTTAAGCCATTACAACAGATGGTTAAACAAAGCATACAATTCAAGTGGACAGATTTGGAGAAGGACACATTTAGAGATATCAAGGCAGCTGTAGCTAAGGATCCTTCCTTAAGAAGCCCATATTTTGATAAGGATTTCATCTTGTATACCTTTGCCTCGGATGACTCTCTTGCAGCTATACTCACGCAAAAGGTAGAGTTGGGGGACGAATACCCAATTTCGTTTATGAGCACTGGTCTGCAGGGAGATGGGCTGAATTATCCCGTGGTGGACAAGCATGCATATGCGGTCTTCAAAGCAGTTAAGCAGTTTAGGCCATACATTTTGAAGAGCAGAACTAAGGTCATAGTTCCCCATCCAGCCGTCAGATCTCTCTTCGTTCAAAAGGAATTGGGAGAGAGGAGAGGGAACTAGGTCACAGCTCTGCAGGAATATGATTTGGAATTTAAACCAGCCACGATCATTAAAGGACAAGGTCTGTGCAAGTTACTTGCGGGAAACTCGACTGATGAAGAACAACATTGGAAAAATGAAGCTGAGCTCAATTCGGTTGAAGTATGTCATATCTTCACAACTCCCCAGTCATGGTATAGGGATCTGGTGCACTATTTACAGTAGGGATATCTATCCGAGCACTGGAACTCTAAACAAAGAAGGGCACTCCATTTGAAATCCGCGCCCTATCAAATCATTGATGGGATTCTTTTCAGGAAGAATTATGATGGAGTTCTCCTCAGATGCCTAGAAAAGGACGATGCAAACAAAGTTGTCAAAGAATTGCATGATGGCCCTGCAGGCGGACATTATTCAGGTGAGACAACAACACACAAGATACTGAGAGCTGGTTATTATTGGCCCACTCTGTTCCGAGATGCCCACACATATGCACGAAACTGTGATGTATGTCAAAGAAGCGCTGGGAAGTTACCTAAGGCAGTAGGACCATTGCAGCCGGTCATCATCTCTGAGCCTTTTGAGCAATGGGGCATAGATGTTATCGGAGAAATAAATCCAAATTCTTCATTGCAACATCGATACATCCTGACAGCTACCAACTACTTCACTAGGTGGATGGAGGCCATCCCGTTGCGCAAGATCAATGAAGATGCAGTCATCAGCTTCTTGAAAGAGAACATCATAACCAGGTTTGGGGTTCCAATTTCCCTTGTTTTTGATAATGCTACTTATTTTTCATCTTGCAAGATAAATGAATTTGTTTATGAATGGGGAATTAAGTTGCATTATTCAGCCAATTACTACCCTCAGGGGAACGGATTAGCTGAATCCTCAAACAAAAATCTAATTCAAATTCTTAAGAAGATTGTGATAGAAAACCAGAGAAGTTGGCATGTGGCTCTCCCAAATGCCTTATGGGAAGATAGGGTAACCCCGAAGAATGCTTTAGGTGTCTCCCCTTTCACTCTTGTCTATGGCAAGGAAGCCACTCTTCCCCCAAACATCTTATTACCATCCTTGCAATTGTCCCAAGCTTCTCGGGGTTCTGGTAGCCAAGCCTTACGATCCAGGATCAACACCCTGCTTCAACTTGAAGAAGCCCGACACAAAGCTAAAGATCGATTCCATCAACACCGGGACATAGTTAAGAGATGGTTCGATAAGAGGAAATCCGGTAAGAGAGATTTTGAGGTTGGAGATTTAGTCCTGAAATGGGACCATAATCATGAAGGCAAAGGAATGCATACGAAATTTCAACATCTATGGGTAGGCCCGTACCAAATTTCTGCAAAATTAGGCCCATCCACTTACAAATTGACAAATATCGAGGGAGAAGAAGTAACCCTTCCTCTCAATGGCCTCGCTCTGAAACAATACATCGCATAGTCTCTTCGAGACTTCCTGTACATAAATAAAGTTTTCTTTTTGCTTTATCCTTTAGTTGCTTTATTTTTTCGGCCATGTTGTTTCTCTCTTTGTTATTTGAACTTTTACGACAAGTTTTGTTTTCTGAATGCCCTTTTGGTTGAGATCCCCGTTGAAGATAACTCTCTCAAAGAAAACTTGCGACCCATGATTCTGGAACTCTGCTCAAGTAAATCCGGTCTGTTGTGCTCTCGCTGAAATGTTCAGAAGGGAGGAAGCCTACCCTGCTAGTCACACTAATCCTGTTTAATAGCAGAGACCTATGACCATCTTCACTACTATCGTTGGGCTCCACCCACTCTCACACTTTAAAGGCATCTCAAGAAGGTTACCAAAGTTGGACCCATGGAAAGTAGCACCTCTCGAGGACATAGGGTATTGAAATGACTCCATGCTGCAGATTTAACAGCCAAAATGGCCTACATTCAAGAGTCTGTTTTCCAGATATTCTCGCCTCAATTTAAGCATGGCTGAGACAAAAGCAAAAGACATGTAAAATCAAGAAGGTTGTCCAAAAGGCCCGGCTCAAAATGGGCTCCTCTCCGTCCGTGAAGTTTGATCAAATCAATAAAATTTCTAACTCACACAAAAGGACCTTATGGATTGAGTAGCCTAAATCAAAGATCATGTCCAAAAGAAAATATCTCTGGAAGGCTCAAACAGCTAAGCTGTCCAAAGTACAAACATCCAAAATGATGCAAGCAGCATGGGAATGAGGAACAAGAGCAATAATGTCCATGAGAAAGTGTTGCGAATCCTGTGGAGTCCGGCAGTAGTGGCCATTTGTAAGATGACCCTCCTAACATGAATCTCATATGCTGGCCCTGTGAGAGTGGTGAAGATGTCTCAGTCAAAGCTCCCCTTTCCCCAATGGCTGGCAGGTAAAGTGCCTTCTTCCCTCGCATGAATTTAAAGTGCTCAGCCGAGTAGTGCAGCCAAGATGGATGTTTTTGATGAGGTTTCAGACCATGAAGAGGAATTTTTCAGAGATCTGTGTTCGCCAGCGACTCGCCATTGTTGTTGCAGCAACACTCCCCCCCAAAATTTTGTACATATTGGGGCCCCTCCTTTATAATTTTTAGAAAGGCTGCCTTAAAAGTATTTCCCAGCTTTTATCTTTGCTAATAAACAGAAAGTCTCACCATGAGAAACTCCAAGGATGCTAGAAGATTTTGTCTCTCAAATAGAAAATCTTTCAATGAAGTCTTCTTCGAAGTCACGGAACGATTTGCTAAAACCCCGCAGTGGCGGAAGCCTCTCGCTTAAATGCCCGCAAAAGGACTTAGAAACTTTCGACGAATAAACCGCGGAAGCTCTCAGGTTATCCTTCCGAAATGGCGGAAGCCTTCCGCTTAAGCTTGCCGAAAAAACTTAGATTATTTTTTTGAAAAGTTGCGGAACACCCCAAGGAAACGGTGCGGAATCGTTCAACTTATGTTCCTGAAATCTGCGGAAACCTTTGGGTTTTCCTCCCGAAACGGCGGAAGCCATTCCCAAAAGCTTTCCAAAATACCACGGAGAATTTCACGAACTTCCTCCGAAACTGTGAAGAGACTTAGAAAATTTCCTTTTTTCGGAGCTGTCGGAATTTCCATCCCGAGCCTGCGGAGCCGTTCTTTTTATCCTTCCGAAACGGCGGAAACAACTCGTCTAACCTGCCCGAAAGATTTAGAAAATTCGTCGCGAAGACCTTTGCAGAAGTATAGGCGGAAGTCCCCGAAACTGTGGAGGCCACTTACGAAAGCTTTCCGCAGTTTCAGGAGTCTTCACGTTTTCATCCAGAAGAGGCCGCCAAAAGAACTTTATCACGTCGCGGAAGCCTGTTGCGGAAGCACTTCACCAATCTCTCCCGAAACGGCGGAAGCTTCCGCGATATCCTCCCGAATGAGATGACCTTTGCGGAACGTTTTCTCTTCTGCGTTGCGGGGGCCTTTTGCGGGGGCCATTCTCCTTCGTTCCCCGAAACGGCAGAAGCGGCTCGCCAGTTTGTCCCGCAAGAGGCGGTCTCACGCAAACCGAAGCGGCTTGATTTGACGCCGGCGTACGGTGCATTTAAAACCGATTTTAAAACGCCACCAACCATATTAACGCCCCACACGTGTCGGATTTGTTTAAATACACGGTGGGTGCTCGAACCACAACCCATTGTCAATTTGTTTATTGACAAAACCATCGGACGCCGCGCGACCATTCCAGCTCATCCTGCGCAACCACGTTCGCGGCCACCTCAGTCAGCGTTTTTCATCAGTGCCAAGTAGGATCTTAACTTTGCATTTGTCCCTTCTACACGTCGTATTATTATTGGGTTATCTTTCTTTTGAAAATGATGGGCATTGGTGGGGTTTTGACGGGCAAAACGCCCGTCATGGGCGATTTTTGCTCGTCAAATACAATTTGAATTGAGTTCTGCTCGTCACATAAAATAGAGACAGGATAAAATTGTTTTGTGGGTGGAGACAGCTAGTTTGGACGGTTAAGCTTTTTCCTTTTTCCTCCCCGGGCCGCATGCCTCGTTATTTCAAAAAAAAACCCGCCGAAGCCCCACGAACTTTTCATATCCCCGGCCAAAAGCTTAAGACGTAAAACCCCGGGCCTTTCCGTAAACCTCAGTCCCAACGTGACCGTTACCCAATCCAAATCCTAGGACAAGCACCATTGCCCCTGTTCAAACCTCCCATAGAGCACCTCGGCAAGTGTCGTAAAATAACAATAGCATTCGAAACCCGCGCTGGGTCGTAGATACGAAAGGGGCTTCCCTTTTTCGTCACAGAGTCTTTCCAGCCTGAGCTTACCCGCAATGAGCCTTTGAAACCGCAGCAGTGACGAAAGTTACCCTCTTCCCCAGAGCTAAATCGAAAGCACATTGCTTCCGCAACGCGCTTATCTTCACAGGAGCATCCCAAACCTGCCCCTTTAAAGAGTTAGGATGGCCAAAATTGATAATCATGTTCCTGCTGAAACGAATCATCATTTCTCCCAGGGAAACCTGAGAGCGGATTGTTCCGCGATACACCTATCCTCTCGGGAGCATTCCAAATTCTTCCCTTTTAAAGATTCAAATGTTTTAATTTGTATTTTAGGTTGAAATGGTGTATTTTGCTTCCTAAACATATAGCTTCACATTCTCATATTAAAAAAATGATGATGCTCTCTGTTGAAATCTCACAGTATGTTGCTCAAGTTCATGATGACTTGTATATGGGTGCTATCAGGGATAAGTCAAGATGCCGAAAACCGGTAAGAAGAAGGCTAAGATGACAGAAAAGAATCCTGCGCCACTCAAAACTAAAACTTCACTCCAGGACACTAGGTGCACCACCGGTGTCCGTCCTGAAATCAGATGGGGTGACATCTACAGAATGATCCGAGACCGAGAAATCCCAGATATGTTGCTAGAGGAAGGGCCAATCTATCTCAATATCTGAGCCTCAGGCATAACTAGAGCCGCTACCCGCCCTGAGCTGTTCCCCTGTGCTGAAGTGATCGGATGGATACTCCAACATGCCGATGCTGAAGGAAGAGTGATAAATGACAGCGGGAAAGTGGCTATTGCCTCATTTCAACCCGCATATCTTGTGGCAGCCTACAAATTTCCCCGTGTCCAACAAGCTCTGACTGATGAATGGTTGAGCCAGATGAACAACGTCGAGATGACCAAGAAACTGCTAATGGCAGGCAAACATTTGAGAAAGAAAGGAAGTGATGAATATGACGTACAGAATCTGAGAGCTCCTTTCAGATTGATTGCTTTAATGCTGTGCAGAATCTTCGGCATGCCCGATGGCACAGTGTATAAGATTCAGTGGATCCCTATTATCCACTACGTGGCATTCCAGGGAACTGTGTTTGACTGGGCCACTCTCCTGTCAGATAGTTTGGCCTCGATGATAGTAGCTGCAAGGGAAGGACTAGCCTTGAAGAAGGCTGAATTCTTCGTGTCCTCATACCTGATAGATTGTATTTTGGCCAAGATAGACTTCCCCAAATTGGGCTGTACATGGGATAAGGCCACCACCCCGGTCTATATCGCTTTCAAGATGTTGTGGGCTCAGAACTACAAGCCCAGCTACAAACTCATCTGTGAGGGGTTCATCATGCCCCAGTATGAGAAGATATTCAAGGAGGAGCCCAGCTGCCTGTCAGAGAATGCTTTGGAAGTCCTTGAGAATTACGGGGATTTCTACTTTTCGGAGCAAGGAACCTACCTAAGAATGTTCGGAGGGACTAAGCCCCCATTCATTTTGCCACAGTATGCCACAGATTATGTGGTCCTCAAAGAAGCAGTAAGGAAAATCTTACTGGATGGGATTGGAGCAATGCTCCACAAGCAGCATAAAGCTTCCTTTCCCCCTCTACCTTTCTGCATAGGTGCTTACAAGTTCTCAGGGGTTGCCTCAACTGAAGAATTTGTTCAAGAGCTGAAAGCCTTCCACTTCAGTGAGGTGATTTTCCACAGGAACGACAGAAAGGGTAAAGTGCCCGAGCATTGTAAGGACATCTACGCTCATTTTTAATACTCGCATTATCCCGATGCCGAGGAAGAGGTATTCAGAGGCATTAGCAACATGTCTGAGTTGTGGATCTGTCGCCAAGGCACTGGAGCAAGCTCTAGCTCAGCCAAGATCCAGAAGACCAATCAGCAGCAGAAGAAAGAAGTTGAAGATGCCCGAGCTCGGGAAGAGATCAGATTAAGAGAAGAGGCAAGACTACTCCAAGAAGCTGAAGACGCCAGATTGCAGCGGGAGGTGGAGGAAGCCAGGTGGAAGCAGGAAGCGGAAGTGGCAAGGATGCAAGAAGAGGCGGAAAACGAAATCCTGCGGAAAGAAGCTGAACAAGCTGAGGCAGAGAGGAAGGCGGAAGAAGAATTGAAAGCAAGGGAAGATGCTCAAGCCAGTGGGTCCGGTGTCCAAGACATGGATATAGACACATCTCAAGCAGGTGGCTCTGGTACCCAAGATAAGGGCGTGGACCCAGCTCAGGAAGTCCAGACCCCACCTGAAGAAGACATAGACATCATAAACTGACCAATTGTCCCATACACGCCATCGGGAAAGCGTACAGTGTCCAAGTGGAATGAGTTTGTCTACGACAAGAAAAAGAAAGCTATGGTCCTCAAATCAGAAGAGAGGATAAAAAGTCCCTTCCATGAAGACATCGTTACCCACCGAGAGGTCACTGTAATGAAAGACACAGATCAAGATCCCTTTGCTATGGCATCCACAGCTGTAGCAACAGCAAAGGCATCATTTTCCAATGTAGGGGTTACAGTTAAAGAAAATATATTGACAAATAAGAAAGCTCGTACGCTACAACAGACTGTGGCTAATGAGCAAGCCCAAAGAGATCTGGCAGTGAACAAGTATAATTGCTTGTACGCTGAGCATAAGGAGATGTCAAACAAGTACAGCCAGCTGGAAGAAGAAAAGGACCAGCTAACACTCCAAATAATGATTGTAGAAGCAGAGAAGAATGGATCAGAAGAAAAGGCATCTCAGCTAGAAGCAGACAAGCAGGCATTAGCTGAGCGGTTAGAGCAAGCGGAGAGCAGAACAATGGACATGTCTCCCTTCCATGAGCTGTCATGCAACATCCTGAAGCAAGTATATGACACTCAGGAGCTAATCATTGATGAGGTGTGCAAGCTCAAGGCCATGGTAGTTAGGTTAAAAGAGATCAATGCGGAAGCCCATAGGCTCAAAGCGAAGAATACCCGTGTTAAGGCAAATATCATCAGTCAGATGGCATGGAGAGAAGGAAAAGGGGGTTTCCCTGCGCACCTCCCATTTAAATCTGTGGACAGTTTTAATGAGGACGTAGCACTGTTGGAGTTTGGCAGGAACTGCGCCAGTAAGCTGATGACCAGTGTGCAAAGAACAACAGGTAAAATCAGCAGTCTCTACCAAAGGCTCCAAGAGGCACATGTAAAATGCACATTGAGTTTCCCTTAGTCCCTGGAAGACTTTCCGGAGAAGGAGCAACGTTTTTCCCAGCTAAAGGAAGAATTGGGCGTTCAAACGGAGTACGTGAAGAGGATTGATGTCCTGGCTATTGATGACCTCCAGCATTATATTGGGTCGTCATCACTCCACAACCATCTACTGAAGGAAGTGCATCAAGCTGCAGTGGCAGAAGTTCAAAGAATCAAAGCAGAGCTCGGGAAGAATGTGACTTCTCAGAAGATCTTGTTCCCTGCTGCAGCAAACACAGTCATAAGGGACACAGGTGTGTGGTACAGCTACATATCAGAGGAGGAAAGGAAAGCTGCAGCAGCAGCAGGAGCATCAGCAGATCCAGGATCTTCTCTCCCAGCAGCCATTCCAGCTACAGCAGTGGGCTCGATTCCCTCTTCCCCAGCAATGGCAGAAAGTCTAGCCAGCTCAATCCCTCCTTCCCAATTAGAAACAGCATCAGCAATAGGCTCGAGTGTCTCTTCCCAAGCAGCATCAGCAGCAATTAACTTGGGCGATCCTCTGCCAGCAGAAGCTCACGCACAGGAATAAAATAAACTGAATTCAGTTGAGCAACTCTCTTTAGCCAAACACGTGTCCAGCAAGGAAAGCGTTGGTGTTAGCATTATTTCTGCTATGTATTTTTTGTTAAACTTTCGAACATGTAAGGCGTAAGCCATGGGACAGCTGTCCCTATTTTTTTTGTCGAAACAATTTTGTAAAAGAAGTGGTCATTTTTGGTGGTCGGTTATAGAAGAAATAACTGTAATTGACAAGTGGAAGGTGTTAGGTGGCAGCCCAAATGGCAGAATTGTAATTATAAATAGAAGCTAGGAAGAATATATGAGGACTTTTGGCAGGGAAGGAAATTTTGAAACCCATACGAGCTATCTTGTATCGGGCATGTAAAATTGAATTTTCTAATAGAAGCCAGGGAGATGGACGTTTTACATGGGGAACGAATGATGGATGTGTGTTGGACTCTTCTAATGACATCTATACTGTAATGTGAAATCTGTATTTCTATTTGAACTATTTCTTGGCAACAAATGATTTTGCTTATTTCTGTGTGAACGATTTTCTCCATTTCATGAACAGTGAATGTGTTTCAGACTAAATCAGGAGCTATCTGCTGATATTTTATTTTGCTGTAGAGTTCTCTTTTAGATTAAATCGCTAACTATTTTTTCTTCAAGATGAATCCTATGGCTCGTTGTTCATGCCTTTAAATGTGCTCCCTGCAGGGATCTTTAGAGTTATTTCAGTTTGTTTATATTTAGCTCCGTTTCTTTATTCTTTCTACGTAGATTAAATAATCTTTTGCTTTTCCTATTTTATGAGCAATAGATGCGTTCCATGCTGAATTAGAAGCTATCTTCTAAAGATCTTTATCTTGCTATAGCTTTACTTGTGAGAAAGAACAGCTATCTGTTCTTTCCTTACGTTATTTGCTACAGCTTATTGCTCATCCCTTAAGCGTGTTCCCTGCAGGGATAGGTAGATTCACTCCAGCTTCTAGACTTAGATCTGTTTTAGTTGCATCTAGATCAAATATAATTTAGGCACTTGCATCTCATTTAAAAGACATAAACCCAAAAGAAAGGTGGATCGGGCCATAACCGGTAGAATCGGATTTAAACTCCAAACCCACGGTTGCCAGAACCGCTAACCGGACGGATTCCCTACACCAAACGGGAGATAGTCTAATTGGGACCATCTCTTGGGGAGAATCCCTTTTTGATTGATGCTACGATATCCGAGGCATCAACACAACCCCACCAAGGTGGTCTAATAACCCATCAAGTATAAGTTACGACACTTACAATATAACTTGCGACAGTTGCAAATACAAATGATGACACTTCCAATCGGAGGAATAATACATCTCTGTTTGGGATACAATAAAGTACAAATGTAATATATGCAATATACAAGTGAATATCTTCCGAAGTTACCAATACATCAACAACTGGTAGTTTTATATGAACCCCCTTGAAACGAATCTGAATAGACAAGATATTTTCTTGACAAGAATGACAAAGAATAAATTACTAAGGATTCTTCTTCATCTGCGAAGAAAATAAAATCAAAAAGACTAGGTAAGAAAACCATACAGATGGTGCTTCGATATAGACAAACCCAAAATCTGTAGGATTTTTCCATCGCTACACCTCTTTCGACATTGAGCCAGATGATTGACACAATGGTGGATTTGTAGTTGAGGCTAGTTGTAGGCCCTAGGGAATTTTGACCAAAATGACACCCTACATTCCTGGCATCATGGCTGAAAAAGGAATTGAATGCTTATTCCTCAAAGTGCACCAGATAATTTCAGAATATTCATGATCTAAGGTGGCTATGCATTTGCGCTTCAGTTAAGAGTAGAAAACAAAACAAAAAAGACGAGTATGACAAGTCTTTACTTCCAAACGTACATCAATGTAAAACCTCTGTAAGTTTGAATACAATAGCGTTTCTATTGATAATATTGCTTGAAACTCAACATGCATACAATGCACATGAAACTCTTGAATCACAATAGAATTGTACCCTTGTGGTGGTAAGAACCTATGGCTTCCATGAATCATTATAAAGGAGAAAATTTTTATAGCTAAGAACTCCCAATCCTTCCATCACTCTTCATGGCATCACTATTAATCATAAATCCCTTCTTCATGTCATACATCCAAAAGAAATTTAACCATCTCCTGCAATGCCAATGTGTTCCAGTAAAGTTCAATATTGCATCAATTTGTTTTCTGATGTAGGTGACTTTGAGTTTCTTTTTAGGGTAAATATTGCATCAATTTTAATGGTGGTGCCTTCACAAATTCTCTTCCACATATTATTGTAAATGAAAGTGGATTTGATCTTTCTTGGTCACTCAGGATAGTTGTCCTTTCTACTGAGGATGGTTAAACAATGGATGCTAATGAATGCATTTTTTGCACCTTTTAATCTCTCTCACTTGCAAATAAAATATATTTTGGAAGCAAATGAAAGGTGCATGTCAACTGCTTTAGCTAAGAACAATGTTTTCACTACGCTCTATACTCTATAAGTCTATGTATTTGCAATAGTATTTACAATGCATTCTTTGCATTAAAATGTATGCTTTCTCTCAATGATTTGTAATATGACCAATACAAGTGCAAATTTATCGGAAGAAAAGAAATAAGAATTAGTTATTGCAGAAATCAGAATTTAATACCATAAATTTAGGGTTTTGAGCTTGGTTGAGGAACCATAATTCTTTCTTTTGATGATATTTAGTTCATTCGTACTCCACAAATTCTACATTGGTAGAGGTCACAACATTCCAATTGTAGTTTATTTAATGATGTAAGTTTGGTCAAGATTCATATAATGGATTTAAAAAACTGACAGGTTGCAACTCTACAAAGACTATGGTGGAAATCTCATGAGCCTTAAGAGCAAGTTGCAATAATAGTTAATTCTTTGTTGAATAAGATACCAAGCTCGTAGCACTCTTGAATGATGTTGTAGCTCCAAGGTAGCTCCAAGAATTCAAGCAGAAACCCACAGGAAAGTACTAGTGTTCATGCAGCAACAACATAATATCACGATAGAATCCACAAGAGGAATATATCCAGCTCCAAAAGACAAGGTCACAACTCTAAAAAAAAGCATAGATCCATACTCAACATAGATATAAGGCACAATTTCGTAGATTACATGGAGGAGAGATTGCGAGTACACCAATCATGATAAAAGGGCATTCTATGATCTCTCACATAGTTCTATCGGGTAGCACCTTCCACACGACTCTTCTTCTGTGAGCAGTTGCAGTTTTGTCACAAGAACGGGATCTGAAGGTTATACATAATGCGTTGTCATTTTCGATATTTCTACACAATTCTTCACCACGAGAATCCATGCATAGGATTTACCACAATAATTATGGTTTAAGTATATGGAGAGAATGGCTGCTTGTCAAAACTTCGTGCAACGATAACTACCAATGAGGTTGTAGCTCCATACATCCTATCGCAACTTCAAAAAATTAGGGTTTTCAAGCTATCCCTTCACAATTGCATGTCACACTCTAAACACCAACACGAGGATGGATAATAGAAAGAAGTCTTCACTCAATGATGGAGAATAGAGATCAGCCTTCAGTATCCATATGATAGGAAGATGGAAAATAGATAGAACGATCATCAATAGAATGCAGAAAGAAAGACTAACGAGGGAACATGAGAGGAGAAACGCCTTTACAAAGGAATATGAGAGAACAGTGTATAATTCCATGCATGAGGAGGTTTGCATGATTTATGTCATTCATCTTTGATGCCACTATCAGAGTACTTAAATCCCCAATTGCATTTTATTGAATTGGAGAACCCTTATTTATTACATTCTCAAATGGATTATTTTTTTCCATCTTTTACGATTCCTATGGAGACTATTGGTCTTCTTAAACTATTTACAATGGGTACCATAATTTGAGGATTAGATCTGACCATATATATATATAAAAATTGAAAATCTATTTCAATCCATAATACCTGGGCGATTTTACCAAAAACTAGTATTTCCATGATTGCTGAAGGGTGAATTTATCCTCAGCAACCGCCATTTCTACATATTTTGGGAGAAATAGAGGGAGCGAGATTATTTTACGGGATATGGGAGCTCCAAATCGAATCAAACCTGGGCGAAATGGTTAGATTTAAAATCCTCTTTATATATTTTATTGGGCTAATATGCCATTTATTAAAAATAAATACATAAAAATTTGGATAATCATAGTAAATGATGGTTTAATAAAACCCACTAAAAAATTAAAACCCCTAAATTTATCCCATGGGATAAGATTAGCCCCTAAAATTTTTCCTGAATTCCTTATGCACTCTTTTCAAATCCGCATATCTCTTTTTCCTGTCCTGAGCTTCCTTTAAATTCTGCCTAATCCTAACAATTTCTTGTTCCATTTTCTTGATCGTCTCTGGCCCAAGCACTACCCTATTCACCGGATTAACCCAATTCACTGGAGTCCTGCATCCTTTTCCATACAATGCCCCAAATGGACTCATTCCCAATGATGCTTGCTGTCCATTGTTGCATGCAAATTCTGCCAAGTGTAGGTAATCCTCCCACTTGGATGGTTTATCCATCACATACATTCTCAGCATGTCTTCAAGAACCTGATTCACCCTCTCAGTTTTTCCATCTGCTTGAGGATGATATGCTGTACCCTAAATTCAGCTGAGTTCCCAATTCCTGAAATAATCCCTTCCAAAAATTGGATGTGAACTTTACATCTCAATCTGAAATTTATTGCCTTGGGCAATCCATGCAATGTGAATATCTCCTTCATGAAAATATTTGCTATGTCACTTGTCTTATGAGTGGACTTGACTGGAATAAAGTGAGCTACCTTTGATAGCTTGTCCACCACTACCATAATTGAATCATGCTTCCTCACTGTCATTGGAAAACCTGTTATAAAATCCATAGAAATTATTTCCCACTTCCATTCCAGAAATGGAAAAGGCTACAATAATCCCACTAGATGTTGATGTTCTGCCTTGAGGTATTGGAATTTTGACACCTATAAATGTATTCTGCTATGTCCTTATTCATCCCATGCCAAAATTATTGCTTTCTTGCTGCCGTTATTTGCTTTTGATATCCTGGATGTCCAGAGTATGGCATTTGATGTATTTCATCCATCACTAGCTTCTTTAAATATGCACAATTTGGAATATACAGTCTATCTTTATAGAGGAGAATATCATCTTCACCAAGCTGATACCCTGCACACTTTTCATCTATATTTCTCTGTTGCAATTTTTTTTTAATTTGAAGGTAAGTTTCATCACCGTTTTGGGATTCAAGAACTCTTGTCTTCGAATCTGATTTGCACATACTTAATGTTGCACCATGAAATTTTATGCTAAGAGCATCTACAACCTTATTCTCTTTTCCTTTTACATGCTTAATTTCAAAATCAAATTCACAGAGAAATTCCAGTCATCTAGCTTTCCTAGCATTCAAGTTTGGCTCATTAAACAAATACTTCAAGCTCATGTGGTCTGTCCTAAGCTCGAATCTTCTTCCCAACAAATAATATCTCCACATCTTGAGAGCATGCACTATGGCTGCTAATTCTAAGTCACGAGTGGCATAATTCTTTTCATGCTATTTTAATTTCCTTGACTCATAGCAAATCACAAATCCTTCTTGCATGAACACTCCACCAAGCCCTTCAATGCAAGCATCTATGCACACTACAAAATCCTTCATTGGATCTACAATCTTCAAAATAGGGGGGCTGGTAAGTAACTTTTTTAGATGTTCATATCCTTTCTCACATTTTCCAGACCATGCAAACTTGATGTGAGTATTTTGATCACAGAAGATCTAGGAGCTATGGAGAACCTCACAAAATCGAATTAATTTGCAAAAACAGTGGAAAAACTTGAAAAAGGAGATAATTTTACACACAATGTAAGCTGAATATTTTCATTAACTGACTGTCTAACATGTGAAAATGTTAGTAACAGGTTTTTATTACATCCATGAGAAATTTGAGAGCATTAGTGAGCTCAAGCTGAGTGTACAAGTCAAAAATGCCAAATGGGCCTCAATCCCCCTAGGTGGGTCCAACTCAATCCCAATCACCCCAAACAGTCACGAATTCTAGTGTGAAGGTGGCTGAAGCATGCTGGGTCATTAATGAGGCCAAGTTAGGCGTGGGTGAGCAAGTAGAGGAGTTTGGGGGGACCAAGGGAGCATTAAATGCTCCAAATCTAGCCAAAATTGGGCAAACTCCACCCTAGCGCCCCTAGTCAACTGAAATTCCCCAAATCAAGGAGAAAGGGTGCTCCAGCAATTAATGAGGGCGCACTTGTGGACAAAACAGGAGGCTGGGTGAACTGGTTTGCTTTGAAGTGGGTGTGAACACTCTCAAAGGTGGGTATTTGACCAACTGTAGTCACCTAGTCCAAACTATGGTTTAATTAAGCACATGAGCAATAAAAATTTATGGATTATGGTACTAAGTGTGGATTACTGTTCTAACACCCCCCCTTAACCAGAACTTAGTACAACTCATGAAAGATAAGTGGGAGGCCTTGGCAACAAAGGCTCAAGTCACCTCATTACAAACAGAAATTTTATTTGTCCATGTGAACCGAGGAAAAGAAGTAAAACCTCATGGGATAAAACTTCCCTCTAAAATAGACATGGGGCTGAAACTGCAATAAAATTTCAGCAATCACCATCCATCACTCACTCCAAGCAAAGCTCTCAAGTGAGTGAAGGTCTTCTCAGTAAAGCACTTGGTGAAAATATCTGCAGTTTGCTCGGTGGATGGGCAATACTGCAATGAAATCACCCTGTCATGCACCAAGCCCCGAATGTAATGCATGTGGATTTCAATATGCTTTGTTCTTTGCCTCTGTACTGGATCGGTAGATATCTTGATGGCACTTTGATTATCCACCCAAATATTGGTTGGAGAATCAATAGCAACACCAAACTCCCGAAGAATGCCTTGCAACCAAACACACTGTGTGGTTGCGTTCACTGCTGCCCTGTACTCGGCCTCTGCTGATGAAAGAGAAATGGTATGCTGTTTCTTACTTGACCGGAAAATGGGACCTTCAGCAAACATAAAAACAAAACCTGAAGTGGACTTTATATCGATGGGATCTCCCGCCCAATCGGAATCATAAAATCCAGCTAGTTGAAGTGAAGAACCAGCTGCATAGTGTACCCCAAAGCTCTTTGTTCCTTGGACATATTGAAGGATCCTTTTGGATGCCTTCCAATGGATCTCATGTGGCTGCTGCATATACCTTGCTACAACACTTACAGCATAAGACAAATCAGGTCTTGTATGTGTAAGATACAACAAACTTCCGACTAGCTGCCTGTAGAGTGTGCAATCCACCAATGGAGAGTCTTCAAATTCACCTAGTTTTATGCCTGAAAGGAATGGGCACTTGGCTGCCTTACATTCAGCCATTTTAAACTTTAATAACAGGTCTGAAGCATACTTAGGTTGACTCAGCAATATACCTCTCTCAGATTGCTCAATTTCTAAACCCAAAAATTGCCTTAGCAATCCTAGGTCGCTCATGGCAAATTCACTGTGCAAAGAAGCTTTAATTGAGCCAATTTGTTTGTTGCATCTCCCTGTAATTAAAATATCATCAACATACAGTACAATGACCTGCAAATTATCATCACATTTCTGCAAATAAACATTTGGATCAGACTTGCATCGACAGAAACCAATTGAGAGCAAAAAAGCATCCATTTTGGCATACCAAGCCCTGGGGGCTTGCTTGAGTCCATAGAGTGACTTCTTCAACCTGCATACAAGTGTGGGATCCTCTTGGAATCCTTCAGGTTGCTGCATATATATCTCTTCCTGTAGCTCACCATGCAAGAATGCACTTTTGACATCCATGTGGTGAACTTCCCAACCTTTACTAGCTGCCATGGCTAGAGCTAGTCTAATTGAGTCCATCTTTGCAACCGGTGCAAAGGTCTCTGTATAATCCACACCATGGATTTGTGAGTAGCCCTTAGCCACTAACCTAGCCTTGTACTTCAGATCAGAACCATCAGCAACAGGTTTGGTTCGGAAAATCCACTTACATTGCACAAGTTTCCTCTTGGGAGGAAGAGGCACCAAATCCCATGTTTTGTTCTCTTGGAGAGATTGGAATTCTTCTTGCATTGCTGCTCTCCACCTTGGATCATGATGAGCTTCCTGATATGATGTTGGATCAGATCCAATCATCATATAACAGTGATCAGCAAGTTCACTTTCATTTGCAAAGGAAGCATTGATTGTTTGAGATCTAGTCTTCCTAGGCTCTTGGGGATTGCCTGCCAATTCACCTGCAGCTTGTATGATTTTTTCAGCCCACTTGGGCCTTGATGGTGACTCATGTACAGAAATTTCATCTTCAGCCATGTCATCTTCAGCAATATCAGAAAAATCAGAAGTGGAATCATCACTAATTTCATTAAGGTGAGGAGGAGAGGAGCTTTCCCCCGGTGCAAGCTCAAAATATGGAATTGGTTCTTCTTCGAATTGCACACTTCTCTCAATGAAAGTTTTGAGTGTGGATGTGTCAAAGAGCTTGTAGCCCTTTGTGTCCTCACCATATCCAACCATGATACATTCTCTGCTCTGTGGCTCCAAAGCCTTCCTCTTTTCTGATGGAATTCGAGCCCATGCTCTAGACCCAAAAATCCTGAAATTTGACACATTTGGTTTTTGGCCAAACCATGCCTCATAGGGGGTTTTTCCTTTGACTGATTTGTGAAAGGCTCTGTTCTGAATATGAGCAGCACAATTGATGGCTTCAGCCCATAGCTTAGGGCTTAGATCCCTAGCTTCAATCATGCAAGTGTCCATCTCTTTGAGAGATCTATTTTTCCTCTCTGCCACACCCATTTTGCTGAGGTGTGTAGGGGATTGAATGTTGCATTTGGATGCCACATTCCTCACAAAGATGCTGAATGTTATTATTCACATATTCCTTTCCATTATCAGTCCTAAGGATCTTTATCTTATGACCACTATGATTCTCCACTAGGGCTTTCCAAATCTTCAATTTCTCAAACACTTCTGACTTCAATTTAAGGAAGTAAACCCAGCAGAATCGAGAGTAGTCATCTATGAATGTGAGTACATACCTTGATCCACCATATGATGGAGTGGGAAGAGGACCAATGAGGTCTGAATGTACCAATCCAAGTGGTTGAGTGGCTCTCCTTGCCATTCCCTTCTCATAGCTGCGCTCAGGATGCTTTCCAACTACACAACCAATGCATGCACCATTTGAAGATTTGATTTCTGGAATCCCTTCCACCATCTCGTCCTTGTGCAATGTCTAGAGATATCTGTAGTTCATGTGGCCAAACCTTTCATGCCACAACTTGGAGGTCTCGTTGGCATGAGAGACAAGAGCATGGTCACTAGAGTGTGGAATGAAATTGGAGAACTTGTACATTCTCTCATCATGATCAGCATACCCTACAGCCACAACTTGATTTGAAGAAATTTCTGAGACTTCTACCAAATCTGGAGTAAATGTTACTCTCTTGGCTTCTCCTGTATGGGTCATTTGATAAACTGATAGCAAATTTGCAGCCAATGAAGGTACATAGAGCACATCACTGAAATAGCCATGCTCCATGTCAATCCTACCAATCCCCTTGGTCTGGATTTCTGAATCATCTCCCATTCGAACTGTTGGGCCACCATTCGAATGCATAGAGGAGAAGAGTTCTCTGCATGAAACCATATGTCTGGAAGCTCCTGAATCAATGATAAAGGATGAGGGATTCGAAATACCTGCTACCAAAGCATGACACTTCTCCTTATTGTCAGGATTTGAGGTGCTCTCTTTCTTCCTTGCGCCCTCAGGGACTGGGATGTTGTTCTTCTCCAGCAGCTGCGCCATTGAATCAATGGTTTTCTTCATGCATGAGCTCTCTGTATGCCATCCCCTATGACAATAGGTTCATTTGGTCTTTTCCTTTCCCTTCTTGTCCTTCTCCTTTGACAGATTCGAACCCCCATCTGCAGACTTGGTCTTGTCAAACTTCCTCTTCTCTTGCTGCTTCGAATTCTTGGCTTTCTGCTTGCCTTTGTTGGCATTTGAAACACCCATTGCCAATGCTTGGTCCTTTGATTTTATGGTGCCCATCTGAACTAGTTTGTCCTGCTCCTGAGTGAGACACTCCATGAAGGTAGCTAGTGATGGCATTTGCCAGTTTCGAAGGGTCATTTTGGCTGAGTGAAATGTGCTAACAAATACAGAGAATTCTGGACCTAGCTTCGAAAGGATGGATAGAATCAGTTGTTCCTCCTTCTTAACAATTCCACATTGTTGCAGTTGAAGCACTAGTGACTTGAACTTCGTGAAGAACTCCTGGATGGTTTCAAAATGCGCTGGGCTCAAGCTAATGAGCTCGTTTTCAAGCTGGTGGCCTCTCAGTTCATCAGTTTTCCCAAAGAGTGATTCTAGCTTCACCCATACTTCGTTGGGGGTTGTCAAACTGTCTGTATGAAACAAGAGTTCCCTTGAAATGCTCAGGCATAGCAATCCATAAGCTTCATCAAGTCAATTGTAGTACTTTGCTTTCTCCACAGTAGAATTTGACTCCACTTCTGTGCCCATGGTTACTCTATAGAGACCCTTAGATCTCAGCTTGATAACCATCTCAGCCTTCCAATCGAAAAAATTGAAGGGTGTGAGCAACATTTGGTTTGCTTCCATGACTGCCTGCGTTAATGGTGAGAAAACTACTGAAACACCTGCAAAAAACACTCAATTTTTATCTGGAAATCCTCTCTAGAATGCAGTTCAATGTTCAATATTGACCTGCAACTCACTAACTCCACGATGGCTCTGATACCATGTGAGTATTTTGATCACAAAAGATCTAGGAGCTATGGAGAACCTCACAAAATCGAATTAATTTGCAAAAACAGTGGAAAAACTTGAAAAAGGAGATAATTTTACACACAATGTAAGCTGAATATTTTCATTAACTGACTGTCTAACATGTGAAAATGTTAGTAACAGTTTTTTATTACATCCATGAGAAATTCGAGAGCATTAGTGAGCTCAAGCTGAGTGTACAAGTCAAAAATGCCAAATGGGCCTCAATCCCCCCTAGGTGGGTCCAACTCAATCCCAATCACCCCAAACAGTCATGAATTCTAGTGTGAAGGTGGATGAAGCATGTTGGGTCATTAATGAGGCCAAGGTAGGCGTGGGTGAGCAAGTAGAGGAGTTTGGGGGGACCAAGGGAGCATTAAATGCTCCAAATCTAGCCAAAAATGGGCAAAATCCACCCTAGCGCCCCTAGTCAACTGAAATTCCCCAAATCAAGGAGAGAGGGTGCTCCAGCAATTAATGAGGGTGCACTTGTGGACAAAACAGGAGGCTGGGTGAACTGGTTTTCTTGGAAGTGGGTGTGAACACTCTCAAAGTTGGGTATTTGACCAACTGTAGTCACCTAGTCCAAACTATGGTTTAATTAAGCACATGAGCAATAAAAATTTATGGATTATGGTACTAAGTGTGGATTATTGTTCTAACACTTGACATTCTTCCTCTGCAATGATGTAATTGGATGATCTATCTTGGAGAATCCTCGAATTAACCTTATATAATAGCCTGCAAGACCCATAAAATATCTAACATCTGTAACATTCTTTGGAGTAGGCCAATCAATTATGGCTTCAATCTTTTCTAGATCCACTACAATTCCTTCATCTGAGATTACATGACCCAAATACTATACCTTCCTTTGATAGAAATCACACTTACTCAGCTTTGCATACAATTGGTGTTCTTTAAGAACTTGCAACACCATTCTTAGATGTTAATCATCCTCTTCTTCATTCTTTGAATAAACAATAATGTAATCCAAGAATACTAACACAAAATTATCCAAATACTTGCTAAAGACACTATTCATGAGACACATGAATGTAGCAAGTGCATTGGTAAGACCAAATGGCACCACTATGAACTCATAATGGCTATATCTTGTCCGGAAATATGTCTTGTGAATGTATTCTTATTTTATCCTCACTTGATGAAAGCTACCTCAAGTCAATCTTTAAAATCACATTCGATTCCTTCATTTGATCAAACAAATCATGAATTCTTGGCAATAGGTACTTATTCTTGACTGTCACTTTATTTAGCTTCCTGCAATCAATACATAACCTTAAAGTCCCATCCTTTTTCTTGACAAATAACACCGGTTCTCCCCAAGGAGATACACTTGGTTTGAAATACTTCTTGTCCATTAATTCTTGTAGCTGCATCTTTAACTCTATCAATTCTGGCGTGCTCATTCTATAAGGAGCTTTTGAAATTGGCACTACCCCTGGAACAAGATTGATGGCAAAATCAATATCTCTCTTTGGTGGCAGTCCTAGCACTTCATCCGAAAACACATCTTTGAACTCTTGCAACAACTGGAAGTCTTATATCCTTGGTCCTTTGTCCTCCGATGAATTTGATATGTGATTTTCATATAATTGGAAACCCTTCTTATAAAAAAATTTCAACTGTAAGGATGAAAACTGTCTTATTGAAACTTGCTTGGGAATTCCTCTTACCAATCTTGGTCTTCCCTCTTCATCAATGCATTCAAGTACCTTTTCATAGCAATCTATCTTGTCTCTATGCCTTTCCAACCAATCCATACCAATTAGAGCATCATAAGATCCTAATGGTAGGACATTTAAATCCACTTTTGTAAGGAATCTGCTCAACTCCATGGGGCACTCCATCACTACTTCACTCACTTTTCTCTTGGTCCCTGTGGATAATTGAACTAGCAAAGACTTATTATGCTTCACTTTTCTAAGAGAACAACCCTCAAACACTTTTGGAGAAACATAACTATGAGTAGATACTGGATCAATCAAAACAGAAATAGATTGCTTAGCAATATTACCTTCAATTTCCACAACTGTTGATTGATAGTCTTCCTGATGATTATCCAACGCTACATAAATTTGTGGCACTACCCTAGCCATATCCTCATCTGTATTTGCTCCCTTTAAGTTGTGCAAGCTCCAAGGATTCTCCCTCCAATGTGAAAAATCCTTAAGCATGTGGTTTCCTCCACATCCCCAACTCTGAAGTGGCCCTTTTGATGTTTTTTCTGCTACTACTACTATCTTGTTGTAATATCCCTGATCAGATATCACTTAATAATTTATCCCAAATTAAAACTTTAAGACGCTAACTAGTAAACAGGAAAACTAGTTGCAGAACTAGTCTTGGGAAAGACAGTCGAGGGATGACTGAGAAGGTTATGGGAATGAGTTTGGAAAGGTTTAGGTTCTATAATTTGTATGGATGTTTGCAGAATCAGGTCAATTAAGTTCAGAACAATGATCCCTATGCACAAGGTATTGGAGCCTTTCACTTTTCAGCATATGCATACTAGACTGGGATGGGACTACTGAAGGAAAACAAAGGGTGAGTATCAGTTATGGGGATCTGAAACAAAGGCTGGAACAAGTCTCTTGATTATTTGGGAAGTTCTGGAGGTATTTGGAAGAATTGGAGCCAAGGGTGCTACTGAGGATTGCACAGGTTGGATATTTCCAGGCTTTTCCAAATGCGCTGAGATTCAACCAAAAAATTAGGAAAAGAGAATAGGGGTATTTATTAGTGTTATTATGGCCACATATAAGAATTATATCATTAATTTGCAGCATAGGTATCTCATACATGAAAACATGCCAAAACTAGCTATTTATAGGTGCACATTGAGGTAGTCTCCAATTCTGGTGGGTAAAAACTTATTAAAAGAATGTAATACTCTGCTTTTCAGACATTAATGGATCTATTACAAATTAAATTAACTTAGAGGGTCAAATGAGACATTTCCATAAATATTTCTCAAATTTTATGTCGCCTTCATTAAATACAATTCCCACAAAGATAAAATAGCTAATCTTGATCTCTAAGAGTTCTAAAGCCACCAAAATTATTCAAATATCATCCATGAATGCATATTAACCTACAATATCATATCAATGTGCTTTTAAGTCAAAATCAGTGTTATGGAATAAGTATTATAGTCAGTTGCACCAACAGTGCATTAGGAGGCTTCCAAGAGCTAGTTTTCCCCCACAAGGAAAGAGAAAGGGATGGAGGAAGGGTAGAAGTGTCTGATATCTAATATATCCAAGTGATGAGATGCTATAGGTCTGATAACAGAGATCAGGGGCTATGCACTAGCCTCCTGAGTTGAAATGGTCTCCTCTTTCAGAAATGGGAGCCTTCTTCCCAATGGATCTTCCAATGTCTTCACCTCAAGAACTTCTGAGTGATGGAGACTCTTCTGCTGGATGAATGATATTGAAGTGTGGATGATGAACCTCTGATTAGTAGCAACATGAAACTCTAGAAGTATACTGGAAAACCTATCAAGAACTTGGGGCACATCTCCCAAGGTTGTTGAGGCACATCTCTAAACATTAGAGAAGCTCAGAGCTCTCAAGCAAAACACAAAATTTATCAAATGATCAAAATTTGTTAATGGGAGAAGGATCCATTATTTTATAGATTTGGATAGCTTCTCCTTCAAGCTACCCACACGTGTGAGAGAGGGAGGCACCCTCCTTGAGGAAGATGGAAACATCTATGCCTTTCTAAACTTGCCTTGCTCTACCCCTTCACTATAATTGGTAAGTGCACCCTCCTTGACTTGGGATGTTTCCTGCTTTTTCCACTAACATCTTTTGTTTCTCTTTCCATCTTCTAAAAATTTCCAGCTTTGTGCTTTTTCCAGTTTTCCTCCAACTTTTGTTTGCTTTTTGCTTCTTTCCTACTTTTGGCTGACACATTGATGTTTCTACTTCTTGTCATGGGTAGTTGAGGTCCACCTTGACCCTATTGCGCCCTCCTAGCCTTGTACACATCATCCACTTGCCAAAATATTAATAAATAAGGATAATTAATAAAAAATAATGAATTCCTTACTCCAAAATTTAAAACCAATCATTATTTAATTAAACTATAAGCATGGCTCAAAATTCCCAAATTAATTCATAATCCATCCTTGCACCTAGTTTGGGGATTACTATCTTCATGGGGGGCCAGCCTTATCCATTTAATTCCCCAAATTCACCCTTTGGCATATTCTGTAAATCAATTTCCACATCCATCCATTAATTAATTAATTAATGCCTAGGTGACTTAGGCCAAAAATCATCCCCATAGACCAAAGCAAAATTTGGGGACATGACAGTCCTCCCCTTCCAAGATTGCTTGTCCTCAAGCAATTTAGTCCAGGGACTTGTTGATACCTTGGAGATTGCAGCATCAATCAGAAAGGGATTCTCCCCAATAGATTATCCCAATTAGATTATCTATCGTTTGGAATAGAGAATCCGTCCGGTTAGCGGTTCCGACAACCGTGGGTTTGGAGTTTTATTCGGATTATACCGGTTATGGCCCGATCCACCGTTCTTTTGATTTCATATTTTATAATGATATGCAAGTGCCTAGTCTAAATTTAATCTAATGCAAAACTAGAAAAACAGATCTAAGTCTAAAACTGATATAAATCTAACTATCCCTGCAAGGAGCAAATTTAAAGCATGAGCAATGAGCTATAGGAATTATCTTAAAGAATAAATAGACAGCCATTAAATATTAAAGAGAAAGCTACAGCACAGATAAAAGATATCAGAAGATAGCTTCTAATTAAATATAACACATTCCATTACTCATGAAAGAGAGAATTCATTTGCAAAGAGAGAAGCAAGATCATTTAATACAATGAAATAATTCAAGACAGTAATAAAGATCTCATGCAAAACATCCTCTCCAGGCTCTTATTATAAGATTTTATTTTCTTAAAACATGTGCAAGATAGCTCATACAAGTCTAGAAAATAATTCCCTGCCAAAAGTCCTTTACATTCCTTACTACCTTTCTATTTATAATGTTACAAAATGCCCTTTGGGTTTCCACCTGGCCTTTGACACTTGTCACCTAAAGACTTTTCCCCTTCTAATAGACAAAAATGTGACCTCCCCTTTTAAACATAAAATTATTTAAAAAGAGAAGGACAGCTGTCCCATAGCTCCATGTTTTGTACATATGAAAGCCCAAAATACAAAAAATCAGAATTAATGCTTCTAATGTCAGCGCCTTCACTCCTGGGCATGCGCTTCAGTTGGAAGAGAGGCACTCAAACTAGCTGCTGATGCTGCTGTGTTATGTGGAATTCTGCCCTACGGATAAGTCAAAATTCCCTTAGGCTAAAGCAGACTTTAACTAACTCCAGGCTAAGAACAAAACAAAACAAATGCTACCTTGAATCCCTAGATCTAACAAACATTTCAGGATTAAAATGCTGAAGAGAGTAGAAGGAGTTTAACTGACCTTCTATCCAAACGCTTGTCTTTGGTATTTGCTCCAAGCTCCAAGCCCTCACAAGTGAACCTGTTAAAATGGAACCAAAACACAAGTATGCACTATTCTCTAGCAACCTGAAACATGAGTTAGGATCTAAATCTATGAAAGATACAAATCATATCATTAAAACAAGATTAACACAAATGATTTGGGAAAACAAGACAAGTTATTCCATTACAACTTGAAGAATACTTACAAAGGGTGCTTGATGTCCAAGCCAATCTTTCAACTCCAAGTGTCTTCTCCTCTAGCTATCTCCACAATGCTGTAAGACCATAAGTTTGGTGCTCTCAAGAGTCCTCCTCTTTCCAATGGCATGCCTCTCTTTTATAGTGAATGGTGAGGTTAACCAACAAGAGAGATGGGTGGATCTAAGGAGAGATAAGTGGATCAGGGTTTCTAATCGAAGGAGATGAGTTGAGATCGAATCAAGGAACCCAATCTTCCATTATCTTCGAAAATCCAAAATCCCACGAGCCAAGGGAAAAAAAGCTATTAAAAGAGTACCGCGCTTTGCAAAGACTTCAGAACGCGGCACTGCCGCGCTTTGTGGAAAAAGCAGAACGCGGTAGTGTCTAGTACCGCGTTTTGGAAAAATAACAAGGCGCGGTAGTGTGTGAAAATAAAGTCCAAGGTGGGTCAAAACTTGGCAGGGTGGATTCACCTTCAAGGTTGACTCATCATCTGTCTCTTCTGGATGGTTTAAAACAGTAGGGAAAGTGTCGTCAACCTGTTTTGTGATGGGGATGCGACACTGTGAAACATTGAGGTATAACAGATGCCCCCTAAAGTGTGAGGTCAGAAGGGAGTGATGGCCGAAAGACTTTACGAATATAACGTGCAGAGATAGCATCGAGGAGAGCGACACGGAGCTGAAATAGAAACAAAGTGTTAGATATACCACCGAGGCGGGCATTCCCATGCTCGGAAACAGATGACTCAAAGCATGGCTGCCGACCAATACATTGCAGATCCATGAGTACTGAGATAATGTAAACTGTGGGCAGATCATGGCTACTATGAACAATCGTAGATCCATGAGACAATAATGACACAGCCACGACCAATACAATAAGTGGATCTGTGTGACAATACAAGAGACATCTCCATCGCAGCCTGGACGCAGTCGAGATACAGTGATGCGTCCAGGGTCTTCTACCCGATCGCATAAAGATACGAATCTAACCATGTGATTACAAAGTGTTGAAGTCGAACATGGAAGAAACCATTTGATTACCGGTCAATGACGTGGACCGTTAACAAATGCGAGGGAGATCACCAATAATGACAATGATTCCCAAGGTATCAATAGTACATCTCAACGAAATGCGAATGAATGAGTTGATGTCGAGCATCCGAGAGATCGCTTGATCACAGGTCAATGATGTGAACCTACTGTCAAACGCGAGGAAACCTGCCATTGAGGCATGCAGGTACCAAGGTACTAATGGTTGATCTCTAAGTCTAATTCCCGGATAGTGATTTGGTGTCGACAGGAATAGACTCGTCGAAGGTGGGCCATGATGATTCCCACATCATCGACACGAAATCGGCACATATGATAGGATGATGAAGCAATGGAGTATGTACTGACACAGCCGAGGCCTGACACAATGAACGACTCGATACAATGCAACCCTTTGAACATATAACGGCATGTAACAAGACTTGGCAGTAGGGATTATTGATAAATAGAGGATAGACACCGGATGAGCGGACTCGTGGCCAGGGAGACGACCCATGATGATGACTAAGACTCAACGAAAGATGGATACCCAAATATAGACAAGAGATGGACACATGCCATGTTCAAAGGTAACGACTGATAATGCTGCCATAGATAAACTAGACTTGTTCCCCCATATTTCCCCGACATGATGGACGAGTACCTCTTTCTTGTTTTACGAGCTTGAAGAGGATAACAGATGCTCGGTGTAGCTCATCTTGTGGATGAGTCCAATCCCACATGTTTTACGAACCTGAGAAAGGAGGGGTTCGTCCCAAAGTGGGTCCTTCGATGTTAATATTTTAACGAGTCCAAGGAAGGAAAACTCAGTAGTTTTTCATATTTAGAGAGCCTGAAAAACTTAAAGGAAGCTCCATAATGTACTTTTTCGTAAAATTTAGTCTCTCGATCCCGAAAAAGTGTAAAACAATTCCCGAGAGAACTCTCCCAGCCGAGATTGACTGAGGTATACCTTTCTCGTAAATAGTCTAGACGGGCCGAAAAAGGGGTAACCTATCACCGAATAGACGACCTTTCAAATACTTTTACAAGTGTGAAAGAGTCAAGATCACTTGGCAATCTTTTCAATTTTAAGGAGTCTGAAAAGAGCTTAACTATGGACTCCTATGGTCTTTTTCATAATTTTAAATTATTCTGGCCCGAAAAAAGAATAAAATATAACCAGGATAATACTTTCCTCATCGTTTAACGAGCATGAGTAAAGCTGACCGTACTCGACACCGTTTACTTGAGTTTGACAAGCACGACACAGGTGTGAAAGCGCTTGGAATCTTTTTCAAGTTTTAAATCCAGAGCACGAAAAAGATAAAGTGGGCTCAAAATGAAGGTCAAATTACAAATAAACACCGGTCTGAATGCATCCCATTCCTACCGCGGATCCTGTCAATAAATGCTCAACAACTGGACATTAGCAATGTGAACAAGGGTTTATTTATTTGAAATAGTAATTAATTAATTAAAAAATATGAAAAAATGCTATATAAGGCATGGTAAAAATAGAAATTACTATTCATTTGTGTTTTTTACCCAAAGGAGACATTTTTACCCATTTTGGAGCAAAATTTCAAGGATCGATACTGGGAGTTCTGGGACACCATTTCGACCACCGTCTGCGTCAGGTAAGAGTGCTTGAGCCCTTCTTTCATTTCATGTGAGAAATTTTTGCTTTCACCAGGGAAAAATTAATTTTTTGGCAAGCCCTTTTGGGCAAGAATCGCTCACCGTACTACCGCGCGGGGACCCTATCGAAAGGCGCGGTACTGTTGAACAGTGCCGCGCTGTAACCCCAAAATGAGGCACAGCACTGTGGACTGCCGCGCGGTAGGGTGTCCTCCAGGCGCGGCACGTGCGAAATTTAAGTTCAAAAAATCAAATTTTCCTCAATTTTTTGCTGGGAGTAAGTTGTTAAATAGTTACTAATTACTTTGTTTTCCCTTTTGCAGGGATTTGCAACTTATTTGGAGCAAAATGGTGAGTTGGAAAGAGAGAGAGCACGAAGCGGATGATTTTGCAGCCGAAAATGACTTACCAACCATGACCGCATTGCGAGAATGTGGTTTGCTAAAGTTTTTCAAGACCAAAGGGATCCGCCAACAACCTAAGCTCCTTACTCACCTTGTTCAACTGTGGGACCCTGATATCCGAGCTTTCCGAGTGGGAGAGCATGTGCTTGAAATCCAACTCGAAGACATCTACTTCCTCATGGGCCTCTCGAAAAGAGGGGCCCGACCGAATTTTACCGGGTACACCGCTTCAGAATCAAGGACGGATGATTTGATTGCTCGATACTGCCAGGCAGGTTCGAGTAAGAAAAGTGGGAAAGTGGCCATAAAAGTGGTCACAAATCTTCCTTTTAAAACCTTGCTATTCACTATTACACGTGCAGCAGGAAGCGTGAGCCCACATCAGGCATCCCGCACACAGGTGAATCTCGCAGCAGAGTGCATGGGAGGAACAGTTTTCAACTGGTGTGAGGCAGTGTTGTCCAACATGAAGGAACAGGTGCACAAATGTAGAACTGGGAAAAATACCCAGTTTGGCTATGGGAGCATCCTGGTCACTTTCTTCTTGGCTAGGGTGCCATTACTGCGTCCACAGATATCTGTGCATCCTCGTCCACCTACTGAGCCATGGATGGCTCGATGGAGTGACTACGCTGGACGCCTCGGGGGACCTCAGCATCTAGCCTTTGGAGAGGACTTCTTCTCTTGGCTAGAGGAGCAGATAGTCATGATTGACGACTATCCCTATTCAGGGGTAGATTTTTGTGAGGATATCGACTTGGCTTTGCCAGAAGATGATGACTGGGACAACTCTGGTATGACCTTCATGGATATGTATTTTTTCTTTTTGAATATTTAATTTTTATTGCTTTTTTAGAATGTGTAAAAGACGCCTAATGTATATTCGTACGCATGTTGCAGACCGTGGACCACAGAGGCCAGCTGGATACTCTCCACTGCGTCGTGGTGGTGTCGATCGTCCAGCTGATCCTGTCGAAGAAGAAGATGAAGACGAGGCAGGAGGTGTCCGGGACATTGAGAGGAACCTGCAGGGATTGACTCATGGTATCCCTGCTATGCGGATGGATGACGTCCCTTACCCCCTCCAGCGTCATACTGTAGGTGTACCTGGTCGTATCAGTCGACTTCTTCGCAAGGTGGTTCGAGCTGTGATGTGTTACCACCAGCAGCGGGAGGAGTCCGATGAGGGACATGATAGGTCTCCTAGATCTCCATAGATGGTCTTTCGATCTTTTTGCGGCATGTACACGATATGTAGGCTTTGAGGGCCAATTTTTTGTATATGGGCTTTGATCCCCAACTTTGTCTTTGACACAAACTTTATGTATTTTTGGAAAAAACACTTTTATATACAGTGATATGGACCTATTTATGATCTAAATATTTACAATGACTTGTGCATTTTAATTTTTTATGATGTGTTTATGTATGGGCAAGATGCCAATCCAAAATGTAATTAGCCAATGAATCGACAATACAATTGAATTCTCTCGGTATGTGTTGATATGTGATAAAATCAAATGACCGTTCCAAGAGGCGTACTCTTCGAAATAAACGAAGTAATGTAGGATCACGAACTGTGTAAACACGGTTTAGATGAGAAACCACGAGTTGGGAGTCTAAAAAGACCGATAAGGAGTCAATCCCGAGTGAGGCAACCTCTGTTAAGAGACCAATGACTGCATGGTACTCTTCGATATTGTTGGTTGCGGGACCTAAACAATTGGCTCCTGAAGAAATCAACTTGCCAGTGGGGGAATAGATCACCCATGCTGCGGAAGAGAGATTCCGGGTATGTCGGCTTGCACCGTCGGCGAATCCAAAGTAGGTAGACATCTGCGCATAAAGGCACGAGTCAAAGTAAGAGTAGATACATGAGGTTCACGCGCATACTAAAAAGAAAGCAAAAAGCAAACTAAGTACATTATGTACAAGAAGTAACCCGCGTAGGGTAATCTCACGCGTAGAAACGCTTGAGGTATAGCCCGTTGCGAGGCCGTGCCAATGGCGTACCATCACAATCGATTAGTTCATAGGCTCCTTTTTCTAAGACACGTTTTACAATGAAGGGGCCGTACCACATAGATTCAAGTTTACCTTTTCCAAGCTTATCATGCATCTGATCGTATTTAAGTACGAGGTCACCCTCATTGAAGATCCGAGGTTGAACGGATTTGTCGTATTGAGCTTTGACGCGTTTTTTGTGAGCTTCATTAGCCAAAGCGGCGTCGCGGCGGGTTTCATCTAGCTTAGCTAGGTATAAAAACCGTTCCTCTTCGGAAGTAGTGTGTGGAAGTAGCTCTATGGCTATCTTGAGTGATGGAATTTCACATTCAATCGGGAGAATGGCTTCTAGGCCGTACACCAGTTGAAATGGTGTAAACCCAGTAGCACTTTTCACCGAGGTTCGGTATGCCCACAGTGCTGAGAACAGAGCTGAGTGCCAATTGGATTTTTGGGTACCCACAGTGCGCTGAATCATTCTTTTTAGGACTTTATTAATGGCTTCAACTTGGCCATTAGCTTGTGGGTAATACGGGGTTGAGTTTTCGTGGCGAAAACCCAATTTGGCACTTAGTTCTTCGATCATATGGTTCCTAAAATGGGAACCATGATCGGTCACAATGGACTGTGGGACACCGAATCTAGCTATGATATGATTGAATATGAACTGCGCTGCTGTTTTGCCGTCTTCAGCATATGTAGGCATCGCTTCAGCCCATTTTGTAAAATAGTCGACAACTACTATGACATAGCTATGCCCCCCGGCTGAAGTGGGCTTACAGTGCATAAAATCGATGCCCCATTTGGAGAAGGGGCCGACGGCAATGACAGGATGGAGTGGAGCAGGATGCGAGCGCGTTTTGCTATGAAAGAATTGACATGGCGGACACTTCTTGACTATTTCAATGCAGTCTTTGAAAATTGAGGGCCAGAAGTATCCCGCTCGCAGTATTTTCTGGGCCGTAGCCATCCCAGAGAGATGACCACCACATGCTCCAGCGTGGCAGTCATTGAGAACGCGTTCCGCCTCATCTAAGGTCAAACAGCGTCGAAGGACAGTGTCGACACCACGTCGATACAAAGTATCGTTCACGATAAGGTAATATTTGGCGTGATGTCTGATACGTCGTCGTTCATCGCGGGTGAGATCGGGACGGAAGCGTTGGGTTTGGAGACATAAGAGAATATCCCCATACCATGGATCGGACGTGCTAATGAGGAACAATGATTCGTCGGGAAGAGAATCAATGGGCTCGGATTGCTCGGTAGCACGGGGCAGGTGACAAATTAACTCAGCGAAGACCAGATATTTCTTAGATTTGGCTTTGACAAATTCCAAGTCAAACTCTTGAAGGATGACAATCCAACGGGAGTACTTGCCCCCAAGCACTTGTCGTGTGAGGATATAGTACATTGGATTGAAATCGGCGATGACGGTGGTCCGGCGGAGTAAGATGTAGTGACGGAATCTCTGGACAGCAAATACTGTTGCCAGAGCCAGCTTTTCAACATGTGAGTAACGAGTTTCAGAGTCGAGAAGACTCTTGCTGAGATAGTACACCACATGTTCTATGCCGTTGTGGTCTTCCTGGACTAACACCATACCAATGGTGGAAATCGAGGCTGCGAGATAAAGGATGTAGTCCTGTGTGTAATTGGGGGGTTGAATCACAGGATCTTTGGTTAAGGCTGCCTTTAAATTGTCAAAGGAGCGTTGGGCTTCATCATCCCATATGAAGGGAACATTCTTCTTGAGAAGCCGCATGTAGCCTTTTGTTATCTCGGACAGATTGCAGATAAAACGGCGTAGAAAGTTTGCATGCCCTTGCAAACATTGAAGTTCTGGAATATTGGTAGGTGAAGGCAGGGCTATGATAGCTGCTACCTTTGCGGGATCTAGACGTATCCCGTTTTTGGAGACTATGAAGCCCAATAGTTTTCCGGCTTCTACACAGAAGACGCACTTATGCGGGTTCAAACGTATATTGTAGCGCCTGCACCTTTCGAAAATGGCAGTTAAGTGGTCTGGATGTTCTTCCCGAGTTCGAGAATGAGCGGGAAGGTCATCAAGATATGGCTCTACGATATGTTTGATGTCATGAAATGCGTAGGACATCGCCCGTTGGAAAGTTGCCCCGACATTTTTGAGGCCAAAAGGTAACTTCCGATATGCAAAGATCCCCCAAGGGCAGATAAAGGTCGTTTTGTGCTGGTCGGCTGGGAGGATATCGATCTGATTATAGCCAGAAAAGCCATCCATAAATGAAAAGATAACACTTCCGGCACAGTTATCGATGATCTGGTCAATAAACGGAGTTGGGTAGTTGTCCTTGGGACAAGCTTTGTTCAAATCACGGTAATCAACACAGACTCTGATCGTTCCCTGTTTCTTGGCTACGGGAACGATGTTGGATACCCATTCTGTCAATGGGACAGGATAGATAAAACCATCACGCAAAAGTTTTTCTACTTCTGCTTTAATGGCGGCTGCCTTACGAGGATGAACAGGTCGAAGTTTTTGCCGAACAGGTCGGGCACCAGGGAAAGTTGGGATTTCGTGGACCACGATCGAGGGGTCTATCCCTGGCATTTCTTCATAACTCCAAGCGAAAACATCGCGGAAAGTTTTAAAGTGGGCATTATAGAACTCCGTTTCGAGGGGAGTACATGTTTTGCCGATGTGTACGTTTTCCACGATACCAGGCTTCACTGAAATATCGATGGGAGTGGTTTCCATAAGATTGGCCAAGTTTCCTTCTGAAAATACTTCGTCGAGGGAAGTGGGGAACCTGGTTTGCACCATCCCAAGTGAAGGATTGGATTTGGTATCAGGCTCAATTGACTGAATGGTGGGGAATGAAGATCGATGATGAAAATCTCCCCAAGGTGGCTCATCACCACACATAACCTCTATGATTGATTCGTCAGTGGGAAAAATCAAGTTGAGAGGATCAAAAAATGGTGGGTGAGTTTCAGTCGAGAGCTGTGCCACTGTGTGATCAGTAGAACAGTCGACCCAATCTGTGGCTGATTGGATCGCGTCATATGCTGCAAGGTTTCTGTTCAAAGGCATGGAATTGCCATAGCCTTGGATCTGAGTAGGACTCGGAATCACCCATGAATCATCGGAAGGGGTGACATGTGATGAAATCATGTTGACTGGTTGAAGATGGGTTCCCAGCTCTGGAAAAACTCCAATGAGGGACGAATCCTTCATGAGACCAACACCTATGTCTTGGAACCGGTACCGAGGTTGATCCAATAACGGGACGGTATTGGTGGAGTTCGGATGGGAGTCTGGGATACAGTAATCCAGTTGATCAATAGTGACAATTTTCCCGTCATGAGGAAATTGTACAATCCGGAAGACTGTAGATGCTATGGCGGTCATGGCGTAGAACCAGTTCCGACCAAGTAGGAGATTGTAATCCAAAGGTGCATCTACGACTTCGATGTGTATGGATACTGTTTTTCCCCCCAGTTCAACACCGATTGAGGGAATGAGTCCATATGGTTGAAAACCATGTCCATCAAACGCCCTAAGAGTAGTGGGAGAACTTGTGACCTCAGGTGAGCCTAGGGCTCTCCAGCAGTTCAAAGACATAATCGACGTGGAAGCACCCTCATCTAACACAGTGCGGTGGATGACATTTCCACGGATTTTTGTATGCACCTGGAAGGCTAACTGGTGAGAAAGCCTAGGTTTAGCGTGCTCCAAGTTAAACATGATGGAGTTTGAAGTATCTGGGTCCAGTGCCCCCAGTGCTGAAAGTAGAGTTCTACGCTGCGTGGGGCAGTGTTGGAGAACCTCGAGAGTCGACATAGCGCAAGGTGCTTGAGCCAAATCCTCAACAATGTTGTAGTTTTGGGCAGCTCGCGCATTCGGATTGAATGTCGCCTTTCGTATGGTGCCCTTGGGTGGGCGTAGCACTGTATCCATCAGTGGTCTCTCGATATGGAGATGACCATTAGGAGGGGGAATAGGAATCGGATCTTCAACAGGAGATTTGCCTTTGGTTATCTCCGATTGTTTGTTTGAACTTGGAGGATTGTCATACGTCTTTGAACGAGTGGTGATGTTAATCTCCTCATTACTTGTCATTAGGATTTCGCGGTTTGTGGACATCTCTCCACGGGAAGGATTGGTCGGGTTGCCCCCTTGCGGGGATTCTTGGGCAACCATTTGCTGTTGCTATTGGGGGAAAGGGTCAGTTAGCACTGCCGGGCGAGAGGATCCTTTAACGAACTTGTGGACCTCGTCCTTGTAGGGACAGTCACGCGTATAATGATCATCTTGACAAATCAGGCAGGGAAACTTAGCTTTCCGACGTGGTTTCTGGTCATTCTGGGTAGGTTGTGGCTTGGGGTTCTCCTGCTGGTTCTTCTTGGGTTTGCCACGATTGTTTTTCTTCTTTCCTCCGGATGGTTGTGAAGTAGATTGGACTGCATTCACTTCGGAGGAGACTGCAGGAGAAGTGGAAGCTTTTGAAGCAGCCTGGGTAAAAGCGAGAGAAGAAGAAGCTTGTTGTCCCGTCGAGTTGGAAGTAGGCTGAGTCTTGACTGAACCAACAATACCGTCAATGGGTGGTTCAGTGGTAGGCTTTGTAGGATCAGTGTGAACGCGGGAGGCATGTGGCAGAAGTTCATGTAAAGTACCGGATTGAGTATATACCAAATCCATGTATTGCGCTGCTGAGATGGCTTGTTCTTCTGTAACCGGTCCGCGCATAGCAATATCTCTGGCTATGGGAGGCAAAAAGGATTTTGTAAACCAATCAGCAAGTAGTTGATCCGGAATAGGTGCCTTTATCAGCCTACGGCGTCTTCGCCACTCGTGGATGTGATCCGAAATATGTGTGGAAGTGGTTTGACACAGTGAAGTTAGCAGTTTTGTTCCAGTCTCATACCGGATGGGAAGCTGGAAATGTGTCAGAAACTGCATAGCCAAAGTATTGAAATCACGAAAAGAGTGCTGTGGCAGCTCGATGTACCATTTTGCTACCGTTCCGGTAAGCGTACGTTGGAAGAGCCGAAGTTGGATGGAATCATCCATCAAGGAGTTGGATGAACACCAAAGATGGAAGGTCATCACGTGGTTCTTGGGGTCTTCCCCGGGCTTTGCATCGAACTTGGGAATGTCCGATGGTAGTTTGGCTGGAATAGGTGGCCAATGAGGTTCATGCCATATAGGATCATTGATAAGCCTCGACAAATCTGGTAAGTCAAGTGTGGCCAAGAAGGGAAGTTGACGGTTGGTCTGCGGGTATGAGTAATAACCATGTGGTGCAGAGAACCCTGGAGGGCCCTGCATAGCATGCTGCTGTGTGTTATACCCATATGTGTTTCCCGCGGGATACTGCTGGAAGTTCTGCGGATAGTAAGCCATCTGGTTAACCGGTTGATTATAAGCAGCCGGTTGGTAAGTGTTCTGCTGAGTGGGTATGGTACCCTGAGGTTGTTGATACCCAGGAATGGTTGCTGTTCCTTGTTGGGGAAAAGTTCCTTGGAATTGTTGTGTTCCAGGGATGTTACCACTATATTGTGTAAGTTGCAGGTTTCCCATAGCAGGGTTGGGGGGTGGCTGCGACGGTGGTGTCCATGGAAGACTCGTTCCTGCTTGAGGGACGAGTGGAAATTGAAGTGATGGGTTCCATGGAGTTGTAGCAGCTGAAGGGTAAGGGAAGCCAGAATTCAGGTTGGGGGAAATTTGAGATTTCCCCCGGCTTGGTTCCAGTTTCCAAAAAGTGAGTACCCCCCACTCTGTGGGATTTGATGATCCCAAGAAGGAAGCATGCCTGACGGGGGTTGTTGAAAGTGAGGCCCGGTTGGAACACCGGAATAAGGTTGCCCACTGCCAGGTGGATTGTACATACCAAACTGAGTAGACGCTACTGGTTGGGAAGCTTGTTGGATCGAGCCAATAGGTTGTCCACCAGCAGTTAGTTTGGATGGCCCTATATGAGGAGGCTGTAGACTGGGAACTGGGTTCCCAGCAAAAGGTTGTCCTCCGACTGGTTGGGTTGATGGCCCACCAGTTGGAGGTTGTGGACTAACAATGGGGTTCCCAACAAAAGGCTGTCCCCCAGCTGGTTGGGTTGATGGCCCACCAGGGAGGGTTTGCATGTTGGAGTTAGGGACCATTGCAGTCGGTTGTCCACCTCCTGAAATAGTATAAATGGTGGCTGAAGGTGATCCTCCGGTTGAAACGGAAGATCCAGCAGTATGACTAGGTGTTCTTCCGCCGCTAGCCAAATATGATAGCATGGATTGGCCAACGGCGCCAAAAGTACCAATTTGCGGAGGAGGTCGTCCATATTGGACAGGTGAGGACGGAGAAAAAACTGGGTTATCCCTCATAGAATGTGCACCAAACATTGGTGATGACAGCAAATGTGGGGAATTTAGCCCAGGGGTATCGGCGTCATCCATAACGTGTTCAATGATAAGAGGACCAACGAGTACTGGGTCTGAGTTCACATCCTGAAAGAGATTTTGGGGATCCGGCAGGAACCTAGGTATAGTAAAGTCCGAAGGTCCTGAGCCGTCTGCAAAGGAATGATGAAATTCTGTGCTAGACGGGACGTTGGGATCCCTATAGTCAGAAGGTCGAGAAACGGGGGGGTATCTAGACGCTGTCGAAAGCATTTGCTCTGTGCTGCGTCTAAATTGTGCCGATGCTGACGGGGAGTTCGCTAGGCTAACCATACTAGACTGGATGGAAGCCATGATTTCATGTCCCGGTGGGAGGTTGGGTAAATGTAAAGTACGAGGTATGTTGCTAGAAGAACCTGTCTCCTGAGGATGAACACTGGGTGACGTAGTAATAACAGGCGGAAGTTCCGCCTGGGAAGTAATGAAGCCATAATCAGGTTCAAAAGGTGTGTCAGGTAGACAAGTGTCTTCAACGATTTCAACGTATCCGCTTGGGACTGAAATTAGGCCAGGTATGTCCTGGTCGGACCCTTCTGTGGTGCCAATAGATCCGTCTATATCATCGTGAAAAGTTTCTGATGGACGGGAAGTGTTGGCATCCTGTTGGCCCGGTTTTGCAACCAGGCTTAGTGCTATGGGCACCTGCTAACTAGTAGCAGCAGTTTCAATAGAAATAAAAACAATAAACTAAATAAACAATACTATTCATGGATCTAAACAAGAATCTAAGCAAATAATTTAAACATTTTAAAATCAAGAACAAGAAACATAAGAAATAATTTTTTGTATTAAAGAATGGGGGGGCAAGCAAGTGCTTGCGATATTACCTTCAATGGTGAAGGTTGATGTTGAGCAACTCCCAAGATGAGTAGCTCCAAACTCCAAGAGGTCTCCTTCTCCAAGGTTGCTTCAATGGCTAAAAGTGCTCAGGGGAGATTTCAGCAGCATAAGGATGAGATAATGGAAGGATGTGAAATGAGGAGCCCCTACCACCTTTTTATAGGTTTTGGTGGTGAGGAATACCATTTGTGGTTTTGTGGAAACCAAATGGTATTGACCAACATGGTTTAGGTACTTTTCCCTCCTTTTTCCTTTTTTGAATAAAAATAATATTTTAATTCCCTTTTTAATATTTTTGGGAATTTGGACCCTTTTTGAGGGTTTTTTATGATTTTCTTGGAAAAATAATCTTTTTTAATGGAAAAAGGGGTGTACTAAGGTCTTTTGGTGACCTTTTGTTGGTTTCAGAGGCTCAGATGGTGGAAAAGTGGACAAATGGGTCATGTGAGTAAGGGAATGAGCTAGTGAGCACTTTTTAGGTGTTAACACATCCGGTAGAAGGATGACCTCTGGTCTAGTACTCTGGGTTGTGCTAGGTTCAACTGCTGTAACTGTGTCCACTGTAACAGATAAATCTGGAATGACAGTGGAAGTCTCAGACATGCTAGTGGTTGCAGAAGCTGGAATAGATTCTGAGACTGTGCTGTGTGTGGCAGTTACGGGCGTAACTGAAGATGTTGTACGTATCGGCGGTGGAATGTTGCCTCGACCAGCACCGCGGCCAGGAGGAGCAGGGATGCGTGATGCAGGCGGACCAGAAGTCCATGGCGGTGGTGGTGGTGGAGGGCTTAGGCCCTGTTGTCTTCGTGATCTTCGTGGTTGATCTGACATGATGACAGGAAAATGAAAATCGGGGGCAGTACCGTAAACAAAGAACTCAAAAACTCTAATGCAGCCGAGTGTGCAAAAGAGGAGCTAGAAAAATCAAGGCTCACAGGCCAAAAAAGTAAGCTCTAAAATCTATACTGAGACCGATGTCTCAATAAGCGAGCTGATCAACAAAAAATGGCCAGAATGCCAACAAGCAGTCCCTACAAAGAAAAAATGACCCTCTACAAAGATGAGACGCCAAGCAAACTCCTAACTAAGAGCTGGAGACCTCAACAGGCTGTATCCTTCGCAAGGTGATGAAATCCAAGTCTAACAATACAACATGAGAGACCGATATATGAAGGATATCCCTCTACCGAAAGGGATCCTGGGTAAAAGAGCCCTAGTAGAATAGATACTAAGCTACCTCGTTCATGACACGTCGGAAAAGGTTTTGGGCACTTCAGCCTTCCGAAGAAGACAACGATCGATGTTGCCTTAGGGCGAAGTGGAGTGCGGTATTCCACAGAGTCCGTCCGGTTCTCAATCTCGCGGCCGTTTAACCCCTGAAAGTTAAAAACAGTCAGGAGGCCCCTCCACAAACTAGCTGTGACCATGTCAATAAGTACTAGAGGATTTTAGTTCCCTAAAGACAACGACTATGTCTCAGATGAAAATGACAAGGGGGAATTATTTTGATGCCTATCCCCGGTGTCCTACCTAACTACCAATTTCTTTTGATTTCCTCAAGTGAGGTTAAAGTTGGTTTAATTAGGGTGATTAATTTTAGTGGCTGTCTTTACTCAATCAGGTAGTGGACGTGAAACTTGATGGTGTTATGACGACTCAAACCATGCAAATGAGAATGAATCAAAAAATGAGCCTTTGTCTTCGATGAAATCTAGCTAAGGTAAAGATAGAGGTTCTTCGATCAAATATGCATAACAATTTTCACAAGCAATCAAAGTAGAAGATTTTTCTTTTTCTTTTCGATTTATAAGCAAAGCCAAACTGAAGTAAACACTCTCTTCAATGCACTGATTTTACAATCTACAATGCTTCTACAATTAGAATTTCTATGGCAAAATCAATGGTTCATTTCCCTATGCAAAATACTACTAGACTTTTTCAATTTAAACAACAAAATTGCTCTCAACTAATGATCTTTTTAATTTACTGAAAATGATAATGACTATATGACTGTAAAGACTACAGTATTCAGTAAAAGAGAATAAGGATGTTGAGTTGGTTGTGGTGAAAAAATCAAGTCAATGCAATCAAACTGGAAAAATGACCCATATGTCAAAAGTGCCACTAATTCAATCAATCAATCAAGCTCACAAACTAGGTAATAAGCACACCATACAGATTGGAAGTTAACCAGGATGCTAACAGGCAACAGTTTAGACTATCTGAGGCAGAGAGAAACTCAGGGAACCAAGCAAAAATAAAAAAAATTAAACACTTGCAGACACTACCGCGGGCTATAGTCTGGCTGAAACGCGGCACTGTGACAGTACCGCTCTGGTACGAAGTCCTGGGACGCGGTACTACCGCGCTGGAATCAGCTATGAGGGCGCGGTACTGTGACAAGGGAAAGCAAAAGCGCAACTTGAGAAGAAAAGATAAACATTTCAGGGTTGTTGCTAACCCAGGGGACTCAGTAATTAAACAGGGAGATAAATATTGCGAGGAGGGGTGAATAAGGGTCAAAAAGGACCAAGATTCAAACTGGTTTGAAGTGCAACAAAAACTCACAATTCAAAGATAAATGACTGTGAATTGAATCAATCAAGCAGTAATCAAAACCAGTGGAGTCGCCATTCTTGTTATGTGGAATTCTGCCCTACGGATAAGTCAAAATTCCCTTAGGCTAAAGCAGACTTTAACTAACTCTAGGCTAAGAACAAAACAAAACAAATGCTACCTTGAATCCCTAGATCTAACAAACATTTCAGGATTAAAATGTTGAAGAGAGTAGAAGGAGTTTAACTGACCTTCTATCCAAACGCTTGTCTTTGGTATTTGCTCCAAGCTCCAAGCCCTCACAAGTGAACCTGTTAAAATGGAACCAAAACACAAGTATGCACTATTCTCTAGCAACCTGAAACATGAGTTAGGATCTAAATCTATGAAATATACAAATCATATCATTAAAACAAGATTAACACAAATGATTTGGGAAAACAAGACAAGTTATTCCATTACAACTTGAAGAATACTTACAAAGGGTGCTTGATGTCCAAGCCAATCTTTCAACTCCAAGTGTCTTCTCCTCTAGCTATCTCCACAATGCTGTAAGACCATAAGTTTGGTGCTCTCAAGAGTCCTCCTCTTTCCAATGGCATGCCTCTCTTTTATAGTGAATGGTGAGGTTAACCAACAAGAGAGATGGGTGGATCTAAGGAGAGATAAGTGGATCAGGGTTTCTAATCGAAGGAGATGAGTTGAGATCGAATCAAGGAACCCAATCTTCCATTATCTTCGAAAATCCAAAATCCCACGAGCCAAGGGAAAAAAAGCTATTAAAAGAGTACCGCGCTTTGCAAAGACTTCAGAACGCGGCACTGCCGCGCTTTGTGGAAAAAGCAGAACGCGGTAGTGTCTAGTACCGCGTTTTGGAAAAATAACAAGGCGCGGTAGTGTGTGAAAATAAAGTCCAAGGTGGGTCAAAACTTGGCAGGGTGGATTCACCTTCAAGGTTGACTCATCATCTGTCTCTTCTGGATGGTTTAAAACAGTAGGGAAAGTGTCGTCAACCTGTTTTGTGATGGGGATGCGACACTGTGAAACATTGAGGTATAACATGCTGCTGCTGGGGAAGGAGAAAACAAGCCAGCTGGAATTTCTGCTACTGCTGGGAGAGAGGAAATCGAGCTAGCTGGAATTTCTGCTACTGCTCGGAGAGAGGAAATCGAGCTAGCTGCTACAGCTGCTGCTTCTGCTTTCTTCTCCTCTTTTGCAATGTAACTATACCATATACCTGTGTCCCTTATAACTACCTTTGCTGAGGCAGGGAATAAGATTTTCTGGGACGTTACATGTTTACGGAGCTCTGTCCCAATACTTTGAATTTCTGTTACTGCAGCTTGATGCATTTCTTTGAGCAGATGACTGTGTATTGATGACATTCCAATATAATGTTGGAGGTCATCAATGGCTAGGACATCAACATTCTTCACATATTCAGTTTGGATGCCCATCTCTTCCTTCACCTCAGAAAAACGTTGTTCCTTGCCTGGGAAATCATCAAGGGACTGAGGGAAACTCAACTTGCACTTGTCATGCACTTCATGGATTCTTTGATACAGACTGTTGCTCTTATCCATTGTCCCTCGGTTCTTGGTTATCAGCTTAATGCTACAATTTCTGCAAAATTCCAAAAGGGCTATGTCTTCATTGAAGCCATCTACAGATTTGAATGGGAGATGCTTGGGGAAATCCACCTTTCCTTCTCTCCATTCTATTTGGCTCATGACGTTTGCCTTAACCCGAGTATATTTAGCTTTAAGCCTATTGGCCTCTATATTAACTTCTTTTAATCTGACCATCATGGCCTTGAGCTTGCATACTTCATCAGTGATTAGCTCCTGAGTGTCATGCATTTGTTTTAGGATGCTGCAGGACAGCTCATGGAAGGGGATATATCTACCGTTCTGTTCTCTGCCTGCTCCAATTGTTCAACCAATGCTATCTTGTATGCTTCTAGATGGGACACCCTAGCTTCTGCATCATTCTTTTATGCTTCTACAATCATCATCTGGCCTGTCAGTTGTTCATTTTCTTCTTCTAGCTGGTTATACTTGGCTGACAGTTCTTTATGCTCAACGGACAGGCGATTATACCTATTCACCACGAGATCCTTGTAGGCTCGCTCATTGGCCACAGTATGTTGTATCATGCGAGCTCTCCTCTTAGTCGACTCAAATTCTTTAACTATGTTAGCCACGTTGTCCAGCGTTGCTCTTGCTGTCTCTACAGAGGCGGATGCCATAGCTAAAGGATCCTTGTTTATGTTCTGCATTACTGTGGTCTCCCGGTGAGTAACAATATCTTCCTAGAAGAGTCTCTTTATCCTCTCTTCCGATTTAAGGACCATCGCCTTCCTCTTGTTATCATAGACAAATTAATTCCATCTAGACACGGTATGCTCTTCCGATGGAGTATACGGGACGACTGGAAGATCTATAATATATATTTATGCTTCTGCGGGTGGGGTCTGGACTACCTGAGCTGGATCTGTACCCACATTCTGAGTACCAGAGAAACCTGCTTGTGCTATGTCCGCCTCCACATTTTGGGGGCTGGAGACACCTGCTTGAGGTATGTCTATTTCCATGTCCTGGGTTCCAGGGTCTCCTGCTTGGGCATCTTCAACTGCTTTGAGTTCTTCTTCCGCTTTCCACCCTACTTCAGCTTGTTGCCTTCCCTCTTCTTCTTTAGCTTTCTGCTGTCTTTCATCTTCCGCCTCTTTCCGCTGTTGGGCTTCCTCAACCTCTTTCTATAGCCTCTCACTTTCTGCTTCTTCTTGCACACTCGCCACCTCAGCTTCCTGCTGCAATCTGGCAACTTTAGCCTCTTGTAGTAACCTTGCTTCCTCTCTTAACCTTTGTTCTTCCTGGTCTCGGGCCTCATCTGCTTCCTTGTCTTTCTGCTGGCTGGTTTTCTGGGCCTTAGTAGAGCTAGAGCTTGCTCCACTACCTTGGCGACAGATCCGTAGCTCAGCCATGTTTCTAATACCTCTGAATGCCTCTTCCTCGGCATCATAATAGTGAGCGTACTCAAAATGAGCATAAATCTCTATACAATGCTCGGCAACTTTTCCCTTCCTGTCATTCCTATGGAATATTACCTCGCCGAAGTGGAAGGCTTTCATCTCCTGAACAAACTCCTTGGCTGAGGCAACCCCTGAGAATTTGTATGCTCCTATGTAGAAGGGTAAAGGCGGGAAAGAAGCCTTATGTTGTCTGTTAAGCACTACTCCAATTCCGTCCAGGAAAATTTGTCTCACTGTCTCCTTAAAGACCACATAGTCTGTAGCATACCTCGGCAAGATATATGGAGCTTTAGTCCCTCCAAACATTCTGAGGTAGGTGCCTTGCTCTGAAAAATAAAAATCTTCATAGTTTTCGAGGACCTCCATAGCATTCTCCGACAGACAGTTGGGCTCTTCCTTGAATATCTGCTCATATAGGGGCATGATGAACCCCTCACAGATGAGCTTATAGCTGGGTTTATAATTTTGAGCCCACAACATCCTGAAAGCGGTATAAACCGGGGTGTTGGCCTTGTCCCACGTGCAGCCTAAGATGGGAAAAGATAGCTTGGCCAAAACACAATCAATAATATATGAAGACATGTAGAATTCTGCCTTCTTTAAGGGTAGACCTTCTCTTGCAGCAACTACCATTGATGCCAAATTGTCTGACAGGAGAGTATCCCAGTCAAACACCGTTCCTTTGAATGCCACGAAGTGGATGATGGGAACCCACTAAATCTTGTATACGGTGCCATCAGGAATACCGAATATTCTGCACAACATCAGGGCGATTAACCTAAAAGGAGGTCTTAGATTCTGCACATCATACTCGTCATTACCTCTCTTTCATAAGTGCTTTCCTGCAACCAATAATTTTTTGGCCATTTCAATATTGTTCATCTGGCCCAACCATTCATCACTCAGGGCTTGCTGGGGACGTGGGAATTTATAGGCTGCGGCAAGATATGCTAGGTGGAATGAGGCGATGGCTATTTTCCCGCTATCTTGTATTACTCTTGTCTCCGCATCAGTATGTTCGAGTATCCACCTGATTACTTCAGAACATGGGAATAGTTCAGGGCGGGTAACATCTCTAGCTATGCCTGAGGTTCTAATGTTGAGATAGATCTGCCCCTCTTCTAGCAACATATCCGGGATATCTTGGTCCTTGATCATTCTGTAAATATTGCCCCACCGGATTTCGGGAGGAATACCGGTGGTGCACCTGGTATCTTGGAACATGGTCTCAGTCCTAAGTGGTGATGGCTGAGGTTCCGTCATCTTTGCTTTCTTCCTACCACCTTTTGGCATTTTGACTTATCCCTGGCAATGACCAAATACAAGTCATTATAAAACATGTGTAACCTGTTATGAGATCTTAACAAAAGAAGGGTCATTTCAACATGCTAATGAGATGTATAAACTAGTTAGGAAGCTGCATGTTGAGAAAGCAAAATCACCATTCCAAGTAAGAAACATAGTTCTAAGATTTGGCTACAGAGACTTGATTCTCTTAAAGGGGCAAAGTTTGGAATGTTCTCGAAAGGATAAGTACACGTCGCAGAAACAACCTGTTCCCGGTCTAGCCCTAGGAGAGAGGGTGTCTTCCATGGTTGTACTTCGAACGTTTAACAATGGGTGAGCTCGGATCGAAGTAATATTATGACGAAACCAGGGGCCGGGACACAATCACCAAAAGACGAGGGATTTCATCCGACCACCACCGCGATTATTAAGATTTATGAGAAGCTGTGTGGTCGGCTTAGATTTTAAACGAGGGTGATGACGCTTGAAATATAGAAACACGGGTAGAGATAGTCATGGCTTTGGAAGAGATGCGAAACTACGGGGCTTCGGCGGCCTTAAAAATAAAACAAATGACAATATATGGCCATGCTATGGACGAGAAAAAATCAAGAGTACCTTGACGTGGAAAAGGGAAAACAAATAATGGTTAAAAATCCTACCTGGAACCGTGAAGATGGCTGAATGAGGTGGATGCGGACGTGGACGAATGAGCTGAGATGGAGCGATCTGATGCATCATTCCAACGGCGTTTGTTAATCGAAAAATAGCAATGTGGTTGGTCCAAACCCCAACCTCCCATTTAAACAAGTTGGACACGTGCGACATTTAATATGGTGGGTGGTGCATTTAAAATGAGGCCTTAATATTTGTATGTCGTGGTCACATCGAGCCGCCTCGGTGTCCGTGCGCAACCGCCACCTGCGGGATGGACTCATGAATTCCACCCACCATTGCGGGATGATAAAGCAAAGGATTCGACATTTCGGAAGAGATTGGCAAATCCTTTCGAAACGCGACCTTAAGAGAGCTGTTGCAAGCGTTTTACGGAGTTGTCCCGCAGTTTCGGGGAAATATATGATTTCTTTCCGCCATTTTAATGGAAATAAGTCCATAGCTTCCGCAATTGCGGAATGATATCGTGAAGGCTCCCGCTGTTTTGAGAGGATAGGCAGAAGGCTTCCGCAACTCGGAAAAAATTCAAAGTCTCCACGGGGTTTCGGAAAGACAACGCGAAGGCTCCCACAGTTGCGGAAGGCTTTCGTGAAAAGCGTCCGCAATTTTGTGAGAGAGAGGACTTGATTCTTTTTCGGCGGCTCCAGGTGAGATTCGCAAATTGCTCCCATAGTTTCGGGAAGATAACCTGAATGGTTCCGCAGAAAGTCTCTCGGTGGGGTTTTGGAAAGACAACGTGAAGGCAGTTGTGGAAGTCTTTCGTGAAAAGCGTCAGCAACTTCAAGACTTAAAAGATTTTCAAAAGAGACTAAGTCACTCGGCGGCTCCCGGGGAAGATTGGCGAGTGACTCCCACAGTTTCGGGAGGATAAGTTGAATGGTTCTGCAACTGCGGGAGGAAAAGCCAAAAGGTTCCGCAAATCTCGAGAAATAGTTTCTAAGTCCCTTTCGGAGTTTCGGGGAGGTTTGGTGAATGGCGCCCGCCGTTTCAGGAAGCTTTCTTGAATTCTTCTGCCGTTTCGGAAGGAATTCGCCAATAGCTTCCGCATCTTTCCAGCAAAATTTCTAAGTCTTTTTCGAGAGGTTTATGCAAATAGCTCCCGCCATTTTGGGACGAAAACTCGAAAACTTCTGCAACTACGGGGAGCCATCCTGAAAAGCTCTGCATCTTCGAGAAGATTTCACGAATTCTATCCTTTGGAAGAAAACTTGGGAACTTTCAAAGCAAGATTTTCAGTTGAAAAACAGAGTAAAAAGTGGAAATGGCCTCTTAAGGCAGCCTTTCTAAAAAATAAAAGGAGGGGCCCCAATATGTACAAAATTTTTTGGGGGGATGTTGCTGCAACAACAATTGGCGATTCGCTGACGAACATAGATCTCTAAAAATTCCTCTCCATGATTCGAAACTTTATTAAAGACATCCATCTTAGGTGCAATACCCAGCTGAGCGTTTAAATTTCAGTGAGGGAAGAAGGCACTTTACCTGCTAGCCATTGGGGACAGGGGAGCTTTGACAGAGACATCTTTAAAACTCTCAAAGGGCCAACAAATGAGATTCATTTTAGAAGGATCATCTTTCAGATGGTTACTATTGTCGGACTCCACAGGATTTGCAACACTTTCTCATGGACATTATTGCTCTTGTTCCTCATTCCCATGCCGCTTGCATCCTTTTGGATGTTTTTACTTTGGACAGCTTAGCTGTTTGAGCCTTCCAGAGATATTTTCTTTAGACATGATCTTTGATTTAGGCTCCTCAATCCATAATGTCCTTTTGTGTGAGTTAGAGATTTTATTTATTTGATCAAGCCTCATGGACAGAGAGGAGCCTATTTTGGGCTGTGTCTTTTGGACAACATTCTTGATTTTACATGCTTTGCTTTTGTCTTAGCCATGCTTTAATTGAGGCGAGAATCTCTGGAAAACAGACCCTTGAATAAAAGCCATTTTGGCTGTTAAATTTGCAGCATGGAGTCATTTCAATACCCTATGTCCTTGAGATGTGCTACTTTCCATGGGTCCAACTTTAATAACCTTCTTGAGATGCGTTTAAGTGTGAGAGTGGGTGCAGCCAAAAGATAGTAATGAAGATGGTCATAGGTCTCTACTATTTAAACAGGATTAGTGTGACTAGCAGAGTAGGCTTCCTTCCTTCTGAAAATTTCAGCGATAGCACAATACACAGATAGACCTTATTCGAGCATAGTTCCAGACTCATGGGTTGTGAGATTTCTTTAAGAGACCTATCTTTGATGAGACACTCAACCACAAGGGCTTTCAGAAAACAAACTTGTTGCAAAGGTTGAAATGACAAGAAAAGAAACAAAATGGCCGAAAATAAAGCAAACAAAAGGCTAAAGCAACAATAAAAGAAAATCTTATTTATGTACAGAAAGTCTCAGCGAGACTATGCAAAGTATTGCTTCAGGGTGAGGCCATTGAGAGGAAGGGTTACTTCTTCTCCCTCGAGATTTGTCAGTTTATAAGCGGATGGGCCTATCTTTGCCGAAATTTGGTACGGGCCTACCCATAAATGTTGGAATTTCGTATGCATTCCTTTGCCTTCATGATTGTGGTCCCATTTCAGGACTAAGTCCCCAACTTCAAAACTTCTTTTACCGAACTTCCTCTTATTGAACCATCTCTTAACTATGTCTTGGTGTTGATGGAATCGGTCTTTTGCTTTTTGTCAGGCTTCTTCAAGTTGAAGTAGGGTATTAATCCTGGATTGCAAGGCTTGGCTACCAGAACCCCGAGAGGCTTGGGATAACTGTAAAGATGGGAGCAAGATATTGGGAGGGAGGATGGCTTCCTTGCCATAGACAAGGGTGAAAGGGGAAACCCCTAATGCATTCATTGGAGTCACCCTATCGGCCCATAAGGCATTTGGGAGAGCCACATGCCAACTTCGTTGATTTTCTATCACAGTCTTTTTTAGAATTCGAATGAGGTTTTTGTTTGACGATTCAGCTAATCCGTTCCCTTGAGGGTAATGATTGGCTGAGTAGTGCAACTTGATTCCCCATTAATAAACAAATTCATTTATCTTGACAGACGAAAAATAGGAGGCATTATCAAAAACAAGGGAAATTGGAACCCCAAACCTAGTTATGATGTTCTCCCTCAAGAAGCTGATGACTGCATCTTCATTGATCTTGCGCAATGGGATAGCCTCCGTCCACCTGGTGAAGTAGTCAGTAGCAGTCAGAATGTATCGGTGTTGTAGAGAAGAATTTGGGTTTATCTCCCCAATGGAATCAATGCCCCATTGTTCAAAGGGCTCTGAGATAATAATAGGCTACAATGGTCCTGCTGCCTTGGGTAGCTTCCCAGCGCTTCTTTGACATATATCACAATTTCGTGCATATGCATGGGCATCACAGAATAAAGTGGGCCAATAATATCCCACTCTTAGTATTTTATGAGCTGTCGTATCCCCGGAATAATGTCCTCCAGCAGGTCCTTCGTGCAACTCTTTGATGACCTTTTCTGCGTCCTCCCTTTCCAGGCATCTAAGAAAAATTCCATCAAAATTCCTCCTGAAGAGCACACCATCCATAATCTGGTAAGCTATCGATTTTAGGCAAAGCGCCCTTCTCTGTTTGGAGCTCCAATGCTCAGGTAGATATCCGCTCTGCAGGTAATGCACTAAGTCCCTATACCATGATTCGGGTGCTGTGAAAATTGGGAATATGTCGACCATATTCAACTCAACTTCATTTGCCCAATCCTGCTCTTCTTCTGTCTGATGTTTCGCAAGTAATTTACATAGGCTCTTCCCTTTGATGATAGTAGCGGGTTTGAATTCTAGATCATATTCTTGAAGAGCCGTAACCCAGTTCCCTCTCCGCTCTCCTAATTCCTTTTGAACAAAAAGGGATCTAACAGCTGGGTGAGGGACTATAACTTTATTTCTATTCTTCAAAATGTATGGTCTGAAATATTTCACTACCTTGAACACGGTGTATGCTTGTTTGTCTACTATGGGGTAGTTCAGTTCAACACCTTGCAGACCAGTGCTCATGAACGAAATCGGGTATTCATCTCGTAACTCCACCTTTTGAGTAAGTACCGCAGCAAGGGAATCATACGAAGCAAATGTGTATAGGATAAAATCTTTATCGAAGTCTGGGCTTCTTAAGGAAGGATCTTTGGCTATAGCTTCCTTAATATCTCTGAATGCATCCTTTTCTAAGTCCGTCCACTTGAATTGTACATTCTGCTTGATCATTTGCTGTAAGGGTTTAACAATTTGAGCGAAATCAGGGACAAATCTTCGGACAAAGTTAATAGTGCCCATAAATGACTGCATAGGTTTCTTGCCGTGGGGCATAGGGATCTTATTGATAGCTTCCACTCTTTCTTGATCTATTGATATTCCCCATTTTGAGATGGCATGACCAAGCAATTTACCTTCAAGGACAACAAACACACTCTTCTTGGGATTCAAAGAAATACCATATTTTTGGCAACAATAAAAAATATGCCTTAAGTGAAGGACATGATCTTCTCTTTTCTTAGAAAAAACTGTCACGTCATCCAGATAAACAACAACATAACGACCACCCAATCCTCGAAAAGCAACATCCATTGCTCGCTGAAATGTGGCTCTTGCATTTATTAGGCCGAAAGGCATCCTCCTGTATGCGAAAGTTCCCCACTTAGTACGGAAGATAGTCTTCAGCCTGTCTTCTTCGGCTACTAGTACTTGATTGTAGCCAGAAAAACCGTCAAGGAGGGAGAAAAGTTCTGAGCCTGACACTATTTGGAGAATCTGCTCCATTGAAGGAACTGGGTAATTGTCTTTATCTGAGGCCTTGTTTAGATTCCTAAAGTCAACACATAGCCTTATTTCTCCTGATTTCTTCCTGACAGGGACTAGATTAGCAACCCATTCTGAATGTCAAACCTTAAAGATTATTTTAGCGTCCAACAGTTTTTTCAACTCCTTTTGAATCAGGGGTTCTAGAGTAGGATGCATCCTCCTTAATTGTTGTTGAAATGTCTTGATACCCGCTTTCATTGGTATGACATGCTGAATAATGCGGACATCATATGTCTTCAGATCCTCATATGTCCAAGCAAAGACATCTTTGTATTGCCGGAAAAGCTTAATAAATTTGTCTCTTTCTCCTGGCGAGCAACACTTGCCAAGATTAATAAATTTGGGTTCTGCTTCGGTACCAAGATTTACCAGCTCGTGTTGTAATGACGAGCTGTTGGTATTAGTATTCGCTGGATTTCTGAATTTGCTTTGTAGATCAAAGAGTAACTCTAATGACCTTACTCCCTTGGGAATGAAATTCCCTTTGGCTGGATCTATCTTTTGTAGATTAGAGTCATGTTCATCTTCATCTATGGCAGCTTCTTGGAACATGTCTTCATTTGTTAGGAAGTCAATAATCTGATCGTCATCATCAAACACTCTGAAGCTCGTGATATTGTCTAGGACAGAAGACCTGAAAACCAATTCGATCAAGCATTTGTTATTAGTTGGGACTAATCTGGAAGCGGATGTAGCTAGTAAATCAGCTGCAGCATTTTGTAATCTAGGAACAGATTTTATGTTAAAAGCATCAAAATGTACAATTAAATCCCATACCTCAGCCTGATAACCTTTTAAGTGAGGCGAAAGGCAGTGAATGGTGTCTCTCACCTGCCTTACAATTATCTCTGAGTCGCCGAAAACTTTTAAATATTTGACATTCAAACCAATAGCTTTCTTTAATCCGTGGATCAAAGCTTCATATTCAGCGGTGTTATTAGTGCAGTCGAACTCTAATCTGCAGGATAAGAAATATTTGTTCCCTTCAGGATCCATCAGAACACAACCGGCTCCTGATCCTTCCGATGTTTTGGAACCATCGAAGTATAGAATCCAAAAAAATTTGTCTTGTCTGACTACGTTAGTGTCTCTATGATCTAATTTAGTGACCAAGATGACTATGTTACAGTCAATCTCGCCAGTCCGAGAAAAATGAAGGAGATCGGACTGTTTATCTAATTCATGGTTCACAGTTTCAGATTGGTAGTTACCCAGACCAATTTCTAAAAAATAATTTCCCAAGACCGAAGATGAGAATTCCACGGCTTCATTCTCTCCTTCCAATTGGGTTACATTTTGTTTCATGTGTGGCTCTCTTAAGACTTTGATTTGGTTTTGTTTGTTTTGATATGGCAGCCATAGGTGAGACCAATCGGTTGCAAAATAACCATTTAGTTTCGTGGACCAATCTCTGCTTAATATCAGCCCATAGGCTTCAGGAATATCAACCACCATGATATCAATGAATTGACATACTCGAGAATTAGCGGATAGCCTAATAAGGACATCTTTCACTTCTCCAATAACTTTCACAGCAGTCCTATCCAATTGTATAATTTGAGTGGGAGATGGGGTAGGTTGACCGTTTATCTTCCTACAAATGGACAATGGCATAACATTTGAGGATGCCCTGGAATCTACCAAGCAAGTATGAACATTATGATTAAAAATTTCAAAGGTTAATAGAAAAGGCAAGGTCTGAGATTTGGACTTCCCGCCAATACTTGCTTCATTGATTTCAGGATCTTCCTGAGTCTCTACTAACGGGGTGTTGGGTTGGGTTTGGAGAGCCTGCAACAACTTTTCTCGTTGCTGTGGCAAACCACACATGTCAAATATCGAGACGTTTGCTTTAACCTTCTTAATGTCTTCCATAATATCATAACCCATTTCACATTCTTTTGGGGCTTTTGCTGGGTCCAGTAATTTGCTCGCAATTGCTTTAGGCTGCTGAATAGTTGCCTCAACTCTTGGCTGTTTGAAAACCATAGGGGTGTCATCTTTGGGTTTTTCGACTGTAACATCCGTGGTTGGCTACTTAGTGGGTATCGGGTTAGGCTTAGGTTGAGGTAGAATAACAGGGATGTGTCTCTTAGGCTTGACGGTCATCGGACTAGACACTGGATCTACAACAGGGCCTTTGCTGCGAGTGTTAATGTTTACATCAGAGAGAATATTTTCTGTGGATTCATCTTTCACTAATTCAGCTGAAGGTGTCCAATCCCACAACACCATTGTGGTATCTGGGGTGGGTTCTTCTATCTCAGGGTCTTGTCCGTCTGAAGGATCATCATGATCAGAAATCTGCGCATCTAGCATTTGATTCATCACCAAACTCATAGAATTGATCCATTGTGGGCAGCTCTTTTCAATGTGCTGCTCTTGATGAAAAGTATAGAAATTATCCATTCCTATTTCGTTTAGATTTAATACTGGGGAATTGTTTGATGGTGGATGTGATTGATCATTGTCCTCTCTTTTCTTGTAAAATGGTTTAAAAGGCTTCTTGGATGTACTGGTTGTCTTATCCTTCTCGAGATCTATTATTTTGTTAGACAACTTTTGCATCATTTTAACCACGTTCTCCATATCAGCTGATGATTCTTCCTTATTTCTTGTAAGCAGTAGAGGTTTCCTGGTGGCTACTGTTTTTGGTTCATCTTCTAATGCGTGTTTAGCAATGCTATCGGTTTCTTCTTCAACTTTCCTAGCCTCTTCAAAATTTTCAGTTAAAGAAACTTTCTTAGCTCTTTTTACAAACATTGCTATGGGACCATCCAAAGCTGTTGTATAATATTCAATCAGAGATTCTTCAGCTGGCTTAGTTGTTTCACTAAAATTATTTAATAGTGTCGTAAATCTCTGGTTGAAGTCCTGAACCTTTTCTTTCTTTTCCATCATCATGGATAGCAATTCTTTCATGAGTGTTGCTACGGTTTTTTGATTCCCATACTTCTTTAAAAAACAATTTTCAAATTCTTCCCAATTAGAAATCGAACTGGCCTGCAAGCTAAAATACTAGGAGGAAACCTTTGGTTCAAAAGTGTATGGGAAAAGCCTACACACTACATCCTCATGTTGCACAATTAACAGACTCAAAGCTAAATAAAATCTCTTAAGATGGTCTTCCGCAGAGATACCTCTACCTAGATCGTACTTGGGTAAGACTTTCTCAGGATTCTTAGGCAGATTATGAAATAGTCCATTTATGTTTAAAGCTCCCCTTGTCCTCCAAGCAGGTACATCCATTGCTGTTCGTGGAGAAATGGGTGGAGAATTGTGTGAAGAATTTCTTTGAGAGAGTAGATCTTCAAAATCTTCCGGATCTGAAATATTCTGAAACTTTTCTAGATCTAGATTTTAAGGAGTTTCTAGATCTTCTTCCTTTACGGGGTTTGATATTTCTTCCAAAGAAATATCAACCAATTCTTCAAAATTTTGCACAACGATTGAATCACGAGTGTACTGTTTTTCTTTCCTAGGAGCTCTTCTTCTTGGGAGAAAACTTATTGCGTTTAAACCCCCAAGTTGTCTAACGTAAGCACGTGAATGCCTTCTGAGATTTTCAACTTCTGAGAGAGGGGCAACGTACAACGTTCCCTGATGTTCAGAATCGGAGTTAAGATTTTCTTGATTTACCAATCCAAGGGTCGGATTATCTGAAATTACTGTTTCAAACAGGTTTTCAGTGATATTTCTATTAATGGATGAGTCTCCGATATCATCCATACACTGTCGGCCCTCCTTCTAGCGCCAAAAACTGTTGATGCCTCGGAGATTGCAGCATCAATCAGAAAGGGATTCTCCCCGATAGATTATCCCAATTAGATTATCTATCGTTTGGAATAGGGAATCCGTTCGGTTAGCAGTTCCGGCAACCGTGGGTTTGGATTTTTATTCCGATTATACTGGTTATGGCCCGATCCACCGTTCTTTTGATTTTATATTTTATAATGATATGCAAGTGCCTAGTCTAAATTTAATCTAATGCAAAACTGGAAAAACAGATCTAAGTCTAAAACTGAAATAAATCTAACTATCCCTGGAAGGAGCAAATTTAAAGCATGAGCAATGAGCTGTAGGAATTATCTTAAAGAATAAACAGACAAACATTAAATCTTAAAGAGAAAGCTACAGCATAGATAAAAGATATCATAAGATAGCTTCTAATTAAATATAACACATTCCATTACTCATGAAAGAGAGAATTCATTTGCAAAGAGAGAAGAAAGGTCATTTAATACAATGAAATAATTCAAGACAGTAATAAAGATCTCACAGCAAAGTATAGCAGACACAGGAATAATCCACAATGCATCCAATCTCCATTCTCATGCAAAACGTCCTCTCCAGGCTCTTATTAGAAGATTTTATTTTCTTAAAACATGTGCAAGATAGCTCGTACAAGTCTAGAAAATAATTCCCTGCCAAAAGCCCTTTACATTCCTTCCTACCTTTCTATTTATAATGTTATAAAATTCCCTTTGGGCTGCCACCTGGCCTTTGACACTTGTCACCTACAGAATTTTCCCCTTATAATAGACAAAAATGTGACCTCCCCTTTTAAACAGAAAATTATTTAAAAAGAGAAGGACAGCTGTCCCATAGCTCCATGTTTTGTACATATGAAAGCCCAAAATACAAAAAATCAGAATTAATGCTTCTAATGTCAGCGCCTTCACTCCTGGACATGCGCTTCAGTTGGAAGAGAGGCACTCAAACTAGTTGCTGATGCTGCTGCTGCTGGGGAAGGAGAAAACGAGCCAACTGGAATTTCTGCTACTGCTGGGAGAGAGGAAATCGAGCTAGCTGGAATTTCTGCTACTGCTCGGAGAGAGGAAATCGAGCTAGCTACTACAGCTACTGCTTCTGCTTTCTTCTCCTCTTCTGCAATGTAACTATACCATATACCCGTGTCACTTATAACTATGTTTGCTGAGGCGGGGAATAAGATTTTCTGGGACGTTACATGTTTACCGAGCTCTGTCCCAATACTTTGAATTTCTGTTACTGCAGCTTGATGCATTTCTTTGAGCAAATGACCGTGTATTGATGACATTCCAATATAATGTTGGAGGTCATCAATGTCTAGGACATCAATCTTCTTCACATATTCAGTTTGGATGCCCAGCTCTTCCTTCAGCTCAGACAAACGTTGTTCCTTGCCTGGGAAATCATCAAGGGATAGAGGGAAACTCAACATGCACTTGTCATGCACTTCATGGATTCTTTGATACAGACTATTGCTCTTATCCATTGTCCCTCAGTTCTTGGCTATCATCTTAATGCTACAGTTTCTGCAAAACTCCAAAAGGGCTATGTCTTCATTGAAGCCATCTATAGATTTGAATGGGAGATGCTTGGGGAAATCCACCTTTCCTTCTCTCCATTCTATTTGGCTCATGACGTTTGCCTTAACCCGAGTATATTTATCTTTAAGACTATTGGCCTCTATATTAACTTCTTTTAATCTAACCATCATGGCCTTGAGCTTGCATACTTAATCAGTGATTAGCTCCTGAGTGTCATGCATTTGTTTCAGGATGCTGCAGGACAGCTCATGGAAGGGAGATATATCTACCATTTTGTTCTCTACCTGCTCCAATTGTTCAGCCAATGCTAGCTTGTTTGCTTCTAGATGGGACACCCTGGCTTCTGCATCATTCTTTTCTGCTTCTACAATCATCATCTGGCCTGTCAGTTGTTCATTTTCTTCTTCTAGCTGGTTATATTTGTCTGACAGTTCTTTATGCTCAACGGATAGGCGATTATACCTATTCACCACAAGATCCCTGTAGGCTTGCTCATTGGCCACAGTATGTTGTAGCATGTGAGCTCTCCTCTTAGTCGACTCAAATTCTTTAACTATGTCAGCCACGTTGTCCAGCGTTTCTCTTGCTGTCTCTACAGAGGCGGATGCCATACTAAAGGATCCTTGTTTGTGTTCTGCATTACTATGGTCTCTCGGTGAGTAACAATATCTTCCTGGAAGAGTCTCTTTATCCTCTCTTCCTATTTAAGGACCATCGACTTCCTCTTCTTATCATAGACAAATTCATTCCATCTAGACACGGTATGCTCTTCCGATGGAGTATACGGGACGATTGGAAGATCTATAATATCTATTTCTGCTTCTGCGGGTGGGGTCTGGACTACCTGAGCTGGATCTGTTCCCACATTCTGAGTACCAGAGACACCTGCTTGTGCTATATCCGCCTCCACATTTTGAGGGCCAGAGACACCTGCTTGAGGTACGTCTATTTCCATGTCCTGGGTGCCGGGGTCTCCTGCTTGGGCATCTTCAACTGCTTTGAGTTCTTCTTCCGCTTTCCCCCCTACTTCAGCTTGTTGCCTTCCCTCTTCTTCTTCAGCTTTCTCCTGTCTTTCATCTTCAGCCTCTTTCCGCTACTGGGATTCCTCAACCTCTTTCTGTAGCCTCTCACTTTCTGCTTCTTCTTGCAGTCTCGCCACCTCAACTTCCTGCTGCAATCTAGCAACTTCAACCTCTTGTAGTAACCTTGCTTCCTCTCTTAACCTTTGTTCTTCTTGGGCTCGGGCCTCATCTGCTTCCTTTTCTTTCTGCTAGTTGGTTTTCTGGGCCTTGGTAGAGCTAGAGCTTGCTCCACCTCCTTGGAAACAGATCCACAGCTCAACCATGTTGCTAATGCCTCTGAATGCCTCTTCCTCAGCATCATAATAGTGAGCGTACTCAAAATGAGCATAAATCTCTTTACAATGCTCGGCAACTTTTCCCTTCCTATCATTCCTATGGAAGATTACCTCACCGAAGTGGAAGGATTTCAGCTCCTGAACAAACTCCTCGGCTGAGGCAACCCCTGAGAATTTGTATGCTCCTATGCAGAAGGGCAAAGGCGGGAAAGAAGCCTTATGCTGTCTGTTAAGCACTGCTCCAATTCCATCCAGGAAAATTTGTCTCACTGCCTCCTTAAGGACTACATAGTTTGTAGCATACCTCGACAAGATATATGGAGCTTTAGTCCCTCCAAACATTCTGAGGTAGGTGCCTTGCTCTGAAAAATAAAAATCTCCATAGTTTTCAAGGACCTCCATAGCATTCTCCGACAGACAGTTGGGCTCTTCCTTGAATATCTGCTCATATAGGGCATGATGAACCCCTCATAGATGAGCTTATAGATGGGTTTGTAATTTTGAGCCCACAACATCCTGAAAGCGGTATAAACCGGGGTGTTGTCCTTGTCCCACGTGCAGCCTAAGCTGGGAAAAGATAGCTTGGCCAAAACACAATCAATAAGATATGAAGACATGTAGAATTATGCCTTCTTTAAGACCAGAACTTCTCTTGCAGCAACTACCATTGATGCCAAACTGTCTGACAGGAGAGTAGCCCAGTCAAACACCATTCCTTTGAATGCCACCAAGTGGATGTTGGGAACCCACTGAATCTTGTATACGGTGCCAACGGGCATACCGAAGATTCTGCACAACATCAGGGCGATTAACCTGAAAGTAGGTCTTAGATTCTGCACATCATACTCGTCATTACCTCTCTTTCTTAAGTGCTTTCCTGCGACCAATAATTTTTTGTCCATTTCAATATTGTTCATCTGGCCCAACCATTCATCACTCAGGGCTTGCTGGGGATGTGGGAATTTATAGGTTACGGCAAGATATGCTGGGTGGAATGAGGTGATGGCTATTTTCCTGCTGTCTTGTATTACTCTTGTCTCCGCATCTGTATGTTCGAGTATCCACCCGATTACTTCAGAACATGGGAACAGTTCAGGGCGGGTAGCGGCTCTAGCTATGCCTGAGGTTATGATGTTGAGATAGATCTGCCCCTCTTCTAGCAACATATCCGGGATATCTTGGTCCCTGATCATCCTGTAAATATCACCCCACCGAATTTCGAGAGGAATACCGGTGGTGCACCTGGTATCTTGGAACATGGTCTCAGTCCTAAGTGGTGCTGGCTGAGGTTCCATCATCTTTGCTTTCTTCCTACCACCTTTTGGCATTTTGACTTATCCATGGCAATGACCAAATACAAGTCATTATAAAACATGTGTAACCTGTTATGAGATCTTAACAAAAGAAGGGTCATTTCAACATGCTAATGAGACATATAAACTAGTTAGGAAGCTGCATGTTGAGAAAGCAAAATCACCATTCCAAGCAAGAAACATAGTTCTGAGATTTGGCTACAGAGACTTGATTCTCTTAAAGGGGCAAAGTTTGGAATGTTCCCGAAAGGATAAGTACATGTCGCGGAAACAACCCGTTCCCGGTCTAGCCCTAGGAGAGAGGGTGTCTTCCATGGTTGTACTTCGAACGTTTAACAGCGAGTGAGCTCGGATCGAAGTAATATTATGACGAAACCAGGGGCCGGGACACAATCACCAAAATACGAGGGATTTCATCTGACCACCACCGTGATTATTAACATTTATGAGAAGCTGTGTGGTCGGCTTAGATTTTAAACGAGGGTGATGACGCTTGAAATATAGAAACGCGGGTAGAGATGGTCATGGCTTTGGAAGAGCTGCGAAACTACGGAGCTTAGGTGGCCTTAAAAATAAAACAAATGACGATATACGGCCATGCTATGGACGGGAAAAAATCAAGAGTAACTTGACGTGGAAAAGGGAAAACAAATAACGGTTAAAAATCCTACCTGGCACCGTGAATATGGTTGAATGAGGTGGACGCGGACGTGGACAAACGAGCTGAGCTGGAGCGGTCTGACGCGGCGTTCCAACGACGTTTGTTAATCGAAAAATAGCAATGTGGTTGGTCCAAACCCCAACCGCCCATTTAAACAAGTTGGAAACGTGCGACATTTAATATGGTGGGTGGTGCATTTAAAACGAGGCTTTAATATTTGTACGTCGTGGTCACATCGAGCCGCCTCGTTGTTCGTGCGCGACCGCCACCTGCGGGATGGACTCATGAATTCCACCCACCATTGTGGGATGATAAAGTGAAGGCTTCGATGTTTTGGAAGAGATTGTCGAATCCTGCTGAAACACGACCTTAGGAGAGCTGTTGCGAGCATTTTATGGAGTTGTCCCGCAGTTTCAGGGAAATATATGATTTCTTTTCTCCATTTTAATGGAAATAAGTCCACAACTTCCGCAATTGTGGAATGATATCGTGAAGGCTCCCACTGTTTCGAGAGGATAGGCGGAAGGCTTCTGCAACTCGGAAAAAATTCGAAGTCTCCGCGGGGTTTCGGAAAGACAACGCGAAGGCTCCCGCAGTTGCGGAAGGATTTCCTGAAAAGCGTCCGCAATTTTGTGAGAGAGAGGACTTTATTCTTTTTCGGTGGCTCTGGGTGAGATTCGCGAATTACTCCCGTAGTTTCGGGAAGATAACCTGAATGGTTCCACAGAAAGTCTCTCGGCGGGGTTTCGGAAACACAACGCGAAGGCTTCCGTAGTTGCGGAAGGATTTCATGAAAAACGTCTGCAACTTCGAGACTTAAAAGATTTTCAAAAGAGACTAAGTCACTCAGCGGCTCCCGGGGAAGATTGGCGAGTGACTCCCGCAGTTTCGGGAGGATAAGTTGAATGGTTCCACAACTGTGGGATGAAAAGCCAAAAGGTTCCGCAAATCTCGAGAAATAGTTTCTAAGTCCCTTTCAGAGTTTCGGGGAGGTTTGGCGAATGGCGCCCGTCGTTTTGGGAATCTTTCTTGAATTCTTCCGTCGTTTCGGAAGGAATTCGCCAATAGCTTCCGTAGCTTTCCAACAAAATTTCTACGTCTTTTTCGAGAGGTTTATGCAAATAGCTCCCTCCATTTCGGGACGAGTACTCAAAAACTTCTGCAACTGCGGGGAGACATCCTGAAAAGCTCTGCATCTTCGGGAAGATTTCACGAATTCTATCATTTGGAAGAAAACTTGGGAACTTTCAAAGCAAGATTTTCAGTTGAAAAACAGAGTAAAAAGTGGAAATGGCCTCTTAAGGCAGCCTTTCTAAAAAATAAAAGGAGGGGCCCCAATATGTACAAAATTTTTGGGGGGGATGTTGCTGCAACAACAGGACTAATAATGTAATTCCATCCAAGCATACTTATGAATTTTCGATCTCTCCTCCTGTTGGTGACCACAGTAGCCACCCATTCTTTGTACCACAATAGAAATCATTAGAATCATGGGTCCCATAAATTCAATGAAATTGAAACATATGCTCCCTACAGCATGCTCCAACTATTCCATATGTCTGTAAAACTGCCCAACTAAATTTGAGTGGGTCCATGATGCTACTACTGCTCAACTCTGATCACAAGATTCTCATGTCTTCCCGAATAATCTGGTCCATCAGGAAATTCCCCATGAAAGGAACTAGTCCACCAATCAATAATGTATATCTTTTAAGAAAAGCAAGCTAGATTTCCCTGCTAGATCCCACTGCCTATGGTGATCTCTCCCAAGCCCGAATAACAATAGGAACAAATTTTCATCCCAAGGGATGCCAGGATCCCATGGATTGTGTAGCATTTGTCCAAAAATTATGGCATTCTGAAAGATGCCATGATCCCAATACCAAGTTGGAATCTCTCTGCTTCCAATGCTCATGAAATTTCTAATATGCACTTGTACACCTGAGCCTTGTGTGAATGTGTACTAGAAGTATCTAATGGATGCAAATTAGGCCTTTTCTGCTGCTTGCAAATCATAGAAAAATCAACAATATTAAAAACAATTTTCTTGGAGAAAACCAAAAAAAATTACCTTCCAAATTTTCCTTTTCAGTGATGCCTCTATCCATCCATTTAGTGGATGAATCGGAGATCTTGCTTGCTGATTTATAGGAGCTATAATCATCCATCTCTTCTGCAATAGGACCTATATCCCATAGGGACAGATCATGATCCTCCTGTTGTACATGTGACACAAACCAGAAAAATTTATTCACTTACTGTTCATTCCCCATTGGTGTTGTTGAATCTAGGACATGTGGGAAAGAACTATGAACCTTATTTGAATATATGCAACCTTCAGTAATTAGACTTATGGCTTCAAATTATTCATTATTCGCTGCCCCAAATTGGGTGCTCTCATCCGACTCTTCCATGGGAGAGTAACTATCTTCAAGGAACAACTCAAGTTCCCTTGGAAAAAAATCAAGTGCTTGGTTTTCATCAAACTGTTCTGTACGCTCTTCAAGCACATGTAAAAATGAATGATACACCATCTCATGAGGTTCCTCCATATGATCCAAAATTATTTCAGCCAAATTAAGTTGACTGAATGGTGTGTAAGAGGATGGGGGGTCTTTGCAACTTTTCATGAAGCTGCAATATATCTGTCTTGGATTCTTGGAGGGCACTTTGAGTGCTTCTCAAAGAATATTGGGTGGCCATAAATTCATCATTGAAATTTCTGATATCTTCATCATCCCTCAAGGATGCACCATGAAACTATTCTACAAGATCCAACAAACTATCTCTATCAAAAAGCAGGTTCAATAATTTACTTTTTATGCTTGTCATGGATTTCTGAAATTCTTCGATGTCTCTGATGGAAGACTACTCCCCCAATTTCCAAAAGAGGTTATTCATTAAGGCATGGGTGTCATTAAGGGTTTGAAGGGATTCTTTGATATTTAATTCATTCATCTTTAGTGTCCCTTCAAGGAAATGAGGTTGTGGCAGATGAACCTTCTCTTCTTCTAGCTTCCTAGGATCAACTTCAGCTAATTCCGTTGAAGTTATGAATGCTGATCCATATTTTGGGGCTGCAAGATATTCATATTCCAGATCATGAATATCAGATATTTGGCTACAAGTGTGGTTCCCATTCATCTATGGTGCACTAGTAAATCTTTCTCTCCCATTTTCATCCCTCCCCAATTCAGGAGTCTCAACCCCCGGGAATTCAACCAAACCAAACTTCTCATCAGAAGTGGATGCCCCATCATATTGACATAGAGGCACATAAAGACCAGAATTTACAAAATTCCCAAGTGTTATATTTTCCCTTCCTTGTGATGGTATGTTTGTGGTTTGTCCTTCCAACAATTTCTCATTTTCAGTTTTTGTTGCTGCAAGGCCATCTTATTTCTCCATGGATCTTGCACCCACATCACCTTCATAAATGGGGACCTCCATGTATCCCACATATCTATGAGAATACACATCATTATATGCTTCCTCACACTTAAAACATTCCTAAGTAGGTGCTCTTCCAACCATGTGGGCATCCTGCAAAAACCCTTCTAGTGATTCAGCCTTGTCATTGCATTCACCCTTATTACTAAGGATCCGAGACTCAACATCTAGGGAATCCCTTGTGCAATAATTATCCCTTGGTGTGGCTGCAGCATCATCATGATACAAAGTAGTACAAAAGTATGAATTTTGTCCATACCTTTGCATCATGCTTCTCTCTTCAATGGGTGGGGTTATGGTACCTTGTTCTGCCATCAATTCTACTAGTTCACATCTAACTGATGTGTGGTCAACATTTGCTTCCCTGTGAAGCTCATGTGGTGAATTTGGATCTGATCCAAAATATGACTCAGCACCCCTAATAGTACCAATATCTTCTGAGGTGATCTTGAGATCCTCGACATAGAATCTTGCGGTAAATTCTTCTTCCATTATGTCAATAATCTCATGATTGGTCTTTGGGTCCTGCTTCTCCCTGGTTGTCTTAGGATAAAGGCTCTTGGAGGATATTCTTGAAGATGATCCAAAAAATATTGTGAGGTGTAAAACACATGCATCCAATGAAGCTCTTACTTTTTTTAGGCACTCTTCATAAGTAGGTTGATCTTTGACTGTGGAACATGCAACTTTTCCATCCATATGGCTATATGAATAACCATGGTCTCTCCTTCTAACTATGATCTCATGGGAGATACTTGTAGAAGGTAATTCTTGGAAATTTTCTTCTTCATACTATCTACAGTACTTTTCATATTTCTCATCACAATATTCATCATACTCCTCATAAGAATAATCTTCTTCCTCATACAACTCAATGTCTAAATCTTCCATGGCTGGAACTAATTCCACGACTGCAACTTGAAGATAGTGCTGAGATACTTTTCCACTGAGAGTTATGTTCCATAGGATGAGCCAAGGAAAGTGATATAATACCACTGTAATATCCCTGATCAGATATCACTTAAAAATTTATCCCAAAATTAAAACTTTAAGGCACTAACTAGTAAACAGGAAAACTAGTTGCAGAACTAGTCTTGGGAAAGCTAGTCGAGGGCTGAATGAGAAGGTTATGGGAATGAGTTTGGAAAGGTTTAGGTTATGGAATTTGTATGTATGTGTGTAGAATCAGGTCAATTAAGGTATGAATAGTGATCCCTATGCACAAGGTATTGGAGCCTTTCACTTTTCAGCAATAGATAAGCCTGTTGCCTACTTCGAGGCTTCCTGGGCTTCCAGCATATGCATACTAGAATGGGATGGGAATAATGAAGGAAACAAAATGGTGAATATCAGTAACATGGATATAAAATAGATGTTGGACCAATTTCATTGATTATTTTGTAAGTTCTATAGGTATTTGGAATAATTAGAGCCAAGGGTGCTATTGAGGATTGCACAGGTTGGAGATTTCCAGGCTTTTCCAAATGAGATGAGATTCAAACAAAACCTTGTGAACATAGAATAGGGGTATTTATTAGTGTTATTATGATCACATACAAGAATTATATCATTATTTTGCAGCATAGGTATGTCATACATGAAAATATGCCAAAACTAGCTAGTTATATGTGCACATTGAGCTAGTCTTCAATTTTGGTGGGTAAAAAATTATTAAAAGAATGTAATACTATGTTTTTTAGAGATTAATGGCTTGGTTAAAACTTAAATTAAATCAAAGGGTCAAATCATACATTTCCATAAATATTTCTCAAATTCTATGTCTATTCCATTAAATACAATTCCCACAAAGCTAGAATAGCTAGTCTTGATTTCTAAGAGTTCCAAAGCCACCAAAATTATTCAAATATCATCCATGAACATATATTAACCTCTGATATCATATAAATATGATTTTTAAGTCAAAATCAGAGTTATGTAAGAAGTCTTATAGTCATTTGCACCAATAGTGCATTAGGAGGCTTCCAAGAGCTAGTTTCCCCCCACAAGGAAGGAGAAAGGGCTGGAGAAAGGGTAGAAGGGTATGATATCTAATATATGAGTGATGAGATGCTACAGGTATGAGAACAGAGATCAGGGGCTGCACATTTTCCTCCGTATTTGAACTGGACTCCTCCTTCAGAAATGAGAGCCTTCTTCCCAATGGATCTTCCAATGTCTTCACCTCAAGCACTTTTGAGTGATGGAGACTCTTCTATTGGCTGAATGATATTCAAGTGTGGATGATGAAATTATGATCAGCAGAAACATGAACCTCTAGAATTATAATGGAAACCTATCAAGAACTTTGGGCACATCTCCCAAGGTTGTTGAGGCACATCTCTCAACACTAGAGAATCTCAGAGCTCTCAAGCAAAACACAAAATTTATCAAATGATCAAAAGTTGTTAATGGGAGAAGGATCCATTATTTTATAGATTTGGATAGATTATCCTTCAATCTACCCACACATGTGAGAGGGAGGCTCCCTCCTTGAGGAAGATGGAAACATTTGTGCCTTTCTGAACTTTCCTTGCTTTAACCCTTCACTAGAATTGGTAAGTGCACCCTCCTAGGCCTGGGATGTTTCCTTCTTTTTCCACTAACAGCTTTTGTTGGTCTTTCCATCTTCTAAAATTTCCATCTTTGTGCTTTTGCCAGTTTTTGTCCAGCTTTTGTCGGTTTTTTGCTTCTTTCTTGCTTTTGGCTGACACATTGATGTTTCTACTTCTTGTCATGGGTAGGTGAGGTCCACCTTGACCCTATTGCTCCCTCCTAGCCTTGTACACATCATCCACTTGCCAAAATACTAATAAATAAGGATAATTAATAAAAATAATTAATTCCTTACTCCAAAATTTAAAACCAGTAATTATTTAATTAAACTATAAGCATGGCTAAAAATTCCCAAATTAATTCATAATCCTTCCTTGCACCTAGTTTGGGGATTAATATCTTCATGGGGGGGCACCTTATCCATTTAATTCCCCAAATTCACCCTTAGGCATATTCCATAAATCAATTTCCACATCCATCCATTAAGTAATTAATTAATGCCTAGGTGACTTAGGATAAAAATCATCCCCATGGACCATAGCAAAATTTGGGGACATGACACTTGTTCCCACTTCATGCTTGCTAGCCCTGTGGAAAATTTCTTGGTTGATTTTTGAATGGTGGCTTGAATCCAATTTTCCTTTTATCAAACCTCCCTCTTGGATTTCCTTTCCATGCTGGGTGAACCTTTGATTTTCCTTTACTCTACTCATAGCAATGGATTGCCATCCTAATGACTTCATCAAGACTTGGTGGATTAACAAACTCAATCCTATCTCTAAAACTTTGAGGTAGAATCCCAAGGAAGCATTGGATCTTTACCCTGTCATCTTTGATATAGTCCATATACCTCAACAATTCCAAAAAATTATGGACATGTTCTTCCATAGATTTCTATCACTCCTAGCTGATCCTCCTTTCATTGATCCCTTTTACTTGCAAGAGGTGTACCCACCAAATTGAAGCTCTGCCATTTAGATTATAAAAGGAAATTATAGCCTTTTTCATTCCCTGAGTAATAATGAATCCTAAAATATTTCTTCATCCCAAGTATCCATGCCTCTGCCTCTTGGCCAGTCTTATCTTCTTCATCAAATGTGGGAGGCCTTGCTTTCCTGAATTCTCCCCATGGAATTCCTATGAATTTATTTCTTCCTTCAAATCTGCTAGAAGTATGTCTTGGACTTCTTCGAAAAACTCTGGAGTCACATGACCTATTGTAATAAGCTATTGAGGAGCATGTTCTATGCTTTTGTCTCACAAAAGTCTTTCTTGGGCTTAAAGTCCTCCTCCTAGAATGACCTGTAGAGCGACTTTATGCATTTCTTCCTTCTTTACCTACATTGCTTGGGTTGGGCCCAAGGTTTAGCCTCTGTTGAATATCATTTAGGCACTGCAAAATAGAAGCATTGATCTGGTTCTATTCGTCCTGAGCCTTCATCAACCTATCATTGAAGCTTATCATGGTTTCCACCAAATTCTAAGGAGTTATTTGCTCCCTTCTCCCATTGGATTCAGTCTCAGCATGTTCTTCTTGCACATTTTCTCCTAGAACATCTTCATCATGCTCATAAGGATCCTGAGCATCATTCATGGTCACCATTTTCCTTTGGATACCCCTTTCCCTGTATGCTTCCTTTGCTACAACTATTCAAATTTTATCAGCTGCAACCACTATGCATTATAAAGGTATTTATTAGACATCTTAGGAATGCATATAGAAACATAAAACATACATATTTAACAGAATTAAACTCATAGAATAATTCACAGAGCTATTATCCCTTCTTTTCTTTTGCCCCGTTCATGCAATTATGGAAATTTCCCATATTGACAAAAAATCGTATTTTTGTCAAAATAGTCACTCACACTTTTCTTCTCTAAATATCTATGATATATGAAAACCTCATTCAAATTCTGGTTATGCACCATTGTTCCCTACTAGATAATATTTCCAATTCCTATCCACTTGCTTCATTCTGACTTCGGGTGTGAAGATCACATTACTTCAAAAATGACAATTTTTACCAAAATTCTACACTTTTTTACATAGCTGCATTTTATTTTGAAAGGCCAACTTCAGCCATTTGTAGAAACAAATCTAGAAAGAACCATGAAAAATTTTCTACTGGGAGAAGTTATTCCATATAAAAAGGATCACTCAGAAACATTTGGATCCTCATTCTGATTCACCAGTCAACTTCTATAAAATTATGGGTTTGACTATTTTTTACTTTTAACTTTTTCCAAAATTTCCAAATTTTGGCCAAAAATGGCTATCTTTCAAACTGAGCATTTATGAAAAATATTTGTCTAACGTAAATTGTCTATTTTAATGAGAATATGAAATGTTGAGTTTAGTATATTTCTTGAATCCTACATATAGGGTCACTTTCATCCACTGCAAGCTTTTCAAAATCCTGAAAAAGTGGCCTAGAATAGTGAGTTTTGGCCTTCTTGCTCACCCTGACTCCACATCCTTTGGAATTTGGCTCTAAGATTCAAAAATTAACATTATTCCTTCCCCATGTCCGCTGCATTCCGATTTCAACTGAATGCGACCTTCTTCCAAGCTTTGGGACACCAATTTATAAGTCATTATTTCCCATTTTATGCCAAATTGGAGCATAATGGGCTCGGGACCCTCTCTGGTTTTTTCATGGCCTTCGTTAATGGCCTTAGAGCATCACATGACTCATCCAATTTTGAGTCTGACTGCTGCTGTTATCAAAAATTCGAGTTTTGGGAAACTATGTTTTTTTTTCTGAACCCGATGTCTCGCCTTCCACAATCCGCAATCCACAATGCGAGAGTCATAAAGTCGGAACCTCATTGACACAACTTCGAAAAATTTACACCTCCGCAATCCACAATCTGCAATGTGGGAGTCAGAAATTCGGAGCACCAAACTTAAACTTCGGGAAAAATCCACTTCTGCAATCTGCGATTTGCAATGCGGAACTCGGAAATGTGGAGCGCCAATTTTCCCAACTCCGTAAAATATCACTTCCACAATCCGCAATGCAAAACTCGGAAATGCGGAACTCCAATTTTCCCAACTCCAGAAAATATCACTTCTGCAATCCTCAATCTGCAATGCGGAACTCATAATTGTGTAATGCTAATTCGCAACCCCGACGAAAATGCCCTTGCAACTTTCGCAATCCGCATTGCGGGTTCGGAAAGTCAAAAGCCCAACTGCATAAATTCTCAGGCCCGTAACTTTCTCATCCCAAGTCCATTTTTGGAAAACTTGGTACCGTTGGAAAGCTCTCGGTGAGCTCTATGCAACGATGTGATCCTATGCCACACCTGAGAACTCTAATTTTATCATATTCTAATCAAAATGTTTCCCAAACTTCATCAATACCTCTTTTAAACATTCTGATATCTGCCTGTAAGTTCACAGTTCGTCCCAAGCACCCCCAATGATGCAACATGGGATCTGATACCACTCTGTCACATCCCCTCCCATCAATCCAATGCAAGGAAGGGAACATGACTAACATTTTGGGCTTATTTGGAAAAATCATCCCCATTCATGAATAACAAATTCATAATAAATAAAACTCATGTGTGCAGATTCATACTCAAATAAAAATAGCGAAATGAAAACATTATCCACACACTATTGCATCATGCATTCAACATATCAATAACATTCATCAAATTAAAACATTTTAGAACACAAAATAGACATAATTTAAACCACGGAGAATGCTTATCTTTAAGATGAAGTTGTCCAAGCAACTAGCTATGTGAGAGTAACATTCCACCCAACCATTGGTCTCTGTCCATCCTATATTCTTTCAGCTGAGAGACCACCCCCGAGCTGGGCTGTGTATCCACTAAGGAGGAACTAAACAAGCTCACTCATAGCCATGGTTTCACACAAACAGTCATGCTAAGCCAACAAACAATTGGGTTTATCAAGCATGCAAGAGACAAAGGAGGAGGATGCTAAGCCAGTGAGCTCAACCACAGAGCTACAGGCATCTCAAGCTAAATCCAAACAGCCTTGACACCCACAATACCTACCACACCCAACACAAGGAAGGTCCCCTTCTCTGCTATACAGTCCCTTAGATTCCCCTTCCCTTCTATTCTCTTCATGGTGGAAATAGAAAGGTCCAAGCTTCTAAATCCTTGAGATTCTATCCTCCACTGGGTTTGTCAAGCAATTCCAACCTCTGTTCTATCTTCTTCTCTGTCATTCACACTTGGATTTTCTCAATTATATGGCCAAATGACTTTGTCCCATAATTGGATTTTTCAGACTATCAAATCGGGGTTTTCCTATCGATTTATGGGCATCTAACACTCTCAAATTTTCCCCAAGGTTCAGGTCTATGGATCCCCCATTGGATTTTACTGTCCACACAAATTTATGGGCATTTTTGGCACTTCAAAACGTGGCTTAATTCAGAGTTGCAATTTATGGTTTTTTTCACTGCTGGGCATGTGTAATGGATGAAAGTTGATGCTTAGATGTTCAACAATGGAACGATAATGAGGAAAAAATGAATTCCCGTAAGGTAGAGTGACTTGTGGGTCAAGTAAATAGATCCCATACCCTGCCATACGAATTTCTGGGCTTCCCATGCTCCATTGAAGCCATGGACTGATTTCTTCAACCACTGCCTTACAACATAATTAAATGCCAGCAAGGAAAGTCAAATGGGTTCTCAAGATGAAATTTGGAAGCATATGGTTCAACCCCACAACCCCCTCACCACTCCCTAGTGGATACACATGGCCCCCTCTTATTAGTTGCTTCCATAGCCAGTTTTTGGTATTTTTATTGCAATATTAATATTTACATCATTTTACAATGTTCCATGGCTTAATAGCACATGGATAACGCAATATCAAATACTTTCCTTTTTAAATAAAATCCAAGCATCCACTAGCGGGGCCTTGGCCTTGAGCTCCACGCTAGGGAAACATACATCGCATGTATACAATATTTACATTAAAATCCAATATATCCTTAGGGTCAAAATGGGGGTATCACAATGCCTATGCCATGCATTGTGGAAGCCAACTATCATTTCTTAAGTACTTAATGTTCACAAAGGGCTTGTTCAAACCCTTTGAGAGATTCTCCAATTAAGTTATCTTTGGATAAAAAATGTTCTTGGCCTTCATTGTCAATCTCATCTATCCAAAAATATATATGCACTTATCTTCCTTTCTTTATTTCTTCTAGATCAGAAGGTATATTTTCTTGTAGGTAGGATAGTTGAAAGATCCTCTTTGTCATTAAAGGGGAATCAAATGAAAACACATAAATATATATGTTGTCACATGCATAATTTTCCATCTACAACATAACAATAATAACAATTTTGTAGGTTTAATACATGCATTATCGACTCTTTCCTCAAGAGATTGCATAACTTCTTTCTTATAGACCAAATATTTTTCATATGGATCTCTCTTGTAACCAAGTATTTTGTAAGGGGTGGATTGATACTCCTCTCTTGTATATAAAATCCTAATATTTATCCAACCTTGATTCTTGAAGAACCTTGAGGAACTTAGCTAATGAAGTCACAAAAGTTTGAACCCATGTCTATAATGTCCCTCATTTTGACCCTTAGGATATTTTGGCTGTAATGTAAATATTGTATGCATGTGATGTATGATTCCTAGCATGGAGCTCAAGGCCAAGGCCCGCTAGTGAATTCTCAACATTGAAGAGGCAAGTATTTGGTATTATGGTAACCATGTGCTAGTAAGCCATGGAAAATGTAAAATGATGTAAATAATACCATGTACATAAAAATACCAAGGGAATGGCTATGGATGCAACTAAATGAGAGGGGTATGTGTATCCACTAGGGAGTAGTGAGGGGGTTGTGTTATGGAACCCTAGGCTTCCATATGTCACCTTGAGAACCCCTTTGACTATCGTAGATGCCATTGAATGCTGTTGTAAGGAAGTGGGTGAAGAGCACTGTTCATGAGGTCGATGGAGTATGGGACAACCCTGAAATCTGTAAGGCAGGGTATGGGACTCTAATCTCTTGTCCTATAAGACACTCTACCTCCCGGGGAATTGGCTCACCCTAATACCTATCTCATTGTGTACTAACAACCTCATTTATCATGCATCACAAACCAAGTAGAGAGGACAGGAACTGAAATCGCGATCCTGAGGGAGGCCACGATTTGCAGAGCTAAAATTGCTCAGAAAACTTGTGTGGGAAGTGGAATTCGGAAAAATATCCATAGACCCGACCCTTGGAGAGAAAACTAAGAGGTTTAGATGTGTGGAAGTTCATGAGAGAACTAGATTGGATAGTCGAGACCCTGTTGCGGGACAGAGCCATTCGACTGCAACGTGAAGGAAGATGCGAGTGTGGATCGCAGTGGGAAGAGGACAAGGGGGTTTAGACTGCATGGTAGATTCAAATAGGGCTCAATTAACTTGATCTAATAGTTAGGAACAACCACACCTACCAATTCAATGATAAGGGAAGGGGCGACCTAGGGACTGAGCAACAAACAAGGTGACCTTACTTAGGCTGAGAGTGGAGGTGATGGGGGTTCTTTAACTGTATAAGGGCATTGGGATATGACTATAGCTATGTGGATGAATTTATTGACCTATAAAACCCTTACCTACCTCCTCACTTGCTTGACAAATCAACTGTGTATTGGATGACCTTGATTGACTATGAACCAAGACTATGAGTAAGATTTCCTAGTCCCTCCTTAGTGGATGCATATCCCCAGCTAGGGGTGGTATCTGAGTGCTGAAATAATAAAGGTTGGGTAGAGACTTATGGTTGGGTTGGAACATTGCAGTCCATATCTATTTTGCTTATAGAATCAAGGAAAAAAGATAAGTGTTTTCTGTGCTTTGAATCATGCTATCCTGTGTCCTGCAATGTTTCATTATTGACTATATGGTGGAATCTAAATGATGCATGATAGATATGTGTGAAGACATTATTTCATTCCACTGTGTGTTAATATGGCTGATTTCTGTTGTGTGTGTTATTTATCCAGCTCTTGCACATTTACATTCTTATCCTTATGTTGGTACTCATATGTATTTATGCTTGAGGAATAGGGATAAGTCTCTACACGTTATTTCATCAATCTACATGGGAGAGATATGTTGATGTATCCCATACTATGTGTGTGGATAATGTTTCATTCCTTCTATTCATTGAGTATTCTTCTACACATTTCCATTTCCATTAGTATAATGTGTTTGAATTGTCCCTTGATGAATATGGCTAAGTCTTTGAATGGTTCTTTGATGAATAGGACTAAGTGAAAGGCCCTCGAGGTCCAGAATAATTTAGTCATGACTGTGGGGAAATAATAGACACCCCCTGTGGTGTTCATGACCTCTCTAGACCAGTTGAAGGAGAGAGGATATGGCGGAGTGGAGCATAACTCTTCACTGAGTCGTAAGGAGGCATAAATTGGGTTTAAGGCCATCTTTTGGAGTGGAATAATGGAAGGATCAATGTTCTTAGGTGTGGTTTAAGACCCTAAATTTGCGTAGTGCTCACCAAGATATTTCCAACGGTACCATATTTTCCCAAAATGGACTTACGATGAAGAAGTTATGGGCTGGAGAAGTTGTGTAGTTGGGCTTCCAACTTTCCAAACCTGCATGCATATTGTGGATTGCAGAAGTCAAAGGGCATTATATACGGGGTTGAGAAATAGTGGTTCCGACTTCCGAGTTCTGCATGCGGATTGTGGATTGCTAACTTCAGGGAGGTAATTTTCCTCGGTTGGCGAACTCCGAGTTCCGATTTCCAAGTTCTGCATTGAGGATTGCGGAAGTTGGAAAGGTAATTCGTCGAAGTTGAGAAATTGAGGTTTCTGACTTCCGACTTCTGCAACATGGGTTATGGAGTGCGGAATTCAGGTGAGTAATTGGGAGAGGTGGTGAATTTGATGTTCTAATTTCTGATTTCTGCAATGTGGATTGCGGAAGTCGGAGACGTGGTTTTTGGTGCTGTGTATTTGGAGTTCCTATTTCCAATTTACACTGCCAATTGTGGAATGTGAAAGTTGGAGGTGTGTTTTCGTCGGAGTTGTAATTTGTGGTCTGAATTTCGACTTCTAATTGCGGATTGTAGAATGTGGAATGAAGATCAATGCAGGTGTAGAGTTGCAGAACCTTTTGATTGCTTGGAAAAAATAAATTTAGCAGGTGATTCAAGGGTTGTCTCTCATCGCCTCTAAAGGGAACCGAGGTGACTCGGGATGTGAAAAATGGTATCAAAGCCCAATTTTGCAGCACTGCGGCTGCTTGGGCCAAGGTATGAGCTTACAGGGAGTCCAAGAGAGTCCAATTTGGATGTGACCACAATTTTAAAATTAATGTGAACAACAAAGCGTGAGGACCTGATGCAATAAGAGCTATCGCAGTGATCAAGGAAAGCTACATAGGGATGACAAGGCCATGCAATTGGACCAGCTATGATATGGAAGAAGAATTCCATGCTATGGAGGGGAATGGAAAGGGAGAATTGCTTAACCCCCATTTTTCTCTTGTGTTTATATTTTATGAGTTTTATATACAAAAAATTATAGCATATGAATGATGAGAATGCAAGAGATGAGGTGTATTAAGTGAATATGTACTAGTAGGAATATTTCTAGATATTGCATAGTACCTATGAAAATGTTTGTGCATGTATAGGATGTTGCATATTGGTAAAAGTAGTAATGTTTTACATATGGAATGAGCCACTAATGACAATTGTTGTGGTTGAAGCATGGTTGAAGATGGTGATGGTGTTGTTGCATGTGACCAACAACCATATAAGAAGGATTGGTGCCAAAAATATATGATCATGAGGTTGGTGGAAGGATGGTGTAGTCCTTGCAAGAGTCCAACTAATCAGGTAGCATCAAAGATGTAATGGGAGCCATGCAGGTAATGGTTATTCATGCTAATTGTTTAAGTGTTGAAAGGGGATTGGGTAAGAATCCCTTGAACCTTATTTAATAATCATAAAATGGTATGCATGTAAGGTTGAATACATTCATGTGAATACCATAGCACCATGGTATAGTGAGGTATGGGGTAGTAGGGGCAAGGAGCCTCCTTCCATGTGATTGTTTAAAAATTTAGAATGCTTTCATATGAAATTATATCATGTCATTTGTATATGTTGGTTATGAGTTTAATAACCACATCAGGTAAGGAATTATGGTCCTGTATGGTAGTGCATGTTATGTGGGATAGTCCTGGTTAGGACATACTTTCCAAAACAATATGGTGGAATGCATGACATGCCAATATAGTATTCATGAATCAATGCAAGGTGGCATTGAGTGGATATGAATTAAAAATATTTTTTTAAATCTTGTGGATATGCATTGAGTAAATGCACCTTAAAAGATTATGTAAGTGTTGTAAATATGCATGCATAGGTGTGGGTGTACATGTTGTGATGCATGGTGTGAATGTATGGTTGTGATGTAAGTTTCATGGAAATCAAACAATAGATGAAATGATGAATTAATGGTAATTCTGAAATCATTTCATAAGCTGCTATGAATGCAGGAGAGTGAGTGCATGAAGAAGGTAGTCAGGTTTGATGGGCCACCAGAATGCTCTATTGGTAGGACAAAGTTGCATAAAATAATATGGCTGTGAAGTAATGAGTATGGAAAGTTTTATTAAATTGTATAAATGGTGTGATGGTATCTTGTAGTTTCATTGTGATAATGATGCATATAAAGTATAGATATATATTTCATTACAATTGAGATGTGAGTAATTGAAAGTGTTTTGAATTATGGAGTGTTATAATTCTTAAACACTTTAGTGACTGTTGCAGCAATGAAAACATTATATGCATGAAAACTTACAAGTGTTTGGACTGATTTTAATTTTTTTTTCAGATTTCAGGTAGATTGTCTTGGGCATGGTCATGTGGGTAAGTCCATCTTAAAGGCTAGAATCTACCATGTGCAAAGGCCAAATGTTGTGAGAATGATCTCATGGTTGCAAATAAATTGTTGTAAGAAAACAAATTTGCAAATTTCAGATTTGGAATTTTGCTAATAAATTACTAATGTCATTGATTGGTTGACTGTTTGAGAAGGGTGTTAGGAGGACACATTGTAGGAAGACCATGTGTGATGGCCTGCAGAATCCAAACTCCATGGGAAGGATCCCATGTCTTGGAAATGGGTTTTGGGTGAAGCGCCATTCGATATTTTCAAAATTCCTCATATGAACTGCATGTTGGAAAACAAGTGGGTGAAATGGTAAAAAAAATTATGTTAGTAGGGAATATGTTGTCTATGGAATGTGAAGGGGATTAGGGTGGAAAACCGAGGGACTATTAACTTAGATAAGGGATCCCCCATTCCTCATGAAGAAAGAGAATGATACATCTGCAAAACATATGAGTATTCGGTAACCCTAGCTAAGAATATGCATGTCTAATTATTAGAGTTAATAGGCAGAGAAGGTTTTTATTTCTATTAATTTAGACTACTTGCGTATGATTAGGGCCTACATGGATCACATCGGAAAGGGGTGCACACCTTTTGGGTGCTGGGATATGTTAGGGTTGTCAATATTGACTACACCCTAAAGGAATGGACTCATTCCTGGTGTTTCAATATTAGAGAGTGAATGCTATGAAAACTGTTTACAATTCTATATTAGCGATACTAATGAGATTGGTTACCCATCTTGTGTCGTCAGTTGAAACAGATGCAACTTGGTGCTGCATACTAAGAAGAAAAGTGAAGAAGGGTACCATCCTTATGTGTGAGAGTGGTAGTTCCATTTCCTAATAAATCCAGTCAGTTTTCTAGTTTGAACTTGTGAGTTGGAATGTGGTGATATTGGTGAAGGCATAAAATATGTATTGGTTCAGCAGTTAGGTGGGTGTCGAGAATGACTAGAAAACCCTTGAGATGCCTATTGATCCATAGTAGAGCCATTGACCTAGAAATGGTGATGGTGCAGTTTCCTTCCATTGACTTGTTGACCTATACGGAAGTGTTGGCTTGGCAATGGAGAGGGAAAACCAGGTATGGGACTGGTTTGGAACCATCAATGCCTGATAAACCCAATCGGTGTACTGGCTTGGTATTGACTACTTGGATGTGGTGGAGAAGCATGTTTGCTGGCCAAAAATTCATTCCACAAGTGATCCAAGGCTTCTAAAGCAGAGAAGGAACCCGTGGAATAGCAAGGAAATGTCCAATGCAGATAAGTATCTAATTTTCATCTATTTCTTATTCCAGATAATGGAAAAATTCCATGAACAAGTCTTATAATAACCAAGCTAATACACTGTTATTTATTTGTGGAAACCTAGGTCATTGCAGGAAGCAAGAACTATGAAGGCATCCTAAGGATGAATTTGGACATGTGACTGTTCTAGACATCTTAGTACAAGCAGCAATGGGAAAATGGTGCTAGGGGACTTGTGTGGGTCCTAGCAGCCAAGGTTATGTAGGTAAACCATGGGGAAGGATTCCTTGGTTGAGAGGTCTTGTATATACCTTAGACACTAAGTTTCGTCACCAAAAAAATGAAAGAGCGAGTCAAGCATTCACATTGAAGTGAAAGAGGCTAAGGATCATGGAACCATAGTGGTGGTGTGGCTCCAGAATGGGACACGATTAAGAGGGAAAAACTCTTACTCTTCTCTTTCCTTTTGATTGATGCATTTAGAAAATAAAAAATTGTTGAATGCATGTTATAGCTGAAAGCTGATTGTGTCTATTGCTTGAAATGAATTGTGAATGTTGAAATAGTTACTTCCCTATGAAAGTATGAACATGAATGAGTTCACGTGTATGTTGGGAAGGCATGAAAAGTGTGGAATTCTCATGAATAAGGCATGGAATATCCATGAAAATTGGGAAAATAATTGAATTATTTTAATGTTTATGTTATGCTTGTCCTAACAGGAATTGCCATGATGAATTTTGACAGGTGATAAATTGAAATCAATTGGTTGCAGCTGTTACAAGACAAGTGGTGCTAGCAAGCAAAGTGTGGAAAACTGTGCACATTGACCATGGAAGAAGACCAAAAGCTATTGGATTTGGCTAGAAATATTCTTCAAACAATTTACAAAACCCAAGAGAATCTTGGAAAGATGCTCAAGATACAAAAGAAGTAGAATGAGATGAACCACACAAGGTTTTGCAGGACTCTATTTGTCTGCAAAGGGAGGTAAAACACATTATGGAAGCAACCAACAATGGAAAGGGAAATGGATCCATGAAGAGGAATTCTTCCAATCAATCCAAGGAAATTGAGTAGGAAATGAAAAAGAAGCCACTAAAATGTTGGGAATGTGGAGGAAATCATTGCCTCCGCAACTACACAACAAAGGACAACAAGAAATCTAGCAACCACAAATATTCCAGACTTGTGGATCAGCTAGAAGGTAAATAGAAGGAAGGGATTGATATCGAGCAATGCCAACCTACAGAGCTAGAAGATCAAATCCAGCAGGAGCATATTTTGGAAGCCAAAGGACTTGGTCCTGAAAGTTCAAAGTAAAGGGTAAAATGCAGGGTAGACCTGCAATTTTTTTTGTAAATTTTGGACATGTCTAAACTGTATAGGTATTCCTATGTATTGGAACACTGAGGACAATGTTATTCTAAAGGGAGAGGAATTGTGATGTCCCTCATTTTGACCCTTAAGATATTTTGGCTGTAATGCAAAGATTTTATGCATGTGATGTATGATTCCTAGTGTGGAGCTCAAGGCCAAGGCCCCGTTAGTGAATGCTCAGCCTTGAAGAGGCAAGTATTTGGTATTATGGTAACCATGTGCTAGTAAGTCATGCAAAATGTAAAATGATGTAAATAATACCATGTAAATAAAAATACCAAGGGGATCGCTATGGATGCAACTAAATGACGGGACTATGTGTATCCACTAGGGAGTGGTGAGGGGGTTGTGGAATGGAACCCTAGCATTCCATATGTCACCTTGAGAGCCCCTTTGACTGTCCTAGCTGCCATTGAATGATGCTGTAAGGAAGTGGGTGAAGAGAATTTTTCATGAGATCAATGGAGTATGGGACAACCCTGAAATCCATAAGGAAGGGTACGGGATTTTGATCGCTTGTCCCATAAGACACTCTACCTCCTGGGGAATTCGCTCACCCTAATCCCTATCCTATTGTCGACCAACAAATTATCACACATTGAAAACCAAGCATAGAGGAAAGGAACCGAAATTGCAATCCTGAGGGAGGCCGCGATTTGCAGAGCCAAAATCACTAAGAAAACTTGTGTGGGAAGTGGAATTCAAAAAAATATCCATAGACATTACCCTTGGAGTGAAAACTAAGAGGTTTAGACGCCCGAAAGTTCATGAGAGAACCAGATTGGATAGCCGAGACTCGGTTGTGGGATAAATCCATTCATGCACAACATGAAAGAAGATCTGAGTGCAGATCACAGTGGAAAGAGGACAAGGGTGTTTAGACTGCATGGTAGAGTCAGAGAGGGATCAGTTATCTTGATCTAACAGTTAGGAACAACCACACCTACTAGGCCATATCTAAGGGAAGGGGATCCCTAGGGACTGAGAAACAGAGAAGGGGACCTTACTTAGGCTAAGAGTGGAGGTGATGGGGGTTCCTTAACTATCTGAGGGCATTGGGATATTCCTATAGCTATGTGGATGAATTTATTGACCTAGGAAACCCTTACTTTCCTCCCCACTTGCTTGACATATCAACTGTGTGCTTGATGACCCTAATTGACTATGAACCAAGGCTTTGAGTAAACTTGTGTAATCCCTCCTTAGTGTATACATAGCCCCAGCTCTGGGGTGGTCTCTGAATGTTGAAATAATATAGGTTGGGAAGAGACCTATGGTTGGGTTGGAACGTTGTAGTCCATAGCCAATTTGCTTGGAGAATCAAGGAAAAAGATAAGTGTTTTATGTGCTTTGAATCATGCTATCTTATGTCCTACAATGTTTCATTATTGACTGTATGGTGGAAGCTAAATGATGCATGATATATATGTGTGAAGACATTACTTCATTCCACTTTGTGTTAATATGGGTAATTTCTGATGCGTGTGTTATTTACCCTGCTCTTGCACATTTACATTCTTATCCTTATGTTGGTACTCATATGCATTTTTTATTGAGGAATAGGGATAAATATTTGCATGTTATTTCATTAATATTCCTGGGAGAGATATGCTGATGTATCCCATTCTATGTGTGTGGATAATGTTTCATTCCTTTCTGTTCATTGAGTATGCTTCTAAATATTTGCATTTCCATTAGCATAATGTATTTCAATTGTCCCTTGATGAATAGGGTTAAGTATTTGAATGGTTCTTTGATGAATAGGAATAGGTGCAAGGACCAGGATGTGCATAATACTTCAGTCATGAATGTGGGGAAAGAATAGACACGCCTTGTGGTGTTCATGACCTCTGTGGACCAGTTGAAGGAGAGACGATATGGAAGAGTTGAGCAAAACTCTTCACAGAGTGGTAAGGAGGCATATATGGGGTTTAAGGCCATATTTTGGAGTAGAATAAGGGAATTATTAATGTTCTTAGGTGTGTTTGAAGACCCCGCAGTTGCGTAGTGCTCACCAAGAGCTTTCCAATGGTACCAAATTTTCCCAAAATGGACTTAACATGAAGAAGTTATGGGATGGAGAAGTTGTGCAGTTTGGATTCCGACTTTCCAAACCCACATGTGGATTGTAGATTGTGGAAGTTGGAAGAGAATTATCTACGGGGCTGTGAAATGGTGGTTCCTACTTCCAAGTTTCGCATGTGGATTGCAGATTGCGGAAGTTAGGGAGGTAATTTTTTCGGGTTGGCGAAGTTGGAGTTCGGATTTCTGAGTTCCACATTGCAGATTGCGGATGTCGGAAAGGTAATTTGTCAAAGTTGAGAAATTGAGGTTTCTGACTTCCGCTTCTGCAACATGGGTTATGGGTTGTGGAATTTGGGTGAGTAATTCGGCGAGGTGGTGAATTTGACGTTTCAATTTCTGATTTCCGCACTGCAGATTACAGAATTCAGAGACATGGTTTTCGGTGCTGTGTATTTGGTGTTCTAATTTCTTATTTCCACACTCTGGATCATGGAATGTGGAATTCGGAGGCACCTTTTTGTTGGATTTGCAATTTTTGTTTCGACTTCCGAATTCCAATTGCGGATTGCGAACTGAAGATCAATGCGGGTGCAGAGTTGCGAAACCTTTGGATTGCTTGGAAAGAAAAATTAGTAGGCGATTCAAGGGTTGTCTCCCATCACCTCTAAAGGGCACCGAGGTGACTAGGGATGTGAAAATTTCTAGAAAGGAACAACTAAAGTGATAAAAAACCCCTTTCCTTGTGTCCATGTGTAAGCATACTAGTAAAAGAGATTGGAAGATATGCGACACTACTAATTAAGTCTGACTTATTAATCATTATATATAAATCTTCATCATGCCCATCTTGTCATGCACAATTCTCAAGTAAGTGCAAGGATGTTTCTTTGAGTTCAACCTTTGGGCATATTCCACATTGTGACAACTAGTCGTATGGCTATTATGGGTTGTTTGATTTGCATGTAACTATTATACTTGGGCTAGATTAGTGATCGTATTAAGTTTGTTGTTGATAGGGACACATTCATCACACAAATAATGTTTTATTTAGGATTACAACCTTTGGAGAATAATTTCTCATTATAATGTTGAAATGAGATTACAACAACTAAGGAAGGCTCAATATATTTAAGTCATTGTTAACCATTTTGATTTTAGTGATTTTGTACCATATTTGAAGGCAATTATTTGAGAGGTTCCCTTGTTCCATCTTGACATATTGAACAACTTAGATCCATCATATTTCCAACACTATCAATTATTGTAACAATATTGGATCTAGATATTTTTAAGACACCATTACTAGTCACTTCCTTGAAGCCAACACTTTTAAAGTTGATCTTATAGTGGTAAAAATTGCTTCTAGGTAATGCCATAATCCTTGTACCATGATTTATAGAAAAAATCAAAGGTGTGAAATTTCATAGTAAGCAATGCTCTCTTGTTTTTTTCTCATTGTCATGTAGTAATGAGATTTGATGTCAAAGCATTGAGCGCATATTCCTTTATTTCATTTTCATACATGAAACTCACCTTCTCATGCCTGTCAAATTATTCACCTCATGGGTAGTTTAGGAAAGAACTCATTTTTACAACAATAGACATTGTTCATGCATTTAATGAAGGATTCAATAGTTTTAGTAGACTTTGTACTCCACTTTTCGTCAAAAAATGTATTCATTTTGTTACACTTAAGGTGTTTGTATGGCCTTCTTGTAGCCATTTATGTACATTAGCACACTCCATAATATCCACAAATGGATATTCTAATTGGAGAGGTTGTGTTTCTATTGCATACCAAATATTGACCTTGGTTTTCTTTGCACTTTCCTTTGATCTCACATCTAGGGGGTAACATTAAGATCAATGAAGAAGTTTATAGACCATCTTTAAACAAACAATTTTGATAAGTAATATTTGTCACATTGGTTGAGGGAATTCTCAATAAAAAATTCAAATTCATGATCACCCAATGGTGGCAATTGCACTAAATCCTCTTCGATAACTTTTGAAATCGATTGCAAGGTAATATGATTTGGCTCAAAAATACATTGTTGGAATACCTTCACCTTTACTCCCAAGAACATAAAGTTGTAATTATATTTGTTGTTGAAGTTGCATCTTCTAATTGATTAACACTTTAAACATGTAGAATAGAACACATTTTATTATCCATTAATTTGTATATTAACCAAGATACTAATCCTTTAAGTTTGTCTATGGATGCGTAATTGTCACAAGACAATAATAGTTCATTGAGAAGGACATTGAATGAGAGAGGTCCCAAGTTTTCAATTGAAAAAAATGTCGGAAAAAAATATTTTGAAGAGCTTCAATATCCCAACACTCTAAAGAGGGAAGAAGAGCATAATAGATTGTGTAAAAAGGAATGGGAGAGGAATATATCGACATTTCTACCCAGTTAAGGAGTTTAAAAATTCAATAATATTTTTTTATATTCTAAATCTATTTAGAGAATACTAGTTATGTGTACCCTCTAATATATTGACCCCATTTGGATTGATACTAGAGATAACAATATGTTTATATTTATAAGTGATTTCACAAATCCCTTTGGCTTATTAGTGTTAATTTTTTAGCATTAATTCAACATACTCTAGGATCTTTACTGAGAAAATAACATGTACAGCATATCAAGTATAACAATGCATATCAATCACACCAAGAAATCACATGAGACAATAGACACAAATAGTTTCACTAGGGAAAACCATAAAGGTGAAAAACCTCACAAGTTCCTTAGAGATAGAAAGAGCAATGATACAACCAAAGTACACAGAGATAGTCCTCCTAGCAGCTAAACCTCCTCCTCCACTAGTGTGCCACTTTTCTAGTAGTGTAGAAGTGAATAATGAGATGATCAAATAGAGTGCCTCATGCACTCTATTTATACATGACCTGACCTGCCTAATAACCTAGTAGGGCCAACTTGTCTAACTTAGTCTAATAACCCATGGTTATACTAATCAGGGCCAACCCCACACTTGGTGGTCTAATAACCCATCACTCCAAGTTACGACACTTGCGACACTTGTCAATACAAATGGAGACACTTCCGTATAGAGGAATAATATCATCTCTATAGGAGTACAATATACATAGGTGAAATACATTCCGAAGTTACATATACATCAAAACTCCCTCTTAACTAGGAAGGTATTTCTCGACACATATCTGCTAGCATAAGTCTTCTTCTCTAGATCATCGTCACTAGATCATCATCATCAAATCATCACCATCGAATCATCATCATCGTCACTGCTGTCACTATCTCAATCAATCTCCAATATATTCATCATAGGAAGTTCTATAGAGCCAGTCCTTTTTCATACTGGATGTAGGCCCACCACCTGCAGGTCTTCATCACTTTCCATACTATGGAATCTTCAGGACTTATTACATGCATCACAAAACCTCGCAAGAGAATCCTAGGCTATTACGAGCACACAGCTCTACCTGTAGGATCTCTTAGGGACATATTATATGTGACCTCACCACAAAACCTCACAAGAGCATCCCAGGCTATTACGAGCACACAAATATACCTATAGGATCTCCTAGGGACATATTACATGTGGTCACCACAAAAACTCGCAAGAGCATCCCAGGACTTATTACGGGCACACGGCCCAACCTATCGGATCTCCTAGGGCCATATTACATGTGGTCATGGAAAAACCTCGCAAGAGCATCCCAGGACTTATTACGGGCACACAACCCAACCTATCGGATCTCCCAGGGACATATTACATGCCATAGGACAAAACCTCACAAGAGCATCCCAGGACTTATTATGGACACACGACCCAACCTATCGGATCTCCCAAAGCCATATTACATGTCCTCCCAAGCAAAACCTCGAAAGAGCATTTGCCAGATATCCCAGGTCCATATTATATGCCATAGGAAAAACCTCGAAAGAGTATTTGCAAACTTCCCAGGGCCATATTATATGCTTATCTGCACAACCTATCCACGGCCATAGAGTATCAACTTGATACTCACCATACATCATCCTGATGTACATGGTCATCCTGATCATCATCACTGCATCGTCCAGATGCATGTCATCATCGCATCATCATCCTTATCATCATCACTGCATCGTCCTGATGCATGTCATCATCACATGATCATAATGATCATCGTCATAGCATCATTCTAATGCATATCATCTGGACCAACATCCTAAAGCTCATCATCCATGATCATCCTGATCATACAATGCATCCACCTGATGCATACATAGTATCTACATGATACATATCATCATACATGATCCACCTGATCATACAATGTATCTACCTGATACATATACAAATACATGATCCACCTGATCATAAAATGTATCCACCTGATACATATACAGAGCAGTAACTGGAGCATCGTCTTGATGCTCATCATCCAATGCTTACATCCACAGCCATGGAAGGATCCTCCTCTCACCATGCTCGGAATGGCTACTACAAATGTGTCCATCACTTCTTCCTCGAAGTGTCATCAATATAAAGAAAACCAAGCCTCTCTCTGAAGTACTCGAAATTCACTCTGGATAGTGGCTTTGTCAGCACATCTTCAACTTGCTCATCCGTCACAACATACAGGAGCTTCACCGCTCCTCTCTACACCATATCCCTGATACAGTGATATTTGATCTCTATGTGCTTTTCCCTGTTGTGGAACATCGGGTTCTCAGACAGCTTCACACAACTCTGGTTGTCACAAAAGATACTAGTAGCATCCAACGGGAGATCAAATAACTGAGATAGTAGCTTCCTTAGCCATACTTCCTCACAACTAGCCAAACAAGCTGCAACATACTCTGCTTCGGCTATACTCAGTGCCACGCAGGACTACTTCCTGCTAAACCAAGAGATCACACCTGATCCCATATTGAAGTAGCACCCTGAAGTGCTCTTCCTATATGTATCACTGCTTGCCCAGTCTAAATCAACATAACCCTGTAGGTTAAACTTTTGATTCACATCATACTTGAGCCCATAATCAATTGTACCCTTCAGGTACCTCAGAATATGCTTTACAGCAACCAGGTGAACACCTCTGGGATCCGTCAGGAACTGGCTCAATGTGTTCACTGCAAAGCAAATATCTAGTCCTGTGTTCGTCGGGCACATCAAGGACCCAATCATCTGACGATACATAGTGACATCAACCAGATCAGATGAAGCATCATGTTGATGTATATGTAACTTCGGAATGTATTTCACATATATGTATATTGTATTCCTATAGAGATGTTATTATTCCTCTATACGGAAGTGTCGTCATTTATATTGTAAGTGTCATAACTTATACTTGATGGGTTATTAGACCACCTTGTTAGGGTCGGTCCTGTATAAGTCATGTGGGTCAAAGGGTTATTAGACCACCCTATTGGGGGTTGGCCATGTGGGTCAAAGGGTTATTAGACCACCCTAGTGGGGTTCGCCCCAGTTAGCATTATGTTAAGTGGTTAAGTTGAGGCCGACCTAGTTGAGTAAAGGTCAAGTCAAGTTAGTGTATAAATAGAGAGTGTGTCTCTCTCATTTTACACATTCTATTCTCTCACTCACACTTGGGAGAGTGGCGCCCTTGTGAAGGAGGAGACTCTGCTGCTAGGAGAAGACTGTCTCTTATATTCTAGTTGTATCATCGCTCTATCTATATCTGAGGAAGTTATTGGGGTTTTTCACCTTTATGGTTTTCCCCAAGTAAAATCTGTGTCTCTTGTGTGCTTGCATTATTGTGTCCATGATTGATATGCTGTAGATATGTTGTACATGTTGTTCTCTCCGTTAAGATCCTAGATCATATTGAAGTAAATTCTGAAATTTAACATGGTATTAGAGCTATCCTGAAAGAAGGCATGATATGGCATATATGACACTTGTTGCACTTACGATGCTAGGGCTTGATATAGCAAAAACCAGTCTTTGTAGCACTTTCGCTATAAATCTAGTTTGGTGAAGTTTCCAGATCTAAAACGTTTACAGTTCGAAGATCATATCCCCATGTACCTTGTGTCCAAAGGAAAACCTCTAATTAGTTGTACTTGGTGATTTATGATCTGTACAATATAGGGTTTCTGCCTCTTCCAGATCTGAGTCAAATTCAGGTGAACCTGGGAAAAGCGTCATAACTTGGGCTAGGAAGCTCCAAATGAAATTTCGTAAAATGTGATAGGTAGTAAATAGACTGTACTATCGCAATAAAAGTTTTTAGAGGCCAAAGTTGAACCAGTGACACGTGGCACGCTGTACAAGTTTGCTCTCCTGCTTTATCCCATAAACAGGTCACGTTGCGACACTTGGCATAACTCTCTCTCAGAGAATCCAATTGAGGTCAGAACTATCGGGATGGAAATATGACAGGTCGGGCTATCCCAAGAAATTTTTTAGACCCTGTGGATCGAAAAGTTTGGAGTTACACCAGAAATAATCAGGTACATATTTATGTCATAATAGAATTATTTTTTAGCACCTTCATTCATGGCTTCCGGAATCTAGGGTTTCGGAGAAAGTTGGAATTTTTGTAATCGGAGACTATGGATGAATGCTACTCATCAAAATAGAAATTTAGAGACCAAGATCAGAATTTTTGGTTGGGCAGAAGAGAACTATGATCAAACCCCAGTTCGGGACTTTAATCAGAAAGATGGAAAATTAGGGCTTCTGCAAAAATTGAAATTTTGGAAATCTATTACCATGGCTGGAAGCTCCTCAGAAAAATCGAAGCTTAGAGCTTTAAATCAAATCCTCTGGTTGGGTGAAGCTCCGGGAAACTCAAACCCTAATTCAGTGTCCTCCCTAGTGAATCCGAAAATCTAAAAGGAAATTTCGAGGGGTGAAACTTTGCATTTTTCAAATTCTGAATATACCAGTTTGATTAGTTCACCAAGGCGCATATTTCTATCCTTTAGGAAGTTTGAAATTCAAAGTTTGAATTTTTGGGGTTTCTCTGACAAACCCTATTATAGCTCCAGATCCAGTTCCTGCAAATCAAGTGGATTGGGTTAATCCTAGAAGAGGATGGATTGGTCACCTACATAAGTGAAGAAGTTCCTGTTTCAGAGGGAGATGAGGCTAAGGCCTTCCATAAGAAAATTACAAGAAATCTTGACAGGTATGGCTTACAAGTATGTTTCAAATTTTGTTCATGGTTAAGTTTATGATATGTTTGTCTTCATATCATTACAGTACAATCTTGATTAATTTGTAGACTTGTTGTATTACCTTAATAGAAGATATCCATTAATTAAGGTTTTGACACTTATGATTGTACTAATGCATTGTGATGTTGTATGAGGTTTATGTTGTTCGCTAACATAAAAGGTACACCAAGAAAGACAAATCATGTTCTACTTCAAGAACATATGATCATGGTGACATGAAGACAAAGATTCATCCATTGTCATGGATCACATAGAAGATCTACTTACGAGGTATGTATAACTTGGTTCTACAATGGTTAACTTATGAGACATGCAGGTTACTAGCACAAGTCACTGAAGAGAACCAGAAGACATTATGTGGTTATGTTAGACATAACTAGCTAGCATGCTAATCCAGGTATGTTTTCCTATATCAAGCTAGAATCCTACCTTGTGTTAGGATCTTATACTGTTGTGTTGTGGATAGTGATTATTCATGAATTCATAGGTTTGATTAGTCATGGTTGTATGCATATTATGTTTCTTACCATCATTGATGACATGACTAACCAGAAGAATCATGAAGGTATAGGTTTGAATAATCATGGGTTTATGCATTGATGATTTAACTAATCAGAAGAGACCTATGATCAAATAAGAATATGCATGAGTAAAAGAAGACTTCCCTGAAACCTTGAATACTAACGTTTATTATCTGTGAATGATCATGACTATACATGTTTAAGATTATTTTGTTTTGATAGTATTAAGATTATATTAATAAATGTGTGATTATGTATGAGACCTCAAGGATAACACAATGATGATACTAATAAGCATGCATAGTGATTAAGGATGGATGTAAGTTCAAGGACAGGTAATCCAGGAAGCAAAGATCAATAGGGAGCACACTCCATTTGTTACTGCAAGAAAGCAAAGGAGCACACTTCAGTAGTTTCTGCAAGGATGCAGATATTCAGAGCGAGTTGACCACTTCTCACAATCCACATCAGAATGGAGTTGCAAAGATTCAGAGGGAGTCCACCCAGCAACCAAACAAAGATAAGTATTTGAATTGTCATTTCTTACATAATGTTATTCAATGATGTATATGCTTATGTTCCTAGATTTAGGATGTGTATTATGCATATTAGAATGATTGCATTAATGAACAACTTACTACTAATATGCATTTGATGGGTAAGTGGCCAATGGCACTGTACAACATTCCATTGCTACTTATCTAGAATGAAACCTCTTTGTTGACATGTTAGGAGTTGTGCACACTCTTAACAATGTTCTGGTAGAGATTGGAAGGCATCTAGAAAGTTACAGGATATGGATAAATGTTGTATTGAAGCATTGGCTAAGATAATTGGATGACTGTATGACATATTTCTTTATGTGTAATAATTTGTTATGACAACTATGAGATGTTTTCTAATCATGCAATTTAACTTGTTGTGTAGGAAAGATCATATACCATCACCTACAAAATAAGGACTACAACATTTGTTCAGCAACAAAGTTATCTATTGAAAATATTGAAGATATTGAAGTTCCCAGGATCTAGGAAGAATGCCATGATCGAGGAGTACTAATCGATCATGAAGATGTTTGGAATGCAGTCCCAAGACCTGAAGGGGAGTCTGTAGTGACTTCCAAGAGGATCTACAAGATCAAGCATGCTGTAGGTGGTAGCATAGAGACTTTTTCTCTTGTAGCCAGATACACTTCCATTAAATCAATACTTGCTCTGGCTGCAGTGATGAAGAGGAAGATACACTTTCTTGAATGGTGTAGTTGAAGAAGAAGTGTATGTGGAGCAACCACTTGGTTCTGAGACACATGACAGGGATTCATATATGTGCAAAACTTGGGTATGATGCACCACTTTCTAGATATGGAGGTGTGGCAGAGTGCAGATGGAATCTTCCTTGGAAAAGGGAAGTATGCAGTAGATATCCTGAAGAGGTTTGGGATGATGGAATGCAAGGCTATGGACACACCTATGGCATCGAACCTGAAGCTTCTATGTGATGCTTCATCTAAGACGATTGATATCACTATGTATCATCAGATGATTGGGTCCTTGATGTACTTGATGAACACGAGACCAGATATTTGCTTTGCGGTGAACACATTGAGCCAGTTCCTGATGGATCCGAGGAGTGTTCACCTGGTTGTTGTAAAGCATATTCTGAGGTACCTGAAGGGTACAGTTGATTATGGGCTCAAGTATGATGCGAATCAAAAGTTTAACCTGCAGCGTTATGTTGATTCAGATTGGGCAGGCAGTGCTATAGATAGGGATCAGGTGTGATCTCTTGGTTTAGCAGGAAGCAGTCCTTCGTAGCACTAAGTACAACCAAATCAGAGTATGTTGGAATAGATGAGCAGGTTGCAGATGTATTGACCAAGCCATTGGCCAAAGTGCAGTTTGATTACTTCAGAGAGAGGCTTGGTGCACTTCAGATCGAGGTTCCTTCCAAAGGGAAGTGATGAGTCCGGAAGATGCAGATACACATGAGCTTTTCTGACATGGTTGATGTGTTCTCCCTTGGTCATGATGTAATTGCTGAGCCATTTTTCACATGGTGGTAGATGTGTTCTCCCATGGTGAAAAAGTAAGGGTTGGAGCCTTCCCCGAATGGTGGTAAATGTGTTCTCCCATGTCGATGGTGTAAGTGTTGGATGATGTGCATCTGGACTGTGCTTCGTGGACGATGAGATGATTTGAAGAAGATGATGCTGTGATGATCAGGAAGATCATGGATGGTGAGCATCAGGACGATGCTCCAGTTACTGCTCTGTATATGCATCAGGATGATGCTGGATATGATCAGTTGGATCATTTATATGTATATGTATCTACGCATCATGTTGGATGCTGGATATGATCAGTTGGATCATTTATATGTATATGTATGAACGCATCATGTTGGATGCTGGATATGATCAGTTGGATAATTTGTATGTATTTTTGTATATGCATCACGTTGGATGCTTGGACCATGTATCTGTATATGTATTAGGTGGATACATTGTATGATCAGGTAGATCATGTATGTGATATGTATCAGGTATGATCAGGTGGATCATGTATTTGTATTTGTATCAGGTGGATACATTGTATGATCAAGTAGATCATGTATGTGATATGTATCAAGTATGATCAGGTGGATCATGTATTTGTATTTGTATCAGGTGGATACACTGTATGATTAGGTGGATCATGAATGATGATATGTATTAGGTAGATACTTGGTATGCATCAGGTGGATACATTGTATGATCAGGATGATCATAGATGACGAGCTTCAGGATGTTGCTCCAGATGACATGCAGCAGGATGTTGTAGTGATGATGATCAGGATGATCATGTGTACATTAGGATGATGTATGGTGAGTATCAGGATGATACTTTGTGGCCATGGATCAGGTTGTGCAGATGAGCATGTCTAGGAGATCCTACAGGTTGGAGTTGTGTACCCATAATAGCCTGGGATGCTCTTTCGAGACATTGCTCTAGGAGGACATGTAATTTGTGCCCTGGGAGATCTTCAGGTCGGAGTTGTGTACTTGTAACATCCTGAGATGCTCTTGCGAGGTTTTGTCCTATGGCATGTAATTTGCTCCTGAGAGATCTGGACAGGATGAAAAAGGCCTCAGATGCTTCAGCTAGGTTTTTCCATGACCACATGTAATTTGCTCCTGGGAGATCTGGACAGGATGAAAAATGCCTCAGATGCTTCAGCCAGGTTTTGTGGTGGACCACATGTAATGTGCTCCTGGGAGATCCGACAGGTAGAGCTGTGTGCTTGTAACAACTTGGGATGCTTAAGCTAGGTTTTGTGGTGAGATCACATGTAATGTGCTCCTGGGAGATCCGATAGGTAGAGTTGTGTGCTCGTAACAGCTTGGGATGCTTCAGCCAGGTTTTGTGATGGGTCACATGTAATGTGCTCCTGGGAGATCCGATAGGTAGAGCTGTGTGCTCGTAATAGCCTGGGATGCTATAGCCAGGTTTTGTGACGCACGTAATAAGTTCTGAAGATTCCACAGTATGGCCAGTGATGACGAAGACCTGTATGTGGTGGGCCTACATCCATTATGAAAAAGGACTGGCTCTATAGAACTTCCTATGACAACTAGATTCAAAGATTGATTGAGATAGCAGCAGTAGTGTCGATGATGATGACTTGATGACGATTATCCAGTGACGATGATCCAGAGAAGATGACTTGTGCTAGAAGACCTATGTCAAGAAATACCTTCCTAGTTAAGAGGGAGTGTTGATGTATATGTAACTTCAGAATGTATTTCACATATATGTATATTGTATTCCTATAGAGATGTTATTATTCCTCTATACGGAAGTGTTGTCATTTATATTGTAAGTGTCGTAACTTATACTTGATGGGTTATTAGACCACCTTGTTGGGGTCGGCCCTGTATAAGTCATGAGGGTCAAAGGGTTATTAGACCACCCTAGTGGGGGTCGGCCCAGTCAGCATTATGTTAAGTGGTTAAGTTGAGGTCGACCTAGTTGAGTAAAGGTCAAGTCAAGTTAGTGTATAAATAGAGAGTGTGTCCCTCTCATTTTACACATTCTATTCTCTCACTTACACTTGGGGGAGTGGTGCACTTGTGAAGGAGGAGACTCTGCTGCTAGGAGAAGACTATCTCTTGTATTCTGGTTATATCATTGCTCTATCTCTCTCTGAGGGAATTATTGGGTTTTTTCACCTTTATGGTTTTCCCCAAGTAAAATCTGTCTCTCTTGTGTGCTTGCATTATTGTGTCCATGATTGATATGCTGTAGATATGTTGTACATGTCGTTCTCTCGGTCAAGATCCTAGATCAGATTGAAGTAAATTCTGAAAACTAACACATCACACAGAATCTTTAGGTTCGATGCCATAGGTGTGGCCATGGCCTTGCAGTCTATCATCCCGAACCGCTTCAGGATCTCTACTGCATACTTCCCTTTTTCGAGGAAGATTCCATTTGCACTTTGCCACACCTCCATGCCTATAAAATAGTGCATCATCCCCAATTCCTTCATCTCGAACTCGACAGCAAGCTTCCTCTTCGTGTCAGCAATCAATCTATCCTCACCTGTTACAAAGAGGTCATCCACATACAAGAGTAGTATCACAGGATTGCCTTCCTCAATGTTGTAGTAAATATTGGAATCTGCTTTACTCTTAGTAAAGCCCAAACTGAATAGAAAGTTGTCTATCCTACCATACCAAGTTCTAGGAGCTTGCTTCAATCCATAGAAGGCTTTCTTCAACTTACACACATATGAATGCCTATCATGTGTCTCAAAACCTAGTGGTTGCTCCACATACACTTCCTCCTCGACTACACCATTCAAGAAAGCTGTCTTGACATCCATTTGGTGTATATTCCATTTCATTACTGTAGCTAGAGCAAGTACTAATATAATGGAAGTGTATTTGGCCAGAGGAGAAAAAATCTCTTCATAATCAATCCCTTCTTTCTGGTAGAAGCCACGAGTTACAAATCTTGCTTTGTATTTCTCTATGCTGCCATCTGCAACATGCTTGATCTTGTAGATCCATTTGGAAGTCACCACAGACTTCCCTTCAGGTCTTGGGACTACATCCCAAACATCATTATTCATGATTGACTGGTATTCTTCAACCATGGCATCCTTCCATTCTTTCCTTTCCATTGCTTCTTCATAACTGGAAGGTTCTTTGTTCATAATGTCACAGAGTAAGGCAACATAGCTGGTATGAGATCTAGTTCTCTTCCTTTCTCTATGTTCTTCTTCTAGAATGCCATACCTTTCTGCATCTTGAATGAGCTCTCTAGCCCATGCAGGTTTCCTCTTGTGAGAGTTCTTCTCACGAGGTGGATCTACAGGTTCTTGTGGATCTTCAACTTCACGATCTACTTCTGGAATTGCTTCATTCATGGTGGTGTCTTGAAATTTGGTTTCCTTTGGTTCTTCATGATCATCAACAGGTGCCTTCCTTGACTTGATGAAAGTTGAGTCTTCATCAAATGTTACATCCCTACTAATATCAATCTTCTTGAACCCTGGAAAGTATATTCTGTAAGCCTTCGAGCTTTCACTGTACCCCACAAAGATACCCTTCTTTCCTAAAGGATCTAGCTTTGTCCTCTTTTCCTTTGGAACATGAGTGTATACTGGGAAACCAAATATTCCAAGATGGTTAACTTCAAGTTTCTTACCAGAGAATACCTCTTCTGGTGTCATATTTTCCAATATCTTGTGAGGTGTTCTGTTCTTCACATATACAACTATCCTAGCTGCTTCTTCCCATAGATGCATATGCAACTCCTGGTCATGCAGCATTGCCCATGCTGCTTCCATGATTTTTCTATTCTTCCTTTCTGCAACTCCATTCTGTTGTGGATTGTAGGGAGTAGTCAACTCCCTCTTAATCCCTGAATCACTGCATAACTTCTTGAAATCACCTGAAGTGAATTCTTCGCCATTGTCGGATCTGAATGTCTTGATCTTCTTATCGGTTTGATTTCCCATCAAGGCTTTGAATTCGTTAAGCTTATCAAACACTTCATCTTTGTTCTTCAAGAAGTAAACCCAAGTCTTCCTAGAGCAATCATCAATGAAAGACACATAGTATACATACCCACTTAGAGAACTGGATGACATTGGACCGCATACATCGGAGTGGATAATTTCCAAGATTCCTTTAGCTTTGCTTTCACTGCTTGGAAATGCCTTCTTAATGTTCTTTCCTTTTGCACATCCTTTGCAAACCCCTTCATGCTTTGTTTTGATTTCAGGAAACCCTCTACAGCTTTACTTGCAATTAGTAGTGCTCTATAGTGCACAGGTGCAAGTCTTCTATGCAAAAGTTCACTTGGTTCCATGGATTCATGCACCATGGCATGTTCAGGTTGTCCCTTCAATTTTCACAATCCTCCCTCTTGCTCTCCAATCACCACTGCATCATCTATAGTTTTTCCCTTTGGCCACATTAGGACTTGGCCATCTACAAATGCAACCCTCATGCCTTTTACATCCAATGCAGATATGGAGAGTAGGTTCTTATATAGGACCTCTTTCATATTCAAATACTTTCCAGGGTCTAGGTTGTAAGAAGCTTCACCACTTCCTTTGATAGGATATGTTGTGAGAAAATCTCCCTACGGATAGGTAGATATCCCCTTGGGATTAGAAAAGGCCCTAGTTGCCTACCCAAGACAGAGATGAAACAAATAGACACTATAGTCCCCCTAGATCTATCTCACACATCAGCTAACAAGCTATGGAAATATAAAGCAAGTAGATGGCATACCTTACTTTGATGGTTGTCCTTGCTACTCGTAAGTTGCTCTAGCTCCAGCCTTTGATTATGGACTTATGAACCTGTTCACAAAGGAAATACAACACCTTCTCCAAAGCAATATATGTATAAACAAAGATCTAACTATCAAAACATAGACAATTCCATGCATTCATCATTAAAGACATGAATATGAGAGGAATAGGCTAAGTTATATTAATGATAAGAAAGCCAAAAGAAGTTGATTACAATGTTATACCTTGATTTCCAAGGTAGCAGCACCTCCTTCCAAGCTCTCCAACATCACCCTTGCAAGACTCATAGGATCATAGGTTTAGTGTTTCCAAGATCACCTCGCATAGCTCATGGATGGCTCTCTTTAAGTAGGATTTGGGAGGCCAACCACTAAGAGGAGATTATGGATCTAAGTGAATAATATGTGGATCAAGGATCTAAACCATGCCAAGGAGGGAATGTGAGATGGGTTTCAAAGGGGTACCTTATCCCAAGAAAATCTCCATGAGATCCAAGATCCAAAATCAAAGGGATAAGCCTAAACCAAAACTACCGCTCCCCTATAACTAAGCAAAGTGCGGTAGTACCGCTCCCCCATAGGCATGCAACATGTGCTATTTTGACACTATCGCTCCCCTATAGGCATGCAGTGTGAAATTACCCACATAAGATCCAAAGAGATGATGTAAACCTCACAATGAAAGAATTTAGGAAGAAGAGAGAAGCAATAGAACATAGATCCAATAGAGGCAAAATAATTACACACATTACATTAATCAGAATAGTAACCGGGTAAATATACAATTGCTGAGTATGAGGATTTGAATTCACTAGGTTTAATTTGAATTATCCTTCATGCACAGATCCATAATCAGTGGAGAGTCATCAGTGCCAAACTAGGAGTCTATCTCATCATCAGTGAAGTCATCAATGCACAAGTAGTGATCAACCGGGAGTCAAACTGAGTCTAATTGAGTGTGGTTGGTGTAACTGGCACATGGAAGCACTGATATAGTGAAGGAGACTCAGTGGGGGGGAGCTCATGGAGCTAACTGGAGTCAAAACAGTCTATCTAGTCACACTGGAGGTCCAAAAGAGTGATAAGGTCAGTTAATCCTTAAATCAAGGAAGAACTAAAGATAATTGAACTAAACTGGACTGGCAGATGAAGAAAGGCGCCCTTCTCATGCAATAACTGAAAAGAGGGCGCACTAAGCTCTAGGAGAGCTAAGACTGATCCGAGAGAAGCTCCTGGGGCTAGTTTTCCAAGGGCTAGGTGCTGGTGCTGCAAACCCTAATTGCATGCAAACCCTAATTTTGCATGCAGGACTGAAAATGTTAGAAAAGTTAGAAGGACTAGGATGGAGTATAGGAATATCCTAACACCCCCCCTTAATCCATCCTGGGCCCTGGTAACTAGGACCAAAGGTCACCCATACAATCAATGAAATGATAAAAAGAATACTGCCTCAATTTTTCTTTTTTTTTTCTTTTTATATTTTTGAATAACTCAAGGAGCCATTACTCTAAGCAGAAAAGAAGCAAGCTTTCATTAGTGAAAACTTTGCAAAGAGACTTGGTAAGCTAATCCTCTGTAAAGTGCAAATGCAAGTGCTAGAGAATGTGTTGAATGTAGCAAGTCTTTTAGGAACCTTTTCTGTCACTGGAGCGAATGTATCATGATGAGTTTTCCCAAAGAATGGAAGAGTAAACCCCATCATCATGCTGCATCTCTCATGGAGAGGTGGATGGCATAATGCAAGGTTAGCATGCTGCTGAAGTCTAGTAGTTCTGTAAGCAAATAAATCATCAACTGTGTTCTTAGTAGTAGCAAGGACTTTGTGAGAACATATTTCTCTTGAATCTGGACTAAGAATAGGTGTTGGTTCTGAATCTTCTTGAACCATGATCTCAACATCAAAATCTTGATCTTCTTCCTCACTAGAATAGGAGTCACTGGAAGAGAAGTCACTGTGATCTTCATCAGAATCTGAAGGGATAGTTGGAGAGAAGGGCATGAAGTGGGAGAACTCATATGCCTTTGAGGCATGATTAGCAATCCCATTCGCTATAACCTTTCCAGTGGAGATTTCTGTAATCTCTACTGTGTCTGGACCAAAAATCACTTGTTTTGGAGATCCTGTATGAGTCATTTGATATACTGAGAACAAATTAGTTGTAAGAGAAGGAACAAATAAGACATTTTTGAACTTACCATGCTCCATATGAACTGTACCCAAACCTTTGGCAGAAATCTGAGAGTTGTCTCCCATGTGAATGGTAGGCCCATATTGGAGATCCAAAGATGAGAAGGATTCTTCTTGTGCCATCATGTGGTTGGAAGCTCCAGAATCTATGAGGAGAGCTTTTGTCTTTGAAAAACCAGCCATCAATGCATGACAATCATCAGATCCACTTCCAGAATCAGACATCTTTGCTTCTTTTGGAACAACAATTTGGTTTTGTTCAAGAATCTTGGTTAGAAGATCAATCTTCTTATGCATGCAGGCATGCTCAGGATGGTTTCCTCTCTTGCAGTAGGTACAATTTGGTCTCTTTTGTTTGTCATTCTTGTATCTTGAAGGTTTCTTTCCTTTCCCTTTTTGTTCCCCTTTATCATTCGCTCCACTTGATTCACCAGCCAACAGAGCTAGATCTCTGGAGGTTTTGATGGAACCCATTTGAAACAGTTTGTTCTCTTCTTGAGTGAGAGCCTCAATGAAGTCACTTAAGGTGGGAAACTTCCATCCAGAGATGGACATTCGAACAGAATGAAAGGTAGATACAAAGACATAAAATTGAGATCCAAGTTTACTCAATATAGAGAGTATCAATTGCTCATCACTTTTAGTGATGCCACATTGCTTGCAATGCAAAACCAAATTCTAAAATTTGGAGAAGAAATCTTGAATGCTCTCGAAATTGCGAGGTTGAAGGGCAACCAATTCATTCTCAAGAATGTAGCCTCTCAGTTCGTCTTGTTTGCCAAAAAGACTCCTCAATTTTATCCATAAATCATATGGAGACTTCAATCCATCAACATGAAACAATAGATCATCAGATATATGGAGGCATATGAATCCAAAGGCTTCATCCATTTTGTTTAGGTGATTGACTCTCTTTTCAGCTTGATGTGGTATGGCATCTTTTTCTTCAACTATTCTAGTAAACCCTCTTGATTGCAAGAGTATTATAATCTTCCTCTTCCATTCGAAATAATTGAAAGGAGTGAGAAGTATAGAAGAAGGAGCATTCGAATTGCTCATATTGATTGCTTGAACAAGTGCAAAATAGAAGCTACTGAATCTGCTGCTGCAACTGCAGGAACTTCAAAATACCTGCAAAAAAAACTCTCAAGAATGGAGGTAGAATATACTCTCAAGGATCTGATACCATGTGAAATTTCCCACATAAGATCCAAAGAGATGATGTAAACCTCACAATGAAAGAATTTAGGAAGAAGAGAGAAGCAATAGAACATAGATCCAATAGAGGCAGAATAATTACACACATTACATTAATCAGAATAGTAACCGGGTAAATATACAATTGCTGAGTATGAGGATTCGAATTCACTAGGTGTAATTCGAATTATCCTTCATGCACAGATCCATAATCAGTGGAGAGTCATCAGTGCCAAACTAGGAGTCTATCTCATCATCGGTGAAGTCATCAATGCACAAGTAGTGATCAACCGGGAGTCAAACTAAGTCTAACTGAGTGTGGTTGGTGTAACTGGCACATGGAAGCACTGATATAGTGAAGGAGACTCAGTGGGGGGGTGCTCATGGAGCTAACTGGAGTCAAAACAGTCTATCTAGTCACACTGGAGGTCCAAAAGAGTGATAAGGTCAGTTAGGAGTCAGTTAATCCTTAAATCAAGGAAGAACTGAAGATAACTGAACTAAACTGGATTGGCAGATGAAGAAAGGCGCCCTTCTCATGCAATAACTGAAAAGAGGGTGCACTAAGCTCTAGGAGAGCTAAGACTGATCCGAGAGAAGCTCCTGGGGCTAGTTTGCCAAGGGCTAGGTACTGGTGCTGCAAACCCTAATTGCATGCAAACCCTAATTTTGCATGCAGGACTGAAGATGTCAGAAAAGTTAGAAGGACTAGGATGGAGTATAGGAATATCCTAACATGCAGGGCGTGGTAGTTCCAGAAGGCTTAATTTTTGGAGGTGGTTAATGTGGGTTTCTCCCCCTTGCTTGTTGGATTTTCTTTCAAGTGTGACTAGGGAAGGTACCAACATTAGAATGAAGGGTCCTAACACCCTCAGGAGGCATAAACATCAAGTTTTCCATGGCGGTGAAACATGTATATTATCACTTAAACATGGTGTAGCAATTTGAGGTATAACAGATGCCCCCTAAAGTGTGAGGTCAGAAGGAATCTGATGGCCAAACATTTTACAAATAATAAGTTTACAAGGATATCTGAAGCAGAGTTGGAGAAGAGATGCAAGCAAATATCGACAATATGTCTAATGACCTCTAGGCGGGCATACCCATGCTCGGAACAACTGACTGAAAGCATGGCTGCCGACCAATACATTGCAGATCCATGATAGTACTGACTTAACAATGACTGGAGACAAATCATGGCTACTAGACTACAAGCGTAGATCCATGATAAGACAATGACACAGCCACGACCAATACAAGAGTGGATCTGTGTGACAGTACATTAATGAGGTCACCAACATATATATACGTGGGGACCTACTCAAAAAATCTCCATCGCAACCTGGATGTGCTAAAAAGACTTCAGAACCATCCAGGGTCTTCTACTCGATCCCAAATCGATACGAATCTAACCATGTGATTACAACGTGTTGAAGTCGAACATGGTAGAAACCACTTGATTACCGGTCAATGATTGGAACCGTTAACAGGTGCGAGGGAAATCACCAATGATGAAAATGACTCCCAAGGTATCATAGTACATCTCGATGAAATGTGAATAGATGAGTTGACATCGAACATCCGCGAGATCATTCGATTAGAGGTCAATAATGAAAACCTACTGTCGAATACGAGGAAACCCGCTATTGAGGCATGCAATTACCAAGGTACTAAGGTTGGTTTCTAAGACTAATTCCTGGATAATGAGTTGACGTAGACATGAATAGACTCATCAAAGGAGGGCCATAATGGATCCCACATCATCGACATAGGAAAGTGATGTGAAGTAATGAATCATATGAGTATGGATTGACACAGGGATGTAAAGGCTAACAATATTGCAGAGTATGACTAAGGTAAACTTCCCTTGAAAATGAACGGCATGACAATAATGACTCGGTAGCATTGACTCAACGAGGCAGAGACCAAGACATAATGAAACGATGACTAAGGAATTCTTTAGATGACTTGAATGATCGGGACAACTCATAGAATTGGCATGACTCGGAGATAAGCAGATTACCCAACTGTATGACGAAACGCAAAAAGGTGCCATGTTCAAGGGCGACACAAGCCGCCATGAAGCTTTCTAAAAGAAACTTAACTTATTCCTCCCCAATCCCCATCCTGTTTGATGAGTACCTCTTTGTTTTTTAACGAGCTTGAGGAGGGTAATAGATTCCCGGTATAGCTCATCCTTTGGACGAGTCCAATCCCACATGTTTTACGAACCTGAGAAAGGAGGGGTTCGGTCCCAAAAGGGTCCTTCGATGTTTGATTTTACGAGTCCAAGGAAGGAAAACTCGGTAGTTTTTCATGTTTAGAGAGTCTGAAAAGAACTAAAGAAGACTCCAATGGTCCTTTTTCGTAAATTTAACCTCATCGCCAGAAAAATGGTAAAACCACGCAGGAGAGGACTCTTACAGTCATGATTGGCTGGAGTATTCCTTTTTTGTAAATAGTACTTTCTGGTCCGAAAAAGGGGTAAACTATCACCAGAAAGACGATCATTCAAATGCTTTTACAAGCATGAAAGCATCAAGTTCGCTTGGTAATCTTTTCCTATTTAGGGAGTCTGAAAAGAGCTTAAAGAGGACTCCATGTACAACTTTGTCATGGTTGATGACAGAGTACGACAAAGGAAAAGTAAACTCAACACAGTTCCTTTTCTGTAAATAGTCTAGCGAGGCCGGATAAAGTGATAAACCTATACTTGTTAGACACATCTTTTTGCTCAATTTTTAGTGAGCACGACAATGGTATCAAAAGCACTCGGAATCCTTTTCATATTTGAACCAGAGCACGAAAAAGAAAAAACTAAGCTCAAATCACTTTTCATATTTTTAACAAGAACACGAAAAAACTGAAAAGTAAGCTGAAATACCATCTTACTATTTTTAACGAGCTCGAAGATAGGTGGAAGAATGCTCATGATGTCTGCTTCATTTTTTAACGAGCTTGTAACACAAAATGAACTATGCTTAGGATAATTTTCATGGTTTAATGAGCTGTATGGTGGAACTTTTCCCTACGGATAAGTCAAAATTCCCTTAACTTAAAGCAGACTTTCACTAACTCTAAGCTAAGAACAAAACACAACAAATGCTACCTTGAAATTCCTGAACTAACTTTTACAGCAAGATTAAATGTATTTAGAAACAGAAAGAGATGAAACACACCTTTCAAACTGACGTTTGTCCCGCTCCTAGCTCTTGACCCAAAGCTCCGATGTAGAACCTGTTAAGATCAACCAAAGAACAAACATGCAAAATTCCAAATACCTTGAATGTAAAAGTTAGATTCAAACCTAGATTAGATACATTTCATGCTAAGAACTTATGCTATACACATGAAATGGGAAAAACAAGACAAGTTATCTTATTACAACTTGAAGAATACTTACAAAGGTTGCTTGATGTCCAAGCTAGTCCTCCAGCTCCAAGTGCTTCCTCCTCTAGCTATCTCCACAATGCTGCAAGATCATAGGTTTGATGCTCTCAAGAGTCCTCCCCTTTCCCCATGGAATGCCTCTCTTTTATAGTGTATGGTAGGGTTAACCAACAAGAGAGATGGTTGGATCTAGGGAGAGATAAGTGGATCAGGGTTTCTAATCACAGAGAATGAGTTGAGATCGAATCAGGGACCCCAATCTTCCATTATCTTCGAAAATCCAAAATCCCACAAGCCATGGAAAAAAGGCTAATAAAAGAGTACCGCGCTCTGTAGTCTGAGCATAACGCGGTAGTACCGCGTTCTAGGGACACATCATAGCGCGGTAGTTTACACTACCGCGCACCTATAACTGAGCAAGGCGCGACAGTGTGTGTAAATAAGGCCTCAGCTGGGTTAATTCTTGACAGGGTGGATTTACCTTCAAGGATTACTCATCTTCTGGGTGGTTCAAACAGTAGGTAAAGTGTCGTCAACTCTGTTTGTGGTGGAGATGCGACGCTGTGGAATATAGAGGTATAACATGAGCCCAAAACCTAAAAAGGAAAGTATGCTTGAAAATGTTCCCAATGGTGAACTTCTTCCCGTCATGAAATCCAAAGGTTGGTACATGCCCCGAGCATGATTGCTAGAAGTAAGTGACTTAGCTCCAATGTGGTGAGGAGAGGCGATCGAGTTGACTTCAACGTAACTTCTAGAGGTTGAAGACATGCCCCCAAGCTTCATTTCATTCGCCTAAGGTATAGGCGGGTGAAAAGAAGGTTTAGGTACTAAGTCTACGAGGAGACTCGACTCAAAGGGAAAGGATATGTTTCATTTTTTAATGAGCTTGACATAGGAATAGAACTCTGCTCAAACTACTGGTTTCATTTTTTTTAACGAGCTTGAATCCAAAGCTAAACTCTGCTCAAGGTTAAGGCCCATTGATGGGTTCCTTCCCAACATGATGACCAGAGGTTGGTAAATGCCCCCAACATGATTACTAACGGCTAAACATGCCCCCCAAGCTTCATTTCGTCTGACTACTCTTCTTCCTTACCCAAAAATACAAGCTACTAATTTGAATGTGTTCACCAGGGGGGTAGGGAGAACTAGGACTAAGTGACCCAGGTAGATGAAATGAAGGTTCAAATCCTAACTCTAATGAGAGACTAGAACAAATGGAAGGGAGATCTATTTCATTTTTACACAAGATTGAAATAAACAATAACAATGCTTGAAAGGGTCCTTTTTATTTTTTAAGGAGCTTAAAACAAAAAGAAATCATGCTTGAACGTAGTTTCATTTTTACGCAAGCTTGAAACCAAAAGTAAACTATGCTTGTGATTGATTTCATTTTTACACAAGCTCGAAACCAATGGTAAACTATGCTTGAGGGTCGGTTTCATTTTTTAACGAGCTTGAAACAAAGAATAAACTATGCTCGTGGGAACCTATTTCATTTTTTAATGAGCTTGACATAGAAAGGGAACTATGCTCATGCCCCCCCCATCCTTAGGGGGAAGAAACCACTAAAACATGTGGAACATTTGGGGAAGTCTGGTGACTAGGAGTCATGCGATGAGTGGGCGTCACAAAGGAAAGCTGATCAATGGTCACAACATTCCCATGATGGGGAAAATACATCACTCGAAAGAGTGAGGACACTATAGCCTTCATGGTATAGACGTAATCACGTCCAAGGAGTAGATTAAAATCTAAGGGACCTTGTACTACCATAACATCAATATAGACAGTTTTCCCTTCCAAAGTGATAGGTAATTGAGGAAGGGACCCTAAAGGTCTAGTAGGCCTTCTATTGAAAGCCAGTATCTAGTCAGTAACAGGAACAAACCAAGGAGAACCTAAGGATTTCCAAGCAGTTGAGGATAAAATACTAACAGAAGCTCCCTCATCCAATATGGTGTGAAATATTTCCTTATCGAAAACTCCTACAGATATCTGAAAAGGAACACTCAAAGGAAGATGAGATTCTGTTAAACCATTCCAATCAAAGGAAATAACCTCAGTACTTGAAGAGGGTCCCGCGGAAATGGAAATCTTTTCCCCTTGCTGAGGACATTCTAAACTGATTAGGAAAACATCAGCGGTTTCCAATTCACTCTCGTTTGGAAGATAAGAATGAGACGAAGATTATGTCAAGTTGAACGCTTCAGTCTGGACTTTCTCCAATGAAAGGGCGGGATCGAGTGGGGAGGACAGCGACTAGATCACTTCACTCTCGGGAGGGAGAGTGGGATCAATTACAGATGAAACTGAATTGATCACTTGGTCAACCAGCGAGGGGTCGAGGGACAAATTACTATCGTTTGTTGGAAGCACCAGTTGAGAACTAGTAATATCTTCCAACCACCACGAAGCTTCATCCATGCTCAGACAAAGAAAAGTACAGTGCATACCCTTGCATATTAAACAGGGATACAGTACTTTACCCTTCCAACCCTTCACCAAGGGGTCACTGGTTGAGGGAGTGTCATCAACATGATGGTCAGAGGTTGATGATACAAGTGGTTTGGGGTTTTTAGACCACACTTTTGATACACGAGAAAGGCCGAGGCAATCCTTGAGAAGGTGATCATCCTTGCATAGTTTGCAAGGGAACTTGGGCTTATGAGGTGTTTTCGTAGAATGAGTGCCTTTAGAGGCAATTGGTTTACGCTTGGTCTCTTTCTTATCCTTCTTCTTCTTAACTTTCCTTTTCTCCTTCTTCTTATCCACCTGATTACTAACACTATTGCTTTGATCAGGCGAGGAAGAAGGAACAGAAGAAGATTCATCCGACGAAGAAGGGGAAGGATTAGTTCGGGATTGACTCTCTCGTGGTGGAGAGTTAACATTCGAAACATTGGGTACAACTAGAATCACCAGATTGAATAACCATACCAGTAATCCTATGGTTAATCCAGGAAGATTTAACGTGGCAATAAAGGGAGGACCAATATCTCCAACTGGAGGAAAGACAAAAGGTACCCCTTGAAAAGGGGTTTCTTGATTGGTAGTCCTAGAAGGAGCTTGGGTGCATGGAGATGGACTCACCATGGAAGAAGACTAAGTGATGTGGGTGAAGTCTTGCTAAAAAGAACTCAAAAACCCTCAAGCAACCGAACGTGCAAAAGGGGAGCTAGAAGAAAAAGAGGCACACATGCCAAAAAATCAAGCTCAAAAAACTATACTGGGACCAGCGTCACAGTAAGCGAGCTATAACAAAGGTGGAAAAAATTCCAACAAGCAACACTAAAAAAGAAAAAGACCCTCGAAGAAGATGAAATAGCAAGCAAAACCTCCTAACTAAGAGTTGGATACCTCAACAAGTTGTATCCTTCGCAAGGTGATGAAATCCAAGTCAAACAATACAAAATGAGACACCAATAGTGGAAGGATATCCCTCTACCGAAAGGGATCCCGGGTAAAGAGCCCTAGAATAAAAGTTGCTAAACTACCTCGTTCATGACACATCGGAAAAGGTTTTCGGTGCTTTTGCCTTATCACCCTTGTATCACCAGTTTGGTGGCCGGAGAATACAAGGAAGAAAATGATCGATGTTACCTTAGGGCTAAGTGGAGCGCGGCATTCCATAGAGTTTGTCTGGTTCTTGATCTTGTGGTGGTTTAACCCCTGAAACAAGAGGAGGCCCCTCCAAAAACTGGTCGTGACCATGTCAATAAATACTAGAGGATTTTAGTTCCCTAGAGGACAACAACTATGTTTCAGATGATAATGACAAGGGGGAATTATTTGGATGCCTATCCCCGGTGTCCTACCTAACTAACAAATTCATTTTCTCCTCAAGTGAGGTTATAGTGTGTTGAGTTAGGGAGTGTAAATTTTAGTGGTTGTATTACTCAATCGGGTAAATGGAAGTGAAACTTGTGATGTTGTGACGACTCAAACCATGCAAATGAGAATGAATCGAAATGGACCTTTCTATTTGATGAAATCTAGCTAGAGAAAAGGGAGAATTATTTTCGTTCCCAATATGTACAACCCAATGCAAATGCAATTTTATCCTTTTAATGAATGATAATCAATCATGTATTAAACCATACCCAAACTATCCTAAAGTGACAAAAAGAGATATTTTTACAAACAACAAATGCAATAATTATGATCTATTTCCTATCTCTTTACACTTGAAAAAGACACATCTAATCTATGGAAAGAAGGATTCCACAAATGCTTCCAATCAAATGCAAGACAAAGAGAAGCACCTAATAATATTGTCTAACTCAAATGCACATAAATATGAAACAATCATTTCTTCTTCTCATGAATGTAAGACCAAAAATGTCAACTGATTGAATTAAAGCAAGAAGAATGCTAATGTTTTCCAATTTCATGAATATAGCAAAAGAGTGACAAAATAAAATAAAGCTTTCTTTTGAACAAAAAAAATGGAAACAAGGGATCGATCTATTCCAACGACTAATAAATAGCTAAAGATGCAAAGGAAACAAAGCACAAAACTCAAGAAAATGACTTCAAAAGACAAGGATGTCCCAAGTTTTTCGAATCCAATCTAAGCAATCCAGATGATGCCAAACCAAACAAACCTTTGGAATATCCACTAAAGAGATATCTGAAAAAAAATGAATCCAATTACAATCCGATGGCGAGAAGAAGTTTAAAAACAAAATGCAAGCTATTGGGGCTTGAAAAGAATGACAATTCTACCCAACAAGCAAACAAAGCCCTAGTTTGACTCAAGAAACCAAACAAAGGCTTTGAACTTCCAAAAGATGCCAAGAGTTTCTAAAACAAGACAAAAATGAATTGTATCAGTCCAAATCAGTCATGTAACGGTCACAAAATCATTGATCAAGAGACTCTAAATCAGAAAAATCAAAAATGTACATAAGGGATCAAGTTAGCCCAAGGGGATTTCAACTTTTCAAGACAGAACCTAGTCTTCCAAACAAATAAAAAGGGGCACAAATTGTCCAAAATGAGGTTTGGAAGGGTTCAAAGTTATGTTATAGAGATCCTAAAGTGACTGGGAAGGTACACTTGACTCCCATAACTGAAAAAGTAGCTCAGAGGACTCAAAATTGACCAAATGGCCTCAAAGATGCCAATGAAGGACTAGACACAAAATGTGGATGAAAAGGACTCAAAAGAGACTCAAATATCTTCAAAAATGTGTCAAAAAGAAGCCAATGGACCATATGGAGGCACCCCAAAAGTTTGGGAGCAAAAAACCCAAGGGAACCCCTCCAGATAAGCTAAAAAATGACCAAAAAAGGATAGTGTCGCCCCTATATAGACCAATGCGGAGCGGTAGTTGGACAGTACCATGCCCTAGAATACTATGGGTGAGCGGTAGTTGGACAGTACCACACCCTAGAACACTGCTGGGGAGCGGTAGTACTGCGCTCTAGCCCACTATAAGGGAGCGGTAGTTCTCCTCTAGGATTTAAAAAATGAAAGTTTGGCCAAGATTCGAGCAAGGATAAGGTCCTGAGTTTAAAATGGTCCTCAATGATGATCAAAGAGGATCTAAGGTGATGAGAAAGAACACTTAGAAGAGGATTTGATGATCCAAACAAGAAAGAATAGGTGAAACTAGGGAAGAAAATTTCCCCAGTGGAGTCGCCAATTTCTGTTGTGAGAAAATCTCCCTACGGATAGGTAGATATCCCCTTGGGATTAGAAAAGGCCCCTAGTTGCCTACCCAAGACAGAGATGAAACAAATAGACACTATAGTCCTCCTAGATCTAGCTCACACATTAGCTAACAAGATATGGAAATACAAAGCAAGTAGATGGCGTACCTTACTTTGATGGTTGTCCTTACTGCTCCTAAGTTGCTCCAGCTCCAGCCTTTGATTATGGACTTATGAACCTGTTCACAAAGGAAATACAACACCTTCTCCAAAGCAATATATGTATAAACAAAGATCTAACTATCAAAACATAGACAATTCCATGCATCCATCATTAAAGACATGAAAATGAGAGGAATAGGCTAAGTTATATTAATGATTAGAAAGCCAAAAGAAGCTGATTACAATGTTATACATTGATGTCCAAAGTAGCAGCACCTCCTTCCAAGCTCTCCAACATCACCCTTTCAAGACTCATAGGATCATAGGTTTAGTGTTTCCAAGATCACCTCCCATAGCTCATGGATGGCTCTCTTTAAGTAGGATTTGGGAGGCCAACCACTAAGAGGAGATTATGGATCTAAGTGAATAATATGTGGATCAAGGATCTAAACCATGCCAAGGAGGGAATGTGAGATGGGATTCAAAGGAGTACCTTATCCCAAGAAAATATCCATGAGATACAAGATCCAAAATCAAAGGGATAAGCCTAAACCAAAACTAACGCTCCCCTATAACTAAGCAAAGCGTGGTAGTACCTCTCCCCCATAGGCATGCAGCATGTGATAGTTTGACACTACCACTCCCCCATAGGCATGCAAGGCGCGGTAGTTCCAGAAGGCTTAATGTTTGGAGGTGGTTAATGTGGGTTTCACCCCCTTGCTTGTTGGATTTGCTTCCAAGTGTGACTAGGGAAGGTACCAACATTAGAATGAAGGGTCCTAACACCCTTAGGAGGCATAAACATCATGTTTTCCATGGCGTTGAAACATGTATATTCTCACTTACACATGGTGTGGCAATTTGAGGTATAACAGGATATTGGTAGTCATCACCAAGTTTCACCTTATGGGGTGACTCATGTTCAGATAGGTTTACAAAAGATTCTTTAAACCCATTCATGTGTTTGGAAGCCGCATTGTCAATAATCCAATCATTACAACCATGAGAGATAGTACCTGTGAGAGAAGAGATTAGAACATATTCATCTTCACTTGATGAGTCATCACTTTCTGATCTAGCCTTCTTCTTGGGAGGTTCATCATCCTCAACAGCATGAGCATGATATCTTCTTTTGTTATTCTTCTTCTTCTTGTTGAAGTTGTTGTTGTTGTTGTTGTCCCTTTTGTTCTTGGGACAATCTGTAGCAAAGTGTCCCTTCTCATTACATGGGAAGCATCTCAGTTCCTTCTTATTCTTTTGATGGTTGTGATAGGATCTCTTGTAATGAGAGTGCTCCTCCTTGGGCTTGCTTCTTTTGGTGTGAGATATGAGAGCCTGATATTCACTTCCCATCTTTTCTTCTCGGGCTATAAGCCTAGCCTCTTCTTGTGAACATTCGTCCCATATTCTACTGAAGGAGATCAAATTCCTTCTTGCACAAATTCCTTGAATAAAGGAATCCCATGAACTAGGTAGGCCATTCAGAGTAGTCATGACAATTTCACCATTGTCCACCACTTCATCCACAGCTTCAAGTTGTTCTTTGATCTGTGAGACCTTGGAGAAATAAGATTGAATAGTCTCTCCATTCTGAAGCTTTACCCCTTTCAATTGATTCCGCAGAGTCATCTTACGATTTATGTTCTTCCCTTCAAATAGCTTGGTTAGGGAATCAAACATCTCCTTAGGTGTCTTTAGAGATGACCCATGTGGTATGAGATGGTCTTTGATAGAATCAGCAATGATCCTCTTTTCCTTGACCAAGTTATTCGTACGCAAGGCCTTAGCCTCTTCTTCCTATGGGATAGAGACCTCGGAACTTATTTAAGTATCCAATTCATCTTCTTTCAGGATTAACCCAATCCTATACTTCCATGCTCAGAAGTTATCACCCCCGTCAAGCTTATCCTCAATCTTGGTGTGGTGAGACATCTTAAAGAGTACTTCAAATGGAAATAGAAAAGATTTAGGTCTTACCACTTGATTTGTAGAAATCTGGATCTGGTGCCGGATTAGGGTTTGTTAGAGAAACCCTAAAATTTTAAAATGTGAATTTCAACTTTCTGAAAAAATAGAAAGATGTGACTTGATGAGCTGGTAAGCCTGATATATTCAGAAATTGAAAACTGCAAAGTTTCACCCTTCATAAATGCTTTCCAATCTCTCGGATTCACTAGGGAGGACCCTGAATTAGGGTTTGCATTTCTGCGAACTTCACCCAACCATAAATCTCGATCCAAAGCTCTAAAATTCAATTTTTCCAAGGAGCTTCCAGCTATGTCCTCAGATTTCAGAAATTCCTATTTTTGTGGAAACCCTAATGTTTAGGGCCAAATATGAAAGTACCTATAATTGAATTCAAATTAGACAGAAAGATGCGCCTTGCTGAGGAGAGTCAAAATACACTACTGCCTTTCAAGATCTATGGAGAGAAACCCAATAAACATGAAACCCTAGTTTCCGCAACTGCACAGTGTCTTCTTTTCAGGTTATCTCTGATACCATGTTAATTTTTTAGCATTAATTCAACATACTCTAGGATATTTACTAAGAGAATAACATGTACATCATATCAAGTATAACAATGCATATCAATCACACCAAGCAATCACATGAGACAATAGACACATAGAGTTTCACTAGGGAAAACCATAAAGGTGAAAAACCCCACAACTTCCTCAAAGATAGAAAGAGCAATGATACAACCAAAGTACACAGAGATAGTCCTCCTAGCAGCTGAACCTCCTCCTCCACTAGTGCGCCACTTTCTGAGCAGTGTAGAAGTGAATAATGAGATGATCAAATAGAGTGCCTCCCGCACTCTATTTATACATGACTTGAACTGCCTAATAACCTAGCAGGGCCAACTTGTCTAACTTAGTCTAATAACCCATGGTTATAGTAATCAGGGCCAACCCCACACTTGGTGATCTAATAACCCATCACTGCAAGTTACGACACTTGTCAATACAAATGATGACACTTCCGTATAGAGGAATAATATCATCTCTATAGGAGTACAATATACATAGGTGAAATACATTCTGAAGTTACATATACATCAACAATTAGATGATAGATTAGACATGCCTCAAGATCAAAATAATGTGTGGAGACTAGTTGATGGTTTACATCAAGGAGGCACCTAGAAAACCAATATTGTAGGAGGGTAACTAATTTTTTTTCAATTCTTCATAGACTCAAAAATGGTAAAATTAATGTGTTTGTACATAGAGATAGTTATTACGAGAAACCTATGACAAGTAGCAGTTTCCTTCATACTATATGATTGTGGATATCAAGAGGCTCAAAGAACAATGAGGCTCTTAAACAAGAATGACACCACAAAGGATGAGGTATATTTTCATGCACTCATACACTACTACATTTGGCGTTGAAATCCAACATTTGGATCCATGTTTGAAGAAAATAATCAATTGTAGCATTGAAATGTTGTTAAATTTCATAAGTATTCTCTTATTTTTGTCTTTTAGCCTCAATAAATGTCACTTCTTCCACATCAAAGTCATGATGTTTCTTATTTGATGTTAGAGACATTGATTATTTAATGTTTCTTGGTGCATGATCAAATTTGACAAGGTCAAATTTTAATATAGTGGCCACACCTCGACCAATAATGTGACTATAATTTTTTTGTAAACTCAAAATGAAAACAAATGAGTATTTTATACTTTCAATCTTATAATAGATATTTTTTCCTACATTTAAAAAATAAGCCATGAGAAATCAACTATTTCATTTGTCTAAAGACTTGGGATTAAATGACATATTAAGAGTGGTAAATTTTAACTTAATTGTTGAACACATTAATTATATTCTCTCTATAATTGAGATTTATTTCAGCTAAAATTTGTAAATAAAATTTAACTACTCTATATGTGATTTTTTTTAATGTATGCTTCTTGTACTAATGTCTAGTTAAATAATATTTTTTTAAAATATAAAATAATTTCAAAGAACACTTACTTGGACAATGGTGCATCCAACCAAGGCAATTATAAAGACAAATTAACCAAATAAACATTGGATTCACTATGGATATTGATATCAATGAATTCGATAATTTTGTGCATATAAACAATTAGAGAAAAAAAAAAAAAACATTTACGAATAATCCAAAAATTCCTTATATTAGCGATGAGAAATATTATTTTGCTTGCAAGCAATACAAGTTCTATAGAGAACAAGAATTTGCACATCAACAACTAGAAAACATTTCTTAGAAAATGGGCACCTAGAAAGAAGAACTGAATATAATTTCCTGGTAAGTTCTAAAAAAATTGTTTTCCTTCATTTTTAGAAAGCTACAAATGTTTTAATATTTTGATACTAATTGTTTCTTTTTATTTATTTACAAATACAAAAGTGCTTAGGCTTGAAATTCCTATTGCTACAACTTTTAGTATCCACAGTGAGGACAATGGAGTTGAAGTTGATTCTATGAAAGAACATGATACTAATATTATTTATAATCAAGGAATAAATAGGTTGATCTATGACACCTTTGTGGCAATTGATGAAGAAACAAACTTGAATTAGAAGTGTTTCAATATTCACAATGTCTTATTGATAATGCACAAATGCCCCTATATGAAATTCTTCTCTATGCTATTTTGTTGTTAGTCAAATTAAAAACACCAATTTCATTAAATTTGGATTAGTTTTAGTCTAAGACCCTTTGGAGATAGGTCAAAATTAGATTTTTCAAAGAATAGATTTGGGGCTTGTAAAGTGCAAAATTGAGCTCTAAATGTGTCAATATTAGATTCCAAATTTCCAAAATTGGATTTAGAAAGTGTGAAATTAGATTTCAAAAATTAAAATATCAAATACAATTTTTCAATTTTTGTATCCACTATTAGCATATATCAAATCCAATTTTTTCATTTTTTGTATTCAATATTGACACATTTGGAATCAGACTTTTTGCTTTAGAAATCCAAATTTCACACTTAATTTCAACCACAATTATTATATATCATTAAAATATTTTTAAAGTGAGATATTCATCATATACAATTAAAATTCATTCATGTCTTCATAATTATAAGCTTTTGTAATATTATATATCTTTCCATCATCACATAGATTTCTTTTCTTTGAATTGCCCACAACTATTGTGTTTTTACAATTATAAATATAATTAATTACAATGTTTCAAAACATTTATTCAAAGTATTTAATATAAAACACAATTCCATAATTAAATTTTTAATTATTGTGTTTTTCACAAATCTCAAAATATTCCAACACAATAAAAATTAACAATTAATACATAGCATCCCTATATATTGGATTTCGACCATTCATATTTTTTTGTAATAACCAATTTCTTAAACACATAAAATTATCATCATCGTTCTTTTCTCAAAAATATTAAAATAAAGTTATGTTAATATAGTAATATTGAAACACTCATATACTATTCATCAATACTAGAAAATATTAAATTAACAATCAAATTACAATTGTTACTCTCATCAAGGATAGTGGTTTTGAATATTTTTAACCACCACCTCATCTTTGGATGAAATCCCTTATGATTAAGAAAATATGAGAGAGAGATGGATGTAATCTTTTTTTGACATACCTAATGTTGAACACATGTCAGATTTTTTTATAAGAACCAAATAAAAAATTTCTTGTCAACGCCCTGGACATCACTTACAAAACATTAAAATATGTGGAAAAATCGTTGCTTAATGGACATTAAAGCCACGCTTCAAATATGTTAATATGACATGAACTGTTTTCGTATTTTCGTTATAAAAACCAAGTAAAAATTTGTTTGTTGAGGTTGTGAATGTTGCTTAAGTGACATTAAAGTAAGTTGAACAAACGTCAATTAAAAGACATTAAAGCCACATTTCAAATATGTTAATATGACATGAACCAGTGTCAGATTTGTTTTATAAAAACAAGTAAAAATTTGCTTGTAGACGCTTTGAATGTCGCTTAAGTGAAATTAAAGTACGTGGAACAATGGTCGCTTAAGCGACATGAAAGCCACATTGCAAATACATTAATGTGACGTTAATCCTATGGTAGTGACGTGTGTTAAACGACATTCATTCCACGTGGAATCGTGGAACAAACATCGCTACCATAGTCTTAGCGTCACATTAACGTAAACTAATATTGATCCAAAATGGATCTACACATGTATTGTAGCAATCTATTGATTCTTTAGACAAGGGAAATTAGAGTTTAGGATTCCATCGTAGCGATGGTTTTGACTTTGTCAAATCTTAAGTCAGCAACATCCAATCCATTTTTTATCCCTAAAAAACTATTTTTGGATCTTATGCAGAATAATGATGTTTTCTATAGGATTCCCTCATTTAGGATGTAAATTGTTTTTCTATTGATATATTTCCAATGAGATGTTGTTGCACCTAAAAGAAATTGTGTGTGTGAAAGTTATGCCCTCGACAAGGTAACAATCCAAATATTTCATGCATGTTCATTGGTGACCATGTTAGGTCACTATAATTTGAATATGGGAAGATGTAACATGCGGGAATACACTAAAGAATTCTAAAAGAATCATGGATGTTCCAATAGGGTTTTTAAACCCTAAACCTAACCTTAATTCCAACTATCAAAATCCTAGTAGAAGAAAAGAAAAGGGTTGACTTTTTCATTTCTTATCTTCTAATAGATAAAGAATCTAAATAGCGTGTTTTTATTATTGTTAAATCATTAAAAATATAAAAAATATAGTTGTGGAGTCAAACATATTCTCATTTTAGTCATTTTAAGTTTAGTTATGTTTTGGTGAGTTGACCATTGGAATATTCAAGGTGGTTTATAGATCAAATGTAAAGGTTGTCATGTTCTCATTTTGTCAGCACCATGAAGAAGATCGAACCCCATGGATCCTAGTGACAGATTGAATTAATTAATTAATGAGGGGTTAAGATGAGGCAATTAATTAATTAGGAGTGTGCATTTAAATTTATCCATAGTTTTCTACCTACTTGGAATAAATAATTATGGAGCATTTAATATTATTGGTGTAATTAATATTTTTATTTGTTATGCTAAATAAATGGAGAAATTGTCCCACCAATTCGAATCAGTGGATAAGGCTGTAGTAATTACTTGGAGTAGAAGTCAAGTAAGCACTAGAGTCCAAAAATGATGCCGAAAATGAGAAAAGAGGAATATTTAAGGAAAAGCAGCATAAATCTAGAAAGCAGGATAAAACAGGAAAAGTAGGAAAGCAGGAAAGTTCAGAAAAGAAGGAAAGTCAAAAAAAGAGGAAAAATAAAGAAATCCAAAGCAAAGAAAAGAAAAGCAAAGCAAGGAAAGTATGTCCACTCATAGGTGACCTATTCTCAAAGGTCACCAAGCCAAGTAACTTGCTCAACAAGTCAACATGAATTCTATAAATGAAGGATTCCAACTCCATTTCACATCTTTTGTCAGTATGAGAAATTTTATGAATGCATTTGTGCATCTAAGACTTGGGAGGTGTGCCCCTAGTCAAGCATGGGAGATGTTCCCCAGATTTCTGTGAGAGGATGATGGAATTCAGCCATTATCACTGAGTGTATTTGTAGGTGCTTAAGCTTATGAGTTCGAATTGAACATTCAGAATCATCTTCACCAAGTTCAGAGATCGAATCCTTCCTCCTTCTTAAGTTCTGCAACTAGTTTCTTATGTACGAGAAGAGAGACCCTTCTATCATTTTTTGAGAGGAATCTTAGCCTATTTCTGATGTAATAACAGAGTACTGAAGCTAATCAGGTCCAATTTAAATTTCAGAATCATCTTCACCAGGTTCAGAGATCAAATCCTTCCTCCTTCTTGAGTTCTGCAACTAGTTTCTTATGTACAAGAAGATAGATCCTTCTATCATTTTATGAGAGGCATATTGGCCTATTTATGATGTAATAAAAGAGAATGTAATGTTATGATATAATTATTTTCAATACAAATTACATAACTCTGATTTCTTCTCCAATTTGTGCACCCCTTCTAGATTTAGCTAGAATTTGACTAGATTTCAGTGTATGATTCATAAATCAATGAGAATAAATACAAATGAAGTCATGTTCCTAGAGTTATATAACATGTCATATGTCATGATACAACCACTTTTTCATAAATTAGATTTACTTTGAGCACTGTTTGAGAATCCAGAAGTCGAACTAGTTGAGTTGTCCTGAATTGCCATTTTACTAGTTTTGTTATAAGACTTGTCCATATATGCATAAAAATTTCTGAGATGATATTTAATGATTCAATGATTGTAAATGAATTTTAATTAACCTCTCTTATTTCTGCAACATCCTTCCCCATCCTTCAGTTAAATGTCTCACCCATACTATTCTGTATATGCTAAGTAGCCCAGGAGCGTTGGAGTAAATTGAAGCTTGATGCTATTGAAACATAAATGGTCTCGGTACATTTTGCAGAGGTATCATACCACATAAGAACCATCCATCCTTTCATTTCCTCTGATCTTGCCTATCCCCAACAATACTAGCTTCCTTAGCCATTGTTTTGATCCAATTTGAGAAGTCTAGATTTTTTGCATCACTTGTATAAGTTGGTACATTACAATGGTATCAGAGCCCTTTCATCCATCCCTGTGGAAAGAAAGAAGCTCACTAATAAAAAAAAAATATTTCAGATCACAATTCAAATTTGTAGCCATGAGGCTAGTGCCAGTTGTAGTCGAAGAAGAAGAATCATCTTGCATATTTTAGAGCAGTTTCACAAGAGATGATGGTGACTATGGTGACCAATGGTATGATGAATATTTTTATTATCCATGGTCTGAAATTGTTGAGGAAGTGAATTTAAGGAGACCCTTTGAGTACCTCATATCTTACTATGCATTGAGAGATGAGATTTTGGAACTCATATCTTTCAGAGAGTTTTGCACACATGAGATCCAAATATTATTTCAAGATCCCTACTCTAGAATTAACAAGGAAAAGATTGCACTGATGGAAAATGATGTTTGCAATGAAGTGGGATTCTTGTTACCCAAGATATCCAAAACAGTGACACATGTGGATTCCTTGAAGACCAACAAGCCATCAAGGAAGGAGATAAGTTGTAGAGAATAAAAGAGTACCAAAGGTATTGATATGAAGGAGAAACAAGAGGAATATATAAATTAGTCTATTTTCAGAAACCATAAGGTTGATGAGTTACCAAATAAATCCTCGGAAGAAGATAAAGAAGGTCCATGCACAACTGAAGATCTAGCAGTCCAACATCTAGTTGTTGGAAATGTGGAAGGTGAAATCACTCCTAGTTTCTTGGTGGGCGATCTCAAAATAATTATAAGGGATGATGATGTTGTCAGGAATGGTAAGACATATTTTGTATCTAATCCAAAGGATGAACATGAATCAGGTTTACAGTCACCTCCTGAGATTCATCGGGAAGCATAAGACAAGCACACATCAGTTGGATGTGAACCTGAAGATTTGATGGAAGGGCAAGCCATCACAGATCCACCACATGAAGAGAAAGACATGATACAAAAGGTATTTCCACAATTCTGATTTTTGTATCCCTTTGTTTCATTTTGATATGGTAGCCACTTACAGTGAGAGGGTTGGCATGATTGATTGCTTCGGTATGGAGGCTCAAAATTATGTTGTTAACTATGAAGGCATTCATGGAGATGAACATTGGAGGAGCATGAGTCATTGAAAGGTGATATCAATGGGTTCCCACATCTCTATTATGGTGACATAGGGATCATATTTGAAGATTTTGTTGCAATCCAAAGTATCATTGATCATGATGATGGAGTCCTTGCAATAGTGGAAGCAAACCAAGGATCAATTTCACCTTCACCACTTGAATTTTATGAGGGTGATCCAATGAAGTTTGAAGAAAAGAAGGTTCTATATCATTATGTTTCATACTTTGATAAAGGTGCTGCAAACATACTTTCCTTTGAGCATGAAGATGATGAATTTGCAGCCATTGGTGGGGATAAAGGAGTAACTTCACCATCACCACATAAGCTTCATGATGTTAATCCAAGGAAAATTGAAGAAGAAGATGTTCACTGTCATGAACCATCCTTCCTTAAAGGGACATTAAATATGAACACATTGAATATCAAGGATACCATTCACATTCTCCATGTCACTCATGATTTAGTGTCACAATATTGTTGGAGAGCTGCATTACTGAAAAATCCACTCTCCATTGAAGACTTGGAGGAGATTCATAAGTCAAAGACAAACATCAAAGGTAAATTTTCACAATTGATTTCTGACCAAGATTATTTGTTCGATCTTTCAGGAATGTATCATTATGTATTATTGAAGAATGAAGAAGAGATTGACAGGCTCTCATATGATTTGGAATCCACCCAAGATTGTTTGAGAAGTACTCAAAGTAATCTCTTGGAATCTCAGTTGCAAGTAGAGAAACTTCATCAACAGTATCTAAGATCTTATATTCCTTCCTATGTTTCAATCAGCCATTCCTTTTTGGTTGATGATATCCAGATTTCTGTGGAAGAATCTCATGTGATGGTGGAACATGAGGAGCATGCTGATTTGAATGTTCTTGAGAGGGCAAAAACCAAGCAAGAAGGTAACCAAGAACTTTCCTTGTTTAAGAGAGATTATGAGTTACCTCATGATGAGAGATGCATAATTTTGGAGGAGACACATGGTCTCACATTTGAGGGATCAACCCATGAGGATGAGGTACATAGATCTACATGCTTGGTGGATAATTTTTATGGAGATTTGATTCATTCTCTTTCACCCCACACTTATGTTTCAGTCACATCACTTGAAGATGAGAATTGGGTGAAAGGATTTTTCTTGATAAGGCCCCAAGAGGAGCAGGAGGCTCCCACAATCATTCTGGATGACTTGATGGTAAATACATGGGGTTTGGAAAAGGCTCATATTACCCCTATCAGCCATGATCTTGATTTCATAACCTTGGAATTGAGTAGCAGAGAGTTCTGTCCATCTATGGATATATGCACCACAAAGTTGGAGAATCCAGGAGGTAAATTTTTGTTGTGTGAAATTTTTTATGCCTCTGACATTGATATGTTTTGTGATCAACAAAATAGGTACATATTGCTTCCATTATACACCATTCATCCATACATGGATTGGGTGGAAGGCTTCATGCTCCACATGGAGTCTCCTTGTAGAAAAATTTATGCACGTGGTGGGTGGAAGGCAACTAAACAAACAAGCTTCCAAAGGAAGTTGGTGAACTATTGGGGATGTGCACTTGGGGGAACCACAAGATCCTTACTTGGACCTGATTTGGTGAGTGGTTGTTCATCCACTGATGGGATGAGTACATACTTGATGGAGGTATGCTAGCACATGTTATTTCCACTTGAGTGGAACTAGTGGCAGAGAGTTGAGCCATTGGGATTGTACATGTTTTTCTTTTGGATCTTATGGAAGAAATTTGAGCCATGAGATTAATTCCTTAGAGATGTATGCCTTTAAGGGTATTGGGTCTTCTTGCACTTATCTTTCTCATGATTGGATAAGGGACTTCCACCCTTGTCATTTGAGCTACAATGATGACATTTTTTATTCTTATGTGCATTCGGCATATGAGAACCTTCTTGATGGAGTAGAAAGAATTGATGAGGTTTGGCCTCACTCTTTGGAGGCATATTTGGTGATGCATAGCCTTTCCTTGATTGGGTCCTACCATGGAGAGTTCCATATCTTGATTGAGGGGCCCTTAAAGCTTCAGGGTTGCATTGGAAAGGATGATTTTCCAAAATGGTGGTATGATGTTTTCATCTTTCCCAACATTTCATATGATGCTGATTTTTTCTTGTTACTAATGTTTGGGGAGATGCAGCATGAATAGTGGGATCCAGGCACTCTTTTTCTTAACGGATTTTGTTGGATGGTATTCTGATCCATGGGGGTTCCATACAAGAAATGGGATCCTGGCAATGTTTTTCCTTGGAGCAGTTGTTTGCATGTTGGCATGATGGAGCAAGCCAACCCTCTTTTGCACTAGTTCATCTATGTTGCACTTGGTTTCAGTGTCGGAACACCTCCGTGGATGGACTTATAATTTACATAGTAGTGGTATCTTTGCATTTCTAATATTCTTATGGGATATTGGCACACTTTCCAGTTGTTTCACTTGGATAGAAGTAGGCATGTTCAGTGACAGATGTAGTGAATATTTTCTTGGAGAGATGATTATGATCAAAGTAGTGCAGCAAAAGCATGATGGACCTCTTGGGATATTTTTCTTGAGGACAAGCAATATTGGGAGGGGAGGACTGTCATGTTCCCATTCTCTCAGCACCATGAAGAAGATCGAACCCCATGGATCCTAGTGATAGATTGGATTAATTAATTAATGAGGGGTTAAGACGAGGCAATTAATTAATTAGGAGTGTGCATTTAAATTTATCCATAGTTTGCTACCTACTTGGAATAAATAATTATGGAGCATTTAATATTATTGGTGCAATTAATATTTTTATTTTTTATGATGAATAAATGGAGAAATTAGCCCACCAATTTGAATTAGTGGATAAGGTTGGAGGAATTACTTGGAGTAGAAGTCAAGTAAGCAATAGAGTCCAAAAATGAGAAAAGAGGAATATTTCAGGAAAAGCAGCATAAATCCAGAAAGCAGGATAAAACAGGAAAAGCAGGAAAGTATGAAAAGCAGGAAAGTTCAAAAAAGAAGGGAAGTCAGAAAAAGAGGAAAAAGAATGAAAGCCAAAGCAAAGAAAAGAAAAGCAAACCAAAGCAAGGAAAGCAAGGAAAGTATGTCAACTCATGGGTGACCTATTCTCACAGGTCACCAAGCCAAGTAACTTTCTCAACAGGTCAACATGAATTCTATAAAAGAAGGATTCCAACTCCATTTCACATCTTTTGTCAGTATGATAAATTTTATCAATCCATTTGTGCATCTAATACTTGGGAGGTGTGCCCCTAGTCAAGAATGGGAGATGTGCACTAGCTTTCTGTGAGAGGATGATGGCATTCATCCATTATCATTGAGTGTATTTTCAGGTACTAAATCTGATCAGGTCGAATTGAACGTTCAGAATCATCTTCACCAAGTTTAGAGATCGAATCCTTCCTCCTTCTTGAGTTCTGCAGCTAGTTTCTTATGTATAAGAAGAGAGATCCTTCTATCATTTTATGAGAGGAATATTCTCCTATTTATGATGTAATAACATATTACTAAATCTGATCAGGTCTAATTAATTTAAATGTCAGAATCATATTCACCAAGTTCAGAGATCGAATCCTTCCTCCTTCTTGAGTTCTGCAGCTAGTTTCTTATGTACAAGAAGAGAGATCCTTATATCATTTTATGAGAGGCATATTGGCCTATTTCTGATGTAATAAAAGATTATGTAATTTTCTTATATAATTATTTTCAATACAAATTACAGAACTCTGATTTCTTCTCCAATTTGTGCACCCCTTCTAGATTTAGCTAGAATTTGACTAGCTTTCAGTGTATGATTCATAAATCAATGAGAATAAATCCAAATGAATTCATTACTATTCCTAGAGTTATATAACATGTAATATGTCATGATACAACCAATGTTTCATAAATTAGATTTCCTTTGAGCACTATTTGGGAATCCAGAAGTTGAACTAGTTGAGTTGTCTTGAATTGCCATTTTACTAGTTTTGTTATAAGACTTGTCCAGATCTGCATAAAACCTTATGATATTATATTTAATGATTCAATGAATGTAAATTAATTTTTATTAACCTCTCTTATTCCTGCAACAGCCTTACCCATCCTTCAGTTAAATATCTCACCCATACTAGTCTGTATATGCTGAGTATACCAAGAGCGTTGGAGTAAATTGAAGCTTGATGATATTGAAATATAAATGGTATCATACATTTTTCAGAGGTATCAGACCACATCAGAACTACCCATCCTTCCATAGCCTCTGATCTTTCCCATCCCCAACAATACTAGCTTCCTCAAGCATTGTTTTGATCCAATTTGAGAAGTTTAGAGTTTTTGTATCACTTGTATAAGTTGGTACATTGCAGGTACATTGTGTAGAGGTATCAGACCACATCAGAACCATCCATCCTTCCATAGCCTCTGATCTTTCCCATCCCCGACAATACTAGCTTCCTTAGCCATTGTTTTGATCCATTTTGAGAAGTCTAGAGTTTTTGTATCATATGTCATAAAGAATCTAAATTGCGAGTTTTTATTATCATTAAATCATTAAAAATATAAACAATATAGTTGTGTAGTCAAACATAGTATCATTGTAGTCATTTTAAGTTTAGTTATGTTTTGGTGAGTTGACCATTGGAATATTCAAGTTGGTTTATAGATCAAAGATAAATGTAAAGACAAGTTCCATTGGAAGTAGAAGAAAAGGACAAAATTTCTCAAGCTACTAGTAGTTTAAAGAAACCTACCTCAAGAATTTCGACTGATCATCATAAAACGTATACCATTTGAAATAACATTGTAGAGCATAGAAGAAAATTATGGTCATGGAAATTAATAAGAATAATCATACTAGTCACGAGCCTCCACTCTTATCTCACAATGAATTCTAGTGATCCAACCACAATCCCATTGAATAAATGTTGCAACATTTTACCTAAGTGTGTGTCAACCTCACAACCCTCCATAGAGTGAGAGAAAGTCGAACAACTACTTTCTACAACACCAAAAGTGGAAGAAGAGTGAGATAGATTCTTACATACTAATTTTTGGGTCAAAGTATGTCCTATATATGTTATTATTATAGTGGAAGCTAGAACAAATTTATCTCTCTAGGACCAACCAAAAGATTTAAGGAATACATTGACAATCATCCTCAATGCTACCTTCTTGGATGGATGCAAACAATGCAATGTACGATATGTGTTCTAGCCATTGTAGGATAAGTTCTCTGTTATGTTTCTCCATTCAAAACATGTACTGTCATTCGTATATGGCCCTTTTGGGATTGGCATGCAGGGAAGTATGAGTCTAGGCTTTGCGAAAGGTGGCATGCATGAGTTTTGGGTTGTACATACACTATCATGCAGGAATCTTCACCATTCTAGATTATGCATCTCATTTCAACCAAGAATCCCAAGAATACATTTCACATTCTTATAATTTTTTCTTGGAGATAATAAGACTAGCAAGGAAACCATGTTTGAAAAACAAATTTCTTTGCAAGAATATGAAAAAACAAGAAAAAAACTAATTGTAATATTTTATGAAATGTTCCAAAAACATATTCCTTGGACAAAGTGCAATCATTCTCGTAACTGAATTTCAAATATGCAGTTTCTAAGGGCATGTCAGGAGTGTCTACAAGAAACAAAACTTGTCATTCTATGGAATCTAACTTTCAAGAAGCTTCTCAGTTTCAACCGAAATTGTCTAATCATATACTAGTAGCAGGGCATCCAAATGGGCAATTGTAGCTAGGGTTTTACCCCTAGCTTGTGCCAATGAGCACCTACTAAGGAGAATGGACTCCTTAGTAGCAGTTCAGTATATTAAACTAATTATGCAATAAACAAAAAATTAAATTATTTCTAAGACAAGCATGAAGCATAAACACCAAAATGAAAGAATGACTTTGTATTGATGTTACCTTGAGTGTCAAGGTTGGTGAAGCCCTTTGCAGTGTCCAAGAGGATGCTCCAAGCTTCTGAATGCTCCTTCTCCTTCTCCAATGTTGGGGATGGGCCAAAGGTGGCTCTCAAGGTGAAAATAGTTCAAAGGTGAACTAGGGTTTCGAGAGAGATTTTGGCAGAGTAAGGGTGCTTGTGATTGTGGATATGAAATAAGGGATCTCCATCACCTATTTATAGTTTTTTGGTGGTGGAGTGCTGACCCATGGTTTTGGGAAACACATGGTTTTAGGCAGCTGTATAGGGTTTTTTCCTCCTTTTCCTCATTATTTTATATTTTTTATTCCCTTTTTAGGGGATTTTGCTATTTTGGAGGAAAAGGGGGTTTTTTGGCCTTTTTTAGGCTATTTTGATGGTTTTGTGGCCTTTTGGAGGCATTTTAGGCCTTTTGGAGGCTTTTTAATGGGATTTTTTGGGATTTTAATGGAAATATGGTAGGAAAATGGACAAATGAGCCATATAATGTGGTAAATGAGCTAGTGAGCACTTTTTGGGTGTTAACAGATTGCCCCCTGATGTGCGAGGGCAGGAGCTCATCGTATGGCCGATGGACATCATAAGTCATGAATGATTTTCCTGGGTGTGGAGAGAAGAGAAGAAACAAACTGAAGCCCGGAACAACGATCCCGAACAACTGCAAGAACTAAAAGTACATAACCTCAATAAAGGATGAGGAATCATCTGATCATATGGACGAGGCGGGCATTCCCATGCTCGTATCAGGATATAACATAATAACAACAATGGGGTCCAAAAAATGGGGACCTGACATATACATGACCTCAAATACTGACTGAGGAATAATCTCAATATATGGACGAGGCGGGCATACCCATGCTCGTATCAAGATACATAACCATAACTGTAAGGCCCGAAAAGGGGGACCTGTAAGATACATGACCACTGTGTACATCATAAGAGTCCAGAGGGGACACAAATCTGGGACATACTGCTGAGCGGATCATGTGTGAACTGCAGAACTGGTGCACCGGAACAATCAACAGTGCTACTGAGTTTGGTACCAAAGGAACTGATGAGCTGCTGGATCATAGTGACTGGGGTCATACTCTCCATGGTACACTGAACTGGAACTGATCTGGAACTGAAACTGGGTACTCAAGGAAGCATGAAACTGGATGGCTTCCGAATACAAACGCCAACGCAGCCTGGACATCCACAGGAACATACAACTGGGCGTTCCGAAGTGACTCACCAATGTGCTAGAGTCGGGGGAAATCCGGGGTCTTCGACTAAAAACTGATGGGATATAATCCTACGCGATCCTCAACGATGCGATCAAGGTGCTGAAGTCGAGCATGTGAGGAACAACCACTCGGAGAGGCAATGATGTCTCCTCTCGGAATGATCCGTAGGCACCTATCACAGATGGTGATAAGTCCAAGGCGTAGGGACCTCTGGGCCTATCCTCTGGAATAGAGGAGCTGTCGTCGACAGAGGGAGACCTGCCCCTATCAAGGCAATGATGTTTCCTTGACAGGAGCGCGAGGTACAAGACCGAAATGTGATAGTACTGATGGCAGGACTGACCGAACTACAAGGGGATAACTGGGCAAGTAGAGTGGGTGGACTCAAACTTCCTTTGTTCAGAGTATGATAATGGAAATGATCTGGCAGCATATGAAACTGACTGAGGGGAAAGGGATCATAGCTGTAATGGCTCAGGGAGAGTGACTGGTCTGAGGGAGACTCAAACTGGTATAAAATGGCAGGAGACTGCAGAATACTCTGAACAAAGGCGACCTGATTGGGGGTGCTGCCGAGATGATAGATCAAAGTGCCAAGAGGCACGGGGGAAAACTTCTTCATGGGTTAAGGAACTAGAAGAAGTGTGTGTATAAAATGATACTGTCGTGTGGATTTTACGAGCCCAGGACAGTTCATGCTCGTGGTTGCTTTCAATTTTAAGGAGTCTGAAAGCGATAAGAAGACTCTGAAATGATGGAATGGTACTGTCGTGTGGATTTTACGAGCCCAGGACAGTTCATGCTTGTGGTTGCTTTCAATTTTAGAGAGTCTGAAAGAAAGTAAGAAGACTCCAGGGGGTTGCTTTTTCGTAGATTTAGTCTCCAAGGCCCAAAGAAGCATAAAAGGATGCAATGAAGAACTTTTCTAGCCGGTGTGACTAGAGTATTCCTTTTTCATAATTAGTCTACCAGGTCCGGAAAAGGGTTAAACTTATACCAGATAGACGCCCTTTCAGGTACTTTAACGAGCATGAAAGGAAGCAAGATTGCTCGGCGATCTTTTCATTCTTTTAGGAGTCAGAAAAGAGCTTAACAGAAACTCCCTAAGTGCCTTTTTCGTAAAGGACTTGTCCGGCCCGAAAAAGGGATAAAATTATACCGAACAAAAGGAATGGCCAGGCAAGGAGGAAGTGTTCAATCAAGGTTTAGTAATGATGACCAAGAACGAGGTTAGGTGGGAACACTGGTGGGCCTCCTTGCGGGGTAGATGAGATGGTGGCAAAATAACGAGACATTTGCAGTATGACAGGAGTGAATGGCTCATGTAAAAATGTGGAACAATCCGATGGTGGCCGATGTGGCACGCAAACCGAGGCAGCGAGGTGTTGGGACACAATGTTGAAATTGTACCAAGTGGGAGCGAGAAATGATCTCAAGCATCATCACGAGCTCGGAAAAATGAATCCGGCGATATAAAGGATGTCAAAAACGGGTGACGGCCGATGTGGCATGCAAACCGAGGTGACGGGGGCATTTTGAAAAATGCCCGGAAAATCTGGAGGTGAGAGCGAGAAATGATCTCTAGCATCATCACCAGCTCGGAAAAATGAATCCGATGATATAAAATATGTGAAAAACGGAGAACGGCCGATGTGGCACGCAAACCGAGGCGACTAGTGGCGTCTGAAAAATGGGTAAAAAATGATAGGACAAAAATAATGCAACGAGGTGACCATCATGACGGTCACGTCGCGCTGATTCCAGTGGTGGAAACGGTTTGTAAAACGGACGCCGTATGGGGCCAGAATGACCAAAACAAGAAAAAGTCAACCGACTATAAATAGTGGTGGGTCCAACATGACATGTGTCATTTGTACTTTGTTGACTTTGACTTGTGAGTTGAGTGGACCAGAGCTTAGGTGGCATTTCTGGATGATCCGTCTGGCTGTTTGCAGATCCGCGAGATACAGGTATTTCAGTAAACTCATACCTGCATATTTTTTCGGGAGGGGGGTTGGGTAGTGGGTCCCAGGGTTGACTTGTACGGTCCACGTGGGGTGGACCGCGGGTTAGGGGGTCGAAACCGTGGTTGAAGACCGCGAGTTTCGAGCCGAACCACACGGTTGGAGACTGCGTGTTTCGGGCCGAACCACGCGGTTGGAGACCGCGTGATTCCTGGCTGGAACCATGGTCGAGTGCCGCGAGTTCCAAAGAGGAACACGCGGTTCCCAACCGCGGGTTTTGGGATGACAGGCGCGGTTGGGAACCGCGGCTATCTGCCTGACAGCCGTGGTTGGAAACCGCGGCAGGAAGCCCGAAAGCCGCGGTTTTGGGCCGAGCTATTAGGGCTTCTTGGAGGGGGAAAAGTATTTTTCTTAAGTTGTCATGAGACTGATGAGTTCACTTTGTGTGATTGGCAGGATGCCCCAGGTTCTTTGGAGAGAGCGGGAGATCCCTGATGAGACCATGGGTTTCATCCGAGAGAATCGCCATGTGCGATCTGTGCTGGGATTGTGCGGACTTTTGAAGTTCGCACAGATACCTATGATACGGACAGCAACATTGTTGCTGAACCGTCTGATCAGTTTCTGGGAGCCGGATATACAGGCTTTCCGGGTACAGGGTGAGAGGGTGGACCTTACCCTGACCGATGTTTACTTTCTGAAGGGGTTACCCTGCTTGGGCAGGGTGGCAGACACACAGCCGCGGGTTACCGCGGACGTCGACATGGAGGACATGTTGGAGAGGTACTGCGGTCAGGACGCGAGGGTGCATAGGAATGCACTCCTAGTGAGGGACCTACAGGAGCCGGCAGTGCAGGCCATGGCGGCGTGTGTGGTGCAGGTATTGGGTTCCCAGTCACCGGAGAAGGTGTCTGGGGGGCAGATGCAGATGGTAGAGCGCGTCTTAGATGGGACGTACTACGCTTGGGGCCAGATGTTCCTGACCTGCGTTCAGCGACAGCTGACGGCAGCGAAGGAAGATGGCAAGGGCTTTTGCTTTGGGTCTTTCCTATGTGCCTTCTTTATGGAGAGGGTACCCACACTGCGGCCACGGGTGCCGATTAGGGCAGGAGGGATGAGGGAGCCGAGGATGGTCCGTTGGGGTGAGATGATGCGCCGCCGTGGTGGTGGCGACGTGGGCAGGTATTTTACGCAGGAGTTGTACCTGCAGTGGCTTCAGATACCACTGACGCTGGATGACTTCCCGTATCGGGATATGGACTTCACAGGAGATCCGGAGGCGCCACGAGCACCAGGACAGGCATGGGGTCCCGACGGTACGTGTGTGTTTTTATTGCATGTTATGTATGTCATATTTTATGTATATGATAGTAGATGGATATACTGTGACTGACATATGGTTGGTTTGTGCAGATGTGGGCCCGAGGCCACCTCCAGGGCATGTGGCCCGGCGGGGTATTGTGGCCGTGCCAGCTCTGCCTGGATGAGGAGAGGTACGGCGTCGGGACCCAGAGGTGACCCTACAGTCTGTACGGGAGCTTTTAGATCGGTTATTGATAGGAGTGACCGACGAGGGTTGGCGAGATGTCGATCCGGATGTGGTGCGGGATTGCATGGGGGCACCCCGTGAGTTTAGGTCCATCGCGATTCGGGTGGCGATTTTGGTGGACCGAGCTCGGGCACAGGAGGCCGGAGGCGAGGAGGACTTGCCGGAGGAGGAGCGAGGGGAGGACTCAGAGGCAGCCGATGCTGGCAGTGATGCAGGATACGACTCTCATTAGGGAGTGCAGGGGACTCCCCCCGAGTTTTGTAGCTACGGCATGTATGTAGATGAGGTTGTAGGCATGTATAGCCATTTTTTGTATAGCTGAGTACAGGGGTACTCAGGACATGTATAGCACTGAACATGTATATTTTTTGAGAGATATATATATGCACGTGGATGCACCTTTTTATATGATGTTGTTGTATTTGTACGCACGTGGATGCGCTTTATGTGTTATGATATGTTTACATGGCACGTGGATGCAAGTAGGTTAGGATGTTAGGCACATGGATGCCCCTATGGATATGTATGTGGTGTATGTACAGGGATGCAAATGTAGATGCGATGCAATCTTTTTGGGTTTTTATATGTATTTTTATGAGGTGCTATGGGATGATGATGCATGATGTTACATGGCGTGATTGATATGCCAGTCTAGGATGTTGTTGGCCATTTGGTCTGCGACACGATTTTGAGCTCTGGGAACATGTGTGAATGTGACGGATTCAAATTGTCGACTGAGTTGTTTTGTGTGCAGGAATTTTCTAAAAAGGCATGGATCACGCACCTGGTAGCAGTTGTTGAGCTGGGAGACAAGTAGCTGGGAGTCAAGGAACACATGAAGCTGACTTATGCCCATTTGGAGGGTGGCAGTCAGGAGACCGGTCACGGCATCATACTCCGCCTGGTTATTGGTAGCAGCGCCTATACATATCCCGTCAAGGTGAATCATCTCGTTGGAAGGGGAGTACAAGACCCATGCTGCAGAAGCCAGGTTGGGAGACCAGCGGCTTGCGCCGTCAGTGAAGCCAGTGTAACAAGGTGGAAGATGGTCCATCTGTAATCATGCAGAAAGGACGAATGTAAGATGATGGTAAAAAAGTGAAAAACAAAAAGAGAGCAAACTGTACAATGCGGACCAAAAAAGGGGGCCGCGAATTATTCTATGGATAGAGATTCCGTAGGATGCAACCCATCATGGGGGTTGCGTAAAGGGAGGCCTTTAGAGTTGGTTTCAGTAAGAACATGGAGTTCCTCTGGCCGTGTGTCTATGTGATGGTTGAGAATGGCGGTGTCGAAACCGGGCATTCCGTTAGAGGGCCAAGCAAAGACATCACGGAACTCTTGGAAGAGTTGTATGTAATCCGCAATCTCCCGCTCGCTGCAGGAGGCTCCTAAAGTGATGAGTTCAGTGGCATATCCTGGGAACTTTGAGGGAGGAAGAGAATGTTGTTTTTGACGAACGGGGGTTACATCAGGCCATGTGTCAATGTGGTGCTCTATAATTGCGGGATCAAGACCAGGCATGTCGGTATAAGACCAGGCAAAGACATCACGAAATTCTTTGAAAAGGTGTGTGTAGTCCTCAATCTCTTGTTTACTGCAGAATGCTCCTAAAGTAATGAGTTCAGGAGCAGGACCTGGAGCAGCAATATCAACTTGGATGACAGGTGAGATGTTGGCCATGTTGCCCTCCTCGAAGGCATCAGGAGCAGGAATAGGGTCCTTGAACCAGTCAACCTTGGTGGGGAGGAAGTCTTTGGATTCGACCGCGTATTGGGTAGCGGTGCTAGAGGAAGACGCTTCTAGGATGAAATAGGAACGATGGTGCATATCATCCCAAGGATAATCCGGGGCAGTTAGGGCCTCAAGAATCTCCTCATCAGTACGGAAAGTCTGCGTCGTCAAATCGGTTGACGAGGGGGTAGTGGGAGTGTTGGTTGAAGAGATCATGTAGATGATATTAACCTCTTCAGAAGGGGGAGAGACCGGGGGGTAGATCTCCTCAATGGTAGGTGGTGCCGTCTCAAGGTCCAGATTGTTCATCTCGTAAAGAGCTGCTCTGTAATCCGGGAGATCGGGACAATGATGTGAATAGTGCCCGTAAATACCGCATATGGCACAGGAGTGGTTGGTACGTAGGGACTTATCTTTAGGCTTGGGAGTGGGGTTTAGTTCGACTGTTGGGATGTTGGGGTCATCATCGAGCATTTGCATGTGCTTCTGCAATGCGGGTAACTGTGGGCATTGGTGGGTCGCATGGCCCAACTCGTCACACAGCGAGCATTTGGGAGGAGCACGAAACACTGGAGGGTTTTTTACTGTCTTTGGAGGTGGTACAGCAGTGTAAGGTTGTGGACCTCTGCCCCCAGTGGGTGGAGGAGGAGGAGGGGGTGTCGTGGAGGACGAAGGGGTAGAGACACCGGGAGGTGGGTGGGTGGTAGTAGCCATGGGTTGCACCGGCTGGAGGACGACATCTGGTGTCGGCGGGCGAACAGGAGGCGAAAGGTACCATACAGGTAATCCCAAGGTTAACCCAGGGAGGCTAAGGGTAGCCATGACCGGGGCACTTACTACTCCTGCTGGAGGAACTAGGAAGGGGATCGTATGGATCGGTGTAACACCAATGTGACTAGGTACCAATGGTGGTTTAGGCAACAAGGATGGTTGATTGTTAGGTGGTAGGATGTCATGGGACAAGGTACATAAGTCAGACATTTCGGGCGTAGATGATGGCGGAGGAATGGATTGAAAGGTGGAGGTCATCGGCGCGTCTGAGTAGACTCCAGGCCCCGTAGAGGAAACAAACGAGGTGGTGGCAGGGGAAACAGGTTGTTCAACCATGGGGAGAACATTTTCCGGTGCCGCCGGAGCACTGGGATCATAGTAGGTGAGCTGGTCAATCTTAACCACGCGTCCTTCATGGGGGAACATCATGGTGTGAAAGACAGAAGAGGCAACCGCCCGCATGGCATACATGTAGCTGCGGCCAAGTAGAAGGTTGTAATCCAATTGGGCATTGATTACCTCTATGTCAATAAGGACTGTTTTACCACCTAACTGGACTGGAACGTTGGGTAGAAGGCCTTGGGGCTGGGCCGAACGACCGTCGTAGGCACGTAACGCAGTGGTGGACTGCTGGAGAGGAGGGGATCCTAGCTTCTGCCATACAAATGTAGACATAACGCATGTGGAAGCACCCTCATCGATGATGCACCGATGGATAACAAGATTCCTAACGGAGACAGTAACTTGGAAGGCTAAGCTGGAAGGTAGGCGTGGTTCAGACTGGTCTAAATCAAAGGCCATCAAATGCGAATCGGTTGGGTCAATCCCCCCAATGGCGGAGAGTAAAGTCTTGCGCTGGGAAGGGCAGTTCTTCAAAACTTCTAACGCAGACATGGCTGCGGGAGATTGGGCTAAGTCGTCTACGATGTTGTAGTTTGACGCAGCACGCGCATTAGGGTTATTGTTGATTCGGCGAAGTGGGAAACGAGGTGCTTTCGCAGCGCCGTCTATGGGCGGCGGAGGTATACATAACGCCTGATCGGTGGGATGGGCGTTAGTAGGTTTATCCATGGGAGGGGCTTCAGAGGTGGATCCATATTGGTTCCGACGGGTCTGTAGGTTGACGTCAGCAGATGACATCATCAGTAAGTGGTGGGTACCTGAGTCGAACATGGGTTGATCAGGGGCAGCGTAGGTGATCTGTTGTTGTTGGGGTTGCACGTTAGCTTGAGGGGCCAACGGTTGAGTGTTCACCACGCCTTGGGTCGGTAAGGGGTTTTGCAGCACCAAAGGGGGTTGCTGAGGTTGGGGGGGGTTGGGCGGTGCTTGGGGAGCCGCATGCCCTTGGCGATGGGCCTCGTCAACCCAAAGCTGCCGAGCTCGCTCCAAGTGTGGGCAAGCATGGGTGTAATGTCCATAGACCCCGCAAATAGAACAAGGGTGGTTCGTCCGCAAATTGGGGTTTTTGGCCTGCTTGGGCGGGCGATCAGGGTTTTGATTAGCGGGGGCCGCATTATTGTTGTCAGGGGGATTAGCCGGTTGACCAGCTTGGTCTGCAGGTTGGTTATTTCCCCGATTACGGCCTTTGCCGCGGTTCTGTTGGCCCTGGTTACGTTGGTTATTCTGGTTTTGCTGCGGGTTATGTTGGGCGTAAACTTGCCCTTGGGCAGCAGGTGGATTTTGAGGTTGCGCAGGTGCAGGAGCAGGCTGCGGAGGATGATATGTAGGTTGAGGCTGAGCAGGTGCAGCAACTTGAGGGGGTTGCTGATAGGCCTGCAGAGCAGGTTGTGGATGTGCCGCAGGGGCTGCCTGGGGCGGATAATAAGCTGGTGGGGCTTGTGAAGGCGCAGGAGCTGAGGCAGCCTGCTGATGGTAGTAAGGCTGAGGGGCGACTGGAGGAGCATAAGCAGGAGTCGCATACCCGAAGCACTGTGGTGGACATGAGGGCCCATGGGAATGGTGATGTGTCATGGGAGCATATGAGTTGGTTGCTCTAGACTGGGAGGTAGCCCTCGACAGGTCGGGGCCAGGGGTAGGACGTGCTATAGAAAATGGTTGGGGATGCGAAGAAACACGGCCAATGATACCATCTGCAGCGTGGGATGCCCCTGGCGCATCATGATGGGAGGACTCGCCGCGAGGGGCGTCAGGTATAATGGTATAAAGGTAACCCGACTGGGCGTAAATGAGGTCGAACTGCTGTGCCTTAAGGATGGCCTCTTCTTCAGACTGGGGTCTTTCTGAAGCTACATCCTTAGCGATGACAGGAAGCAGGGACTTGAGGAACCAATCGAGGAAGATACGGTCATCTAGTTTAATCTTGCATAAGCTACGGCGTCTACGCCACTCATGGATGTGGTCCGTGATATGGGTAGCCGTGTTTTGTCTACAAGATAGAAGGATCTCAACGCCCGCGTCATAGCGGACTGGCAACTGGAAGAACTGCAGGAAGGTCGAGGCCAGGGAAGAAAAGGTGGCGTGGGTCCCATGAGGCTGCTCAATATACCACTTGGCTGCAGAGCCAGTGAAGGTGCGCTGTAAGAGACGGAGGCGAACAGAGTCATCCACGATGGAGTTAGAGGAACACCATAGGTGGAAAGACATGATATGGTTTTGTGGGTCCTCACCGGCCTTACCCTCGAATTTAGGGATGTCAGAGGGTAGTTTGGTAGGCATATGAGGCCACATAGGGTCGTGTCGAATAGGATCGTTGGTCAATCTGGCCAGGTCAGGTAGGTTGAGGCTAGCCATGAACGGCAAACTGGAAGAAGGCTGTGACACAGTAGTGCTGTGGACCAAGTTGGGGCCAGTGCCCCCAAGTGGAGGGACAAGATTTAGGGTGGTGCCCCCAAGTGGGGGAACTGAGGTAGTGGAGGATGGTCCAGCACCACCATGGGTAGTGTGAGCCACTGATGTAGTGGGGATAGGTATTCCCGCTGTGGGAATAGGTACCATGAGGGGAACGGTAGATGGTTGCCCCATGGAGGGCATACCAAAAACAGGTGTAGTAACTGGTGTAGTGGTGGATGTGCCACCAATGGTCCCTATGACAAATGGAGTGGAAGTCGTACCAGCCATGGGGCTAGTAGGGGCAGTATAAATAGGGTTCTCAGACTCTTCGTCAGAATCAGAGGTAAAGTAAGGTGCGTCACTATCTGGTGACGGAGACCTACGTCGCTGACGGGTGGAGTCAAGTGACAAGGCTCTAGATCTGTGATGAGTGGTATCAACGGATAATGATCGGAATCTACGACGTGTGGTGTCAAGAGAACCGTGCTGTGGGGGCTCGCCCCTGAGGCACCGAGAGTGTCTTGGGGACTCAATGGTGACAGATGGTGTCTAAATCTCTGTGGGTTGAGGTGAGTATAAAAACAGCTCAAAAATCCTAATGCAACCGAGTGTGCAGAAGGAGAGCTAAAAAGCAAGGCACTCAGGCCAACAACCAACTCAAAACACCCACTGCAACAGCTGTGCTACAATAGGTGGAGTAACAACAAAGATGGTCAGAATACCAACAAGCAGCAGGTTTCCTAAAAAAGAAAAATGGTGGACTCACTAGACCAAAGGGAGGTAAAGGAGCATGCAAACACCTAACTAAAAGTATTCTGACTTAACTAAACATATCCTCTGCAAGGTGATGAAATCCAAGTCAGACAATATGAGTAGGAAAGCCAAGTGGCTATGATATCCCCCTACCGGGAGGGATACCGGGTAGTCAATCCTAGAAGAATGGCAACTAAGATACCCCGTTCATGACACGTCCAGAAAGGTGAATCTGCCGTTTAGTTCGTTGACCGCAATACCCCTATACAGGGATATCCCGCGAACCGCGAAAGGTAGCCCTTCGGTTACTGAATGGAGTGCGGTATTCCACTCAGGCCTCCGGAACCAGTCTCCCGACTTCAACCCTCCTAAGGGAGAGGCCCTCTGATAAACTGGTCGTGACCGTGCCAAAAAGTACTAGGGGATTTTGGTTCCCTATTTGGACAACAACTATGTCTCAAGTGAAATAACCAAGGGGTGTTATTGGAAGCCTATCCCCCTGATCCTACCTAACTACAATGATTCTTTTGTGTTCCCCAAGTGGGGTTAGAATGTTGGTTTAGTTAGGTACTTTTTAAGGCTCACTTGGTTTAATGTGACAGAGTGTGTGCTCGTGAGATGTTGAACCCAAAAACAGAAGTGCCACAAGGGAGGGCAACTTCCAATCTATCAATAATATGGAAATTGAAAGTTTAATTTTGCAAAATTTTCTGAAATAAAAATATTGAAATTTTAAAAAGATTCTGTAAGAGGAACAGGAATTATGTTGCAGAAAGGCTGTAAGGAAGTGGGCTGCAGGTGGGACAGAGGGCTGTTCAAATGCAGAAAATATTGCAGCAAGAGGGGCTGGGCTCAAAACAGGAAAAGAGCAGAAATCAGACCGCGGGTCTGTGGCGGATCAGAACAGGCCGACCGCGGGTTTGAGGGAAACAGCGGCGGTCACGTCGCGGCTATCGGGCCAACAGAGGCAGTCGGGACGCAGGAAACAGGGGAAAAGGCACAGTCGAGTCACGGCTATCGGGCCAACAGTGGCAGTCGGGACGCAGGAAAATAGGGAAAAAGACACAGTCGGGTCGCGGCAGAATGGCTAACAGGCGCAGTCGGGACGCGCGAAAGAGGCAGAAAGCCGCAGTCGCGACGCAGGAAAAAGGCCGACAGGCGCAGTCAGATCGCGGCAAACAGGCTGATTAGCCATGGTCGGATCGCAGGTAACAGACTTGAATCCGCCGGTAGGGCGTCGGAAGCAGTCTGAGAGCCACGGTCGGATCGCGGGTAAAGGCCTGAAAGGCGCGGTCGGGACGCGACTGCAGAGGGAAAAAACGCGGTATGCGGCGGCCGAAAGGGACAGCCGAAAAGAAAAAATTTAAAAAACGGAAACCAGAAATTCGAAAACTAGGGGAGTCGCCAAAACTGTAGCTAGGGTTTTACCCCTAGCTTGTGCCAATGAGCACCTACTAAGGAGAATGGACTCCTTAGTAGCAGTTCAGTATATTAAACTAATTATGCAATAAACAAAAAATTAAATTATTTCTAAGACAAGCATGAAGCATAAACACCAAAATGAAAGAATGACTTTGTATTGATGTTACCTTGAGTGTCAAGGTTGGTGAAGCCCTTTGCAGTGTCCAAGAGGATGCTCCAAGCTTCTGAATGCTCCTTCTCCTTCTCCAATGTTGGGGATGGGCCAAAGGTGGCTCTCAAGGTGAAAATAGTTCAAAGGTGAACTAGGGTTTCGAGAGAGATTTTGGCAGAGTAAGGGTGCTTGTGATTGTGGATATGAAATAAGGGATCTCCATCACCTATTTATAGTTTTTTGGTGGTGGAGTGCTGACCCATGGTTTTGGGAAACACATGGTTTTAGGCAGCTGTATAGGGTTTTTTCCTCCTTTTCCTCATTATTTTATATTTTTTATTCCCTTTTTAGGGGATTTTGCTATTTTTGGAGGAAAAGGGGGTTTTTTGGCCTTTTTTAGGCTATTTTGATGGTTTTGTGGCCTTTTGGAGGCATTTTAGGCCTTTTGGAGGCTTTTTAATGGGATTTTTTGGGATTTTAATGGAAATATGGTAGGAAAATGGACAAATGAGCCATATAATGTGGTAAATGAGCTAGTGAGCACTTTTTGGGTGTTAACAGCAATAACAACATGGTATATCAATGCACTTTACAGGAACAAATCCTCATGTTGTAACATCCAAATTTAGCTTTCCATCTCATTTACATTCTAGTGCATTTAGAGATTATAATGTTATGGGACCTTTATCCTCTTCACATAACCATATACTTATCACAAGGCATCCAAATGGATAGGGACAACCTTGTAACTTGATATTCTTTCCAGGAAGGAAATATCCTATCATAACATCTAAGGTCAACTTTCAATCCAATTCACATTCTAGTGCATTGGGAAATTCTAATGCTATGGGAGCCTTGTCCTCTTTACACAAAGATAAATCAGTGACAGTGCATCCAAATTGGAAGGCACAACCTGGTAACTCGATTTAGTTTCTAGAAATGAAACATCATATCATAACATCTGAAGGTAACTTTCTAGTGCATTCACATTCTGGTGCATTGAAAAAATCTAATCCTATGGGGTCTATATCCTCTTTACAATGCTTTATGAATGTTCAAAATATTAATGGTAAGGATATTCCAATTGATCAAAATCCTTCTAGCAAGCCATCTATGATGTTTAGCTCATTTTCTCCATGTGGGAAAATTTATGGAGCCAAAGGAAATTCATTTCATCCTAAAGGGAGGCCAAATATTTTTCCTAGCCCTAGGCCAAATCTTCATCCACCTATTACAAGTAGTTTATCTATGGATACCATTCTTGTATTAAGGACAACCATCTCTTTTGACTCGGCCAATAATTTTTTGCAACAAAATTATAATGTAGAAGATGGATGTTACATTTCAAATCAAATGCAGCAAAAAATTCCATCATAGTCGAAACCTACTTATCTAGGAAATTTAAATCTAAGAACCTTTGCTTAGGTGCATCTAATAGGAAGATGGTTTCTACCTCCGAAGCATAGTGATAATGGGTCTCAAGTAAGGATTACTTTGCAGGTCATAGAGAGACTAGAAAAAAATATGATGGTACCTTCAAAAGGTAATATTTAATGTTGCATCAAATATGAAGAGATGCATATTTCTAATTTCAACATCCATGAGTTGTTGTGGAAGGTTGTTGATCAAAAATAAATAGTAGTGATGAAGGAAGGAGGAACATCACCATTGTATCTTCTGCGTGCTACTACTCTTTGGAAATGAGTGGGTCCTTTTAATATGCATGATAGCTATCCAAAGGAATCTTGGGAATAATTTCATAAATATCTCTCAAGTTTTGAAGGGCATGACTCAATGACGAAATATGAGAGGTGGTAAGTCTAATTTTTTACCATTAGCTGGAAATCTGAATTTTCAACCGTCGTACTTTTATAGTTGATTATATTGTTTTAATTTTGTGTGTCATCTATTATTTAAAGTTGAAAGTGCATTGAAATATTAAAATATGATTATTCAAAAATCAGTCTTAGCATTTGTGACACCATTCAATTCTTAAGGATTGGAATCTAACCATGATCATTCCAAGAATTCAACAAGAATCAAAGAGATTCGACTCAATAGAATACTTTCACGTGTTAAGGGAGCTCAACAAGAAAGCAAAACACTTGGCAAGCGATGCTACTATTTTATGCACTAGAGCAACAAGAACAAAACATGGCATCACATCTCTATCCCATATTCCATGTCCCATACTCTATATTCCATATTCCTTTGGTTTTAAGTCATAGATAGGAAGCATACTTTGTTAAGTTATGGAGGGTGGAATCCAAGACATGTGGCCACACTATTACATGTCGAAGTGAAGGGTATTACTTTCCATAGACCTCATGTATCGGCTTACATTCATGCCTTTCATAATTGTGGGGTAGGATCATAAATGGTAGAACATGATTCATGCAGGAAAGTGAGATAAATTAAGGTCTTTGTTTGAGCCCTTTCATCCATGAATGTCCTTGGTTTAGAGGGGATTCTAGTTTCAAGGTATACATCCTTTATCTTTGGGATATCCCCAAGTGAGTTGTGGTGGTGTTTGCAGTCATGGGTAGTTTCTTTCAAATATACGATTCATTGTCCAGGGGTCATGGTTTTCCCTAGCTATGTTTGGTCAAATCATCAAACAATGGAAAAGACAAGCAACTTAGGAGAATGACTAGTCGTAATCATTATAGTTGATGGTTTTTCTATAAGTCAACAAACTTGCAACATGAATTGAGGAGGAACAAGATACTCCTTGCATATAGTTAGGTAGCCATATATCAGTTGAACTACATAGTTTCTAACCAAATTGAACCTTCGAACATGAAATATATAGATTTGCTCAAAATTGTGATCTACTAGGGCATTAAAATCAAGGTGCTAGGAGATAGAAATGGAATTCTTTATCATTTGGTTATGTGTCTCAGTAGGTGATCAACATATTTGGCCTCTCATCCAAAAATATCAATTGAGTTGTCCCCAGTTGTAACTAGGGATGAATGAATTATGCAACAAGTTCAAGGACACTTGGAAATGGAGCATGTTGATAAGGATCTTTTATTCTAATAATCATCAAGTAGGAATTTTGCAGAGCACATTTTTATTTGTATTATTATGTTGTATAGTTTGGTTGCAACAACCTTTTAATACAAATGATATTCATTTTCATTAAAAAAAGAACATAAGTTATCTAATAAAAGGGCGGTCTTCTACCCCACAATAGGAAATAATAAAGGGAACCCCAATCCCATCACTATAGGGGAAGTTGAGACTATTGATAAGAAAGACCCAAGTTCTATTGTTCTTATTAAAGGGAACAATCAAATTAGTCCCAACCCAGGAAAAGATCAATGGGATATGCAGTTGGTGATAGGGAAATATACTAAGAAACCACACCATTTAGAGTCACAAATGACAAGTAGCTACAAGGTGTTTCAACTAGTAGGATGGGATTGATTAGCAAATATATTCACACAACAATTGAGGAACTTTGGTTCCAATGATTCATAGATAAATGCCCAAACACTTAAATAGGATCACTCAGGAACCTTAACTACTTTTGTTATGACAAATGGAGGAAATTGTTGGAGAATATTACTTAAAACAAACAAAGGATGGAAACTAATCGGGTTATGATTCAATGTGGTAAAAATGCACCCCATTGCAGTAGCCACAACTAAGGTTACCATGACTCAAATCACAATCTAACATTTTTAAGATGGTGAAACATCTCCAAAATAAGGAAGGATTTATCAATAAAGGGAGGGATCCCAAAATTGAGGGTTTAATCCCAAAAAATGCCTTATGTTTATGAGGGTAAAAATCACATGTCAATAGATTGGTGCTAGAAGGAGGACATGTTCCCTTATATGAACGATGAAAAGCATGGTTCTGAATATAAAAACCCACTAGAAGACAACTAAAAATCATAATACTAGTCTGATTTGGAGCAATGATGGACAAACTGGATGTGGATGGGGATAGATGGATGTCAGATAAGGGACACGAGGTACAACATCTGAGTATTAAGTACGTAGGATAAGCAATATACTTTAGCATGGTTTACAATTATGGATTTTGGTGGCTCATTGGATTGAAGGGATTTTCTCCACAACTCGCATTAGATCTCGCTTGAATTGCTTCGAAAATCATGACAAAGGGTCGTGAGTTAATTGCAACTCGTTGTATGTTGGGAATAAGGTTACCATTCAATCATTGGATGACGCTCTAGGTTCGAAATCTTGACCAACAAAGGATTTTTGATATTGCTGTCTCTTTGTGACTTTAGAGGGAGCGAGACGGGGAGCAATTGGTAAGTTTGTTTTGTTAGCTAGTTCAAAGGGGCAACCAGAACTAGAAAGACATGGATCATGATACCTGGAGAAATGAAAATTGTTGTGTGCCATATGGTGTGATGAGGCTTAAGAGAAACCATATAAGTTTAAAAAGAAGAGTATAGGTGTTCCCATGAATATGGGTAACACGTTTTGGCAAGCAGAGGATGCGATTATGTTAAAAATTGACCTTGATTGAGCTTTTTGCAAGAACTCAGTCTAGCTTTCAAAAAATCGATCAAGGGATTAAATAAGCACTCGATAGAGCTATTTTAAAATGCTCAATTGAGGGTTAATAAAACCCTTGATCGAGCTCGATAGATTGATTGAGGTTTTTATTAACCCTCGATCGAGCGTTTATACCTTGATCAAGCCATTGCATTGTTTAGAGATCATTTGACCATACAAGGTCAATCGAGTGTTTTTATAAAGTTTGATCGAGCATCTGCAACAATTATACGTATAAAAAACAATATACCATGACTTATTTCACCGCATCTATTGCATAGAAACTCAACCAAGGACTAGTAGAGAGGGTTTATAGATATACTAGATGAGTGATTAGTGTTTATAGATGTGACCGAACTCATGGAAAATATGGAGGAGGGTCCTTTATACCCATTTTTCATGATTTTAGTCACATATGTAACTCCAATTACTCTATGACCCATATCCACACATATAAAATCCAGAGGAAGTGGTGATCCTAATGCTTTTACCTGATTCTTCTTCAAGGTATTACTATTACCCACAAGTATTATTTTCTTGCTGAAATTATGTTTTACTAAATTTGATTACCTTATAATTCTATGTTTGATTTTAATTGAATTCAAATAGAGATATCCCATGAAATTTTAAATAGAACAAATATTAACAAATTTTTTAATTTACAAGGGCACTCACATAGTTAATAGTTGGAATATATACACTGTGGGACAAGCTAAGAATACCTATTCGATACGATCTTTTAAAAATTAGATTAAAAATAAATTTGGGTGCCAATGGACCCAAATTAATGGGTGAATTAAGAGATACTAAAGATGAATTATTGGATGGTTATCACATTTTTCATTATGATTTTGAAAGGTATTATAGTCGTGTTGGTATTTCTAAGAAATATATTAAACAAGTGGACAAAATCTACACTGGAGATATAAGATAAGATAAGATACTTTGATTAATGTTCAATGAATGACCAAAAAAATGGGCCAATGGACTATGACAATACATGCAGTCTAATAAAAAAAGTGGGAGTGCAAAATCAACTCCAATACCTATACTGACAACAAAATAAATGTTCTAACAATATAGCTAAACAACTATCTTAGAGAGAGAAAGAGGCAAAGGCATGATAAAGACATGATTGCATGAACAAAAACTCATTGAGAACATGTTAAGAGGAGTTGGAAATAGAATTTGAGGCCAAAAGAGGGGGGATACGAGGAAGAAGTCTCCACATCTGAGCCCTTAATCACCATACCCTAATCAGGGTAAATATAGGGACTAGGAATTAATAATTAAAATTTATACAAATGTGTTCATTAGTACAAGGAAACATTTCCCAAAAACGACTGTCCATTTGTCTAACCTAACATCATCAAACTTGAAATTTTTAAAAAATAATAGAAAAAATTGATGCAAAAGAACAGATCTAATAGTCCAATAGTCTCTTCAAGCATATTTTTGTTGTTGTAGATTTTTTATGAAATCAGAGCCCCTCATATCTACCCTCTTCTCAGGTTCAACCTATCCACCATTTTATTCAATTAAAGGAGGTATACTCCTAGTAGGCATGCTAAATCCAATGGGAAACAATTCAGTGTGGGCCAATGGTGGATTTGCATGACCAACATTTGACCGCCAAAGATGGGCACAGATTTAAGTAAGAACCAGTGGGATGAGAATGCTGGCAATTGGAGAACAAATAATGATACCACAAAAAATAGTTCGAATGATAACCAGGAGCTAGCCAACCCTAGATCATCAAGAAGTTGGGAAAAATATCCAAATCAAGCATACAATTCATTGGGCCGAAGAGAAAATATTTGCAATTTGTGGATCATTTCATGTTTGGAAATTTTATGGGCCCAAGGCATAGACAAACCTCAATTTTTTTTTTATTTGAGGATCCAGAGCCTTTAGGTCTCCCACATGAAAGGTAGTTCAAAGTTACTCTTATGGTAAGAGTTTCTTTTGCTTTCACTTTCAACTCATGATTTAATATTCCACTGCGGTCTATGGTTTCTTGGCACTGACAGGTTGTATCTCAAGTTTCAATCGTTGGTATCTGGATTTTTTATAGAGAAAGAGATTCCATCCTCTGTCATAGTGTGGATAAGACTACGTCCTCTCCTTCTCAACCTTTGGGATGCACAGACAATAGGGAACAAGATCAAGATTCCATATTTTCGTAGACAAAGATGAGCTAAGAATGGGGTTGTTCATTTGCACCCGAATCTATGTTGAAGTAAACCATATAAAAGGATTAGTACCTGAATGGGAAAATATCAAGGAAGAAGAGAATAACCAGTGTTTGAGAGTAGAAGATCACCCAAATAATTGGCCCAGCAATATACGGTCATCCTCTTCATAGAAGAGAGCATCTATAATACGATCCGAGGAGATGGATGGTATCTATGCCCTCCTTAAGCCTCTATGCCCTCCATTTTTTTGCACGAAATGATGGAAATTATTCTCTCCTAAGAACCAATGTCAAGCAATCAGTCAAGCAGTGATCTATGGCAATGAAGAGATCATATTTGGTCTGGGAACGTTTTCCATGCAAGGTCATCCTCAAATATTAGAGCGCCCCATAAAAAAATACAAGAGCCCTGGAAAATTCCCACCATTCGACGACACCTTGTGTTTTTTTTATATCTTTTTTAATTTATTTTATATGTTTTGATTTGTATTTTTGCTTTTAATATTGCTTTACGATATTTATATTAGAATATAACAGTAAAAATTATATATGCTACTTCCTACTAAATGATACAATACATAATACTAACAATTAAATCTTTCATTTTCCTTCTATTTATTATTCCAATAATTTCAACCAAAGACAATCTATGCTAATTCTATATATCCTAAGCCTTTACCTTTTTATCGTATTATTATTTATAAACCTGAAAAATTTAAGAATATATTCGTGGTTTGTATTCTTATTCCAACCTAATTATACTAACAACTTATTAAACTAAATACTTATTGTTCCTACCAAACAACCTTTCTAATCCTTTCTATTTTCTTGTTGTTCCAATACAAAGAATATCTTAACTTATATAAATTAAAGTATAAATCTTTCCTAAATAACAAATTTAAATCTATATACATTTCAAAGATTGAAAGGTAAGGAGGTAGTAAAGGTCTGGGGTCATTCAATGTAGACTTATATATAATGTGGCATTTAGACCTAGAGAGTAGCCTATATAGAGATATTGTATATAGTCCTTGAGTAGCTACTTATGCTTCTCTCTTATTGGGATCTAATTTCACACACATTTTATATATGAGATGGCACCCACCTCAAAGGATGTTTATGAGATCATTGGATTGCCTATCAAATGGGAGAGCGTATAGATGGAATCTTTCAGTGGATGGATCCATGTTGGGTTAGAGAGGGAGTTTACATAAATGTTCAAACACTTTGTAATAGAACACGTATATAGATATCCCATTATACTAGGAGCATATGCATATTTACCACAACATTTTTAGAGCATGATACTTGGATCAAGATGGTTATTTCTTACATTGAGTATGCTATGAGATAATATGGCAGTAATGTTATTCTTGGGACTATATTAGACCCTGTAGTGCACAAAATTATGATAGAGGATAGAGTATATTCACTAGGGGAGCTATTGATTAGTTCCCTATATATAGATTTGGACTCCTTTATTAAGTACAAAGGTAAGGTGGGGGAGGTGCATTCTTTATGGTTTGTATATGGGCACCAGGGAATTTTTTAAGGATTATAAAAGTATTCTTAAGTGTAGTATTCTAGGCGATTATTTTGGATTGGAAAAAACATAAATATAGATTGGAAGGCGAATATTAAATATGAAACATACAATTTACTACTTAAACTTGTAAATTTTGGCAAATATTATGACAAAAAAACATATTTGATGTAAATATAGGCGATATTAGAGACTAAAAATGACCAAATAGCGAATTTATTTTTTGAAAAAAGGCCCAAAAATTAGCCAATTGGCAAAATTTCGCCCCTAAAAATTTCCCTGATGGGCGCACCCTTATGGAGGCTATTAGAAGCATTATTTATACTAATTTGATATATATATATTATTTAGAGATACTTCTTATATTTACAAGGCCATATTTATAATCGTGCCCAAGGAGGGTAATTTTGAACCCGAGTCTCTATGTTAATACAATCCCACTCACCTCGGTACTTGGTGATAGACCACGTTCTAATATTGGTCTAATACTATAATATTATTAACCATTAAATATATATATTCCCTTGGATTGGGGGTTAGGGAAGAGTTTTGGCATGTTGGGATTTAGGCGGGTGGTATTGGATCTGACCACCACATTTCCACCAATTGAAGGATATTGCATGAAGGATAAGATATGCATCTCCTGACACATGCATAACGTAATGGGAGGTGATATGTAGAGGAGTTTTAATTATTGGCCATTGACATAGGATAGCTTATGGAGGTTAGAGGTGATTATATTTGGGTTATATTTTTATACATGGGCCTCTACTCCACTAACCTATTATATTAAATTCACATAATTAGTAATCCTGTAATTTATTAAACCACAATCCCTCATTCTTCCCCTTTCGATAAGTTATTTGATGGAATCCAATAATGGAAAATTCCAATTTTGACATTGATTTTTTATAATTTACTAAATTTTAACACTGCGGATGGATTCAATCAAATAACCCCTATGAGGTCTCTGAATCCATATGCAGTGTTAAAATTTAGTAAATCGTAACACCGCATTGTCAAAATTGCAATTTTCCATTGTTGAGTGACACAATTAATGTTATTCGGGTCTCTAAATCCATCTAGAATGTTAAAATTTACTAAATTTTAATTTTCCATTTATTGGGTGACACAACTAAAAATGACTAACATAAACGACTAATTCATATTCTTAATCGTTGTTAGCTAGTCATATTTGTATTAGCCGTTTAAGTTAGTCATTTTTATTTTAGTCAATTGTTATCTAGTCGTATATTTTATCTAGAGACTAAATTAGTCATTTATCTTAGTCGTTTTTAGTTGGATCACTTGAAATTGCTCAATTTTAGTCATTTATCCCTTGAAAAAAAAGTGGTGACTAACTTTGTTAGTAGCCTAGTCACTTATCTCTCATTTTGTACTAGTGACCCCTTTGAAACCAACTAAGCTTTGTACTTGGTTGTAGATCCATCGGAAGCAAGCTTTGTTTTGTAGATCCATTTTCACTGAACTAGATTTATCCCTGGGGAAGAGAGACAAGATCCCATGTATCACTATTATGTATTGACTCATATTCTTCATCCATGGCAGCCTTCCATCTTGTATCATGGAAAGCCTCTTTGAAGGACTGTGGACCAGACCCTACCATCATGTAGCACCTCTCAGGGAGGAGTGGATCTGTATGACCTAGTGCAAGGTTTGCATCTTGGTACTGAGATCTAGTTCTTCTATGGTCATATGGATCACCAGCTATGTTCCCAACAGATTCAAGGACTTTGTGAGCCCATTTTGGCCTTGGATTGGGAGTAGGTGTTGGATCTATATCTAGATCTGGATCTTCATACTCAACATCAATATTTTATTCAACTTGGTCCTCGTATTTGGAATCTGAATTTGAATAAACAGAAGAGACATCATTCCGATCTTCATTAGGTGCAAATGGAGTAGGCAGATTGTATGGAAAAAAATGTGAGAACTTATATGCATTTGAGACATGGTTTGGAACACCTTTCACTATTAGCTTCCTAGATGAGATCTCTGCAATCTCAACTATGTCAGGCCCAAAAACAACTTCCTTCGATGAACCTATGTGTGTCATCTGATAAACATATAACAATTTTTCTACAAATGAAGGTACATACAAACCATTTTTGAACTTTTCATGCTCCAGTTGTATTGTTCCCTTCCCTTCAGTAGAGATCTTTGAATGATCTCCCATGTGAATACTAGGACCATCAATGAGATCTAGAGAAGAAAAATATTCTTTGGAGGAAACCATGTGGTTGGAGGATCCATAATCAATGACGAAGGCTTGTGATTGTGATAATCCAGCCTTCAGTGCATGGCATTATGGTGAAGTCGGTTGCTTTTACTACCAGTTATTTCTTCTACTGCGTAGTAAAATCTGTAGGTGCCATACCTATGGTTAGGAATTCTACAAGGTATTTATAATAGTCATCTTCTATCTGAATAGCAAACAACTGCGCATATGGTAGACTATCTTCTAGGTTGGTAGGCTCTTCGCCTGATTCAATTCTGGAAAGATGGTCAGGTCCTGAGTTTAGATTTCCTGGGTTAACAACAATTTTGAAGTCATACTCCTAAAAGAGTAACAACAATCTACATATTCTTGCCTCTAACATTGGTTTATTGACCAGGTATTTCAACGCTGAACGGTCAGTAAGCATATAGAAGTGCGCACCTAGAAAATAGTGTCTGGACTTTTACAGTGCGTACACCATGGCTAAACCTTCTCTTTCTGTTGTAGTATAATTCTTCTCCGTTGAGGACAGCTTCCTGCTAGGGAATGAAATAGGATGGTCAATGCCTCCCTCACTTGGTTGAGATAGCATAATGCCAAGTGTAATAGATGAAGCATATACATGTACGTGGAATGGTTTTCTCCAATTTGGAAAAACTAAGATAGGTGCAATTACCATCCTTTCTTTTAGTGTGTCCAGTCCTTTCTGGCAGTCTTCAGTCCATAAGAAATTCGATTCTTTCTTCAACAATTTTTCCATAGGTGTAGTGATCTACGCATATCCTTTGATGAACTTCCTGTAGTAGCCTGTGTGCCCCAACATAGTGTGTAGCTGCTTTACTGAATTAGGCGCTGGCAAATTCACAATAACTGCGATTTTATCTAGATCAACCATTAGCCCATGTTTACAAACAATGTTTCCTAGTAGAATTCCATAGGGAACACATAAGATGCTCTTCTTCAAGTTGGGGGAGATTTGATGTTGTCTACACTTTTCTAACATCAGTCTTAGGGTGGCATAATGGTTCTTTAATAACCCAAATAATGTCCAGTCATCAAAATATACTTCTAAAAATTTATGGATGAAATACTTGAATGCAACAACAACTATTCTTGAAAAAATAGGTGGTGCATTCTTTAGACCAAAGGGCAGAACTGTGTATTGAAATGAGCCCCATACAATGGAAAATGTGGTCTTGTTCCTGTTTGTTGTATCAATTCTGATATGATGATATCCAGAAAATCCATCAGTAAAAGAGTATGCTTCATTCCCTCCAACATTGTCTAACACTTCATCTGTGAATGGAGTAGGAAATGGGTCATGCAATGATGCATCGTTTAGCTTTCTGAGATCTACACAGATCCTAATTTCTCCTTTAGTTTTATTTTTCTGGATAACCATGGGACTTATCCATTTTGACTCTTCTACAAGTTCAATGATTCCCGTGTCTAGCATTTTATCAAGATCTGCTTTTACCCTTTCTTTATATCTTGGATTTAGTCGATACGGTCTCTGCTTAATAGGCTTTGCATCCAGCTTGAGAGGTATTTTCATAACTCTGAAGTCAACCAAAATGCCTTTCATTTCAGAAAACTTTGTAGGAAATAAGTCTTCATATTCCCGGAGCAAATATGCTATCTGTGCAACTGTCTCCTCGTCCCAATAATATCCTATCGAAGCGAACTTTGGTTCTTCAGTAGTTCCAATGTTCACTTTTTGAGTTTCAACAGGATTGCTTAGATACAGAATTTCCAATGGAGGTCCTTCAACTTCATGCTTTCCTTCCAACTCGGGTATGTTTACATTGCGCGGGTCATCATCATCACTTTGCTCTTCATCTTCATCTAAAGTGAAGTTATAACATTTCAGGGAATGTTCTAGCTGTCTTTACCATTCTGGTTACTGATACTCAAGTTCTGGTGTGTCATTGAATACCTTCTTTTTGATGATATGTAATGCCTCATTTATACTTGGAAATTCATCCTCAAAGCTGAAAGTTGCTTGGAAGTTCTTAATCATAGCAGACCATTCTACCATTCCTCTACGAAGTTTTGTTTCTGTGTACTAGGGATAATTTTTAGGACCCATACTTATTTAAAAGTGTCTACACCTTGGCGAATCTTACCAATTCTTAAAATGTCAACTATAAAATATTTGGCGATATTTTTCTAAAATTATTTCAATTTGTAAGGATTTTATATAGTTTCTATAATAATTTGGTGAATTTTAGAGTGAAAAAAATTTACCCCATCAAAATTGGGTGAAATGGGGCTTCAAAAAATGTAAATTGGCGAATCTTTTTTTGGAAAAAAAACATGGAAAAATAGCCCATGGGATAAATTTCGCCCCTAAAATTATCCTTGCTGTGTACCAGTTGTTCCGAATTTTCTCTAATGTGTGTACAAACAAATGAACCCATTATGTTTGGGGTCTATGTGTCCATGATTTCGTGCAAAGGTCTATGTGATCTCTAGGATTAGTTTGTCCATTATATTTCACTTGTACAAGCTCATTTTGTTCCATAAATATGATCTCCATCATGTGCTTACATTCTTCCCATGTGGTCAGATTCTGCTTGTGCGCATCCCACCATCCTGCAGGTGTAGCACAGTGTTGTATCCAATGATGCTATCTTATGCTCATCTGAAACTGATATAAGATATTCTTGAAAAAATGTATGAATATTAGTCAAGCCATCGTAAGTAGCGATTGAACTTACTGTTGTTCCAATCCGGTGTAGTGATCTCATGATCTGCGCACATCTTCTTGTAGATACTTCATGCATTCCGCTCTACCAATTCTCTAGTCCTGCATCTGATTCTGATATGCAAGAATTGTCACATTGACAACTCAGTGTTCCATCATCAGTTGGGTTGACATAATCTTCCTGATTCACCGTCATCTTGTAGATATGATCCAGATCTTGAGTTCTGCATTCTTCTCTTATTGGTTAAGTATATATAGGTCCTTGTGAAGGATCCAAGGGTGCGATAACCCTAATATATTCTCCTTCAAATATCATCTGCTTCTTTTTCAAGTTGATAATTGTGAGGTTATCCATTTCCCAATCTATCCCCAATAGTGCAAGATAGGGTTGGCTATCATCTACGATCTAACTCACTTCGAAGTCTGCTCTACTTCACACTCCATCAATGTCAACAAGGACATTTGCTAATATCTCAAAGGGTAGAACCATTTGCTGATTGGCTAGCCTCAATTCTATTGGTGACCATGTTAACTTTGGATTTCCCATTTGTTCCCATGTCTTCTTGGTTAAGACATTAATTCTGAGCCTAAGTCAAGGATAATCTCATCCATTTCAAAATCCCCAATTTGTGCATTTCGTCTCATTTATCTTCCGGTTCTTTTATGGTCTTAATATGATGAACCACTCTATGTGATTCATTTACTACATTACGCTGCTCATAATGACTCAGTAGGCTTTGTAATTCTACTAAGGCATTTTCATACTTCAACAGCTTCATAAAGCTCTGTAAAAGCTACGCAACAAGACTCATCGTGTCTATCGTAGTATGCTATTGATCATACGAAGCTGGCATATCCTTTACAGGCGTAGTCTCACTTCGCAACTTAATTCGTGGAGTGACAGGTTCTGGCTCTTTGAAGGTTTCTCTGGCTTCCATGAAGACATATTTTTCTTTGTTCAGCTCGAAAGCAGGTGTTTTTCTAGTTGCTTTTATTATCGAAGTCCCTTCAATAGGATTTTGTTTAGCTTGGTGACTCTCATAAGTCGAGGCTTCGGTTCTTTTATCTTCACCCATCGTGGCTCCTCTTCACGTTACAACATGAATATTGCAATATGTATTCTATTTTTCCGCTGTGATCATCTATATGTTTTGATTCTGTGCTTCAGGTCTTATCTCTTGCATTTTTGCTTGCAAAACAGGGCATACCTCAATGACATGCTCAAATGATTTACAGTATTTACAAGTAGTACAAGGGTTCGTACAGTCTCTAGCTATATGTCCTGGTTGAGCGTAGTTATAACACACAATCTGGCCTCTTCCTCGTCATTGTCCAGTGTTTCTTCCTCTTCCTCTGAATCCTCCACATCCTATGTACGTGCCTTGATCATACTGTGCATTTTCAGTGTTGTTCTGCTTTTCCCCTTGAACTCTATAAACATCGTGTTTTCTCTCTATCATGAGGTCATACGCTCTACAATTGTTATCGTCATGGTCAACTGAATTACATAATGTGCAATATAGGTTATTCGGTGTTTGCACATACTTATGAAGTAAGTAGCAGTCTTCTGGGCGATGTCCTCTACATCAACAAATCTCACACCATGGTCCTTGCTGTTGATTCAATGGGTTTGGAGCTCCGCTAGCGATGTAATCTCTAAATACAAGATGGTGTGGTTTAGATTAAACCTCTCCCTTACACTTTGTACACCAAACCTCTTCTCGAGTATCTTTTCCATTCTTCATATCTTGCAGTTGTAATGTCAAATTTGCTAGCTGGGTCTGTATCTAAACCATACTTGCACTAGTATCTCCTATAGGAGAAGCCTCTAGTTTCATCGCAATTTCTAGGGCCTCTGTCTGTAAAGTAACCTTTTGTTGCATAAACGGTAACCTAATATGTGGAAACAACATGGCTATGAACCATTCCTACTGCTGTTGTGGTTCTATGTCAAAGCTCACTTGATCTAATAGCGCTTTGAACTTTTGATCAAATTTTCACACTGACTCACTCGGTTTCTGCTTAATTTCTTTGAGCTCTCTGATACACTACGATTCTGACTTAGGTTTTTTGAACTCTCTGATGAGCGCAGTTCTAATCTATACTAGTGTCCTATTTTTTCCAACAGATTACTTCATAAACCATGTTAAAGCTCCATCCCTAAATGTGGTAACGAGCTGTGCTTGTCTAATAGCATCATCTTGTACTTGTTTAACATTCCATACGACTTCACAAAGAAACCAATGTTGCTCTGGGTCCTCAAGACTAGTTCCTTTGAATATAGGCAGCTTAATGTTGTCTGTCATTTTTCTTCTAGGAGGCGTAGTGTTATGTGATGTATTAGGTAGACTACTGCTTAGAGTGTTCTGAGTACTTGCTCCTGCAATGTTACTACTATTGTTGTTCTGTGGGTTAGTAGTATTTTCGTCGTCAACTGAAGGTTTCTGTGGAGTGATGGGCTGATAGGTAGTTACTCGAGGTTTTGTTTCACTATCAACATCAACCTGCTTTGAGTCTCTATTACTCCCTAACTCAGTTTCTAGATAATTGCGAGGTTCAGGTTCATTGGACCTCTTCTCAGTGCTAAAATTGTATCTTTTACCACTTCGTAATGTATAGATGTTTTCCTTAGTGTCACTTTCTGCGTTACTGAACATTACAGATTTAAATCCTAGGAATATTATTGCATTCTTAAGACACCCTTCTCTGCTAACAACATTTTAATACATAAACTAAGATTTTTTAGGTTCTTACCTCTGAATCCCTTGAAGAAATCTGCTTCTGCTATGCTATAAGACTTCAAAGTGTCCATAGCAAATTCTGTAACGTAGCCTTCTAGTATGCTATCGAGCCAGAAGTCTACTTCTCTTGAGATTGGGATATCAACTGCATTAAGTCTCTAAATCAGTTTTGGAGTCCACATTGTAGGTTCTCAACTTTTAAAGAAAATTTTCCACTCTGCAAGCCTTGATATCCACTTTTGTAGCTCGTTGCTGAGGGATGCAAAGAAAATTTCATGTATGTCAGAGAAAAGATATCTCTGTAGCCACTCTTTCCGTAGATAGGCACAGATGTTTGTTTTCTTTCTTCGCAAAAAATTCCTATGTCTTAGTTACCCAGTTTAGTATCTCTGTCCACTCAGGATTCCACTTATCAGAGAGCATAATTAGTTCAAGCGCAAAAATGGAACCATTTGTTTGTCTACTACCTCATTCTTTATCTTTCTCGTGATAACCCAAGTTAGGTGTAGCTAGGAAACCAACAAAACCCTTCTTCACCGGCCCTTTCGGCAACAGTATGCGAACAGACTGAGGTCTCACCCAAGGCGAAGCTATGGGGGGTTGCAGAAGCATGTTTCTATAGCCAGGTGATGTGCATATAATAAACTAGTGAGCTGCGTGAAGTCACACCTACTTTGCATTTACTTCTTATGTTATAGCGCACACTAGGATTGCACACTCCGCAATGGCTACAATACAATATGACAACGCAACTCCAGACTGCGCTTTTCAACAATCACACACTTTACATACTTCATTGAATTAGTTTTATTCCTATTACTTATGCATTCAACATATTCCTAAATACTTGTGAATTCAATTATACATGTTCCATACTTAACATATTATTCTCATCCATCATACATGTGAAAATACATATAAAAGAGTGAACATACACAAACATGAACATAAACAGAAGCAGTCAAATAGATTCAATCACACACCAGAATTATTTACATGGTGTTGATGCATTTGTAACTTCAGAGGATATTTTTCTATGTATTACATTTGTACTTTATTGTATCCCCAACGGAGATGTATTATTCCTCCGATTGGAAGTGTCGTCATGTATACTTGCATGTGTCACAAGTTTTATTGTAAGTGTTGTAACTTATACTTGATGGGTTATTAGACCACCTTGATGGGGTCGACCCTATATGAGTCATGTGGGTCAAAGGGTTATTAGACCACCTTAGTAGGGGTTGGACCAGTCAGCTTTATGTTAAGTGGTTAAGTTGAGGCCGACCTAGTTGAGTAAAGGGCAATTCAAGTTAGTGTATAAATAGAGAGCGTGTCTCTCTCATTTTACACATTCTATTTCTTCACTCACTTCGCATTAGTGAGAGAGGAGGAGTGTGCACTAGTGGAGGAGGAGTATGTTGCTGTTGTCATCTATCTCTTGGGTTTGATCATGGTGATCCTTGTATTGATTCTTATTCTATCTCTGAGGAAGTTGTGGGGTTTTTCACCTTCTTGGTTTTCCTCGGTGAAATGTTTTGTGTCTCTTGTCTCTTGTCTTTTATGCTTGATATGTTGTACATGTTATTCGTTCAGTTAAGATCCTAGATCAGAATGTATTAAATTCTGAAAAACTAACATGGTATCAGAGTTAGCCTAAAAGAAGGCATGGTATGGAATTTATGACACTTGTTGCATTTGCGAAGATAGGGCTTGATATAGAAAAAACCAGTCATCGTAGAAATTTCGCTATAAATTCATTCCGGAAAGGTTTCAAGATCTGAAAATATTAAAATTCGAAGATAAGATCTCCATGTACCTTGTGTCCAAAGGAGAGCCTCTAATTTGTTGCACTTTAATATTTATGATCTGTACAATATAGGGTTTCTGCCTCTTCCAGATCTCAATCATAAACAGGTGACCTAGGAAAAAAGGTCACAACTTGGGCTAGGAAACTCCCAATGCAATTTCATAAAATGTGAAGGTAGGGCACAGACTGTACTTTCACAAGTACAATTTTCAGAGGCCGAAATTGAACCAATGACACGTGGCACTCCGTACAAGTTCACTATCTTGTTTTATCCCATAAACAGGTCACGTTACGACACTTGGAATAACACTCTGTCAGAGAATCCATTTGAGGTAAGACATATAAGGTTGGAAAGAGAATAGGTCAGGATACCATAGGAATAATTTTCAAACCCTGTAGATCTGAAATTTTGGAGTTACACTAGAAACAATCAGGTGCATATTTCTGTCAAAACAGAATTGGATTTTGAGCACCTTCATTCATGGCTCCGGGAATTTAGGATTTCAGAGAATGTTGGAATTTTTTGTATCGGAGACCACGGCTGGATTCTCCTAATCTATATCGAAATTTAGAGACCAAGATCAAATTTTTTGGTTGGGAAGAACGCTGGGCTTGATCAAACCCTAGTTCGGGACTTTGATCGGAAAGGTGAAAAATTAGGGCTTCTGCAAAAATGGGAATTTTTGAAATCTGTGACCATAGCTGGAAGATCCTTGGAAAAATCAAAGTTTAGAGCTTTGGATCAAACTATTTGGTTGGGTGAAGCTCCAGGAAACTCAAACCCTAATTCATGGTCCTCCCTAGTGAATCCAAAAATCTAAAAGGCAATTTTGAGGGGTGAAACTTTGCAGTTTTGAAATTCTGAGTATACCATCTTGACCAGCTCAGAAAGGCGCATCTTTCTATCCTTTCAGAAGTTTGAAATTCAAAGTTTGAATTTTTAGGGTTTTCCTGACAAACCCTAATCCAGCTCCAGATCCAGTTTCTACAAATCAAATGGATTAGGTTAATCCTAGAAGAGATTGGATTGGTCACCTGCATAAGTGAAGAAGTTCCAGTTTCAGAAGGAGATGAGGCTAAAGAAGATTACAAGCAAACTCGACAGGTATGACTTACGGGTATGTTTTTAAATTCATTCATGATTAAGTTTATGATATGTTTATCTTCATTAAGATTAGTACAATCTTGATTAGTTTTAGACTTGTCATATCACCTTAATAAAAATATGAATGCATGAGAGAAGATATTCATTGATTAGGGTTTTTGACACTTATGATTGTACTAATGCATTGTGGTGTTGTATGAGGTTGATCTTGTCCGCTAACATGAAAGAAATACAAATCATGTTCTAGTTCAAGAACATATGACCATGGTGACATGAAGACAAAGATTCATCCATTGTCATGGATCACATCAAAGATCTACTTACGAGGTATGTATAACTTGGTTCTATAATGATTAACCTATGAGATATGCAAGTTACTAGCACAAGTCATTGAAGAGAACAAGAAGAAATTATGTGGGTATGTTAGACGTAACTAGCTAGCATGCTAATAAAGGTATGTTTTTTTCCTATATCAAGTTAGAATCCTACCTTGTGTTAGAATCTATTATATAAGTATACATGGCATGATTGATAATGATTATTTATGAAGTTAGAAATTTAAGTAATCTAGGGTTTATGCATATTATGTCTCTTACCTTGATTGATGATATGACTAACCAGAAGAGTTCTATGGTCAAATATGACTATGCATGAGTAAGAGAAGTCTTCCCTAAGACATTGAATGCTAATGCTTATTATCTGTGTTTGAAATGATCATGACTATACATGTTTAAGATTATTGTGTTTTGATAGTATTTAGATTATACTACTGAATGTATGATTATGTATGAGATCTCGAGGGTAACAAAATGATGATACTAGTAAGCATGCATAGTGATTGAGGATGGATATAAGTTCAAAGATAGGTAATCCAGGAAGCAAAGATCAAGAGGGAGCACACTCTAGTAGTTTCTGCAAGGATGCAGACATTCAGAGGGATTTGACCACTTCTCACAATCCACATCAGAATGGAGTTGCAGAAAGGAAACAAAGACTGAGAGGGAGTCAACCCAACAAACAAACAAAGATAAGTATTTGAATTGTCATTTCTTGTATATTTGATTGTTTAAATAATATTGTTCAATGATATATATACTTATGTTCATAGACTTAGGTTGTGTATTATGCATATTAGAATAATTGCATTAATGAACAATATACTACTAATACGCATGTAATGGGTAAGTGGCCTATGGCACTGTACAACATTCCATTGCTACTTATCTAGAATGAAACCTCTTTGCTGACATGTTGGGAGTTGTGCACACTCTTAACAATGTTCTGGTAGAGATTGGAAGGCATCTAGAAAGTTACGGGATATGGATAAATGTTGTATTGAAGAATTGGCTAAGATAATTGCATGACTGTATGACATTTATTTATGTGTAAGAATTTGTTCTAAAAACTATGAGATGTTTTCTAATCATGCAATTTAACTTGTTTTGTAGGAAAGAACGTATAACATCACCTACAAAAGAAGGACTACAACATTTGTTCAACAACAAAGTCATCTATTGAAGATATTGAAGTTCCCAGGATTCGGGAAGAACACCATGATTGAGGAGTACCAGTCGATCATGAAGAATGATGTTTGGGGTGCAGTTCCCAGACTTGAAGGGAAGTTTGTTGTGACTTCCAAGTGGATCTATAAGATCAAGCATGCTGCAGATGGTAGCATAGAAAAACACAAAGCGAGGCTTGTAGCTCGTGGCTTCTCTTAGAAAGAGGGAATAGACTATGAAGAGACTTCTGCACCTATAGCCAGATACACTTCCATCAAATCAGTACTTGCTTTGGCTGCAGTGATGAAATGGAAGATACACCAAATGGATGTCAAGACAACTTTCTTGAATGGTGTAGTTGAAGGGGAAGTGTATGTGGAGAAGCCACTCGGTTTTGAGACATATGACAGGGAGTCATATGTGTGCAGGTTGAAGAAAGCCTTGTATGGCTTGAAGCAAGCTCCTAGGGCTTGGTATGGTATGATAGACAACTTTCTATCTAGTTTGGGATTTGCCAAGAGTAAAGCGGATTCCAAACTTTACTACAAGGTTGAGGAAGGAAATCATGTGATACCACTATTGTATGTGGATGACCTGTTTGTAACAGGTGAGGATGGGTTGATTTCCAACACCAAGAGGAAGCTTGCTACCGAGTTCGAGATGAAGGACTTGGGGATGATGCACTATTTTCTAGGCATGGAGGTGTGGCAGAGTGCAGATGTGGGATCTTCCTTGGACAAGGGAAGTATGCAGTAGAGATCCTAAAGCGGTTCAGGATGATGGATTGCAAGGCCATGGCCACACCTATGGAATTGAACCTAAAGCTTATGTGTGATGCTTCATCTGATCCGATTGATGTCATGGTGTATCATCAAATGATTGGGTCCTTGATGTACCTAATGAACACCAGACTAGATATTTTCTTTGCAATGAACACATTGAGCCAGTTCCCGATGGATCTGAGAGGTGTTCACCTAGTTGCTGTAAAGCATATTCTGAGGTATCTGAAGGGTACAATTGACTATGGGCTTAAGTATGATGCGAATCAAAAGTTTAACCTGCAGGATTATGTTGATTCAGATTGGGCAGGCAGTGTTGCAGATAGGAAGAGCACTTCTGGGTGCTGCTTCAGTATGGGATCAGGTGTGATCTCTTGGTTTAGTAGGAAGAAGTGTTCCGTAGCACTGAGTACAGCCGAAGCAGAGTATGTTGCAGCCTGTTTGGCTAGTTGTGATGCATTATGGCTCCGGAAGCTACTGTCTGAGCTATTTGATATCCCGTTGGAGGCTACTGGTATTTTTTGTGACAACCAAAGTTGTGTGAAGCTATCTGACAACCCAGTGTTCCACGATAGGTCAAAGCACATTGAGATCAAATAGCACTATATTAGGGATATGGTGTAGAGAGGAGCAGTGAAGCTCTTGTATGTTGTGATGGATGAGCAGGTTGCAGATGTGTTGACGAAACCACTAGCCAAAGTGAAGTTTGAATACTTTAGAGAGAGGCTTGGTGTTCTTCATATTGATGACACTTCGAGGAAGAAGTGATGGACACATTTGCAGGAGCCATTCCAAGCATGGTGAGAGGAGGATCCTTCCCATGGCTATGGATGTAAGAGTTGTATGATAAGCATCAGGTTGATGCTCCAGTTACTGCTTTGTATATGCATCATGTTGGATGCTTATTATGATCAGCTGGATCATGTATATGTATATCCATCATGTTGGATGCTTGATATGATCAGGTGGATCATGTATTTATGTATGTATTAGGTGGATGCATTGTATGATCAGGCAGATCATGTACTTATGTATGTATCAGGTGGATGTATTGTATGATCAGGTAGATCATGTACTTATATTTGTATCAGGTGGATGCATTGTATGATCAGGTAGATCATGTACTTATGTATCAAGTGGATACTTGTATGATCAGGTAGATCATTTCTGATGATATGTATCAGGTGGATACATTGTATGATCAGGTGGATAATGTATTTGTGTATGTATCAGGTAGATACATTGTATGATCAGGAGGATCATGTATGATGATATGTATTAGGAAGATACATTGTATGCATCAGGTGGATGCATGGTATGCTCAAGTTGATCATGGATGATAAGTATTAGAACGATGCTCTGGATGACATGCATCAGGATGATGCTATGATGATGATTAGGATGATCACAAATGATGAGCTTCAAGATGTTGCTCCAGTTGACATGCATCAAGATGATGCTATGATGATGATCAAGACGATCACAGATGACAAGCTTCAAGATGTTGCTCTAGTTGACATGCATCAGGATGATGCTATGATGATGATCAGGATGATCATAGATGACGATCTTCAGGATGTTGCTCTAGATGATGCGCATCAGGTTGATGCTATGATGATGATCAGGATGATCATAGATGACAAGCTTCAGGATGTTTCTCCAGATGATATGCATTAGGTTGATGCTGTGATGATCAGGTTGATCATGTGATGATGTACATCAGGATGATGTATGGTGAGTATCAGGTTGATACTCTGTGGCCGTGGATAGGTTGTGTAGGTAGCATAGAAAAGGTCCTTTAAAATTCGGATAGGTAGAGTAGTGTGCTCGTAATAGCCTGGGATGCTCTATCGAGATCCAGATAGGTAGAGCTGTGTGGTCATAACACCCTAGGATGCTCTGAGTAGGTTTTGCTATAGTTTCGCATAGAAAAGATCCTTTAAAATCCAGACAGGTAGAGTGGTGTGCTTGTAACAGCCTGGGATGCTCTATCAAGATCTAGACAGGTAAAGCGGTGTGCTCGTAACATCTTGGGATGCTCTGAGTAGGTTTTGTGAAAATTCACATAGAAAAGATCCTTTAAAATCTAGATAGGTAGAGGAGTGTGCTCGTAATAGCTTCAGATGCTCTATCGAGATGTAGACAGGTAGAGAGGTGTGCTCGTAAGATTCTGGGATGCTCTGAGTAGGTTTTGTGAAGGTCAACATGTAAAAGAACCTATAGTATGCGCTAGGTTTTGTTGACGCACGTAATCAGTCCTAGGTTCCATAGTATGGCCACTGATGATGAAGACCTACAGGTGGTGGGCCTACATCCAGTATGAAAAAGGATTGGCTCTGTAGAAATTCCTATGACGAGAAGAATTCAGAGATAGCCCAGTGATCGAGATGTCAAGTATAGCAGCAGTGATGATGATGCTTTGTGATCCAGTGATGATGATCCAACTCCATAATTGAAGACTTGTGCATATATGTATTGATGACTTGTGTCTAGAGAATACCTTTCTAGTTAAGAGGGAGTGTTGATGTATTTGTAAATTCGGAATATATTCTTCTATGTATTGCATTTGTACTTTATTGTATCCCCAATGGATATGTATTATTCCTCCGATTGGAAGTGTCGTCATGTGTACTTGCATGTGTTGCAAGTTTTATTGTAAGTGTTATAACTTATGCTTGATGGGTTATTAGACCACCTTGATGGGGTCAGCCCTGTATGATTCATGTGGGTCAAAGGGTTATTAGACCACCTTGGTAGGGGTCGGCCTAGTCAGCTTTGTGTTAAGTGGTTAAGTTGAGTCCGACCTAGTTGTGTAAAGGGCAAGTCAAGTTAGTGTATAAATAGAGAGTGTGTCTCTCTCAGTTCACACATTCTATTTGTTCACTCACTTCGCATTAGTGAGAGAGGAGGAGTGCGCACTAGTGGAGGAGGAGTATGCTTCTACCGTCATCTATCTCTTGGGTTTGATCATGGTGATCCTTGTATTGATTCTTATTCTATCTCTGAGGAAGTTGTGGGGTTTTTTTCCTTCTTGGTTTTCCCTAGTGAAATGTTTTGTGTCTCTTGTCTCTTGTCTTTTATGCTTGATATGCTATACATGTTATTCATTTAGTTAAGATACTAGATCAGAATGTATTAAATTCTGAAAAACTAACACATGGTTCACCCCTCGGATGGGAGCTATGTCCATGAGAACTATTATTTATATTTAATGGGAAGGGTTCAACAGTTCTAGTCTGCGCACTCAGTTGCAGACTCTTCTCTCTACAATAGGTCTTTGCACACACAACTGCAAAGCCTTTTTCCTCTCTTCTTGCTCTCTACAATGCTTAGTCTTTCTTCAAAAGAATTACTACCAACAATAACACCATGAGAGATCAATCCTTCCCTTACAAAATTTCCCTTTTTATAGATCGTGCCCGAGGGTCATGTCTTTACAATCATTGTGGGCCAAAATCCTATGCTACCCAAAAATCCCCAAAAATTGCACGGTTACCCCACTAACTCGTCCTGTCATAGTCAAAAGATACCTTACTTGACTTTGGTCGCCTTTCTATGCTGCTTCTGGCTCTGATGCCTCTTTTGACAACCGTAGTTCTGACTGCACAGATCTGACTGCGTACTAGAACGTCCCTTTCCACCGCTCCACTTCTTCTGTCGCTATTGATCTGACATTCTGCTTCTAACTATATTAGTACTCTGCCTCTACTAAGGCAATAGGTCTCTTTCCTCCAATTCCACGCTACTCCTTACCCAAATCCCGGGAATCATGGAGTTGCTTACCCAAAATGGGTCGTCGATGGACCTCGCTTTACTTGTACCTATTACCAAAAGTAATTATTGCACTGGAGCCATGCTTCATCAAATCTGCACCATGCTTGGACTTCACATTTCTAGCTGTGCTTACTTGGACTTCGGTTCACAAAAACTGTACCAACTTGGACTTCGCTTCGCCAAAATTGTACCAACTTGGGCCCTGCCCAACTACTGTGCTTGAACTGGTGGTGCGCTTTGAAAACTAGAATCCTCAGTGGACAGAGATACAGAACTAGATAACTAATACAGAGGATGAGTTTTCGAAGAAAGAAAATAGACTTTCGTGCTTATCTATGGAAGAGTGGTGAGATATCTCTTCTCTGACATAGACGGAATTTTCTTCGCATCCTTCAACAACGAGCTACATGAGTGGATATCGAGGCTCGCAGAGCGGAAAATTTTCTTTAAAGGTGGAGAAACTATGGTGTGGACTCCAGAACTCATTCAGAGACTTAAAGCAGTGAATAGCCCAATCTCAAGAGCAGTAGACTTTTAGCTCGATAGCGTACTAGAAGGATACGTTACAAAATTTTCTGTGGACACTCTAACGTCTTACAGCGCAGTAGAGGCATATTTATTCAAGGGATTCAGAGGTAAGTACCTAAAAAAACTCAGTATACATATTAAAATGTTGTTAGCAGAGAAAGGTGTCTTAAGAATGCAATAAGATTCCTATGATTTGAATCTGTAAGGTTTAGTAACACAGACAGTGACAATGAGGAAAAAATATATACATTACGAAGTGGTAAAAGATACAAGTTTAGCACTAAAAAGAGGTCTCATGAATCTGGACCTCGCATCTCTCTAGAAACTAAGGTAGGAAGTGACAGACACTCATATCAGTTTGAGGTTGATAGCGACACAGAGCCTCGAGTAACTACCTATCATCCCATCACTCTGTAGAAACCTCGATTTAACGACATAAATACTACTAACCCACATAACACCAGTAGTAGTAACACTGCAGGAGCTAGTACTCAGAACGTTCCAAGTAATAGTATACCTAATAAATCACAGAACACTACGCCTACTAGAAGAAGAATGACAAACAACATTAATCTACCTATATTTAAAGGAATTGGCCTCGAGGACCCAGAGCAACATTGGTTTCTTTGTGAAGCCGTGTGGAATGTTAAACAAGTACACGATAATGCTATTAGAAAATCATAGCTAGTTACCACATTCAGGGACAGAGCCTTAACATGGTTTAAGAAGTACTCTATTGGACAGAATAGGACACTAGCAGAGATCAGAACTACACTCATAAGAGAATTTAAAAACCTAAGTCAGAATTGCAATGTATCACAGAGCTCAAAGAAATTAAGCAGAAACCGAGTGAGTTAGTGTGGGAATTTGATCAAAAGTTCAAAGCACTATTAGGTCAAGTTAGTTTTGACATAGAACCACAACAACACCAAGAATGGTTCATAGCCACATTGTTTTTACATATCAGGTTACTGTTGATGCAACAAAAGGTTACTTCGTAGAAAGAGGCCCTAGAAATTGCAATGAAACTAGAGGCTTCTCCTATAGGAGAGACTAGCGCAGGTATGGTTCAGATACAAACCCAGCTAGCAAATTTGACATTACAACTACAAGACATGAAGAAAGGAAAAGAAACCCAAGAAGAGGTTTGTTGTACAAAGTGTAAGGGAGAAGGACACTCTAAAGAACATTGTCCGATATTTAGAGATTACATTGTTGTAGAGATTTCTTCCTACGGGTGAGAAGAAGCTTTCTTAGGATAAAGTAAAATAGACTAACTCTATACTAAGACAAAAATGAAACAAATGCGATCTTCAATCCTAGATTAAACAAGCATTTCAGAGTTTCTGTATTGAAGAGAATGAGAGGAAGTAACTCACCTTTGACTCTTGATATTTGTTGTGCTTTTTGTTCTCCTGATCTCGAAGTCCTCGCGATGAACCTATTGAGATCAAACAATATACAAGCATATACAATTCTCCAACATCCCTGAATCACAAGTTAGAATCCAAATCCATATAGATACAAATCATGAAATTGAAGTTCACAATCAACACACATGAGTTGGGAAACAAGATAGGTTAACTTTATTACAACTTGAATATTCTTACAAAGGTTGCTTGATGTCCAAGCCAACTTCAAATCCAAGTCCTTCCTATATCTATCTCTGCAAAAGGCTCAAGATCATAGGTTGGATTCCCCAAAAGTCCTCTCTTTGGCCCATGGAAGGCCTCTCCTTTATAGTGTTTGGAAGGGTTAACCAAAAGGAGAGTAAAATGGATCTAATGAGTGTTTAGTGGATCAGGACTACTAAATAGAGAGATGGGTTGGGATCGAGTCAAAGTTGGTAATCACAAGAAAATCTCTCAAAATGTGAGATCCCAAGATCCATGGAAAAAAGGCTAAAACATGATTATCACTCCCCTGGGTCTAAGCATAACGCGACATTATCGCATCCCAGGGTTGGAGCATAGCACGATAACCCTAATTATCGTGCCCCAATAGATTTGCAAAGCGCAATAATTTATGCATATTGGGTGACACGTGGTAGGTAAGATATGACACGTGGCAAGTAAGATGTTGTCTTCAGTATTCAGGCCATAGACTTTATTCCTGGGTATCCAGATGATCATTAAGGGGAAGTGTCATTTAGGTTGCATGGTGTAAGTATGTGACACTAGGGTTTAGTGTGTAATATCGAGGTATAACAGATGCCCCCTAAAGTATGAGGTCATAAGAGACTGATGGCCGAAAGAATTTATAGATACTTTGCGGAGATAGCATCGAGGGGACCAACCAGGAGCTGAAACAGAAACATAATGTCAAATATACCAACAAGGTGGGTATCCCCATGATCGGAAACAATTGACTCAAAGCATGGATGTTGACCAATACATTGCAGATCCATGAGTACTTAGATGATATAGATTGTAGACAAATCATGGCTACTATGAACAATTGTAGATCCATGAGACAATAATGACACAACCACGACCAATACATAAGTGGATCTGTGTGATAATACAAGAGTGAGGTCTTCCACGTAATGACTAGTTGGAAACCTAATAAAAATCCACCATCGCAGCCTGGACATAATCAATACATAAAAATGTGTCCAGGGTCTTCTACCCAATCCCAAGCGATACAAATCGAGCCATGTGATTAAAAGGTGCTGAAGTCGAACATGGTAGAAACCATTTTATTACCGGTAAATGATGTGAACTATTAACAAATGTGAGGGAAATCACCAATGATGACAATGATCCCTAAGGTATATGTAGTACATCTCATAGAAATTTGAATAGATGAGTTGATGTCGAGCACTCATGAGATTACTCGATTAGAGGTCAATGATGGAAACCTACTATCAAAAACGAGAAAACCTGCCATTGAGGCATGCAAATACCAAGGTACTCATGGTTTACTCCTAAGCCTAATTCATGGATAGTGATTTGGCGTCGACATGAATAGACTCGTCGAATGTGGGCCATAATGATTCCCACATCATCGACACAAAATCAGAACGAGAGATAATATTTAACAATGGAACAAGAGAACATGTACTGACACAACGAAAGACTTGACATAGTGGATGACTCAGAGCAACGCAAACCCTTTGAACATATAATGGTATGAAGCAGAAACTGGCAGCACAGATTATAAATAGCAGAGAATGAACACACGATGAGTAGGCTCATTTCCAAAGAGACAACTTAAGATGATGACCATAACTTAGCAAGAACAGATAAATACCCAAAAGAAGACAAGGGATAGACGCATGCCATGTTCAAAGGTGACGACTGACAAGCTGCCAACAAGATAAACTTGACTCATTTCCCAATTTTCCCCCGACACGATGGACAAGTACCTCTTTGTTGTTTTACGAGCTTGAAGAGGACAACAGGTGCTCGGTATAGATCATCTCATAGATGAGTCTGATCTCACATGTTTTATGAACCTGAGAAAGGAGGGGTTCTTCCCAAAGTGGGCCCTTCGATGTTGAATTTTAACGAGTCCAAGGAAGGAAAACTCGACAGTTTTTCACATTTAGAGAGCCTGAAAAACTTAAAGAAGGCTCTAGAATGTACTTTTTCATAAATTTAGTCCCTCAGTCCTGAAAAAGTGTAAAACAATTCCTGAGAGAACTCTCCTAGTCAAAAGTTGACTGAGGTATACCTTTCTCGTAAATAGTCTAGACGGGCTAAAAAAGGGGTAACCTATCACCGAATAGACGACCTTTCAAATAATTTTCCAAGTGTGAAGGAGACAAGTGCACTTGGCAATCTTTTCGTAACGAGGGAGTCTGAAAAGAGCTTAAAGAGAACTCTGATGGTCTTTTTAGTAATTTTTTAATCATTTTGGTATGAAAAAAGAATAAAATAATACCAAAATGATACTCTCCTCATCGTTTTATGAGCACAAGTAAAGTCGACTAAGCTCAACACCATTTCCTTGATTTTAACAAGCACGACACGGGTGTGAAAAGGTGCTTGGAATCATGTTCAGGGTTTAATCCAGAGCATGAAAAAGATAAAGTAAACTCAAATGAAGGTCAAAACAGTGGTATATCACCAGTGTGAACAAAGTAGAGAGATCCTTTAAAAAATGGTTTATGAAACCTTGGAAAAAGATATTAGAAATGTGAAATTTGACCTAAAAAGATATTTTAAATAAAATAATGAGCAAAAATATAGTCATGCAACTTATATAAGCAAGAGGTAAAAATAGAAATTTACCATTCTAACTTGGTTATTTTTGCTCATAGAAGGAGTTTTACCTATTGAAGGGAAAAATGTTATACCTCCATATTCCACAGTGTCGCATCTCCACCACAAATATAGTTGACGACACTTCCCCTACTGTTTGAACCACCCAGAAGATGAGTAATCCTTGAAGGTAATTCCACCTTGTCAAGAATTAACCCAGCTGAGGCTTTATTTACCCACACTACCACGCCTTGCTCAGTTATAGGTGCGCGGTAGTCCACACTACTGCGCTATGATGTGTCCCCAGGACGCGGTACTACCACGTTATGCTCATACCACAAGGCGCGGTACTCTTTTTATAGTCTTTTTTCCATGGCTTGTGGGATTTTGGATTTTCGAGAGATATTGGAGGATTGGGATCCCTGATTCGATCTCAACCCATTTTCTATGATTAGAAACCTTGATCCACTTACCTCTCCTTATATCCACCCATCTCTCTTGTTGGTTAGCCCTACCATGCACTATAAAAGAGAGGCATTCCATGGGAAAGAGGGAGGACTCTTGAGAGTATCAAACTTATGATCTTGCAGCTTTGCGGAGATAGCTAGAGGAGGAAGCACTTGGAGCTAGAGGATTGGCTTGGACATAAAGCAACCTTTGTAAGTATTCTTCAAGTTGGTAATAAGATAACTTGTCTTGTTTTTGCCATTTCATGTGCATAGCATAAGTTCTTAGCATGGAATGTATCTAATCTGGATTTGAATCTAACATTTACTTCAAAGTGTTTGGAAGTTTGTATGTTTGTTCTTTGTTTGATCTTAACAGGTTCCACATTGGAGATTTGGATCAAGAGATAAAGGCAGGACAAACGTCAGATAGAAAGGTACGTCATATCTCTTATTACTTCTGAATGTATATGATCCTGTTGTAAAAGTTAGTTCAGGAATTTCAAGGTAGCATTTGTTTTGTCTTGTTTCTTTCTTTAGAGTTAGTTGATAATCTGCTTTAAAGTTAAGAGGATTTTGACTTATCCGTAGGGAAAAATTCTAACAAACAAGAATGGCGACTCTACTGGTTTTGATTTCTGTTTGATTGATTCAGTTCATTGTCATCCATCTGCTGATTGTGATTTGTTTTATTGCACTTCAAACCAGTTTGAATCTTGGTCTTTTTTTACCTTTATTCACCCCTCCTCGCTGTATTTTGTCTCCCTGTATGATTACTGAGTCCCCTGGGTTAGAAACAACCCTGAAAACTTCATTTTCTTTTTTCAAGTTGTGCCTTTTTCCTACCTTGCCACAGTACTGCGCCCTCTGAACTGCTTACAGCGTGGTAGTACCGCGTTCTCTGCCTTAGTACCAGAGCGGTACTGTCACAGTGCCACGCTCTAGTCAGACCCTGACATGCGGTAGTGTCTGCAATTTTTTAAATTTTTTTATCCTTGCTTGGTTTCCTGAGTCTCTCTCTGCCTTAGATAGTGTTTACTATTGCCTGTTATCATCCTGGTCATTTTACAGTTTGTATGGTGTGATTATTTTCTTGTTGTGAGCTTGATTTGTTTGAGTTAGTGGCATTTTTGGCATATTGGGTCACTTTTCCAGTTTGATTGCATTGACTTGATTTTTTCACCACAACCAACCCAACACCACTGTTCTCTTTTACTGAGCCCTGTAGCTTTTACAGTCACATTATTTCCATCGTTTTCAGTAATTAAAATATTATCATTTGAGAGAAATTCTATTGTTTGAATCGAAAAAGTCTAGTAGCATTATTTTGCATTAGGAAATGAACCATTGATTTTGCCACAGAAATTCTCATATTTGAAGCATTGTAGATTGTAGAATCAGTGCATTGAAAAGAGTGTTTATTTCAGTTTGGCTTTGTTTACAAAAAGAAAAGAAAAAATCTTTTGCTTTGATTTTTGCTTGTGAAAAATTTCATGCAATGTTGATCGAAGAACTCTCTCCCTTCCTTAGCTAGATTTCATCGAAGACAAAGGCTTATTTTTGATTCATTCTCATTTGCATGGTTTGAGTCATCATAACACCATCAAGTTTCATGTCCACTACCTGATTGAGTAAGACAGCCACTAAAATTAATCTCCCTAATTAAACCAACATTAACCTCACTTGAGGAAATCAAAAGAATTTGGTAGTTAGGTAGGACACCAGGGATAGGCATCAAAATAATTCCCCTTTGTCATTTTCATCTGAAACATAGTTGTTGTCTTCCAGGGAACTAAAATCCTCTAGTATTTATTGACACGGTCACAACCAGTTTGTGGAGGGGCCTCCTGACTGTTTCTAACTTTCAGGGGTTAAACGGCCGCAAGATTGAGAACCGGACGGACTCTGTGGAATGCTGCACTCCACTTATCCCTAAGGCAACATTGATCGCTGTCTTCTTCGGAAGGCTGAAGTGCCCAAAACCTTTTCCAACATGTCATGAATGAGGTATCTTAGTATCTATTCTACTAGGGCTCTTTTACCCAGGATCCCTTTCGGTAGAGGGATATCCTTCTTATATCGGTCTCTCATGTTGTATTGTTTGACTTGGATTTCATCACCTTGCGAAGGATATAGCTTGTTGAGGTCTCCAGCTCTTAGTTAGGAGTTTGCTTGTTATCTCATCTTTGTAGAGGGTCATTTTCTTTATAGGGACTGCTTGTTGGCATTCTGGCCATTTTTTTTGATCAGCTCGCTTATTGAGACCCCGGTCTCAGTATAGATTTTAGAGCTTGCTTTTTTGGTCTGCGAGCCTTGCTTTTTCTAGCTCCTCTTCTGCACACTCGACTGCATTAGAGTTTTTGAGTTCTTTGTTTACGATACTGCCCCCGATTTTCATTTTCCTGTCATCATGTCAGATCAACCATGAAGATCATGACGAGTACAGGGAAAGAGCCCTCCACCACCACCACTGCCACGGACCTTTGGTCCACTTGCATCACACATTACCGCTCCTACTGGCCGCGGTGCTGGTCGAGGGAACATTCCACCGCCGATCCATACGACATCATCAGTTCCACCTGTAACTGTTACTCATAGCACAGTCCCAGAATCTATTGTAGCTTCTGCAACCACTAGCATATCTGAGACTTTCACTGTCACTTCACCCACTGTTATTCCAGATTTATCTGTCACAGTGGACACCATTACAGTAGCTGAATCTAGTACAGCCCCAATTGCTAGACTAGAGGTCATCCTCTTACCTGATGTCAACACTTCCCGTCCATCAGATACTTTCCACGATGATATAGACGGATCTGTTGGCACCACTGAAGGGTCCGACCAGGATATACCTGGCTTGATTTCAGTCCCAGGTGGGTACGTCGAAATTGTTGAAGATACTCGACATCCTGACACACCTTTTGAACCTGATTATGGCTTCATCACTTCCCAGGCGGAGCTTCCACCTATTATCACTACGTCACCCAGTGTTCATCAGCAGGAACCTAGTTCTTCTAGAAACGTACCTCATACTATATCTTTACCCAACCTCTCTCCGGGACATGAAATCATGGCTTCCATCGAGTCTAGTATGGTTAGTATAGTGAACTCCCCGTTAGCATCGGCACGATTCCGACGCAGCATAGAGAAAATGCTCTCGTCAGCTTCTAGATATCCCTCCGATACTCGTCCTTCTGACTCTCGGGATCCCAACATCCCATCTAGCACAGAGTTTCGTCACTCCTATCCAGACGGCTCCAGACCTTCGAACGTTACTATACCTAGGTTCCCACCGGATCCCCAAACCCCTTTTCAGGACATGAACTCGGACCCAGTTTTCGATGGTCCTCCTATAATTGAACACGCTATAGATGATGCCGATACCCCTGGGTTAAACTCCCAACATTTGCTTCCATCACCCATTTTTGGCGCACATTCTATGAGAGATAACCCAGTTTTTTCCTCGTCCTCGCCTGTCAGATATGGAAGACCCCCTCCACAAATCGGTACTTTTGGCGCCGTTGGCCAATCCACGCTATCATATTTGACCAGCGGCGGAAGAACACCTAGTCATACTGCTGGATCTTCCGACTGGACCGGAGGATCAACTTCGGCCACTATTTATACTATCTCAGGACGTGGACAACCGACTGTAGTGGTCCCCAACTCTAACAACCAAACTCCTCCTGGTGGGCCATCAACCCAACCAGTTGGAGGACAACCTTTTGTTGGGAACCCTATTGTTAGTCAACAACCTCCTCCTATAGGGCCATCAACCCAAATAGTTGGAGGACAATATTTTGTTGGGAACCCCGTTCCTAGCCAACAACCTCCTCCTATAGGGCCATCCAACCCATCTGCGGGTGGACAACCCATTGGTTCCATCCAACAACTCTCCCAACCAGCAGCTTCTGAACAGTACGGTATGTACAACACACCTGGCAGTGGGAAACCTTACTCCGGTATTCCAACCGGGCCTCACTTTCAACCTCCCCCGTCAGGTATGCTTCCTTCTTGGGAATCTCACATCCCACAGAGTGGGGGTTACTCACTTTTTGGAAACTGGAACCAAGCTGGGGGGAAATCTCAGATTCCCCCCAACTTGAATTCTGGCTTCCCTTACCCTTTAGCTGCTACAACTCCATGGAACCCATCACTTCAATTTCCACTTACTCCTCAAGCAGGAACGAGCCTTCCATGGACACAACAGTCGCAACCACCCCCCAACCCTGCTATGGGAAACTTTCCACTCACTCAATACGGTGGTACCATTCCTGGAACACAACAGTTCCAAGGAACTTATTCCCAACAAGGAGCAACAACCATTCCTGGGTATCAGCAACCCCAGGGTACCATACCCACTCAGCAGAACACCCACCAACCGATTGCCTACAATCAACCGGTTAACCAGATGGCTTACCACCCGCAGAACTTCCAACAGTACCCCCCGGGAAACACATATGGGTATAACACATAGCAGTATGCTATGCAGGGCCCTCCAGGTTTCTCTGCACCACAAGGTTATTACTCATACCCGCAGACTAACCTTCAACTTCCCTTTTTGGCCACACTTGATTTACCTGATTTGTCAAGGCTTATCAACGATCCTATATGGCATGAACCTCACTGGCCACCTATCCCAGCCAAACTTCCATCGGATATTCCCAAGTTCGATGCTAAGCCAGGGGAAGACCCCAAGAACCACGTGATGACCTTCCATCTTTGGTGTTCATCCAACTCCTTGATGGATGATTCCATCCGACTTCGGCTCTTCCAACGTACGCTTACCAGCACGGCAGCAAAATGGTACATTGAGCTGCCACAACACTCTTTTCGTGATTTCAACAATTTGGCTATGCATTTTTTGACTCATTTCCAGCTCCCCATCCGATATGAGACTGGAACAGAACTGTTAACCTCACTGCGTCAAACCACTTCTACACATATTTCGGATCACATCCATGAGTGGCGACGACGCCGTAGGTTGATTAAGGCACCCATTCCAGATCAGCTACTCACTGATTGGTTCACAAAATCCTTTTTGCCTCCCATAGCCATAGATATCGCCATGCGCGGACCGGTTACAGAAGAACAAGCCATCTCGGCAGCCCAGTACATGGATTTGGTGTACACTCAATCTGATACTTTACATGAACTTCTTCCTCATGCCTCCCGCGTCAACACTGATCCCACAAAGCCTACCATTGAACCTCCCATTGATGGTATTGTCAGTTCAGTCAAGGCCCAGCCTATTACCAACTCGACAGGGCAACAAGCTCCTGCTTCCCCCGCTTTACCCCAGGCTGCTTCAAAAACAACTACTTCTCCTGCTATTTCCTCCAAAGTGAACGCAGTTCAATCTACGTCACAACCATCCAGGGGAAAGAAGAAAAACAATCGTGGTAAACCCAAGAAAAAACAACAGGATAATCCCAAGCCATAACCCACCCAGCATGACCAGAAACCACGTTGAAAGGCGAAGTTTCCCTGCCTAATTTGTCAAGATGATCATTACACGCGTGACTGTCCCTACAAGGATGAGGTCAACAAGTTTGTTAAAGGATCCTCTCGCCCGACAGTGTTAACTGACCCTTTCCCCCAACAACAATAGCAAATGGTTGCCCAAGAAACTCCACAAGGGGGCAACCCGACCAATCCTACCCACGGAGAGACGTCCATAAACCGCGAAATCCTAATGACGAGTAACGAAGAAGTTCATATCACCACTCGTTCAAAGACGCACGACAACCCTCCAAGTTCAAACAAACAACCCGAGATAGCCAAAGGAAAATCTCCCATTGAAGATCCAATTCCTATTCCTCCCCCTACCGGTCATCTCCATATCTAGAGACCGCTTACGGACACAGTGCTTCGCCCACCCAAGGGCACCATACGAAAGGAGACATTCAATCCTAACGCGTGAGCTGCCCAAAACTACAACATTGTTGAAGATTTGGCTCAAGCACCTTGCGCCATGTCAACTCTCGAGGTTCTCCAACACTACCCCACGCAGCGTAGAACCCTACTTTCAGCACTGGGGGAAATGGACCCAGATACTTCAAACTCCATCATGTTTAACTTGGAGCACGCCAAACCTAGGCTTTCTTACCAGTTAGCCTTCCAGGTGCATACAAAAATCCATGGAAATATCATCCACCGCACTGTCTTATATGAAGGTGCTTCCACATCGATTATGTCTTTGAACTGCTGGAGAGCTTTAGGATCACCCGAAGTTACCACTTCTCCCACTACTCTCAGGGCATTTGATGGACACAGCTTTCAACCGTATGGACTCATTCCCTCAATTGGTGTTGAACTGGGGGGCAAAAGAGTATTCGTACACATCGAAGTCGTAGATGCACCTTTGGATTACAATCTCCTACTTGGTCGGAACTGGTTTTATGCCATGACTGCCATAGCATCTATGGTCTTCCGGATCATGCAATTTCCCCATGAAGGGAAAATTGTCACCATTGATCAGCTGGATTACTGTATCCCAGACTCCCATCTGAACTCCACCAACACCGTCCCGTTATTGGATCAACCTTGGTACTGGTTCCAAGACATAGGTGTTGGTATCATGAAGGATTCTTCCCTCATTGGAGTTTTTCCAGAGCTGGGAACTCATCTTCAACCAGTCAACATGATTTCATCGAATGTCACCCCTTTCGATGATTCATGGGTGATTCCGAGTCCCACTCAGATTGAAGGCTACGGCAAATCCATGCCTTTAAACAGAAACCTCGCAGCATATGAAGCGATCCATTCTGCCACCGATTGGGTCAACTGTTCTACTGATCACACCGTGGCACAGCTCTCGGCTGAAACTCATCCAAACCCACCACTTTTCGATCCTCTCAATTTGATTTTTCCCACTGACGAATCAATTATGGAGGTTATGTGCAGTGATGAGTCACCATGGGGAGATTTTCATCATCGATCTTCATTCCCCACCATTCAGCCACTTGAGCCTGATTCAAAACCCAGTACTTCACTTGGGATGGTTCAAACCAAGTTCCCTACTTCCCTCGACGAGGTATTTTCCGAAGGAAACTTGGCCAACCTTATGGCAAGCACTCCCATCGATATTTCAGTGAAGCCTGGTATCGTGGAAAACGTACATATCGGAAAAACATGTACTTCCCTTGAAATGGAGTTCTATAGTGCCTACATCAAAACTTTCCACGATGTTTTTGCTTGGAGTTATGAAGAAATGCCAGGAATTGACCCCTGGATCGTGGTCCACAAAATTCCAACTTTCCCTGGCACCCGACCTGTTCGGCAAAAGCTTCGACCCGTCCATCCTCGTAAGGCAGCCGCCATTAAAGCAGAAGTTGAAAAACTTTTGCGTGCTGGTTTTATCTATCCTGTCCCATTGACAGAATGGGTATCCAACATTATTCCCGTAGCCAAGAAACAGGGAACGATTAGAGTCTGTGTTGATTACCATGATTTGAACAAGGCTTGTCCAAAGGACAACTACCCAACTCCGTTCATCGACTAGATCATCGATAACTGTGCCGGAAGTGTCATCTTTTCATTTATGGATGGCTTTTCTGGCTATAATCAGATCGATATTCTCCCAGCCGACTAGCACAAAACGACCTTTATCTGCCCTTGGGGGATTTTTGCATATAGAAAGTTACCTTTTGGCCTGAAAAATGTCGGAGCAACTTTCCAACAAGCGATGTACTATGCATTTCATGACATCAAACATATTGTAGAACCATATCTTGATGACCTTCCCGCTCACTCTCGGACACAGGAAGACCATCCAGACCACTTAAGTGCCATTTTCGAAAGGTGCCATTGCTACAATAGACGTTTGAACCCACATAAGTGCGTATTTTGTGTAGAAGCTAGAAAGTTGTTGGGCTTCATAGTCTCCAAAAGAGGGATACGTTTAGATCCTGCAAAGGTAGCAGCTATCTTATACCTACCTTCACCCACCAACATACCAGAACTTCAATGTTTGCAAGGGCATGCAAACTTTCTACGCCGTTTCATCTGCAATCTATCCGAGATAACAAAAGGCTACATGCAGCTTCTCAAGAAGAATGTTCCCTTTATCTGGGATGATGAAGCCCAATGCTCCTTTGACAATCTAAAGGCAGCCTTAACCAAAGATCCTGTGATCCAACCCCCCGATTACACACGGGACTACATTCTTTATCTCGCAGCCTCGAATTCCACCATCGGTATGGTGCTAGTCCAGGAAGACCAAAACGGCATAGAACATGTGGTATATTATCTTAGCAAGAGTCTTCTTGACTCCGAAACTCGCTATTCACATGTTGAAAAACTGGCTCTGGCCACAGTATTTGCTGTCTAGAGATTCCGTAATTACATCTTACTCTGCCGGACCACCATTATAGCCGACTTCAACCCAATGTATTATATCCTCACACGTCAGGTGCTTGGGGGAAAATACTCTCGTTGGATTGTCATCCTTCAAGAGTTTGACTTGGAGTTTTTCAAGGCTAAGTCCAAGAAGTCTCTTGTCTTCGCGGAGTTGATTTGTAACTTGCCCCGTACTACTGAGTAACTCGAGCCCATCGATTCTCTTCCTGATGAATCATTGTTCCTCATTAGCACATCTAATCCATGGTACAGGGATATTCTTTTATATCTCTAGACCCAACGCTTCCGTCCCGACCTCACTCGCGATGAACGGCGACGCATCTGACATCACGCAAAATACTACCTCATAGTCAACGATACTCTGTATCGACGTGGTGTCTACACCGTCCTTCGACGCTGTTTGACCTTAGAAGAGGCGGAACACATTCTTAATGACTGCCACACTGGAGCATGTGGTGGTCATCTCTCTGGTATGTCTACGGCCCAAAAAATACTGCGAGCAGGATACTTCTGGCCCTCAATTTTCAAGGACTGTATTGAAACAGTCAAGAAGTGTCCACCATGCCAAGTCTTTCATAGTAAAGCACGCTCGCACCCTGCTCCACTCCATCCTGTTATTGCTGTCGGCCCTTTTTCCAAATGGGGCATCGATTTCATGCACTGTAATCCCACTTCAGCCAGGGGGCATAGCTATGTCATAGTAGCTGTCGACTATTTCATGAAATGGGCTGAAGCGATGCCTACGTATGCTGAGGACGGCAAAACAGCAGCACATTTCATATTCAATCATATCATAGCTAGATTTGGTGTCCCACAATCTATTGTGACCGATCATGGCTCCCACTTCCAGAACCATATGATCGAAGAACTAAGTGCCAAGCTGGGTTTTTGCCATGAAAACTCAACCCTGTATTACCCAAAAGCTAATGGCCAAGTTGAAGCCATTAACAAAGTCCTGAAACGAATGATTCAGCGTATTGTGGGTACCCAGAAATCCAACTGGCACTCAGCTCTATTCTCAGCACTGTGGGCATACTGAACCTTAGTGAAAAGTGCTACTGGGTTTACACCATTCCAACTGGTGTATGGCCTAGAAGCCATTTTGCCGATTGAATGTGAAATACCATCACTCAAGATAGCCATAGAGCTACTTCCACACACCACTTCCGAAGAGGAATGGTTTCTATACCTAGCCAAGCTAGATGAAACCCGCCGCGACGCTGCTTTAGCTAATGAAGCCCACAAAAAACGCGTCAAAGCTCAATATGACAAATCCGTTCAACCTTGGATCTTCAATGAAGGCGACCTCGTACTTACATATGATCAAATGCATGATAAGCTTGGAAAAGGAAAATTAGAATCTATGTGGTACGGCCCCTTTATTGTAAAACATGTCTTAGAAAAAGGAGCCTATGAACTAATCGATTGTGATGGTATGCCATTGGCACGACCTCGCAATGGGCTATACCTCAAATGATTCTACACGTAAGGTTTCCCTACGCGGGTTACTTGTTGTACATAATGTACTTAGTTTGCTTTTACTTTCTTTTTGGTGTGCGCGTGGACCTCATGTATCCACTCTTACTTTGACTCGTGACTTTATGCGCAGATGTCTGCCTACTTTGGATTCGCCGACGGTGCAAGCCGACATACTCGGAATCTCGCTTCCGCAGCATGGGTAGTCTATTTCCCCACTGGCGAGCTGATTTCTTCGGGAGCCAATTGTTTAGGCCCTGCAACCAACAATGTTGCAGAGTACCATGCGGTCATCGGTCTCTTAATGGAGGTTGCTTCACTCGGTATTGAATCCCTAGCAGTCTTTTTAGACTCCCAGCTCGTGGTGTCTCATCTGAACCGTGTTTACACAGTTCGCGATCCTATACTACTTCGTTTATTTCGGAGGGTACGCCTATTGGAACGATCATTCAGTTTCATTTCGTATCAACACATACCAAGAGAATTCAATTGTATAGCTGATTCATTGGCTAATTACATTTTGGATTGGCATCTTGCCCACACATAAGAATACATCATAAAAATGAAATAGTCACTGTAAATAAATAGATCATGAAAATAGGTCCATATCACTGTATATAAAAGTGTTTTCCAAATACATAAGAGTTTGTGTCAAAGACAAAATTTGGGACCAAATCCCATACAAAATTTGGCTCTCAAAGCCTACATATCGTGTACATGCCACAAAAAGATCAAAATCTATCATCTACGGATATCTGGGAGACCTATCATGTCCCTCGTCAGATTCCTCACGCTGATGATGATAACACACCACAGCTTGAGCCACCCTATGAAGAAGTCGACCAATCCGACTAGGCACACCTACAGTATGCCACTGGAGGTGCAAAGGGACGTCATCCATCCTCATAGCAGAGATACCATGAGTCAAGCCCTGTAAGTTCCTCTCTATATCCCAGACTCCTCCTGCTTCATCTTCATCCTCCTCCTCCTCTTCTGGAGCGGCTTGGCGATCAACACCACCGCGACGTAATGGCGAGTACCCAGCTGGTCTCTATGGTCCACGGTCTGCAACATGCATACGAACATACATTAGAAGTCTTTTACACATTCTAAAAAAGCAATAAAAATTATATAAATATAAAATATATATACATGAAGGTCATACCTGAGTTGTCCCAATCCTCATCCTCTGGCAGTGCCAAGTCGATGTCCTCGCGGAAGTCTACCCCGGCATAGGGGTAGTCATCGATCATAACTATCTGCTCCTCGAGCCAGGAAAAGAAATCCTCACCAAAGGCTAAGCGCTGAGGTCCCCCGAGATGTCCTACATAATCACTCCATCGAGCCATCCATGGCTCAGTCGGTGGGCGGGGGGGCATAGATATCTGCGGGCACAATAATGGCACCCTCACCAAAAAGAAGGTGACCAGGATACTCCCATAGCCAAATTGGGAATTCTTTCCAACCCTACACTTGTGCACTTGTTCTTTGAGATTGGCCAACATCGCCTCACACCAGTTAAATACTGTTCCCCTCATACACTCCGTTGCGAGATTCACTTGTGTACGGGATGCCTGATGTGGACCCACACTTCCTGCTGCATGCGTGATGGTGAACAGTATGGTTTTTACAGGGAGTTCTATAACATCCTTTATGGCCACCTTCCCGCTCTTCTTACTCGAACCCTAACGGAAATATCGAGCAATCAAGTCATCTGTACTCGTTTATGAGGCTGTGTATCCAGTAAAGTTCACCCGCGCCCCTCTTTTTGAGAGGCCTATGAGAAAGTAAATGTCCTCGAGTTGTATTTCGAGAACGTGCTCTCCCACTCGGAAAGATTGAATGTCAGGGTCCCACAATTGAATAAGATGAGTGAGAAGCTTGGGTTGCTGACGAATCCCTTTGGTCTTAAAGAACTTCAACAAACCACATTCTCGCAGTGCAGTCACAATTGATAAATGATTTTCAGTTGCCAAATCATCTACTTCGTGCTCTCTTTCCTTCCAGCTAAACATTTTGATCCAAACAAATTGCAAACTCCTACAAAAGGTCAGGGGAAACTTTCAGTAACTATTTAACAACTCAACCTCAGCTAAAGTTTTTGGAAAAAATAATTTTTTCATCTTGGGTTATGCCTTCATCGCGTCTGGGGGTTTTCTTGCCACGCGGTACCTCACAGTACCGTGCCTCACTTTAGACTCACAGCGCGGTACTGTGTAACAGTACCGCGTTTCATGATATAATCCTAGCGCGGTACTGTGAGAGGCGATTTTTGCCCAATAGGGCTCGCCCAAAAAAATATTTTTCTTTACTGAAAGCAAATGATTCATGCATGAAATAAAAGAGCAGTTTAAGAACTCTCACTTGGCGCAGACGGTTGTTGAAACGGTGTCCTGAAACTCCCAATATGGATCCTTGAAGTTTTGCTCCTCAAGTGGGTAAAATCTCCTCTTTGGGTAAAAAACAAGTGAAATGGTAACTTTCTTCTTTTACCTATTTCTTTATATAGCATTTTCACCTATTTTTTAATTATTATTTTAAATGGTTAAAATAAATCCCTTTTCACATTGCTAATATCCAGTTTTTGGAGCACTTATTGACAGGATCCCCGGTAAAAAGCGATATATTCACACTGGCGTTTATTCATGTTTTGACCTTCATTTTGAGCCTACTTTATCTTTTTTGTGCTCTGGATTAAAACTTGAAAAAGACGTTTTGAGCCCACTTTATCTTTTTCGTGCTCTGAACTTAAAACTTGAAAAAGATTCCAAGCGCTTTTACACCCGTGTCGTGCTTGTCAAACTCAAGTAAATGGTGTCGAGTACGGTCGGCTTTACTCATGCTCGTTAAACGATGAGGAACGTATTATCCTGGTTGTATTTTATTCTTTTTTTGGACCAGAATAATTAAAAAATTACGAAAAAGACCATAGGAGTCCATAGTTAAGCTCTTTTCAGACTCCTTAAAATTGAAAAGATTGCCAAGTGATCTTGATTCTTTCACACTTGTAAAAGTACTTGAAAGGTCGTCTATTCGGTGATAGGTTACCCCTTTTTTGGCCCGTCTAGACTATTTACGAGAAAGGTATACCTCATTCAATCTCAGCTGGGAGAGTTCTCTCGGGAATTGTTTTACACTTTTTCGGGATCGAGGGACTAAATTTACGAAAAGTACATTGTGGAGCTTCCTTTAAGTTTTTCAGGCTCTCTAAATATGAAAAACTGCCGAGCTTTCCTTCCTTGGGCTCCTTAAAATTCAACATCGAAGGGCCCACTTTGGGACAAACCCCTCCTTTCTCAGGTTCGTAAAACATGTGAGATTGGACTCATCTATGAGATGAGCTACACTGAGCATCTGTTATCCTCTTCAAGCTCGAAAAACAACAAAGAGGTACTCGTCTATCATGTCGGGGGAATAGGGGGAACAAGTCAAGTTTGTTATGGCAGCTTATCAGTCGTTACCTTTGAACATGGCATGTGTCTGTCTCTTGTCTACATTGGGTATCCATTTTTCACTGATTTATGGTCATCATCCTGAGTCATATCCCTGGCCACGAGCCTACTCATCCGGTGTCTATCCTCTGTTTCAATAATCCCTGCTGCCAAGTCCTGTTACATGCCGTTATATGTTCAAAGGGTTGCATTGTTCAGGGTCGTTCATTGTGTCAGGCCTCCGCTGTGTCAGTACATACTCCATTGTTTCATCATCTTATCGTTCGTGTCGATTTTGTGTTGATGATGTGGGAATCATTACGGCCCACCTTCGACGAGTCTATCCCCGTCGACACCAAATCACTATCCGGGAATTGGACTTAGGAATCAACCATTAGTACCTTGGTACCTGCATGCCTCAATGGCAGGTTTCCTCGTGTTTGACAGTAGGTTCACATCATTGACCTCTGATCAGGCAATCTCTCAGGTGCTCGACATCAACTCATTCATTCGCATCTCGTTGAGATGTACTATTGATACCTTGGGAATCATCGTCATCATTGGTGATCTCCCTCGCATTTGTTAACGGTTCACATCACTGACCGCTAATCAAATGGTTTCTACCATGTTCGAATTCAACACCTTGTAACCACATGGCTAGATTCATATTTTTTGCGATCGGGTAGAAGACCCCGGGCGCACCTCTGTATTTTGATTGCATCCAGGTTGCGATGGAGATGTCCTTTGTATTGTCACACAGATCCACTTATTGTATTGGTCGTGGCTGTGTCATTATTGTCTCATGGATCTACGCTTGTTCATAGTAGCCATGATCTGTCCATAGTCTATATCATCTCGGTACTCATGGATCTGCAATGCATTGGTTGGCAGCCATGCTTTGAGTCATTTTTTTCCGAGCATGGGGATGCCCGCCTCGGTGGTATATCTAACACTTTGTTCCTGTTTCAGCTCCTTGTCACTCTCCTTGATGCTATCTCTGCACAATATTCGTAAAGTATTTCGGCCATCAGTTCCTTCTGACCTCACACTTTAGGGGGCATCTGTTATACCTCCATATTCCACAGTGTCGCATCTCCACCACAAATATAGTTGACGACACTTCCCCTACTGTTTGAACCCCCAAGAAGATGAGTAATCCTTGAAGGTAAATCCACCCTGTCAAGAATTAACCCAGCTGAGGCCTTATTTACCCACACTACCGCGCCTTGCTCAGTTATAGGTGCGCGGTAGTCCACACTACCGCGCTATGATGTGTCCCCAGAACGTGGTACTACCGCGTTATGCTCAGACCACAAGGCGCGGTACTCTTTTTATAGTCTTTTTTCCATGGCTTGTGGGATTTTGGATATTCGAGAGATATTGGAGGATTGGGATCCCTGATTCGATCTCAACCCATTTTCTGTGATTAGAAACCTTGATCCACTTACCTCTCCTTAGATCCACCCATCTCTCTTGTTGGTTAGCCCTACCATGCACTATAAAAGAGAGGCACTCCATGGGAAAGAGGGAGGACTCTTGAGAGTATCAAACTTATGATCTTGCAGCTTTGTGGAGATAGCTAGAGGAGGAAGCACTTGGAGCTGGAGGATTGGCTTGGACATCAAGCAACCTTTGTAAGTATTCTTCAAGTTGGTAATAAGATAACTTGTCTTGTTTTTCCCATTTCATGTGCATAGCATAAGTTCTTAGCATGGAATGTATCTAATCTGGATTTGAATCTAACATTTACTTCAAAGTGTTTGGAAGTTTGTATGTTTGTTCTTTGTTTGATCTTAACAGGTTCCACATTCGAGCTTTGGATCAAGAGCTAAAGGCGGGACAAACGTCAGATCAAAAGGTACGTCATATCTCTCATTACTTTTGAATGTATATGATCCTGTTGTAAAAGTTAGTTTAAGAATTTCAAGGTAGCATTTGTTTTGTCTTGTTTCTTGCTTTAGAGTTAGTTGATAATCTGCTTTAAAGTTAAGAGGATTTTGACTTATCCGTAGGGAAAAATTCTAACAAACAAAAAACTTCAAGTGATCATATCCGGATATACGAGGCACCAATCCGACAACCGTCTGCACCAGGTAAGAGCTCTTAAGCTCCTCTTTCAATTCATATTCTTATTTTTTTTGTTCACATCAGTTTTGTAATTTTTTTAGGAAGCCCTACGGCGCATTTTTCGCGTCTAAGATTATTGTGGCCTCCCTCTGTCGGGAAACACGGTAAGATCCCGATTATCACTCTATGGCCTTATGCGTGGGCGTGGTAATTTACAATTTTCGTGCAACTAGACAATGCCCTGGCACGATAATCGCAGAAAAAAGAAAAATTTCTTGGTGTTTCCTCCTGTTTGGCATGAAATTAGACTTCCAGTTGCTCATGAATGCTTTATTTGTTTTTTTGCAGGAGTTTGCATCTCATTTGAGGAAAAATGGTTGATTGGAAGGAAAGAGAACATGAAGCTGATGATCAGTTGGCTGCAGATGACCAAATGACACTAAATGCACTATGGGCATGTGGGTTGCTCAAATTCTTTAAGACCAAGGGCATCCAAAAACAGGGAAAACTGTTGACTCACATAATACAATTGTGGGATACTGACATTCAGGATTTCCGAGTCGAAGAGCATACTCTCGAGATTGAACTCGAGGATATTTACTTTCTCAATGGCCTCTCTAAGAGAGGGTCGTGGGTGAACTTGACGGGGCACAGGGCCTCAGAAGAAAGTACAAATGACTTGATTGTTTTCTATTTCCGACAGGGTTCTTCAAAGAAAAGTGGGAAAGTGGCCATCAAGGATGTGATAGAGCTTCCGATGAGAACTATATTGTTCGCCATAACACGAGCAGAGGGTAGTATGAGCCCTCATCAGGCATCTTGAGTGCAAATGACTCTCATCGTATAGCGTTTGGCACTGACTTTGTTCAACTGGTGCGAAGGGGTGTTATCCAACATGAAGGAACAAGTAACCAAGTGCAAAAATGGAGATACTCGCCAATTTGGGTATGGGAGTATCTTAGTCACCTTTTTTTTGGAGAGGGTGCCATTACTGTGTCCACAGATATCTATGCCTATCCACCTTGTGACTGAGCTTTGGATGGGTCGATGGAGTGACTACATAGGACAGCTTGGGGGACCACAAGTATTAGCCTTTGGTGAGGATTTCTTCTCCTAGCTCAAGGAGCAGATCGTCATGATCGAGAACTACCCCTATGTAGGGGTGGATTTCCAAGAGGACTTCATGATCGTCATGACCTGGCACTTTCCAATGACAAGGACTTGGATAACTCAGGTATATGACCTTCACCAATGTGTTTCTAACTTTTTTAAATATATATAATTTTTAATGATTTTTTAATGTGTAAAAAGATCTAATGTATGTACATGTGCATGTCGTAGATCATGGACCAAGGATACCAGTGGGATACTCACCGTTGCGCCGAGGTGGGGTCCAGCATCAAGCCACTGCTGAGGAAGAAGAGGAAGACGAAGAAGAAGCAAGAGGTATCCGCGATGTAGAGCGGAATCTTGAGGGTTTGACCTTTGGAGTTCCTGCTATGAGGATAGACGACGTCCCTCTCCATCTCCAGTGGCATACTATGGGTGTGCCTAGGCGTATAGGCCAACTCCTTCGTAGGGTGGCTAGAGCTATGGTATGCTACCACGAATAGCACGAGGAGCGCAAGGATCGCAGTGATTGCAATAGGTCTCCTTAGATAGTAGTATCTTCTTTTTGCGGCATGTACACAATATGTAGGCCAGAGAGTCAAATTTTGTATGGGATGGAATCCGAAATTTTATCTTTAAACACAACTTTATCATATGTATTCAGAAAAACACTTTTATATGCAATTATATAAATGTGGACTTATTTTTATGAATTATTCATTTACAGTGGCTTGTGTGTTTGATTTATGATGTATTTTTTATGTATGAGCTAGATGCCAATCCAAAATGTAGTTAGCCAATGAGTCAGCTACAAAATTGAATTCTCTTGGTATATGTTGATATGAAATGTAATTAAAATATCGTTCTAAGAGGCCTACCCTTCTAAATAAGTGAAGTAATATAGGAACGTGAACAGTGTAGACATGGTTCAGATGGGACACCATGAGTTGGGAGTCTAGAAAGACTGATAAGGAGTAGATTCCAAGGGAAGAAAATTCAGTTAAGAGTCTGATGATTGCATGGTACTCTGCAATGTTGTTGGTTGCGAGGCCCAAGCAAGTGCCTCTTGAGGATACCAACTCGCTAGTAGGAGAATAGATAACCCATGCTGTGGAAGCAAGGTTCCAGGTGTGTAGCCTAGCAACATCTACGAATCCATAGTAGGCAGACATCTGCGCATAGAAGCACAAGTCGAGGTAAATGAGGATACATGAAATAAAATCCATGCACACACACACAAAAGAAAATAACTGAAAATAAGCTAAGTACATTATGTACAAAATGTCTCGCACAGGATAAACCTACGCGTAGAAACGTTTTAGGTACAGCCCGTTGTGGGGCCATGCCAAGGGTGTACCATCATAGTCGACGAGCTTGTAAGCTCCTTTTTCCAATACACATTTTATAATGAAGGGACCATACCACATCGAATCTAGCTTTCCTTTTCCTAGTTTTTCATGCATTTGGTCGTATGTGAGTACGAGGTCGCCTTTGTTAAAAATCCAAGGTTGAACGGATTTGTCATACTGTGCTTTGACGCGTTTCTTGTGAGCTTCATTAGCTAAAGCAACGTCATGGAGGGTTTCATCTAGCTTGGCTAGATATAGAAACCGTTCCTCTTCGGAAGTTGTGTTGGGGAGTAGCTCCACGACTATCTTCAGTGATGGGATTTCACATTCAATTGGAAAAATGGCTTCTAGGCCGTACACTAGCTGGAATGTTGTGAACCCGGTAGTGTTTTTCACTGAGGTTCAATAGGTCCATAATGCTGAAAAGAGAGCTAAGTGCCAATTGGACTTATGAGGACCCACAATGTGCTGAATCATGCACTTCAAAACTTTGTTTATGGCTTCGACTTGGTCGTTGGCCTATGGGTAGTATGGGGTTGAGTTTTCATGACGAAAAACCAACTTGGCACTCAATTATTCAATCATATGGTTGCTAAAGTGGGAACCGTGATCGGTCACAATAGACTTCGAAACTCCGAACCTAGCTATGATGTGGTTGAATATGAATTGTGCTATTGTTTTACCATCTTCCGCAAAAGTAGGCATCGCTTCAACCCATTTTGTGAAATAATCAATGGCTACTATGACATAGCCATGCCCCCCCGATGAAGTGGGCTTACAATGCATGAAATCGATGCCCCATTTGGAAAAGTGTCCAATGGAAACAACAGGGTGAAGTGGAGCAGGATGAGAATGTTTCTTGCTATGGAAGAATTGACAAGGTGGACATTTCTTGACCGTTTCAATGCAATATTTGAAAATCGAGGGCCAAAAATATCCCGCTCGTAAAATATTCTAGCTCGTAGCCATCCCAAAGAGATGACCACCACATGCTCCAGAGTGGCAGTCATTAATAACGTCTTCATCCTCATCCAAAGTTAAACAATGTCGAAGAATGGTATCGACAACATGATGATAAAGGGTATCATTGATGATGAGGTAGTACTTGGCATGATGTCGGATGCGTCGACATTCATCGCAGTTGAGTTCGGGCCGAAAACGTTGGGTTTGGAGATAGAGTATGATATCCCTGTACCATGGATTAGACGTGCCAATGAGGAACAATGATTCATCAGGGAGAGAATCGATGGGATTGGGTTGCTCAGTGACGCGGGGCAAAGTACAAATCAACTCTGCGAAGACCAAAGATTTGTTTGATTTTGCTTTGGAAAATTCCAAGTCAAACTCTTGAAGTACAAAAATCCAACGAGAATATTTTCCCCCAAGCACTTGGCGTGTGAGGATGTAGTACATTAGATTGAAATCAGCTATGACAGTCGTCTAGCGGAGCAGAATGTAATGGCAGAACCTCTCGACAGCAAAAACTATAGCCAAAACCAGTTTTTCAACATGCGAGTAGTGGGTTTCAGAGTCAAGGAGACTCTTACTAAGATAATAAAATACATGTTCTATGCCGTTGGCATCTTACTGGACTAACACCATGCCAATGGTGGAAGTGGAAGCTGTGAGATATAAGATGTAATCCCGTGTGTAATTGGGGGGTTGAATTACGAGATCCTTTGTGAGGGCTGCCTTTAGATTATCAAAAGATCGTTGGGCTTCGTCGTCCCAAAAAAAGGGAATGTTCTTTTTTCAGAAGCCTCATGTAGCCTTTGGTGATCTCGACAAAATTGCACACGAAACGGCATAGAAAGTTTGCGTGCCCTTGCAAACTTTGAAGTGCCGGTATGTCTGTGGGTGAAGGAAGAGCTAGAATGGATTCTACCTTCACTGGGTCTAAACGTATGCCATCCTTGGAGATTATGAATCCCAAAAAATTTCTGGCTTCGACACAAAAAACGCACTTGTGTTGATTTAAATGAATATTGTAGTGGCGGCACCTAGAAAAGATGGTGCTTAAATGATCTAGGTGATCATCTTGAGCCTAAGAATGGGCGAGGAGGTCATCAAGATATGGTTCTACAATATGTTTAATGTCGTGAAATGCATATGACATTGCCCATTGGAAAGTTGCCCTGACATTCTTGAGGCCAAAGGGTAGCTTTCGGTACGCAAAGGTCCCCCATGGGAAAATGAAGGCTGCCTTATGCTGGTCGGCGGCGAGTATCTCTATCTGATTAGAGCCAGAGAAGCCATCCATGAATGAAAATATGACACTCCTGGCACAGTTATCGATAATCTGGTCAATAAACGGAGTTGGATACTTGTATTTTGGACAAGCTTTGTTCAAATCATAGTAATCGACACAGACTCTAATCGTACCCTATTTCTTTGCCACGGGAATGATATTAGATACCCATTCTATCAATGGGACATGATAAATAAAGCCAACATGCAAAAGTTTTTCAATTTCTGCTTTGATAGCTGCTGCCTTGCCGGGATGAATGGGTCGGATTTTTTGCTGAACTGGTCCAACACCAGGAAAAGTTTCGATCTCATGGACTAGGATGGAAGGGTCTATTCCTAGCATTTATTCATAACTCCATGCAAAAACGTCGTGGAATTCTTTGAATAAGGCGGTATAGAACTCCACCTCGGTGGGAGTACATGTCTTTCCTATGTGAATATTTTACACAACACCAGGTTTCACTGAAATGTTAATAGCCGTAGTTGCCATAATGTTGGCCAAGATTCCTTCTGAGAATATGTCGTAAAATGAAGTGGGAAACTTGGGTTTAACAATTTCAAGTGAACTGCTGGATTTGGTGTCTTGCTCGATCTCCTGGATAGTAGGGAAAGAAGACTAATGATGGTAATCTTCCCAGGGTGGTTCATCGACACACATAACCTCCATGATTGATTCGTCGGAAGGAAAAATCAGTGTGAGAGGATCTATAAGTGACAACGATGGGTCATCCTTAGATGAGAGCTGTGACATGGCGTGATGCATAGTAGGATCGACCCAATCTGTGGCTGACTTGATCGCCTGATAAGTTGCGAGGTTCATGTTTAAAGGCATGGAGTCGTCGTAGTTTTCAAGCTCTGTAGGACCCAATATCACCCAAGAATCAATAGATCCATTGGATGGGATGATACTTGACGATATCATGTTGATGGCATGTATAGGGGATCTGAGCTCCGAGAATACTCCGATGAGGGACAAATCCTTCATAAGACCAACTCCAACATCTTCAAAACGGTACTGGGACTGACCTAGCAATGGGACATTGTGGGCAGAGTTTGAATGAGTGTTTGGAGTACAGAAGTCTAACTGATCTATAGTGACAATCTTCCACTGATGAGGAAATTGTACCAGTTGAAAGACGGAAGATGCAACGGCGATCACGGTGTAGAACCAATTCTGGCTGAGCAGAATATTATAATCCAATGGTGCATCTACAACTTCGATGTGTATAGATATTGTCTTTCCCCCTAGTTCAACGCCAATCATAGGAATGAGTTCGTATGGCTGAAAATCGTGTACGTCAAATGCTTTGAGAGTAATGGGAGAAGGTGTGACTTCAGGTTAGCCTATGGCTCTCCAACAAGTCAAGGACATGATCGACATGGAAGCACCTTCGTCTAAGACAGTGAGATGAATGTTCTTTCCATTCATCTTTGTTTGGATTTGGAAGGCTAACTGGTGAGAAATCCAAGGTTTAAAATATTCCAAGTTAAACATAATCATGTTAGAAGTATCCGGGTCCACTTCCCCAGTGCTGAAAGTAAGGTCCTACGCTGCATGCGGCAGTGTTCGAGAACCTCGAGAGTCGACATCGCGCATGGTGCTTGAGCTAGGTCCCCAACAATATTGTAATTTTGGGTTGCTCGCGCATTAGGATTAAATGTCTCCTTTCGGATGGTGCCCTTGGGTGGGCATAGCACTGTGTCTGTGAGAGATCTCTCAATGTGGAGATGACCATTGGGGGGAGGGATGATAGAAGGATCTTCAGAAGGGGACTTTCCATTGGCTGTCTCCGGTTTGTTTGAACTTGGAAGGGTATCGTATGTCCTTGCTCAAGTGGATATATGAATCTCTTCATTAGTCATCATCAAAACCTCGCGGTTTGAGAATGTTTCTCCATGGGGTGGGTTGTTCAGATTTCCCCCTTGCGAGGGATCATGAGTAACCATCTGCTGCTGCTGATGTGGGGAAGGATCGGTTAACACTGCCGGGCAGGAGGATCCTTTAACAAATTTGTTGACTTCATCCTTGTAAGGACAGTCTCGTGTGTAGTGATCTTCCTAGAAAATCAAGAAGGGGAACTTTTCTTTCTGACATGGTTTGGGATCGTTGTTGGTTGGTTGTGGCTTGGGGTTCTCCTGTTGGTTAGACGTTTTCTTGGATTTTCCACGGTTATTCTTCTTCTTGCCCCCGGATTGTTGTGACGTGGATTGAACTGCATTCACCTCGGAGGAAGGAGAAGGAGAGGTAGAAGCTTTGGGAGCAGCTTGGTGTGGAGAGGGGGTAACGGTAGCTTGATTCCCACTTGGTTTGGGTGTAGGCTGAGCCTTAACTAAATCGATGATACCTTCAATGGGGGGTTTAGTAGTAGGCTTGGTTGGATCAGTAGTGGTGCAGGAAGCATGTGGAATAAGTTCGTATAAATTTCCAGATTGGGTATCTACCAAATCCATATACTGAGCGCGAGAAATCACATGTTCCTTCGTGACAGGTCCGCCCATGGAAATATCCTTGGCGATGGGAGGAAGAAATGACTTCATGAACCAATTAGTGAGTAACTGGTCTAAAATGGGTGCCTTGATTAACCTACGGCATCGACGCCACTCATCAATATGATCTGAGATATGTGTAGAAATGGTTTGGCATAATGAGGTCAACAGGTCTGTTCCAGTCTCGTACTGGATGGGGAGCTGGAAATGTGTCAGAAACTACATGGCCAAGGTATTGAAATCATGAAAGTAGTGTTGTGGTAGCTCGATGTACCATTTTGCTTCCATACCAATGAGTGTATGCTCGAAGAGCCGTAACGAAATGGAGTCGTCCATCAATGAGTTCGAAGAAAACCAAAGATGGAAGGTCATTATGTGGTTCTTGGAGTCTTACCCGGGTTTGGCATCAAACTTGGAAATGTCCATCGGTAGTTTGGCCAGGATGGGTGGCCAGTGTGGTTCATGCTAGATGGGATCATTAATAAGACTAGACAAATCGGGTAAGTCTAGCGTGGCCAAGAAAGGAAGTTGACGATTGGACTACGGGTATGAGTAGTAATTGTATGGCGTAGGGATGCCCGTAGGACCCTGCATAGCATATAGCTGCGTATTGTACCCATGCATGTTTCCCGTGGGATACTGTTGGAAATTCTCAGGGTATTAGACCATCTACTTAACCGGTTGTGTGTTCGAAATCATGGGATTTATCGTCTTATTCAAAATCACAGTAGTAGGTGGTTGTTGAACATTATGCTGAGTAGGGATGACGGGTATAGTACCTTGGGGTTGTTGAATCCCAGGAATGTTTCCTCTTCCTTCTTGGGGTATGGTTCCCTAGAATTGTTGCATCCCAGGAATGTTTCCAACACCTTGATTGGGTGGATTATTTCCTATACCAAGGTTAGGGGATGCCTGAAAGAATGGTGTCCATGGAATATTGGTTCCACCTTGATGAAGAGGTGGAGTCTGAAGAGGTGGGTTCCATGGAGTATTCGCGGCTGAAGGATAAGGAATGTCGGAGTTCAAGTTGGGGGGAATCAAAGGTTGAGTAGGTTTCCCCCCAGCTTGATTCCAATTTCCAAACAAAGAGTATCCCCCACTCTGTGGGACTTGGGATCCCCAAGAAGGAAGGGTGCCTGACGAGGGATGTTGAAAATGGGGTCCAGTTGGGATACCAGCATGAGGTTGTCCGCTTCCAGGTGAATTATACGTGCCCAACTGAGCAGATGGTACTGATTGAGAGGGTTATTGAATGGTACCAGTGGGGTGTTAACAAGTGGTATTGATCCAAATGAAGGGCCTTGTTGAGCTGATGGAAAGAATGGAGGTGTTTGTTGAGTAGCCCCACTTTGGATGGCACTAAGAGGTTTCCCTCCAACAGGTGGATTGGATGGTCCAGTTGGAGGAGGTTGTTACTAGGGAAATGTTCCCAAGAGATGGATGTCCCCCTGCAGGCAGGTTTGATGGTCCGCATGGAGGGGGTTGGTTGTTGGGATCAATGGTTCTAGTAGCTGATTGTCCTCCTCTGGAAATGGTATAGATGGTGGTCGAAGATGAACCTACGATCAACATGGATGATCCGATAGTATGACTGGATGTTCTTCCAATACTAGAAAGGGGGGGTAGTGTCGATTGGCTAATAGCGCCAAAAGTGCCAATTTGTGGGGGGGGTCTTCCATACGTTTCAAGTGGGGACGGTGAGAATATTGGATTGTCCATCATAAGGGGTGTGTCCCCTGAAGGTATGCCGAACATAGTGTGTGACAGCAAGTGTGGAGAATTTAACCGAGGGGTATCAGGCGTCACGTCCATGGGGACTTGAAAAGTATGAAGATTGTTGAGGGCTGGGCCCGTATTTGTATTACGTAAGGTGGAGGCGGGGTAAAAAATTTGAGCTGTCCGATCGGGGTCCTAGAAGAGGTCGGGTATAGTGAAATATGAAGGTCTGGATCTGTCAGCATAAGAGTGATGAAACTCTGTGCTAGATGGAATATGGGGAGCTTGGTAACTAGGAGGACGAGTGGCAAGGGGTATTGGGAAGCCAATGAGAGCATTTGCTCTGTATCATGCCTGAATTGTTCTAATGCTAGAGGAGAATTAGCCAGACTAACCATACTAGATTGGATAGACGCCATAATCTCTTGTCCCGAGGGGAGATTGGGGAGGGACACGGTGAACGGTATGTTGCTAGAAGAGCCTGTTTCATGAGTGTGAACACCTAATGGTGTAGTGGTGGAAAGCGGAGGTTCCGCTTAGGATGTAAAAAAGTCAAACTCAGGTTGAAACAGTGTGGTAGGTAGTTCAGTTTCTTCAATAATTTCAACGTATCCATCCGGGACTCGAATCAACTCGGACGTGTCTTCGTCAGATCCTTTAATAGTTCCAACAGATCCCTCAGGAACATCGTAGAAAGTGTCTGTTGGTGAGGTAGTGCTAGCCTATGGGAGGGTGATGACCTCTGGTATAGGATCATGTGCAGTACTAACTTCAGTAGCTAATGTGTTGTCCACTGTGGGAGGAATTTCTGGAATGACAGTGGGTTGTGGGATAGCCAAAATCTTAGGTATATTACTGGTTTTAGGGACTGTAAAAGGTTCTGAGACAGCACTATGAGTTACACGTACAAAAGGAATTGAAGATGTAGTATGAATAGGTGGTGGAACATTCCCCCAACTAGCCCCACGGCGAGCAGGGGCAGGAATATGTGATGCGGATGGACTGAAAGTCCATGGTGGTGGTGGTGGTTCAGGGCTTCATCCCTGATTCCTTCGTGATTGTCGTTGATCATCCATAATGATGGGAATATAAGTTCTGGGGGCAGTCTCGCAGAAAAGAACTCAAAAACCCTATAGCAGCTGAGTGTGCTAAAGGGGAGCTAGAAAAAGGCAAGGCTCGTAGGCCAAAAAGGAAAGCTCAAAAAACTATACTGAGTCCGGCATCACAGTAAGCGAGCTGAAACAAGGGTGGATAGAATTCCAACAAGCAACACTAAAAAGGAAAAATGACCCTCTAAGAAGATGAAAAAGCAAGCAAAACCTCCTAACTAAGAGCTAGAGACCTCAACAAGTTGTATCCTTCGCAAGGTGATGAAATCCAAGTCGAACAATACAAAATGAGAGACCAATAATGGAAGGATATCCCTCTACCGAAAGGGATCCTGGGTAAAGAGCCCTAGAAGAAAAGTTACTAAGCTACCTCGTTCGTGGAACGTCGGAGAAGGATACTGGCACTTCTACCTTATCACCCTTGTATCAGCTACACGGTAGAGTACAAGGAAGACAGTGGAGTAAGGTATTCCACAAAGTCCATCTGGAACCAATCCTCGCGGCTTACCCCCGAAGCGACGGGAGGCCCTCTCCACAAACTGGTCGATGACTGTGTCAATAAATACTAGAGGATTTTAGCACCCTAGAGGACAACAACTATGTCTCAAATGTAAATTACAAGGGGGAATTATTTGGATGCCTATCCCCAATGTCCTACCTAGCTAACAAATTCTTTTTCTCCTCAAGTGAGGTTATAGTGTGTTGAGTTAGGGAGTGTAAATTTTAGTGGTTGTATTACTCAATCGGGTAATGGAAGCGAAAGTTGATGTGTTATGACAACTCAAACCATGCAAATGAAGATGAATCGAAATGAGCCTTTCTATTCGATGAAATCTAGCCAAAGTAAAGGGGGATATTGGCAGGTGGTTTGGTAAAGTGGTATCGCAGCATTGCTGATGCTGCGACAAGGCAGAAGATGGCGCGAAAGGCGACGAGCGGAAGATTATTTTATGCATTTTTGGTCAAGTGTACCGTGGATTGCGGGTTTTGGGTCATTTGGATCACATATTATGTACTGTTGAGTCAGTTATACTGCAGAATGTGGGTTTTTGGTCGTTTTTGGATAAGTCAGTTAGATATTGAGTCATTTGTCCATAGTGTTGGTTAACAAGTTGTTAGAAAGTGGACAAGAGTTGTAAGGCGGAATCCTATATATAGCTAAGAATTGTAAGTGATGAGGGGATCATCAGAATCATGATCGAATGCTGGAGAAATTATGTGAAGCTTTGATGTTGGTTGTATGTTTTCGGGTATGTTTTGGTGTTAAGAGTCATTGCGGAGATCTAGTTTTTGCAGAGACATTGTATCTGGGTCGACAATGATAATATGATGAAGTTATTTTGGTACAATCTCTGTGTTTAATCTGTTCAGTTATGGTAATGCGATGTTGCACTATACAAATAATGTCATGCTTCTTTGATACGATACTTGCTTTACAATTACTGTTGTTGCAATGATGAATGTCTTGGTTGAATGTTGCTTTAATACTATGTTCAATGCTTAAAGATCTCTGTCCTAGTGTTGCAATAAGTTTAAGTATCATAGCCGCAACCATCCTCCTTCATTCGGTGGAAACATGGTTCTGTCTTCTCTTCCTGGACACCTCGGGTGAGACCTCATCTGCTCTGCATTTATTGTTGGGCGGGATAAACCCTGTCTGAGTCGGTGCTCAGGAAGACTGCGGTATGTGTCAACAGTAAGTGCAACCCCTGTCGAATGGTGTCGTGCTAACAAATGGTTCCGTTGTAGTCTAGTTGGTTAGGATACTCATCTCTCACCTGAGAGACCCAGGTTCACCAGCTACAGCTGAACGGTGGGGTGCGCGATATCAGAATCTGTGGTATGTAAGGGAGCCAAAGAGACTCTGGGATTTCCAATTGCAGTTTTGGCTGTTTTGGGAGATGATTTGTGCTGCGGCAACACAAGTCCCGCAAATATCTAAAGAAACTGTAGTGCATTTCTGACCAGTCATGGCGTTTGCAATTCAGCCACATACCATACATATACAAGCCCATCGTGACCCTGATCGGCAAGGGCTACAAACCTTATACAAGGTGATGTCCGAATATTTGGAGGCTACTATGAATGAGTGGTCGGAGGCATGGAGACAACCCATGAGTTTATTAGAGATAGAAGCCAGTGTCCTGGCGTTGGGCCCAGATGATTAGGCATCGGCCCAGAACCAGTAGAATCACCATGAATCAGGGAAAGAATCGACCAAAATGATATCAGATGATAGTGACCGGGCCCTTGAAGAAACTCAGTTGAAAAGGTATTAGGAGCATGCAACGATCAGTGGGTTGTCCTTGCCCTCTGAGGCACAGTTGGGCCGCTTGCTCACAACGCTCAATACTGCATCCTCTACAGTAGTGGAAAAGATGGCAAGGAAAGTGGATGAAGGGTTCCATGAAATCATTGCTCGGTTAGAGTCTCTGTATGATATGGTTTCTAGAAAGGCACCAGAGGAAGCAGCGACACCAACTTTTGGCACAATCAGCACTGAGTCGCGGGTGAGGAATGTGGAGATTCCCCCAATTGCGATCATGATTGAAGATGAAACTACCAACGCCATGCTGCAGCAACTAAAAATGGTGACCATTAATGTGAATGCCTTGCCCGCGGAAGGTTTGACCACTATGAAGGATACTACCAGCAAGGAAATGACAGCCTGACTGCGGTAGATCAGTGGTATGTGTGTACGAATACAGGCAAGTGAGGTCAATGCGAAGCGCACTATCGAAGAATTGACTGCTAGGGCTACTTCTGCAAGGCAGGCCGTGGATGACCTCGAAGCACACATCAAGGAAGAATGGGCTGAGAAGGCACGCAAAATCAAAGGCCTGAAAAAGGAACATGATTTCCTTATTGCGAAGAAGGCTTGTATGTTGGATGACAGTGTACGGGTTGACCGGGCGATCGTGGAAGCTTATCAACATGTGCCGGAGCTCACTGAAAAGGTGGACGTGCTCCACCAGGTGCAGCAACTGGGGGCTGCCATTATTTAGTTGCGACAGGAGAATCACGAGTTGAAGGCCCAGATGAAACCGGGTACGCCTCAGGCTGAAGTGGATGAATGAAGAAGGGAAATTGAGGAAGTTGTTAGTCAGATGGAGGAGCTGGAGACGCAGGAAACAAGGCTCACGTCTGACACTATACAATTCTGGGGACGCATTGTTCATGACAAGCAGGTTGAATAGATGACTAAGTATCGGTAAGGAGCAGAGGAATAGTTGGTCACATTGAAAGAGGCAATGCGCATAATGCCACCACTGGAGCAAGTTGCTAAGTATCAAGAGATAAAAGACTTGCAACATCATTTCCCCAAGGAGGACGAGGGACCGAAGACACGTGCGGCCCAGTTAGAGGAGTTACAGGACAGCAGCAACAAATTCATGATGCAAGCTAGTGAAGCTCTGCAAGCAGTGCAGAAGTGTCATCAGTAGGTAGTGGAAAAGCTTACAGATCACCCATCTGTAGAAGACGTGGTCCACAGTCAGTCAGCTTCTACAGAAGCCAAGGAGGTGGTGCAGACAGTGTAACAACCATACAAGGACTTCAAAGTAAAAACAACGGAGTACATTGTCTCTAGTTGACGTGGCTCGAGGGCGAGCCACAAGATTGTGTTGGGGGCCTGTTGGCAGGCGGTTTGGTAAAGTGGTATCGCAGCATCGCCGATGCTGCGACAAGGTAGAAGATGGCGTGAAAGGCGATGAGTGGAATATTATTTTATGCATTTTTGGTCAAGTGTACCGCAGATTGCGGGTTTTGGGTCATTTGTACCACATATTATGTACTATTGAGTCAGTTATACTGAAGAATGCGGGTTTTTGGTCGGTTTTGGATAAGTCAGTTAGATATTGAGTCATTTGTCCATAGTTTCGGTTAACAAGTTGTTATAAAGTGGACAAGAGTTGTAAGGTGGAAGCCTATATATAGATAAGAATTGTAAGTGATGAGGGGATCATCATAATCATGATCGAATGCTAGAGATATTATGTGAAGCTCTGATGTTGGTTGTATGTTTCTGAGTATGTTTTGCTGTTAAGAGTCATTGCGGAGATCTAGTTTTTGCAGAGACATTGTATCTGGGTTGACAATGATAATATGATGAAGTTATTTTGGTACAATCTTTGTGTTTAATCTATTCAGTTATGGTAATGCAATGTTGCACTATACAAATAATGTCATGCTTCTTTGATGCGATACTTGCTTTACAATTACTATTGTTGCAATGATGAATGTCTTGGTTGAATGTTGCTTTAATACTATGTTCAATGCTTAAAGATCTCTATCCTAGTATTGCAATAAGTTTAAGTATCATAGCCGCAACCATCCTCCTTCATTCGACGGAAAAATCGTTCTGTCTGCTCTTCCTGGACGCCTCGGGTGAGACCTCACATGCTCTGCAAGTGTTGCTGGGCGGGATAAACCCTGTCTGGTCCAGTGCTCAGGAAGACTGCGGTATGTGTTGACAGTAAGTGGAACCCCTGTCGACTGGTGTCTCGCTAACAGGGGAGTTCTTCTATCACAATGCATGAACTTTTTCAAAAGAAATAAAAAAACCACTTCAAAAACAAACTTTTTGTTTTCTTTTTAAATACGCCAAACTAATGAAAACTACTTTTAGAATGAAACTGATCTACAACTAGTGGCACTTCAAAAATGAGTAAAGTTATGTGACAAACAATGATAAGTGATTCACTTCCTAATATGCAAAATTATAAATTTGATCTTTTCACCAAAAGCAAGACAATGTTCCAAAAGAAATCTTTCAATGTTGATTTTGATAACAAGAATGGAAAGTTATTGCTATAAAAACAATGTAGTCTTGAAAACCATGTAATCAAGGAAAGGAAAACAATAGCAAAACTTGATTATCATGAAAGGACCAAGAAAATGCAAAAATGATAAGGAGGTGATCAATATGGGTATGGTGCCACTAACTCAAGAAATCCAAGCTCGAACAAATGAAATCAAACCGCAAAATACTTGCAACTTATTGAAAAGTGACAAGGTATGTAGACAAGAGGCAATAGGTTGTGAGTAAGTAGGTATGGTAATGACAATGACCACGAACCCAAAGATGTCCAAAGTGTCTACAAAAATTCAAAAAATGAATTGCAAGCACTGTACTGTAGTTGGGTAGGTTACAAATGTCTGATAAATATCAGAGAAACAACCAAAAGCAGAGAAGTAAAAAATTGACCAAAAGTAACCAAGAAAACTGAGAAAAAATCCTTTTTTACAGAGATTATCACATGTCTGTAATCAGCCCAGGCGTGGTAATTATGAATTATCGCGTTCTGGAAAGAGTGTGGGTAGCAATAAACTGGTAATTATCGCTCTGTAAGAAATGGTAGGGGCGCAATAATTCTCAAAAAGAGGAAAAGGGAGGGAATTTGAGGAAAGCTGTTAAATTTTCAAGGGTTTTCCAACCCAGAGGACTCACTGATCATCGACAGAGGTCTGATGCAGAGGGGAGGAGAGTGAATGGAGGTCAAAGAGACCAACTTTCACAACTGGTTTGAAAGAAGAGTAAATTCACAATAAAAAATGAATGAAAGTAAAAGAACTCAAACAAAAGGGGTTCAAACCAGCAGAGTCGCCAATTTTTGTAATAGAGATTTATTCCTACGGGTAAGAAGAAGCCCTCTTAGGATAAATAAATATAGACTAACTCTATACTAAGACAAAAATGAAACAAATGCGATCTTGAATCCTAGATTAAACAAGCATTTCAAAGTTTCTGTATTGAAGAGAATGAGAGGAAGTAACTCACTTTTCACTCTTGATATTTGTTCCACTTTTTGTTGTCCTGATCCCAAATTCCTTGCGATGAACCTATTGAGATCAAACAATAAACAAGCATATACAATTCTCCAACATCCATGAATCACAAGTTAGAATCAAAATCCATATAGATACAAATCATGAAATTGAAACACAATCAACACACATGAGTTGGGAACCAAGACAAGTTAACTTTATTACAACTTGAAGATTCTTACAAAGGTTGCTTGATGTCCAAGCCAACTTCAGCTCCATGTCCTTCCTCTAGCTATCTCTGCAAAAGGCTCAAGATCATAGGTTGGATGCCCCAAAATTCCTCTCTTTGGCCCATGGAAGGCCTCTCCTTTATAGTGTTTGGAAGGGTTAACCAAAAGGAGAGTAAAATGGACCTAATGAGTGTTTAGTGGATCAGGCCTACTAAACGGAGAGATGGGTTGGGATCGAATCAAAGTTAGTAATCCCAAGAAAATCTCTCAAAATGTGAGATCCAAAGATTCATGGCAAAAAGGATAAAACAGGATTATCGCGCCCCTGGGTCTAAGCATAACGCGGCACTATCGCGCCCCAGGGTCGGAACATAGCATGAGAACCCTAATTATCGCGCCCCAACAGATGTGCAAAGTGTGATAATTTATGCATACTGGGTGACACGTGGCAGGTAAGATGTTGTGTTCAGTATTCAGGCCATAGAATTTACTCCTGGGTGTCCAAATGATCATTAAGGGGAAGTGTCGTTTAGGTCGCATGGTGTAAGTATGTGACACTAGGGTTTAGTGTGTAATATTGAGGTATAACATACATCGCTAGCGGAGATCCAAACCTATTGAATCAACAGCAAGGACCATGGTGTGATATTTTTCGATGTAGAGAATATTGCCCAGAAGACTGCTACTGACTTCAGAAGTATGTGCAAACACCGAAGAACTTGTATTGCACATTTTTTCAGTTAGTTGGCCATGATGATAACATTTACAGAGCATATGATCTCATGATATAAAGAAAACACGATGTCTACAGAGTACAAGGGGAAACATAGAACAACACTGAAACCGTGCAATATGATCAAGGCACGTACAAATGACGTGGCAGATTCAAAGGAAGAGGATGAAACACTGGGAAAGGATGAGGAAGAGTTCAAATTGTGTGTTATAACTGTGCACAACTAGGACATGTAGCAAGAGACTGTACGAACCCTTGTACTACTTGTAAATATTGTAAATCATTTGAGCATGTCATTGAGGTATGCCCTGTTTTGCAAGCAAAAATGCAAGAGAAAATACCAGAAGTACATAATCCGAACATACAGATGATCGCAGCTGAAAAAACGGAATACAGATTGCAATATTCATGCTGTGACGCGAAGTGGAGTCATGACAGGTGGAGATAAAAAAACCGAAACTTTGACTTCTGAGAATCATCAAGCTAGACAGAAGCCTACTGAAGGGGCTTGGATAAGAAAAGAAACTAGCAAAACACATGCTTTCAACCTGAACAATGAAAAAGAAGTCTTCATGGAAGCAAGAGAAACCTTCAAAGAGCCAGAACCTTTAACTCCAAGAATCAAGTTGCGAAGTGAGACTACACCTATGATGGATATGCCAACTTCATACGATCGATCACATACTGCAACAGACCCGATGAGTCCTATTGTGCAGCTTTTACAAAGATGCATGAAGTTATTAAAGCATTAAAATGCTTTGGCAGAACTACAGATCCTACTGACTCATTACGAGCAGCGTAATGTAGTAATTGAAACACATAAAGTGGTTCACCATATTAAAAATCATAAAAGAACTGAAAGAGAAATGAGACTAAATGCGCAGATTGAAGAATTTGAAATGGATGAGATTATCCTTAACTTAGGCTCAGAATTAAATGTATTAACAAAGAAGACATGGGAACAAATGGGAAATCCGAAGTTAACATTGTCACCAATTCAGTTGAGACTAGCTAGTCAGCAAAAGGTTCTACCCTTTGGGAGGTTAGAAAATCTTGTTGTTGACATTGATGGAGTGCGAAGTAGAGAAGACTTTGAAGTGATCAATATTGTATATGATAGCCAACCCTATCCTGCACTATTGGGGATAGATTGGTAAATTCATAACCTCACAATTATCAACCAGGAAAAGAAGCAGATGATATTCGAAGGACCAGATATCAGGGTCATCGCACCCTTGGATCCTTTACAAGAACCTAGATACACTAAACCAATAAGAGAATAATGCAGAGCTCAAGATCTGGATCATATCTACAATATGACAATGAATCAGGCAGATTACGTCGATCTGACTGATGATGGAACATTGAGTTGGTGATGAGAGAGTTCTTGCATATCCAAATGAGATGCAAGACTAGAGAATTGGCAGAGCATAATGCATGAAGTATCTACAAGAAGATGAATGCAGCTCACAAGATCATTGTGCTGGATTGGAACAGAGGTAAGTCCAATCCCTCTTATGATGGCTTGTGTAATATTCATGTATTTTTTCAAGAATATCTTATATCAGCTTCAAATGAACATAAGTTAGCAGCATTGGATACAGCATTGCACGCTGCACTTGCCAGATGGTGGGTTGTGCAAAAGAAGAATCTGACCATGTGGGAAGACTATAAGCACATGATGGAGATCATATTTCTGGAAGAGACTGAGTTTTTACAAGTGAAATATAATGGAAAAACTGCTCCTAGAGATCACATAAAAAATTTCCTGAAAGCATGGACACACGTACCACAAGAAGAATGGGTCCATCGATTTGTGCACACATTGGAGCAAATTCTGAAGAAATGGTATATAGAAACAAAACTCTGTAGAGGAATGGTAGAATGGTCTATCATGGCTCAAAAATTCCAAGCGACCTTCAGGTTCGAGGAAGACTGTCCAAGTATAAATGAGGCATTACAGATCAACAAAAAGAAGGTATTCAATGACACACCGGAAGCTGTGTATCAACAACCAGAATGGAAAAGACAACTAGAACATGCCCTGGAATGTTATAAATTCACTTTAAACAAATATGAAGAGGAAAGCGAAGACGATGACTCGTGCAATGTTAACATACCTAATTCGGAAGGAGAGCGCGAAGTCGAAGGACCTCCATTGGAAATTCTGGATCTAAGCAATCCTGTAAAAACTTGAAAAGTGAACATTAGAACTACTGAAGAACCGAAGTTCGCTTCTATAGGGGATTATTGGGACAAGGAGACGATTGTGCAGATAGCAAACTTAATGTGTGAATATGAAGACTTATTTACTACAAATTTTTCAGAAATGAAAGGCATTTTGGGCGACTTGGGAGTTATGAAAATACCTCTCAAGCCGGATGTGAAGCATATTAAGAAGAGACCTTATTGACTAGATCCAAGATATAAAGAAAGGGTAAAAGAAGAGCTTGATAAGATGCTCGAGGCATGAATCAGTGAACCTGTAGAAGAGGCAGAATGGATAAGTCCCATGGTTATCCAGAAAAATAAAACTAAAGGCGAAATTAGGATATGTGTAGATCTCATAAAGTTAAACGACACATCGCCACATGACCCATTTCCTACTCCATTCATAGATGAAGTGTTAGACAATGTCGGAGGGAATGAAGCATACTCTTTCACTGATGGATTTTATGGATATCATCAAATCATAATTGATACAGTAGACAAACACAAGACCACATTTTCCACTGAATGGGGCTCATTTCAGTACATAGTTATGCCCTTTGGTCTGAAGAATGCACCTACTATTTTTTCAAGAGTAGTTGTTGATGAATTCATGGATTTTATCCATAAATTTTTAGAAGTGTATTTTGATGATTGGACAATATTTGGGTTATTGAAGAACCATTATGCAAACTTAAGACTAATGTTAGCAAAGTGTAGACAACATCAGATCTCTCCCAACTTGAAGGAAAGCATCTTCTGTGTTCCTTATGGAATTCTATTGGGACACATTGTTTGTAAACAAGGACTGATGGTCAATGCAGATAAAATCATAGCTATTGTGAATTTTCCAACACGTAATTCAGTCAAACAACTACGCACCACATTGTGGCACATAGGATACTACAGGAATTTCATCAAAGGATATGTGTAGATCACTGCGCCTATGGAAATATTATTGAAAAGGGAAGCGAAGTTCATATGGATTGAAGACTGTCAGAAAGGATTGGACACATTGAAAGAAAGGATGGTTACTGCGCCTATTCTAGTTTTTCCATATTGGAGTAAGCCATTCCATGTACATGTAGATGATTCATCCATAGCACTTGGAATCGTGCTAGCTCAACCAAGTGAGGGAGACATTGACCATCATATTGCATTCTCAAGAATAAAATTGTCCTCAGCAGAAAAAAAATTATACCACGACAGAAAGAGAAGGCTTAACCATGGTGTATGCACTGCAAAAATTCAGACACTACTTGCTAGGTGCGCATTTATGTATGCTTATTGACCATTCAGCTTTGAAATACCTAGTTAATAAACCAGTGTTAGGGGGAAGAATCTAGAGATTGTTGTTACTCTTTCCAGACTATGATTTTGAAATCATTGTTAAGCCAGGAAGGCTGAATTAAGGACTTAACCATTTTTCTAGAATTGAGTCAGGAGAAGAACCTACCAACCTGGAAGATAGTTTACCAGATGCGCATTTTTTTTCTATTCAGATAGAAGATGAATATTATAAGGACATTGTAGAATTCCTAAACACAAGTTTGGCACCTACAGAGTTTGCTACGCAGAAGAAGAAACAATTGGTAGTAAAAGCAACTGACTTCACCATAATTGCAGGACAATTATACAAACTAGGATCAGAGTGAGTATTGCGCATATGTGCGCTAGAACACGAGAAACCATTGATACTTGTTGAAGTACATTCAGGGGTGTTTTGAGGCCACTATGCAGGAATAACTACTGTGTAGAGAATTTTAAGACTAGGACTATGGTGGCCTACATTGCATAAGAATTCAAAGGAACATTGCCACAGTTGTGATTTTTTCTAGAGGATAGGGAAGCCATCTCGTAGAGATGAAATGCCACTAATGCTGCAATTGACATTTAAAGCCTTTGATAAGTGGGCTATTGATTTTGTGGGGCCTATTAACCCACCAAGAATGTGGACTGGTTCAAGATACATCATTAACGCTATAGATTATATAACCAGATGGGCAGAGGCAAAACCGGTAAAGGACTATAGCGCAGTTACTGCCATGCGGTTAATTTTTGAAAACATCATCACAATGTTTTGATGTCCAAAGATCCTAATGAGCGATTGGGGAACTCACTTCCTTAATAGAACTATTGAATCCATGACCAAGGAATTTCATATTTACCATCAAAAGAACACACCATACCATCCACAAGCCAATGGCACTGTTGAAGCTTTTAATAAAGTATTGGAAAATGCGCTGACTATGGTATGCAACATAAAGAGGGATGATTGGGATCTGGGAATACCAACTATTTTATGGGCGTATAGGACAACTTGCAAAATTTTTACAGGACATACACCCTTCAGGTTAGCCTATGGACAGGAAACTATGATGCCAATGGAATACATAGTACCAAGTTTGAGAACTGTAGCTTTCACAGACATGGCCAATGATGAGACAATAGAAGAAAGGCTACTACACTTAGCTGGGCTAGAAGAAGATCGCTTCATTGTAGGTTTTCACTAGCAAGAGAAAAAAGGAAGAGAAAAAGAATGGCATGATAGGCATATCAAGCACAAATTCTTTCAGGTTTCCTCCTCTATGATAGAAAATTCATGAAATTTCCTAGAAAATTTAAGATGCATTGGCTAGGTCCATATGTTTTCAAGAATGTTACTAATTGTGGCATAGTTCAGCTAACCACATTGATGGGAGAAACCCTACCAAGTCTTATTAATGGAAGTATACTAAAAACCTACAGGGATAGTCCTACTTCACTAGACCTCAGTTGATCAACAACGCACAAAATTTCAAGTGTCAAGTACAGTTGAAATTGGACACTAAAATTTGTGCAGAGACTGTACACAATTTTGGTGAAACGTGAAGTTCTATGAAATATGTGATGTGAAGTGCATGTCGGAAGCTGTGATGTGAAGTGCATGTTAGAAGCTATGATGTGAAGTGCACATCGGAAGCTGTGATGCGAAGTACAAATAGGAAGCACAACTGCAAAATTAAAAATGAAGGAGCACAAGTGCACAGAGGAACTTCGCAAATTTTGCATAAGTCATGAGAGAAGTTCAAAGGAACTAGACATTAAAATGTCAGACAGAAAAATAGCTAGTATATAATGTTTTTTCCAACAGGCGCTTTTGCATTTAACACAAAGTTATCCGTTTTTGACGTATTCAATGAAGGAAAGGACCAAGATCCTTGGCAGATTTGGCCGATGGTCACAACATTTAATGTCTATCAATTCGTTTATGGGCATGCCTCAAGGTTAACTATGCCTATAAATAGTGCTATGCACAGACTCGTGGGCTTTACCGCTATTTTTCATTTTACCAGAAGAAGAGTTTAAGTTTTTACCAGTGAATGCATGAACAATCTTGAAGAGCACACAGAGAAATTTCCAAGTGGATGTCTTAACAGTCAACAATCGAATAGGTTGTTAGGGACTTTAAAGGCTCCAGGATTTTAGGGTTAATGAAAATGCCCGTCAAAAAGTCTATTCTAGAGAGGGGTTCTGGGTCAAGAAGCTCGCCACGACACGCACCAGCCATGCAGTGAAAGGATAAACAACCGATAAAGGACCCTGTGAAGCCGAATGTAGGGGGGGTATTACAGAGGCCCAGTCCACCGCTACCACCTGGGGACATGCCAATATAATTCACACATGAGTATATTCCACCCAGAAGGCTTGAAACACCAACGGTTAATCTGTTCAAGAATGCACAGTATCAAATTCCTTTACCACCGATTTCCATCCATGTGCGTATCCATGAGAAATTACTTGAAAATATACCAGGATGTAAGTTCTTGCATCATGAAATCTTAGAGGGGAAGGACCCTAAAGATCCAAAATATCCTTAGTTCCAGCTTGACCAATATATGTACCGAAGGAATGATGAGAAAATATGGAAACCTATCATCGTCATGCAGGATGGCTCACGCTGTTGTTTCCATCCGGGTTGTTGAATCTCTTACGAATACCACATTTTGACTAAAGTCCTGAGTGTATTGTGGTGGTGCGCACTTTGCCATCATGCATGCACTAGGGCTATCTGTGGCTCGACCATAGGATGGATATCAATATCAACCTCATCCATAGAATCGCCCATCTCAACAAGCGAGGTGATGATCCTGCAACAGATTTTGTGGGAAAGAAGAAGGAAAAAGAAATTGCCAAGCGAATGAAGGAAGAGTATAAATTAGTAAAGGGGAGTTAGGGTTATATCACAGATGGAATTAAGGACATAGCTACATGATTCACTGTCCATCTGCTAGTGGGTAAAGTCTTGAGGAAGTACATACCGGCGGAGGTGCCCTCCGCAACAGTTCTCATAGCTACGAAGACCAAGGATGGAACACCATACAATTGGGAAAGTTATTTACTGAATGAGTTCTTGGACAATGTCCACAAAATGCAGTAGACTGGAAGCACATTTCACTATACTTGGTTTCTTTCGCTAATTGCTTTGATAGGATGGAAGGAGTCATTGTACCAGAACAACCTTCAGGTAATGTTAGGATATTTTTGAGTGACAATATATGCCAACATGTGGGAAAATGTGAGTCCTGATAGACAATACGTAAACAATTGACAAATGTTTACTTACTTCGGGCAGTTGTGTGATGTGATACAATGCACTCCACGCATCTCAAAGTACCTCACAACTAGGTATCTCTGAAGATTGATATTCAAGGTTGACTTGCACTTTATCTATATTCAGCGAAAGTCTGAGAAGAAGAATCTAGAGTGGTTCCCAGGGAACTATCAGCTTGATGCACAGACGATCGATCTTGTTATGGAAGATTGGACACAAGAGTTGAAGGTCAATGGACCAGTGGAAATCCATACCACATCAGAGGAAATCAAATCTAAAGATCCACTGGATGAAGAGGAGACACGCAAATATGAGGCACAAAAAGGCATTATTGAGGCACAAGCAGGGGAGAAGAGAAAGGACCTTGGAAGCTCACTACCAGAAAAAGGACCCAGGAAGAAACATAAGGAGACCAAGACCCCGCCAGAGGCGCAGCTACATAAAGATGACTATGATTTCATTGCATTGCACGTGAGCAAACATTTAGAAGAGGTGCTTTGTCTAAAAGACAACAAGAGTGAATAAACTCAAGCGCAAATAAACCAAAACCATGCAGAAATTAAGAGCATGGTTGCAAAGATAGAATAAGTCTAGAAGGACTTGGTTGGAGAGTCTGACTCAGAAGGAAAGTCGGGTGAATCCAACCAAAGAAAGAGAAGGACACCTGCCTTGACAACGAAACCTCGCTTAGTCTGAATGTAGTTGATTAACATCATCATTCCAAATGATGAGCTAACCAAGGGAGCAAAGAGGTTGGAGCACCTCGACATTAACATTGGTATGATATCTCTTGAGGGGTTGCACAATCTGCACTTGCAGGTTGTAGAAGATACCAGAGATAGAGACATAGTCTCTTACAATCAAAGCTTTCATCTAGAAGAGAGCCAAAAAGAGCTGACAGAGGTATGTGCATAGAATACAAGAGAACTTACTCATGCGCATGAGAAGTGGAGAGGGTTGGAAGAGACTGTTGCAATGGTATGTGCACAAATACTAGAATGTGAAGTTCAGTCGGAGATAGAAGATATCATAGTTAACATCAGCACTATGGCAAGCACTCTTAAATCAGAGATGGAAGAAATGGATATATCCCATAAGGAAGAGGTTTCTAGCCTACAAACTCAGAAGCTGCCTGGTACCCCCGCCAGGTATGGTAGAAGAAAGAGCTGCAGCACTCAGGGCTTCAACAGAGAACATCTCCATCGAAATAGAAAAATGCCAAGACTTATTGAAGGAATCTACTAAGGTATGTAATACACTACAGGAACATCGTGAGCTGCAGCAAATCGAAGATGAATTGCATCAATGACAGATAGAACTGGATTCTGTGCATGCAGCCATGAAAACCTTGAGACCCAGAGAGAAAATCCATAAGTTTGTAGAATTCAAGGACTTGCAGAAAGAACTGAAATTTATGAGGGAGAAGGGAGTTTCCACCTCAGACAAGTTACAGCCAATACATGAAGAGGTGCTCGCCCTCTCAGAGGAAATCAAAGAAAATTTACAAGAACTCTGCACCACGGAGCAGACGGTAAAGGAGCATGGTTAGGAAGACATCTCACAAGAGATGTTGGAAACTGCCAAGGAATTTGAGCAGGAAATAAAGGAAACAATTGCATAGCTAAGCGAAACTCTTTAGGACTTCACCGGAAGATTGAGTCCCCCAAGGGACTCTCAATCGGAGCCAAGTGGATCATAGACGATCCATAAGTAAGTGTTAGGGGCCTGTTTGGTATGGCCTAAGTTGGAACATTTTTTGGAAAAATGAAGTCCAAGTAAGCGCAGTTGGAAAAGCGAAGTCCAAGCATGGCACAGTTTTGTTGAAACATAGCTCTAGCACAACAGTTATTTTTGGAAATAGGTACAAGTGAAGCGAGGTCCAGCAATGACATATTTTGGGTAAGTGACTCCGTAAATCCTAGGAGAAGGGTGACGAGCAGTGTGGAATTGGAGGAAAGCGACCTGTCTCCTTAGTATAGACAAAGTACTAAGACAACCAGGGCGGTGGAGACCATCAGAAGTAGAGCGGTGGGTCGAAAACAATAGAAGAATCAGAGCGGATGAAAGGGACATGTCAATATGTAGTCAGAGCCACACAATCAGAGCTATGGCTGTTAGAAGAAGCGTCAAATCCAAAAGCAGCGTAGAAAGGCGGCCAAAGTCAAGCGAAGTAGTTGTGAACTATGACAAGCCTGGTTAGCGGGGGACCCGCACCATTTTTGGGGGGATTTTTGGGTACTATAGGATTCTTGGCCTATAATGATTGTAAATACGTGACCCTTTGGGCATGATCTATAAAAGGGGCAATTTTGTAAGGGAAGGGTTGGTCTGATTTTTGGTCTTAATTCTTTTGGAAAAGACTAAGTTTTGTAAGAACAAGACGAGAGAAAGAGGCTTTGTAGATGTGTGCGCAGAGACCCATTGTAGAGAGAAGAGTCTGCAGCTGTGTGCATAGACTGGAACTCTTGACCCTTCCCATTAATATAAACAATAGTTCTCGTGGATGTAGCTCCCATCCTGGGGATGAACCACGTAAATACTTGGGTAGTGTGATTGAATCAATGAGATTACTTATGTTTATGTTCATGTTTATGTATGTTCGTACTTTTATATGTATTTTCACATGTATGGTTGATGAGAATAATATGTTAAGTATTGAACATGTATAACTGAATTTCCAAGTAATTATGAGCATGTGGAATGCGTATTTGCATGAATAGACACTAAGTCATCGGAGTCTGTAATATGTGTAATGGAATAGAAGCGTAGTCCTAGAGTTGCACTGTCATATTGCAGTGCGAGAGTTGTGAAGTGTGCAATACCATATGGGCACAGTAACCACAAAGTATATGCGAAGTCGGGAGAAATTTTCCCAAACCAGTCCCATAACTGCGCATCACCTAATTACAAAAACCTGCTTTTTAAATCCCCCATAAATTTTCCTTGGGTGAGACCTCATCCTGTTCGCAGGTTGTTGCCGAAAGGGCCGGTGGAGAAGTGGTCTTGTTGTTTCCCTAACCACGCCGAACTTGGGTCAGTACAAGGAATTTAAAGAACGTAGTATTGACCAACATATATTCAGTGGTATCATAGCACTTTTCTCTACCCTTGTGGAAATAAATTTCTCAGTTGAAGAATATTGCAGACCACATCCTCCAACAAGGAAGAAATTGCAACTATGAGATTGGTTTCCAATGATTATGATTGGGAATTTCATGCAAGGGAAGAGTGCTTCCCATATGAATGTGAAATTTACATTGATGGAGAATCTAAAACGGTTTGAATTATTTTGATCACCTTTACCAAAATTGAATTCAAGATAATGTAGATCGGCTACAATCATCCTGAAAGAAAAAATATCAATGTATATCAGAGACCCAATATAGAAAAATCTTTCAAATTTGATTAAAACATGCATCATGCATAGATCAAGAACAAATAGAGTCAGATACACATCACAAATCTTCCATGATCATCCTTATCCCCCTCTTCTTCCAGGTCTTCATTCGCATCCTGTAAGAAAAACTATATGAAACAACAATTTATGTTACAGTTTAATAGAAACATCAAAGACCAACTCGACATTTCTACTTGTGACCCACATAGTTAGCATAGTTTTATTATAAAGGTAACTCCACATATGGTGCCTTGATAATTGAAATTCAAGAAAATGGTTTCAAAACTTATAGTTTTCTTGTCATCCTTAGAATCCTTAGCTTCCTCCTAAGTATGTTTAAAGGCAAAAATCAATGCAATGAAATCAACTGAACTATACTAGTAGTTAAGTAAATGATTTAATCGTGCACAAGGGGAAATCAAGTTTTTGACTACGAGGAAGAAATATTTCACCTTATACAATGTAAGAAAACATCTTATGCAACATACAAGAAAAATACCTAGATAAAATATATTACATTTCATTGAAAAACATGTTGATCCACCTTCTCTTTCTAAATATTCATAATTTAAGTACACAATAGTTGTTTCGCTTCAAAACATTCCTTTTCAGCCTAATGAAATGAAATTTTCACATATTAAAAGTGTGATTACCTTTAGATCTAGAAAAATAAAGTAACGAACTAAATAATATAGTTTCCAAGAAACAACTTACTTCGTTATGTTTTCCCATGTCTCCTCTATGAACTTCTTTGCATATTCAGGATCATCACACACTAAAATGTTATCAAATAATGTTCTTGATTTAGCCTGTAATTGAAACCAAGTAACATTTATTATATGAAAATTGTTCATGTAAATGACTGAACACAAGGAAAATTGATCTATCACATACCTGCCATAACTCAATTCCTAAGTATTTTAGATTGGTGTAAACATAGAGTTCTAAATCATCCCTGAAATATGCTTACAGTGTATCCTAAATCATAGTTAGTTAATGAATATGAAAGAATACATGATCTTGAAATGTATATCAGAGACTCAATATAGAAAACTCCAAATTTGATTGAAACCTACATCCTGTATAGATCAATGACAAAGAGAGTGAGATACACATCACAAATATTACATGATCATTCTTATCATCCTCTTCTTCCATCTCTTCATTATCATCTTGTAAAAAAAATACATGAAACAACAATTCATGTTACACTCTAATACAAACATCAAAAACCAGCTTGACATTTATACTCTTGACCCACACAATCAACATAGTTTTCTTATAAAGGTAACTCCACATATGGTGGCTTGATAATTGAAAATCAAGAAAATGGTTTCAAAAATTACAGTTTTATTGTCATCCTCAGAATCCCTAGTTTCCTCCTGAGTATGTTTAAAGGAAACAATCAATGCAATGAAATCAAATGAACTATACCATTAGTTGAGTAAATGATTCAAGTTTTTTACTACGAGGAGGAAAAGATTTCACCTTCTACAATGTAAGAAAACATCTTATGCAACATTCAGAAAAATTACCAAGATAAAATATATTATACTTCATTGCAAAACATGTTGATCCACCTTATCTTTCTAAATATTCATAATTTAAGTACACAATAGACTAACCTCATCTTCCTTTTTTCGTTTCACTTCAAAAGCTTCATTTTCTGCTCGATGAAATGCAATTTTCACATATTAAAGTGTGATGACCTTCGAACCTAGAAAAATAAAGTAAAGAACTAAATAATATAATTTTCAAGAAACAAATTACATCATTGTGTTTTCCACATGTCTCCTTTTCCAACTTCTCCGCATATTCAGGATAATCACACACTAAAATGTTATCGAATAATGTTCATGATTTAACCTGTAATTGAAACCAAGTAACATTTATTATATGAAAATAGTTTATGTAAATCACTGAACACAGGGAAAACTGATCATCACATACCTTCCATAACTCAATTCCTAAGTATTTTAGATTGGGGTAAACATAGAGTTCTGGATCATCCTTGAAATATGCCTACAGTGTATCCCAAACCATAGATAGTGAATGAATATTAAAAAATAAACGAGCTTGAAATGTATATCAGAGACCCAGTATAAAAAAATCCTTCAAATTTGATTGAAACCTACATCCTACATAGATCAAGAACAAAGAGAGTTAGATACACATCATAAATCTTACATGATCATCTGTATCCTCCTCTTCTTTAAAGAATCCCTGAAAATTAGAGCTCCATTGGAAATGTACATTAATTGCAAAGGAATAACTATATTTAACAACAAAATTAAGTACAATTAGACATTGAAATCCATATGACATCTTAAATCTCCTTCAACCAGAAACATGGCTTCAAAATAAAAGTAATCCTAGGAGATCACTAATGAAGGCAACTGCAACGAATCTATCTAGAAAGGATAAACATAAAGTCATAATTGATTATGATAGTTTCATGAATATGGTCTTTGTAGAGATGGTAGAGATATTGGGGTTAGCATGAAAAAAAAACCCTTAGACCCCAATCATATAGGTTGTTTTGGTTCCATAATGTTATGTAGTGATGGTCCCAATCAATGCAAATCATTTTTAACATTGGTGAAGGTAAAGATGAGAATTTGTGCAACGTCATTTCCATGTATGCTTTCTATTTGTTGTTGGGGAGACTAATCCAATAATAAAGTTACAACAATCAAAGCTGGAGAGATAAATTAGGTTTTTGAGAATCAACCAACATTGTAGACGATTGTTGAGTTGGAGAATTTGACTTCTGAAATCTCACATTCAAATAAGGTGTCAGAGGTACTTCTTCATGTCCACAATTCCCACAATGTACTGCTTCATAAATCACCATTGTATCACAATTGCTGCCAATGTGGGAATAAAAACACATATTTGCAGTCAGAGAACTTACTATTGTCCCTGTGCAACTTTGACACTTGAGCTAAATCTGAGAATGAACATGAAGTTTATGGTCCCATGATGTATCTATTTAGGTAAGTGGTGAATGCTTCCACAGCTTCACCCGAGTGCATATGCTCATCCTGTATCAATAGACAAGCGTCTCCATTTCAGGAAACCAATTTGCAAATGAAAATTGAGCAACTAAAACTAAAATGTAGTATATACTTCAAACATTCACAAAAGTATTCAAATAGAAATATATGGGAAAACTAATTTCATAAAACATAATGTTAAATATTTCCTTATTTGTGTGCCCATTATAACAACTACCATAAATTTCTTCAAATAGAAATATATGGGATTGATTTCAAGATTTCCATAGAAAAGGATGCCACCTATATGAAAGAGTCCTAGTTTCCTTTAATGCATATATTCCTTTACTAAGGGACAATTTTCAACTAGGTTGGCATGATTTTGAGCAATTTGACTATTGTAATTCAAAATGCTCATGGAATCCCAACTGGTCATAACTCTATATTTTGCATGGACCCTTGATGGATGTTATTTGTGTTGTAAATTCCTTTTCCAAGTTTGGGTTATATTTATAACCATCCTCCCAGATAAGAACGCCATTTTCATTAAATTTGGATATATTAGGCAAAATTTGGACTAAAAAAGTGTGAATTTAGACTTTGAAAGTGTCAATATCAACCTTTCTAAAGTGAAAAATTAGGTTCTGAAAGTGGCAATATTGGCTTTGAAAAATGTCTTTTTTGACTACTTATGAACCCTAAAATTGCTTTTTTATTATTATGAAACTATGAATTTCAATTCACAAATTTTGATTTGAAAAGTGTGAATTTCAAATAAAAAAATGCAAATTTTGATTTGAAAAGTGTAATTTTCATTTGGAAATGTGCAATCTTTTAAGCTGAAAAGTGCAATGTCTATAATATTTCGTCCTTGTTTGAATGGAAATTTTATCAGTTCTTTTTTATTTTTTTATACAGTATCAAGAATATCTAGCTTTTTACATATATAATTTTAGTAGTTTCCAAATGAGGCAGGAATTCTTTGCGTAATATGTATAGGCACAACTTACTTACATAGTAGTAACCAACAAACAGTGTATTCTGCATCACAATAGTAATTTTCCTCAAATTCCTAGAGGCTCATGGACATTCCAGACGCTCGATGTTTGCTCACCCAACCAGGTTGATAGACACACTAGAAGGTTTCTAACAAAATATATATTTGTTGGGATAATATCCCATCAAATGATATCCATATGAACATCCATCCCACTCTCAACACTATGCCCCATCGGTTCTTGTTGTTCCTTAACTGCTGCAAGGCCCTTCTCGTTTATTCTAATTTTTCCCCTGTCCATGCTATCCTTGGTGACGATGCCCATATGATTCTATTCATCATATTTTCTTTTGGACCAACAACCCATTGTTTCTTTCTATTTAAGCAGTTTTTGTACAAGACCTTCAGATCCTTCGATGCTCCTGTTGGATTCCACCATTGGACCTCTACTTTGTAAGACCCAAGAGTACTAGCATCTGAATCCTGATAAATATTACGAATCACCCTACCCAACCATATTGCACAATTTGTATCTGGTGATTTCACAATGACCATTTGGCCTTTTACAACATCCTCTCTTGGAATGAAGTCATATCTAGGCTTGTTGCATACTGGTCCAACATAGAAATCCTGCAAAGCAGGGACATTTTCCTTCAAATAAGCATCCATAATTTCATGTTCATATATTGTAGGTTCACTACTATGAATATCATGGCTTGTCGATGGCCAAAATCTAGTTGCTGGCTAATCAACACTTTTGAAGGGACTGTCCAAAGCTTTATATACATCCTCCCAATAAATTAACTTGGGACGCCAAAATTGTTCACCTCCCTTCTCAATCCATTGATTCTAGAATGAAATATAGGTTTCTATTCCTTTTTTTATTTTTTCAATGTTTGAAGGTCTTTTTGATTGCAGATTTAATAACCTAGGATGCCCCACCGACAAGTCTTCACTACCATATGGAAATGAACACCATAGATGAATAGGAGACGACCAAGATTCATCCCACAGTGATGCCCTCCATTGCATGAATGGAATGTTATCTATGAGCTAAAATTTAAAAAACTCTCATTTCTTGATATCGATGATTTTGGCATTTCCATCCAAAAGGTGGGGTTTAACAAAAATCTTAAAATCATAAAGTTCATCAATTAGATAAGGAACATAGAAATTTTTATCTTCACATGTCCTATACGTATCCATAATTTCCAAGAGTGAAAAATATATCCTTGCACATTAGCTTTACTGATAACCTTCTATAATTTCCATCTATGTCTTCATGGGTGTGTCCAACCGGGAGGAATCCAACTTCAACTATCTCAAACACTCTCCTTGCTGTTAAAGGAGATACAAATGCAAATACAAATTGGTTTTTGTTATCACCTGAACAATTATCCATTTGCAACAACAATATGGGTGGTAGTTTTCTATCTATCATGCATTGATTAGTACCATCAACACACAATATATCATGTTGCATTGTATCTTGTCTGTATATAACACACTTTTCATATGACTGATTGAAATAGAGAATCATGCAATTGGTGCTTAGATGTTCCACCTTTGTAGAGAAAATCACCATATTTATCAACCACTGGTTCTTCATGACTCTTCAAGCATTTATCCAGGGATGTCACAGTGAAATTCGATCCCATCTCGGAAAATGAGAGGATGAAATGAAAAAAAAACCCTAGTCTTGTGCCCATGAGTCCACATTTCAGTCAATGATATGGGAATATTCATAACATTACTAAAATATTTTTCCTTCTTACCCATCCTTGGAATGGAAGTCTTTGACTTATCCATTTTTTCATGAACAATACTCAGAAACTTCTTTGGATTTTTTTGTGAAGCTAATCTATGAGAATAATATACTTGGCGACAACTTGCGATATATTTATTATGAGTTGCATGATTTCCTCACAACCTTTCCACCTCAGCTGGATCAATGGTCCCCTTAATCCTATCATGTACTGTAATGCACTCATTACACCTTGCAAAGGAGTTTGATTTATAAATTTTACATCTCTAAAATATTCTCTCATCACCTTGCTAAAGGATGATTGTGATATTGGAGGCAAACCAATACTTTCAATTTCTTCATTTTCAATTTTTCGTATCAAACCATGGGACATATTAGATGGAAATAATTTCAAGGTTGTCCTTGTTCCATATTCACAGATTAATCGTGTAATATGTGTATATTTGTTTGAATTCTCTTCCACAATTTTATTAATCATAGCTACCAGTGCAACTGTGTTTGCCCTAGATTTTTCCAAGCCACTGTTACCATGCACAACTCTCACATCACCATTCAAGAACATGCTTTTATAATTGTATAAAGTGCTCCTTTTTATCCCATGGAATTAATACCATGCATTCTGACAGATGTCTATTGTGTCTAATCCCATTGTAAACATGCTTATTTTTCTGTCATCTCCTTCTTTGGCCACAAGAGCATTTGATCCCATAGAATTTATAACATAATGTATTCTTGAATTTCCATTCATACTATGAAATTTATTCACACATTCAACTATCGATTGAAGTGAAATTTTTGATATACAAAGATTTGAGCAACAATGCACCCTGATCAATTCCAGGCCTGTAAGGTACTGAGCTTGAATTTATTTCAGAAATTTTAGTTCCAGCTTGCCGCTTTACAGACATGTATGGCATTTTTCCATTACCTTTAACATCTGTATATTCACAATGGGGAGTACTTGGAAGGACCATCTGTAAAAAAAATTATTCAAAAATATTCCAAATGTTGACCATGTCTTCGTTTGTGTTCTTTTTTAGTATAACATCCAAATGAACATCATTGAGGTCAAGCAAATTATGTGAAGGCCATCTTACAAGAGAGCCTTCAAATACACCACAATCCTCACAATTGCAGAAAAATCTATCAACTAAAATACCAAACTCACCAACATCTAGTGGTTTGAATTGTACATTGTCTCCTTCAAAAACACTTGACACTATTCCCCGAGCAACATAATGTGGCTTTAAAGAACATTGATGTATCAAATTAAATTTCTCTCCCACAAAATTGATATTGTGATTTTGTCTTAATACTTTCAAAGTAGTTTTAGAATGATTATTTTTGAAATTGATTTCAATGGAAATAAATGTTTCTATATTAAAATCTATGATTATTTTAATCAACCATACAACAAAACCTCCATTGCTTAACCATGGAAAAAATGCAACACAAGAAAACACCACTTCATCCACCAGAATACCAAAGGAGTCACCCAAAAAAACTCCCCCCCCAAAATCAGTCCCACTCACATTTGTTACAAAACCTATGGAAATGCAATCCTTGCATTCTGAACACTTATGTAACAACTTAAATTTTCTCATAATAAAAGAAGATATATTCTCAGTTTTTATGGTATGTTTTACACTTATCCAAGTATAAGTTGGTATATCATTGACCTCATTATCGTGAAGAGAATATCCAATGTGGTTAACGATCTCAGTTGCAAGCCATTGAATATAACCACCAACTTCCTCTGACAATGTATCTGCACCTTATGATGGAGGGAAATTGAATACCTGCATTTAAAGTCTTGTAATGTTTACAATGATACATCCATCATGAATGTTGATATTATGCAATATTTTTCTTTCTGGAAAAGAGAATCCTTCATTAAATTTCAATCCATTCAAAAGGAGGTCCACACATTCTTGAGAACCAAAATCTATTTCAGAAGCGATTTCTGAAATATAAAATAATAGGACACATTATTGAGAACCAAAATCCATTTCAGAAACGATTTATGAAATATAAAATAACATGAGCACATTAAAAATAATATTTATTTTAAATAAAGAATAATTTTTTCCACTAGTATATAATATCAAATAAGTCAACGCTCTACAGTTTAATAGAGTTATTGTATGCTATCATTCTCCATAAGACGATAAATTATAAAATGTTCCTCACTGTGAAGAAAAGGTTCAGAGTTCTAGTAACAACAATCTCATGTATATTTACGATGCTATTGTTTTTTAGAAGGAATCAATTTCAGAAGGAGTGGAAGATCCTTCCTAATTGGATACAATGTAATCGTTGCTTAGAATAAATCCATGAGCTAAGGAGGTGCCGCTGAATGCTCAAAAGGTAATCTGTCGTTTTCATTAGAAGGCACTCAAAGCGATGATGGATGAATAAGTGACTAATTGTTTGAGGAAGGAGCGGGTGTTCCTTTTTAAAAGGATCCCTTGGACCATAGAGGTTGGAAATATTTATCGAGATAATATATTATTAGTAAGATTTAAATATTATACATTAATTTTCTTTATGTGTTTGAATTACAAATTATATTAGGCGGAATCAATAAAGGACAAGTGTCCTTAGCCGTCTAACACGCAAATATCTGAATGGAGTGCATGAGCTTTGAGTCTCTTTCTTCTGGCCATCTACTTTCCCAAACCCCAAATTGGAAACCCTTGAGAAAGGATCGACCGCTCTTTCTGAGATCAAAATCTTTTCTAAAAGGGTCCATACATATAAGGATCAACCGTTTCTTTTCCATCCTGTCCTCGTTCTCCTTGCAGGGGTCAAAGCTGTTTAAACGATTTACATCTTCACATAAATCATATATGTTATTAAGAATTACCAAAACTCCACAATTGACCTACTTTTTGTTTAACAGAAACAGGGTAATTAAGTTTGTATTCAAAAGGCCGTGCACAACCATTTATTACAAAAAGGAGAGCTTGGGAGCAGAAATAGATTTCCCAGTCTAGCTATTTAATAGTTTCTGATTTTCTACCTAGTATTTGTAACTAAAAGGGAGGGATAAACCCTTACAAATTGGAAATTTAACAAGATCCAAAAAAAGATTCAAACTTTCCAAAATAGAGGTAACAACTCATTGAAGTAGGGAGCTCTTCTAAAATTTTTTTTACTATTGAATAGAGGTTTCCTCGGCAATTCTCATGTCCAAAGAGGGGGATTCCTGGTAGTGGTTTCACTATTACATCTTGGCCATCTTCAAAATATCATCTTTTATAATATCCACTATCCTCATCAGTTCAATCAAATTGCATTCCAAATCATCAATTCTCGAGTCCTGACAGGTTAACTGTTGAGAGATACATCTCATGCCATCGGCTAACTCTCAGTGTGCTTTGATACCCAAGCAGACTGCCTCATGAACCTTTCACAGGTGTTGTTTGAAGTCTTCAATACTAGAATTTAGGAACGCCATTCCATTTGCAAGGCTTGCCATTGAACTGAGAGCATAGGTATGAGAAGGGGCTGAACCATCCTATTGCCTTGACAAAATATGGAAAAAGATGAAGGAATGGACTCTAAGATGAGAGGATGGGATAAAATGTCCTGACGAACAATGAAGGAGACATTTTCAAAGCTGTAAAGAAAATCAGTAGAAAAAAGGTTCGCTGAGAGGTTTGAATTGCTTGGAGCGTTCGAAATACTTCCAGCATTAGGGCCACTTAAAAAGGGAACAAGAGCCTCATTAAATGTAGGAGCGTGGATACCGCTAATGAAAGGAAGTGCACCGCTAAAAAATTCAAAAAGAGACTCATTAAATGTAGGAGCATGGATATTTCCTATGAAGGGACTCTCTTTTTCCTCAATTTCTATTTTCAACACCCCAAATAACACATATTGAGGGAAGAGCGATCACCTCTTGCTCTGAAAAAATTTCCACTTGCAGGAAAACTGTTTAAAGCAAAGTTCCTATCAAATTTGCGATTAAGGTAATATCTACTTTCCTCACCCTGTAAAAATAAACCCTAGAGGAAGGATCAGACGCTCTTTCTCCCCAGCATATACTTTCATTATCCCAAAATATAACAACATGAGGAAAGAACGACCTCTCTTTCTCTGAAAAAAATTCCACTTTCCATAAAACTATTTCAAGAAAAGTTCCTACGAAATTTATGTTTAATGTGCTGATATCTAATTTCCCCCTCCCATAAAAAAGAATATCTAGATAAATGAACGAATGCTCTTTCTCCTCACCACATTCTTTCAAAATCCTAAAATAGAACAACTTGAAGAAAGAGTGGCCGCTCTTTCTCTGAGAATTTTTCCACTTGCTAGCAAACTGTCCAAAGCAATGTTCCTATGAAATTTGTGTTTAGAGTGCCAATATCTACTTTCCCCACTCCTAAAAACATACCTGAAGGAAGGAGCGGACGCTCTTTCTACTCAACATCTACTTCCAACACCCCAAAATAAAACAACTTGAGGAAAGAGTGGCCACTCTTTCTCTGAGAAAAATTCCACTTTTAAGAAAATTGTTTAAGGGAAAAATCCTACAAAATTTGTGCTTAGGTTGCCAATATCTGCTTTCACTACCCCTTAAAAAGAGCGCATGGATAAATGAGAGGATGGTCTTTCTCCTCATTATATACTTTCAACTCCCCCAAATAGAGCAACTAGAGGAAAGAGTGGCCGCTCCTTCTCTGAAAACATTTCCATCTTCCAGAAAACTATTTGAAGCAAAGTTCGTATGCAAATTGTATTTAAAGTGTCGTTGTCTACTTTTCCCACTTTTAAAAAAGAACCCCTGAGGGAAGGAGAAGACGCTCTTTCTCCTTAGCATCTACTTCCAACACCCCAACATAGAACAATTTGATGAAAGAGCGTTCTCTCTTTCTCTGAGAAAATTCTTGGAAAAATGAATACGAGCTGATGTATTTCAAATCCCAGCCTGACTCAGCTAGAGTCTAGAGAAACACAGAGATATCAGATGTAACAAATAAAATATAAGATAATATGAATAATATATATAATAATAAAAATAATAAAATAAAACATAGTATTAATTGTATTTAACTAAGAGACATAACCTTTGGTGAATAGTCACCATATAAGCCCTATATATGCGGCTACATCCTCATTGTAAATCATCATTATTTATCTTATCAATTATATATTCGATTATTTGATCATTTATGGATCCTTTGTATTATTTGCATTGGTTATTTGTATAAGAAATGATTTTATCATTTCAATTGGTATCAAAGCTGCGTTGTTGATCCACGCTTGTAGCCACCATTTTTGGGTTTCCCTAAAATCTAGGACCTTGTCCAAAAATCAAGCCCTTGGTCCAAAGAAATAAAAAAAAAAAGAAAAAAAAAGGCAAAAGTAAAATAAAAGAGAATGAAGAAAAGTAAAAACAAAGAAGTAAAAAGAAAACAGACTCTAGAAAGAAAAAGAAAAGAAAAAACAAAGAAGTAAAAGAAGAAGTATAAAGAAAAGAGAATATAGAAAGAAAAATAAATAAAATAAGTAAAAAGAAAAGATAAGTAAAATAAGTAAAAAGAAATGAAAAAGTAAAAACAAAGAAGGACATGGTTTATTTTCTAACTATATTGAAAGCATTTATGAAAATAATATACTCAAAAGTTATAAGAGAGAATTTAACTTGGGTGGGGAAGGTAACATTCATTCCTCCCAACCACCCAATCCATACCATTTTTATTATCCTTCAACTCCAAAAACAATATTTATATTATTATTATCATTAATAATTATTATGATCATAATAATTATTATATTATATTCATTAATAATATTATAATTATCGAATTTTAATAATAATTATTATTATTTGGAAAAAAAATGGAGTCTCAAGGTGACAAAAGAGGAATATTCCAGAAGACCTACTCAAAGTAGCCGTTCACATACTAAAACTTGAAGGGATTATTCAAAGAAATCCTATTAGCATCGCTATTTTCCCAACCATCGAGGAAAATCACATTAACGTCAGCTTGGCAAATCAATTATTCATCCCAGAACTAAGTATAATCAAAAAGAAAGATAAATATGGTGGGAAGCAACATGCAATTAGGGACTTAGAACTGACAATTGATGAATATAAGTTCACATCCCAATTCAATGTTACGACTATTTATCTAAATGAAGTCGACATCATTTTGGGTTCACCCTAGATGGAAACATTAGGGGTATTCATCTTCAATATGAATATCAAAAGTTATGCTTTACACTTAGAAGTTCGTATCAACATGTTTCATCAGCTACAACGTCACAAGGAACGATGCAGCAACATTATAATGCTTTGAGGACAAATCCTTTCTAAGAGAGAGGCAATGTAACAAATAAAATATTAAAATAATATGAATAATATATATAATAATAATAAAATAAAACAAAACATAATGTTAATTATATTTAACTAAGAGACATAACCTTTGGTGGATAGTCACCATATAAGCCCTATATATGCAGCTACATCCTCGTTGTAAATCATCATTATTTATCTTATCAATTATAAATTCGATTACTTGACCATTTATGGATCCTTTGTATTATTTACATTGGTTATTTGTATAAGAAATTATTTTATCGTTTCATCGGACAAACTATCAGCAGGATTCGTCCATACTTCATTGTATTTACTCAGCCGTGTTTGTATTCTTCAAGTCAAATTTAATAGGTAGAAATTAATTACAATCTTTAATGTAAATCAGCAGCTTCCACATGAAGCGAAGTCAAGTCTGTGTATATGTAGCAGAAGAAGATATGAAAAAATAGGGAGGAAGGAGAAGAGAAAAGAGTTGAAAAAAAAGTAAGAGAGAAAGGATATGAAGAAAATGTCTCTGATGTGTTTGTGAGCTCAAGCTCATAGCCGTGACATGGATTAAGAGCCCAAGCTCTGTAAAAGGTAAAAGATCGAAGTAAATTCCATCTCTGTGTATTTCGGCGAATTTGCCCTATTTTAACACGGTAATATATAAGTCTATAGTTTTGTGTATTCATTTTCAAGAATGTTGAATATTGCATGCCGCGCATCCTCTCCAGATTTACTTGTGTGAATGTTGTTTACAATTACGGTTTGTAAAAGAAATCAAGATTTCCCAAATATTTCACAATGGAAAAAGTTATGTTTTAATGTGGAATAACTTCAACGTAAGTTTTATTTAATGTTTTGGTTATTTGATATAGTGGGTTTGTCTTAACACTATTTCATCGAAGTTCATCTTAAGTTACTAAGCCGTGAAAAGTGATTTTTATGTCTTAGTAAATTTTTTTTAATATAAATCTTGTTTAAGAGTGGGCTCGTTGAAGTTGAATCTCGACGAAGTCAAGATTCCATGAAGTAAAGTGCTCCGTGAAGTTAAGAATTCCGCAAAGTAAAAAGTGCTCCACAAAGTTAAGAAGTCCGCAAAGTAAAAAGTGCTCCACGATATTAAGAAGTCTGTGAAGTAAAAAGTGCTCCACGAAGTTAAGAAGTCCGCGAAGTAAAAAAGAGTGCTCCGCGAAGTTAAGAGGTCCGCGAAGTAAAAAGAGCTTCATGAAGTTAAGAAGTTTGCGAAGTAAAAAGTGCTCCACGAAGTTAAGAAGACCGCGAAGTAAAAAGTGCTCTACAAAGTTAAGAAGTCCGTGAAGTAAAATAGTGCTCCGCGAAGTTAAGAGGTCCACGAAGTAAAGTGTTCGTCAAAGTGAAGTTTACATCCCACGAAGTGAAGTCCTTGGCGAAGTAAAAAAATTGGGTTTTCCTATTGTTGTCTATCGAAGTCCCAAAGAAAAAAGGAAAATTAATATTTACTGCGTAGTTCTTTTTTTGTCTTTGCAGTGTTTCCCTTGATCTGGTATTAGAGCTCGGTTTATGGTAAGGGTAAGTTCAAATTAATGTCGCACTTGGAAATAATATTCAAGTCATTATTTTGGGTAAGGGTACTGTTGATATTCTAACCAAACAAGAGGAGAAGAAAACTATGCCTGATATTTATTATGTTCAAGGTTTGAAGCATAATTTGATGAGAATTGGACAACTATGAGAAAAAGGTTACAAAGTTTATATGACAGGAAAGCATTGTCTGATTAAGGACATATATCCAAGCAATCGCTTGTTTCCCTTGAGGATAACACCAAACATAAAGAGTAAAAACAACTCAATTTGTTCATGGAAGTCAAAATGGAAACTCAAGAGCTACATTCAAGGCAGAAAGTAAAGAAGAATACAATCACTGCGATAAGAAATACAAGCAACTTTTCAATTAGAAATACGGGATGAATCCTGGTTGTGGCACTTCAGATTTGGACATCTGAATTTTGGTAGGATGAAGATACTGTACATGAAGAATAAGGTGAAAGGATTTCCATTCATTGAAAATCTAGAGAGAATTTGTGAAGGTTGCATTTTTGAAAAACAACACAGAGAAACTTTTCAAGTCGGAAAGTCATATAGAGATCGCACTATGATATTTGTGGACCACTTGAAATTGTGCACTATGATATTTGTGAACCAATGCAAACACCGTCCAAAGGAGGATGCACTTAATTTCTCACGTTTATTGATGATTTCACAAGAAAAACCTGGACATGTTTTCTAAAACATAAATTTGATGCATTTGGATGCTTTCGACAGTTCAAGGCACTTGTGGAGAAGAAAAGTGGTTACAACATCAATATCTTAAGGAAAAATAGAGGTGGTGAGTATGTTTCAAATGATTTATTAAAATTTTGTAAAAATCATGGCATACACAGGAAATTCACTATGTGGTATACACTGCAGCAGAATGGTGTCACAGAGAGAAAGAACAAAACCATTATGGATATGGCATGCAGTATGTTGGAAACCATGCATTTGTCAAATGAATACTAGGATGAGGCTGTGGAAACTTCTATATACATCATGAATCGATTTCCAATGAAGAGTGTGAAGAACAATGTTCCTCGGGAAGCCTAGACAAGTATGAAACATAGTGTTTCACATTTAAAATTTTTTGGTTGTGTCGCTTACGCACATGTTCCAGATGTCCCAAATATTTCATAGTGGTAAAATTTATGTTTTAACTCGGAATATATTCGACGTAAGTTTCATTTAATGTTTTGGTTATTTGATATAGTGGGCTTGTATTAACACTATTGCGTCAAAGTTCATCTTAAGTTACTAAGCCATGAAAAGTGATTTTTATGTCTCGGCAAGAAAGATTTTAATATAAAGCTTGTTTAAGTGTGGGTTCATCGAAGTTGAATCCCGACGAAGTCAAGAGTCCGTGAAGTAAAGTGCTCTACAAATTTAAGAATTCCGCTAAGTAAAAAGTACTCCGTGAAGTTAAGAATTCCTCTAAGTAAAAATTGAGCTAAGAAGTTAAGAAGTCCATGAAGTAAAAAGTGCTCTGCGAAGTTAAGAAGTCCGCGAAGTAAAAAGAGTTCTCCGCGAAGTTAAGAGGTCCATGATGTAAATTTCTCGTCGAAGTGAAGTTTACCTCTCGCAAAATGAAGTCCTTCGAGAATTAAAAAATTTGGGGTTTCCTATTGTATGTCCGTCGAAGTCCCAAAGCAAAAAGGAAAATATATATTTACTGCGTGGTTCTTCTTTTGTCTTCACAGTGTTTCCATTGAAAAATTGTCGCTCACCAGCAAACTCTTTGATGGAAAATTACTATGAGTTTTGTTGTTGAAATGATGATATCTACATTCCCCACCACAAAATAGAACTGCTAGAGGAAGGAGTGGACTCTCTTTCTCCTCAGTATCTATTTTCAACACCCCAAAATAGCACATATTGAGGAAAGAGCGATCACCTCTTGCTCTAAGAAAATTTCTACTTGCATGCAAACTATTTAAAGAAAAGTTCCTATCAAATTTGTGATTAAGGTACTATCTAATTTCCTAACCACGTAAAAAGAACACCTATAGGAAGGAGCGAACGCTCTTTATCCCCAGCATATACTTTCATTAGCCTAAAATGGAACAACATGAGGAAATGACAACCTCTCTTTCTTTGAGAAAATTTCTACTTTCTAGCAAATTGTTTCAAGAAAATTTCCTAGGAAATTTATGTTTAATGTGTCGATATATACTTTCCACACCCATAAAAAAGAACACTTGGAGAAAGGAATGAACGCTCTTTCTCCTCACCAGATTCTTTCAAAACCAAAAAAAAGAACAACTTGAAGAAAGAGAAGCCGCTCTTTCTCTAAGAATATTTCCACTATCCAACAAACTATGCGAAGCAATGTTCCTATGAAATTTGTGTTTAGAGTGTCGATATCTACTTTCCCCACTCCTAAAAAATACCTAGAGGAAGGAACAGAATTTCTTTATCTTCATCTACTTCCAACACCCCAAAATATAACAACTTGAGGAAAGAGTGGCCACTCTTTCTATGAGAAAATTTCCACTTTCAAGCAAACTATTTAAGAGTAAAATCCTACAAAATTTTTGCTTAGGGTGTTGATATCTTCTTTCCCTAACCCTTAAAAACAGCACCAGGAGAAAGGAGTGGATGCTCTGTATCCTCATCATATACTTTCAACTCCCAAAAATAGAGCAACTTGAGGAAAGAGTGGTCGCTCTTTCTCTGAAAACATTTCCACCTGCCAGAAAACTATTTGAAGCAAAGTTTGTATGAAAATTGTGTTTAAAGTGCCGATGTCTAATTTTCCCACTTTTAAAAAAGAACTGGTAAGGGAAGGATCAGACTCACTTTCTATTGGATGCGGCCCAAGAAGAGGAAGTTATGAAGAAAATTTACATTAGGCAAGTCCTGACATTGACCATTTTTGGGAGAAAATCGACGCCACAAATCCCAGATAGAGGGTATGGAGCGAAGTATAGTCAAAAGGAAAGGACCTGTTTCCTTAGTAAAGACAAAGTACTAAGGACAACGAGAGGTGGTTATCGCAGTTAAGGGTTGAGCGACGACCTGACTGCTACAGGAGTAGGAAGTTATGAAGCAAATTGGTGTAAAGGACATGCCACTACAAAAGCGACAGGTGCACTGACATATAAAGTGTTAAATTCAGAGGAAGTGACACCAAAGGGACATCGAAGTTAAAGCATAGCGTGGTCTATAAGAGAACCAGAGGGGATTTTGGGTTTTGGGTACTATGGGAGTTGGACCATAGTTATTGTAAAATGTGACCCTCGTGCACATATATATCTAAGGGTAGTTTTGTATGAGGAAGGGTTGGATTTGGGTTAGTGTTACCGGTTGGATTAAGTGTAATAGAAGAGCAGAGATGAAGAGAGAGAATAGACTCTACAGCTAAGTGCATGTAGATCTGATTGTAGAGAAGATTCTGCAGCTGAGTGCACAAACTGGAACTGTTACCCTTCGAAGTCAATATAAGAACAATTCCTATGGACGTAGCTCCCTCCTGGGGTGTGAACCACGTAAATATATGTGTCTATGTATCTGAGCTTATGTTGTGCTTTGTATGTAGGTTTATGATGTTCTTATTTATTTTCTCTCATGTATATGTTAATGGTAGTTTCATTCTAAGTAAATGGAATACATATGTATGAATTTTATGCAGGAACACTTAGAATGATGAATGTGTAGCTAACTGGTTAATACGGTAGATATTCAACGTAGTTCTGTATACTGTTTGGAAGCTGTGAAGTGCGAACTCAATTGTTCACCATATTTTGCTATCAATGTTAGAGAGGGTTCCTAGAGAGGTTGTTAACCACATCTGCACATCACCATAGTTACATAAGCTTGATTCTCCAACCCCCCATATTTGCTTCAGGTGAGACTTCAGCCTGTTCGTAGGTTGATGCTGAAAGGGCCAATGAAAAGGGGTTTTGTTGTTGCTGCGCTAAAATCAGCGAACCCGGGTCACAAGAATCATACCAACACTTTATCCTCAGCATCTACTTCCAACATCCCAACATAGAACAATTTGATGAAAGAGCGTTCTCTCTTTCTCTAAGAAAATTTCCACTCACCAGCAAACTCTTTGAAGCAAAATTACTATGAATTTTTTTGTTAAAACGCTGATATCTACATTCTCCACCCCAAAATAGAACCCATGGAGGAAGGAGCAGATGCTCTTTCTCCTCGGTATCTATTTTCAACACCCCAAAATAGCACATATTGAGGAAAGAGTGGTCTCCTCCTGATCTGGGAAAATTTCCACTTGTAGGAAAATTGTTTAAAGCAAAGTCCCTATCAAATTTGTGATTAAGGTACTATGTAATTTCCTCACCCATCTAATTTCACCACCCCTTAAAAATAATCCATGGAGGAAGGAGAAAACGCTATTTCTCCCCAACATATACTTCCATTATCCCAAAATAGAACAACATGAGGAAAGAACAACCTCTCTTTCAATGAGAAAATTTCCACTTTCCAACAAGCTATTTCAAGCAAAGTTCCTAGGAAATTGATGTTTAATTTTCTGATATGTACTTTCCCCACCCATAAAAAGAATGCCTGTATAAATGAACGAACTCTCTTTCTCCTCACCAGATTCTTTCAAAACCCAAAAATAGAACAACTTGAAGAAAGAGCGGTCGCTCTTTATCTGAGAATATTTCCACTTGCCAACAAACTGTGCGAAGCAATGTTCCTATGAAATTTGTATTTAGAGTGCTGATATCTACTTTTCCCACTCCTAAAAAAATCCTTGGAGGAAGGAGTGGATTCTCTTTCTCCTCAACATCTACTTCCAACAACCCCAAATAGAATAACTTGAGGAAAGAGTGGTTGCTCTTTCTCTGATAAAATTTCCACTTTTAAGCAAACTCTTTAAGGGAAAAATACTACGAACTTTGTGCTTAGGGTACCGATAGCTAGTTTCCCTACCCCTTAAAAAGAGCGCTTGGAGGAATGAACGGATTCTCTTTCTCCTCAGCATATACTTTCAACTCCCCAAAATAGCGCAACTTGAGGAAATTGCGACCGCTCTTTCTCTGAAAACATTTCCATTTGCCAGAAATTGTTTGAAACAAAGTTCATATGCAACTTGTGTTTAAAGTGTCGATGTCTAATTTTCCCACTTTTAAAAAATAACCCCTGAGGGAATGAGCAGACGCTCTTTATCCTTAACATCTGCTTCCAGCACACCAACATAGAACAATTTGATGAAAGAGCGTTCTCTCTTTCTTTGAAAAAAATTCCGCTCTCCAGCAAACTTTTTGAAGAAAAATTAATATGAATTTTGTTGTTAAAATGTTGATATCTACATTCCCCACCCCAAAATAGAACCCCTGGAGGAAGGAGCAGATTCTCTTTCTCCTCGGTATCTATTTTCAACAAACCAAAATAGCACATATTGAGGAAAGAGTGGTTTCCTCTTGCTCTGAGAAAATTTCCACTTACAGAAAAACAGTGTAAAGCAAAGTTCCTGTCAAATTTGTTATTAAGGTACTATATTTTTTCATCACCCCTTAAAAGTAACCCCTGGAGAAAGGAGCAGACTCTCTTTCTGCCCAACATATACTTCCATTAGCCAAAAATAAAACAACATTAGGAAAGAGTGGCCTCTCTTTCTCTGAGAAAATTTCCACTTTCCAACAAACTGTTCCAAGCAAAGTTCCCACAAAATTGATGTTTAATGTGGCTATGTCTACTTTGCACACTCCTAAAAAAGAACACCCAAAGAAAGGAACAAACGATCTTTCTCCTCACCAGAATCTTTCAAAACCCCAAAATAGAACAACTTGAAGAAAGAGCGGTCGATCTTTCTCTGAGAATTTTTCCACTTGCCAGAAAACTATGCAAAGCAATGTTCCTATGAAATTTGTGTTTAGATTTTCGATATCTAATGTCCACACTCCTAAAACAAATCCTTGGAGGAAGGATCAAACACTCTTTCTCCTCAGCATCTACTTCCAACACCCCAAAGTAGAACAACCAGAGGAAATAGCGACCTCTCTCTCTTTGAAATTTTTTTGACTTGCCAGCAAACTCTTTGAAGCAAAAGTTATATAAATTTTGTTGTTAAAATGTCGATATCTAGTTTCCGAGGGTGACATGTGGAACACTCATATTGTGACACGTGGCATATTTGATTTTTAAAATTAGTCTAAATATTGTATAAATGAATATTAAAGATATTAATGGTACCATTTCAATATAAACATATGGATTTAAGTTATATAAATTTTTGGAATATGTATCAAGGATCAAATTTGAAGGGATGAACTTAATTTCAGGTTGAAGGTTATATATTCATACCACCCTTCTAGAATAAAGGGCTTTAATTAAAAAAATTACACTTCAATTGACAATAATAAATTAACTCAACATTTCATTAAAAAAATTGCTAAATAAAATATTACTAGATATGAGTAATACATTACATATTTCCCTGCATTCACTTAAAGAAAGAGATGTGTAAAAATTCCATACAACTCATCTTAATAAGGAATATCTAACAAACTGTTCAACTGAAATTGATCCTATGGACAACTATATCTCCCTTGTTGATATAACTACAAGTCCATTCAGATAACACCTATTATTTTGGTCTACTAGATGTTTTATGACTGGAAAGATCATAATTACTAGTGTTTGGGTCATGTCCTGTAGTTTAGATTATATGATGTTCTGTAAGGAGTATTGGTATGGACTCAACAATATGTGTAATTTTGGTTTATTGTTCTAGTTATACATTATTATGATAAATATCATGTTTAAGGTTAAATTTCTGAGCTACACGGCTTAGTGTTAAATTTTATGCAAAATATGTTCATCATGTTTATAAAAAAATTAATATATAAATTAGTCATGGTCCTGTATATAAAGTTGCAGGCAAAATAATAATCAACCGCATCTCATATATTCATTTATATAAGAGTTCAATAGCCTATAACTTGCGTGGAATTTGGAGTATACTGAGCCTAGAATGGGAACTGGAGTGCGGTAGCGTGCGACTAGAGTTTGGACCGAGCATGGAACCTGCATAGGGCTTGGGATGTGTCGAACGTAGATGGGACAGAGCATAAAAAGAGCCTTCTGCGTGGAACTGTTACCCGAGCTCCAACTGCCGCACCAGAGTTTTCTTGCTGTTGTGGGGGAACTGGAACCCAAACCCTTGAAAATTCTATCTCGTAACTACTACCCAGAACTACTACCAATATTTTGGTGATCAGGTAAATACGATGAGGGCTAAACAATGCCCACGAAAACTTAATGCATCATACGAAGTAATTTAAGACAAAATTCACCTTTATTACATGTTTCCTCCAGGAAAAAACAGGATCATAATGGTTAATGAAACGTCTTGTAAAAAATTATAAGAGATCAATGGTTTATATTTGAGGAGGGTTGCAATCTGTGGTGGACAGGGAATCCGCTAGGCAAAGGTGCATGTTCTATAACATTGGAAACTTTGGTGAAATGAAATTTGGTACGTGTTAAATTTAGTAATAAATCTATGGTGGATGAGCGGTGGAATAAAAGATCGATGGTTGATGTTGATTTTGCACTTTCAACTAGCGTGGAGAATGAAAAGGGTAAGCAATAGCGGAATTTTTACCACTTACCACATGTCGAGTTGAAGATCGTTCCGCTAAATGAAAAATTGTAATGGAAAAACACTTCTCCTAATCCCGAAACCACCTACATGAGATATTATAAAAGAAAAGGGGTCATGGGGAATATTTGTCACTTTGTGCCTTGTTGCTCACACAACATATCCCATTTTTTTTAATAAAAAGGGAACCCCTTAGATTTAATTTTTATATATATATATTTTGATTCTTTGCTTCGAATTGTTTATATTATTCAATGATTTCATTTTCTTATCCTCATTTTTAATAAATTATTTGACCAAGATTCCTACTTGATTTTCAAATCCCAACTTATCTTTTCCTTTGAAAAAAATTTAAAAATTTCTTAGTCGGAATTGGAAATGTCGATTTTCTTTGCTAAATTTTATGACTCTGACTTCCCAATGCCGATTGCAGAATTTGGGAATCAGGAAAAAAATTGATCACCTTATTTTAAAAATATAATATCCTAAATCCGCCATTCACCATTAGCACCATCAGGATAACCACCATTTCAGAATTTCATCGTATAAACCATCACCATATCAGCATACAATCCTTTCTCAAGGAATCAATTGGAGTGATACATGTACAATTACTCGAACAAAATCTACAGCCGCTACAGATAATATCTATGACCACCATCCCACCATACTGTGATAATTACTGTTCCCCGTCCAACTCTCTGGCCTAAATATATATAGTTTACAGATGGTTACATAACGACCCGTCGGTTCACTAACTGACGTGACTAACTGACTCGACATGTGGTGGTCAACACGATGGTTCGACATGTTCTCCGAAGTGGTCGAACGAAGGACTTAGTCAGGTGGTTGACCTAGGCTTCTCCAACATCTCCCCCACGGAAAAGATATTTCTTCATCAAAAGAAATTAGAAAATAAATGGAGCTAGATAAACAAATGAACTTCATAGTGGCTTGTCTTATAAATAAGTGTTGACAGTTGATGACTCTGAGCTGGTACCGGCTACTATCATGGTTGGAAATGGGTTGTCAATTCTGGGAGCGTGTCCATGCTGGTAGAAGAAGCTGACAACATGGTATGGTACCAAACAAATTTTGACTACTTCTACAAGCTTAACGTTGACAATAGTGGTAGCTCATGTTGTTTTAGAGAAGGAAGTGTCCAAGAAAACAGGTACATGCACCACTAATATTCTCACATTTGTTCCAATTTGTACACCAATCAGTTAGTGAAAGAAGAATGATGAAAACGTGATTGGTGGCAAGGAACATAATGGAAAATCCTAGTCTTGGGGATTCTAGAGTGCTTTAAATGCCCATATATCATGGTGTGGTGAGTATTTGTCAGGGAACTGATGTCTAAATGCTCATATATCATGAAGAGAACTGGGGAGTGACCATAACACTCAAGTATTTCTGATAAAACAACATAGTAAAGGGAACAAAGGTGGTAAAGAAGAGTGCCATGACTTACCGAAGATTTCATTTTGCTATGATATGGGGTATGGTTTAGCCTATATATAGTTGGTGGCTAGTGAATTGGTGAATAGATTGGGATGGGATGGATGTGGAACGGTAATTATCACAGTTTGGCAGGATGGTCGTCATAGATATCATCTGTAGCGACTATATATCTTGCTGGAGTAATTGTACATGTATCACTCCAATCGATTCCTTGAGAAAGGATTGTATGCTGACGTGACAGTGGTTTATACGATGAAATTATGAAATGGCGGTTATCTTGATGGTGCTAATGGTAAATGATGGCTTGTATCACTTGTGTGAAGAAAATAATCTCATCATGCTTTAGTCGACATTATGTCTTGTCATAAACAATTGATAGTGATGATGATGATTCAGTAGACATATTGTTGGTCAGCTATGTGTCGGTTCGGTCGATCATCTTTGTTTAGCATGTTGTGTCGACTGTATGGATTACCAAATTGTGTATTTTTCAAAGAAGAATGGGGACCTCTTGCACATCATATTCTCAACACCAGTGAATCTTTTAATTGGTCACATATACTATTTGTGGTAATGAGGGAAACTATTGATCACTTTATTTTAAAAATATAGTATCCCGAATCCTGTTAAATTTTGAGCATTAATTCACAATACTCTAGGATCTTTACTAAGAGAATAACATATGCAGTATATCAATGCATGACAATCACAATAAGCATGACAAGCATCATAAGAATCAAAAGCATGAGAGACAAGAGACACAGAGTTTCTGTGGGGAAAACCCTAAGGTGAAAAACCCCACAACTTCCTCAGAGATAGAGAGAGCAATGGCTCAACCAAAGTACAACCAAAATACACTGCGATAGTCTCCTAGTAGCAAATGATCCTCCTCCTCACTAGTGCGCCACTTTCTGAGTGAGAGTGAGATACTTTTCCGAGTGATCTAAATAGAGATCACCTGATCTCTATTTATACTAATCTGTTTTCCCAGTGACCTTATGGGGCCGACTTGTCTAGCTAGGTACATCCATATTATAATATATATATTTCAGGGCCGACCCCACACATGGTGGTCTAATAACCCATCAACAAGTACACACACTTGCGACACTTGTCAATCCACATGACGACACTTCCTTATAGATGAATGACACATCTCTAATAAGGGTACAGTAAATATATATAAAATACATAGATGAAATACATTCCGAAGTTACATATACATCAACACTCCCTCTTAACTAGGAAGGTATTTCTCGACACAGATCTGCTAGACAAGTCTTCTTCTCGGGATCATCGTCACTGCTGCTACTATCTCAACCAATCTCTGACTCTACTCGTCATAGGAAGTTTTACAGAGCCAGTCCTTTTTCATACTGGATGTAGGCCCGCCACCTGCAGGTCTTCATCATCACTGGCCATAATGTGGAAATCTCAGGACTTATTACGTTCGTCACAAAACCTTAAAAGAGTCTCTTGACTAGCAAGAACCCTAAAGAGCATCTGAGGCCTTTTTCATCCTGTCCAAATCTCCAGTACTTATTACATGTGACCCCACCACAAAACCTCGAAAGAGAATCCCAGGACTGATTACGAGCACAAGGCTCATCCTATCTTATCTCCTAGGGCACAAATTACATGTGGTCACCACAAAACCTCGAAAGAGCATCCCAGGACTGATTACGAACACAAGGCTCAACCTATCGGATCTCCTAGGGCACAAATTACATGTGGTCATGGAAAAACCTTGAAAGATCATCCCAGGACTGATTACGAGCACACAGCTCAACCTATCAGATCTCCCAGTGCACAAATTACATGCTATAGGACAAAACCTCGAAAGATCATCTGCCAGATATCCCAGGGCACAAATTACATGCCATAGGAAAAACCTCGAAAGACTATCTGCAGATCTCCCAGGGCACAAATTATATGTCCTCCCAAGCAAAACCTCGAAAGAGCATTTTCCAGATGTCCCAGGGTACGAATTACATGCCATAGGCAAAACCTTGAAACACCATCTGCAAATCTCCCAGGGCACAAATTACATGCTTCTCTGCACAACTTGTTCCACGACCACAGAGTATCCACCTGATACTCACCATACATCATTCTGATGTACACATGATCATCCTGATCATCATCACTGCAACATCCTGCTGCATGTCATCTAAAGCAACATCCTGAAGCTCGTCATCCATGATCATCCTGATCATACACTGCATCCACCTGATGCACACCAAGTATCTACCTGATACATATCATCATACATGATCCACCTTATCATACAGTGTATCCACCTGATACAAATACAAATACATGACACATATCATCATACATGATCCACCAGATCATACAATGTATCCACCTGATACATATATAGATACATGGTCCAAGCATCCAACATGATGCATATACAAAATACATACAAATGATCCTACTGATCATATCCAGCATCCAACATGATGCATACATACATATAAAGGATCCAACTGATCATATCCAGCATCCAACATGATGCGTACATACATACATAAAAATGATCCAACTGATCATATCCAGAATCCAACATGATGCATACATACATACATAAAAATGATCCAACTGATCATACAAAGCATCTACCATAACATCATCCTGATGCTCATCATCCAATGCTTACATCCATAGCCATGTGAAGGATCCTCCTTCCAACATGCTTGGAATGGCTTCAGCAAATGTGTCCATCACTTCTTCCTCGAAGTGTCATCAATCTAAAGAACGCCAAGCCTCTCTCTAAAGTACTCGAACTTCACCCTGGCTAGTGGCTTCATCAGCACATCTGCAATCTACTCGTCCATCGCAACATACAGGAGCTTCACAGCTCCTCTCTGCACCATATCCTTGATATAGTGATATTTGATCTCTATGTGTTTCGACCTATCATGAAACACTGGGTTCTCAGAGAGCTTCACACAACTCTGGTTATCACAGAAGATACCAGTAGCATCCAACGGGAGATCAAATAATTCAGATAGTAGCTTCCGTAGCCATACTGCCTCACAACTAGCTGAACAGGCTGCAACATGCTCTGCCTCAGCTGTACTCAGTGCTACGCAGGATTGCTTCCTGCTAAACCAAGAGATCACACCTGATCCCATACTGAAGCAGCACCCAGATGTGCTCTTCCTATCTGTAGCACTGCCAGCCCAATCTGAATCAACATAACCCTACAGGTTAAACTTTTGATTCGCCTCATACTTGATCCCATAATCCACTGTACCCTTCAGGTACCTTAGAACATGCTTTACAACAACCAGATGAACACTCCTCGGATCTATCAGGGACTGACTCAATGTGTTCACCACAAAGCAAATATCTGGTTTTGTGTTCATTAGGTACATCAAGGACCCAATCATCTGACGATACATAGAGACATCAACCAGCTCAAATGAAGCATCACATAGGTGTGGCCATGGCCTTGCAATCCATCATCCCGAATCTCTTCAGGATATCTACTATGCACTTCCCTTGACCAAGGAAGATCCCTCCTACACTCTGCCACACCTCGATACCTAGGAAATAATGCATCATTCCCAAATCTTTCATATCGAACTCAGCAGCAAGCTTCTTCTTCGTATCTGCAATTAGTCTGTCATCTCCTGTTACAAATAAGTCATCCACATACAGGAGTAGAATCGCAGGATTCCCTTCCTCAACCTTGTAGTAGAGGTTGGAATCTACTTTACTCTTGGTAAAGCCCAAACTAGATAGGAAACTATCCATCCTACCATACTAGGTTTTGGGAGCTTGTTTCAAGCCATACAAGGCTTTCTTCAATCTGCACACATATGAATACCTGTCATGTATTTCAAAACCGAGTGGCTACTCTACATATACTTCCTCTTCAACTACACCATTCAAGAAGGCAGTCTTGACATCCATCTGGTGTATTTTACATTTCATTGCTGCAGCCAGGGAAAGTATTGTTCTGATGGAAGTATACCTAGCTACAGGTGCAAAAGTTTCTTCATAATCTATTCCCTCTTTCTGAGAGAAGCCATGAGCTACGAATCTTGCTTTGTATTTCTCTACACTGCCATCTGCAGCATGCTTGATTTTGTAGATCCATTTAGAAGTCACAACAGACTTCTCTTTAGGTCTTGGTACAACATCCCAAACATCATTCTTCATTATTGATTGGTATTCCTCAACCATGGCATCCTTCCATTCTTTATTTTCCACTGCTTCTTAATAAATGGAAGGCTCTTTTTTCATAATGTCACAGAGTAAAGCAACATAGCTAGTATGTGATCTGGTTCTCTTCTTTGCTCTGTGTTCTTCTTCTGGAATGCCAAATATTTCTGCATCTTGAATGAGCTCTCTAGCCCATGCAGGTTTCCTCTTGTGAGAGTTATCCTCATAGGGTGGATCTACAGGTTCTTGCGGATCTTCATACTCATGAACAACTTCTGGAACTGCTTCAGTCATGGTAGTGTCTTGAAATCTAGTTTCCTTAGGTTCTTCATAAAATTCGATAGGTGCCTTCCTTGATTTGATGAATGCTGAGTTTTCATCAAATGTTACATCCCTGCTAACATCAATCTTCTTGAACCCTGAAAAGTATATTCTGTAAGCCTTCGAGCTTTCACTGTAACCCACAAAGATACCCTTCTTTCCTGAAGGATCTAGTTTAGTCCTCTTTTCCTTTGGAACATGAGTGTATACTGGACAACCAAATATTTTGAGATGACTGACTTCAGGTTTCTTACCAAAAAGACCTCTTCTGGTGTCTTGTTGTCCAATATCTTGTGGGGTGTTATGTTCTGCGCATATATAGCTATTCTAGTTGCTTCTGCCCATAGATGCATAGGTAGATCCTGGTCATGCAGCATTGCCCTTGCTGCTTCCATGATAGTTTTGTTCTTCCTTTCTACAACTCCGTTCTGTTGAGGATTATAAGGAGCAGTCAACTCCCTCTTAATCCCTGAATCACTACAAAGCTTCTTGAAGTCACCTGAGGTGAATTCTCCACCATTGTCGGATCTGAATGTTTTGATCTTCTTGTCAGTTTGGTTCTCCATCAAGGTTTTGAATTCCTTGAATTTATCAAACACATCATCTTTGTTCTTCAAGAAGTATACCCAAGTCTTCCTGGAGAAGTCATCAATAAATGATACATAGTAAACATACCCACTCAGAGAACTGGATGACATAGGACCACATACATCTGAGTGGATGATTTCCAGGATGTCTTTTGCCTTGCTTTCACTGCTTGGGAAAGCCTTCTTAGTGTTCTTACCTTTTGCACATCCTTTGCAAACACCTTCATGTTTGGTCTTGATTTCAGGAAGACCCTCTACAACCTTGCTTGCAATTGGAAGTGCTCTATAGTGCATATGAGCAATTCTTCTATGCTAAAGTTCACTTGGCTCCATGGATTCATGTACCCTGGCATGTTCAGGCTGTCCCTTCAATTTATACAAACCTCCCTCTTGCTCTCCAAGCACTACTGCATCATCTATGTTCTTTCCCTTTGGCCACATTAGGACTTGGCCATCCACAAATACAACCCTCATACCTTTTGCATCCAATGTAGAGATGGAGAGTAAGTTCTTCTTGAGCCCAGGTACATAAAGGACTTCTTTCATCTTCAAAGATTTTCCAGAATCTAGGTTGTAGGAGGCTTCACCACTTCCTTTGATTGGGTATTGATAATCATCCCCAAGTTTCACCTTATGGGGTGATCCATGTTCAGATAGGTTCACAAAAGATTCCTTAAACCCAGTCATGTGTTTGGAAGCTCCACTATCAATCAACCAATCATTACAACCATGAGAGATAGTACCTGTGAGAGCAGAAATTAGAACATATTCTTCTTCACTTGATGAGTCATCATCACTACCACTTTCTGCCCTAGCCTTCTTCTTTGGGGGTTCATCATCTTCGGCAGCATGAGCATGATATCTTCTTTTGTTATTCTTCTTCTTCTTATTGAAGTTGTTGGTGTTGTCTTTCTTCTTCTTGGGACAATCTAAAGCAAAGTGTCCCTTCTCATTGCAATTGAAGCATCTGAGATCTTTCTTATCTTTATGATAATGGTGGTGTGAGGATATTCTATTATGAGATGATTCCTTCTTGGACTTGCCTTTCTTGGCATGTGTTGTGAGAGCTTGATCTTCATTTCCCATCTTTTCTTCTCGGGCCACAAGCCTAGCTTCTTCTTGAGAGCATTCTTCCCGCAATCTGTTGAAGGAGATCAACTTCTTCCTTGCACAAATTCCTTGAATAAAGGAATCCCATGACCTGGGTAGGCCATTTAGAGTGGTCATCACCACTTCACCATTCTCCACCATTTCATCCACTGCTTCTAGTTGTTCCTTGATCTGGGAGACCCTTGAAAAATAAGATTGAATGCTTTCTCCATTCTGAAACTTTACTCCTTTCAATTGGTTCCGCAGGGTCATCTTTCGATTGATGTTCTTCCCCTCAAATAGCTTGGTCAAAGAGTCAAACATCTCCTTGGGTGTCTTTAGAGAAGACACATGGGGTATGAGATGGTCTTTAATGGAATCAGCAATGATTCTCTTTTCCTTAACCAAGTTCTTCTTATGCAATACCTTGGCCTCTTCATCCTCTGGGATAGGGATGTCTTCTTTTACATATGAGTCCAACTCATTCTCTTCTAGGATTAACCCAATCCTATACTTCCAAGCTCGGAAGTTATCACCTCCTTTAAACTTATCCTCAAGCTTGGTGTCGTGAGACATCTTAAAGAGTACTTCAAATGGAAATAGCAAATATTTAGGTCTTACCACTTGAAATGCTGAAAACTGGATCTGGTCCCGGATTAGGGTTTGTTAGAAAAACCCTAAAAATTCAAAATGTGAATTTCAATTTTCTAAAAGGATAGAAATATGCGCCTTGATGAGCTGATCAGCCTAGTGTATTCAGAATTTGAGATCAGCAAAGATTTGCCCTTCAGAATTGCCTTTTTGTCCTCCCGGGTTCACTAGGGAGAGCCCTGAATTAGGGTTTGAGTTTCCCGGAGATCTACTCAACCAAAAATCTTGATCCAAAGCTCTAAACTTTGATTTTTGCAAGGAGCTTACAGCTATGTCTTCAAATTTAAGAAATTCCTATTTTTGTGGAAACCCTAATTTTTAGGGCCAAATCTGAAAATGCTTGGAATTGAATTATGATTGGACATATAGATGCACCTTGATGAGTAGAGTCAATCTACTATACTGGTTTTCCAAAATCTGTGGAGAGAAACCCAATAAACAAGGAACTCAAGTTTCCATCACTACAAAATGTCTTCTTCTCAGGTTAGCTCTGATACCATGTTAAATTTTGAGCATTAATTCACGATACTCTAGGATCTTTACTGAGAGAATAACATATACAGTATATCAATGCATGACAATCACAATAAGCATGACAAGCATCACAAGAATCAAAAGCATGAGAGACAAGAGACATAGAGTTTCCGTGGGGAAAACCCTAAGGTGAAAAACCCCACAACTTCCTCAGAGATAGAGAGAGCAATGTCTCAACCAAAGTACAACCAAAATACACTGAGATAGTCTCCTAGTAGCAGATGATCCTCCTCCTCACTAGTGCGCCACTTTCTGAGTGAGAGTGAGATACTTTTCCGAGTGATCTAAATAGAGATCACCTGATCTCTATTTATACTAATCTGTTTGCCCAGTGACCTTATGGGGCTGACTTGTCTAGCTAGGTACATCCATATTATAATATATATATTTCAGGGTCGACCCCACACATGGTGGTCTAATAACCCATCGGCAAGTACACACACTTGCGACACTTGTCAATCCACATGACGACACTTCCTTATAGAGGAATGACACATCTCTAATAAGGGTACAATAAATATATATAAAATACATAGATGAAATACATTCTGAAGTTACATATACATCAACAACTCCACCATTTCCGATCACCTCTATGACCGTACCAACATTTCAACAAACCTTTCCAGTTGAAACCTTATTGAGCACAGGTGAACTGAAAATTCCATCTCTAGCTATAATTACTCTTACTCCACTAGTAATGTCTATCACATATTCTACCATTGTGACTATTGCTAAGTTGACCATACAATCCACATAGCTGGTTGTACCTATTCCTACTCATGTTGTTTCACACCCAATTCCTATAGTCACTATTTGTATTTTTTTGAAGATGCGGTAGTTTCCCTATGTGATTATTTCTGGAGTAAAATCGAAAAGGAAGTTGTTAAGAGAGGATCTAATATATCCAGGAAAGGGACAGTAGTTCAAGGTGTTGTTCCCAATCAAATAATTTGGAAAAGAGCCTCTGTAGACATCCAAAGAGAAGTTGTGGAAACAGTTGCTGCTATGGGAGCCTTTACTGGTGCAAACTTTGATTTTGTTACATGCTTAAATACAAAAATTGAGCAAAAGGAAAGTAAGCTATAGGATCTTAACAAACAAAACCTGAATTGGAACACCAATATCAAAATCAGTTGTAGGAGTTGAAGGATAAATATGATTCTCAAATTCAAGATTTGCAATCCGAGAATAAAAAGCTTAATGAACAAGTTCAGAAGACTAAAGAAGAGGCAGGAAAATTTTCTGAAAAGTTGCAAGCTATGGAGCAACAACTTAATTTATCTCAGTCACCTTTTGCTACTTCTTCATGTTTCAAGTTTACAAAAGATGAATTTAAGTATTTTTCTTTCAGAATTAATGATGATTAGAAAATTTATTGATAAGTTATTTGAAGGACTGAATCAAATTCAAGATGATTACAGTTCATTTGAGCATCTATCTGATATTTTATATGATCACATAAATAGAAGGAAGGATGCTTCTAAAGCAAATAATGATGTGTTTGATTGGAAAATATTCTTCAAAGATAAACCTGAAGGAGTTCCTATAATTGATAATATTAAGATAAGGAGAATCAAGATTTCTCTGCAATCTTGGGAAAATGTTTATGATCTGGTTGAATACGCTATTGATGAAGGACAAAAGGCTTGCAGAAGACAATGGTTTGCTTCTCATGATCTACTTAAACAAATAAATTCCCTGTCATGTATCAGATAGCTGATGCACTTCCATCTAAACTCATGATCACAAAAGTTGAGGAGAAACATGAGTAGTCCAGAGCATATATTGAGTAGCTTGAGCATATATTTCTCAAAGATTTGAAAGAACTATTTGAGTTTTCGACTTCTTTGGGATTGAATTTTAACGTGTTTTTGCAAGATTGGGAAAGAATCAGAAGGAAATAGGTTGAGGATTTCTTGTGTAAAGTGCAGCTACAGTTGGAGCATGCCAAGTATACAGATGTTGATGATCTTTTAGATGTATTCTCCAAGTGGCGGTCTGCTTTAGCTAAATCTTAGAAAATATTTTGTAATGCCTTATTTCATGGGATAAAATATCTCTTTGTAACAAACTCTACTGATTATTTAAAGAGACTTGATCTCATGTAAAGATGAAAGGAACCACTGGAGAAAAGATTGAAAGTGTACTGCTGCATATAGGGTTTGTAATTTGTTACAGTACTTAATATAATTAAGCCAGTTTCTTTTATCTCTTCTTTATAGTGATTTATTAATCAATTTTTCTTGAGAAGTATATGTTTCCTTTCATCCATTCAGTAAGTTATCTTTTCAAGTTACAAAAATCACAACCACATGATAATTGTACGAAGTGACAATTGTCATGCTTCACATGCTCTTATCTTTTATAACCTTTAAAAAAAAGTGGTTTCATAACCAGGGAGAGTGGTTTCCTCCTACCACATTTTAACCAGCGAAATCCTCTCACGGTGACACATGGTATGCGGTTTTGGATTTCGCAACCGCTCAACATTTTCAATGTCTGCACATATTCGTGGTGCGAAATCAACGTCATCCGTCGATCTTTCACCTGTTGATTAATGACCATTGATCTGTTCCACACTTTAACCTAGACTAATGACCATTTCACCAATGATCAACACGTTATAAATTTTACAACTTTCCCTAGTGGAACCGTCATCCACTGTTGATCTTATTCCTTCTTTGACCTAATCCATCAATTTCTAATTCTTTTGCAGAATCCGCTCCTTTTCCAATTAAACCAATTCCTTTTATTGCCAAAATTGGATAGGATATTTTCCATTTGGAACTTAGTGCCTATTATTCTATGCATTTTTATTTTCTCTGTTTTCATATGGGAATAAATTGTAAAAGGCATAATTCTCATTACTACAATTCTATTTCTACAAATCTCTTTTTTCTTCTTAGCAACAAAAATATTTGTGTCAACAGAGATGATTAATTATGAATTCCCCTCTGTGGAGCAATGGAATACAATTGAAAAGTTTTGGAGGATGAAGTACAAATTGCACCAATGAGGACACCTGTCAGTGATACTCAAGCCAAGGTGATGCCAAAGCCCACTTCAATGTGCATCAAATTGTCTTTCAACATTTCGAGGATTATGAAGACTTAGTTTTGTGGGAGATGTAATAAGTAGTTATAAAATTCCTATTTTCAAGAAAATAGTTAAGCAGTCACTTAGATATCATCTCTCTAATTGGGGGTGGAACCCATGAGAACGAGACTTGTTTGAAAGAGAAATTTCAAGAGTAATAAATTTTTTGTAGATTTAAGCAAAGAATTTTCTGAGCATAGATTCTCTTGTTGTTATTTTGCAGTTTGTATTTCCTTTCCTTATGTGAATGTTATTCTTGTTATATATTTCCATTTTGTTGTCTATGTGAGCAGAGATTCTCTTGTTGTTTTTTATTGTCTATTGTGAATGAGATTACGTTGAGTGACAATTCATATTGATATGCTCTGGTTCATAGGATTCAAGTATTCACAAAAACCTTCTTCTTAAAGTTAATATTGGATTCATAAAAGAACACATACAACAAAATAAGTTAATATTGGATTCATAAAAGAAAACATACAACAAAATAAGTTAATATTGGATTCAAAAAGGAACACATATAACAAAATAAGTTAATATTGGATTCATAAAAGAATAGATACAACAAAATAAGTTAATATTGGATTCATAAAGGAACACATACAACAAAATAAGTTAATTTTGGATTCATAAAGGAACACATACAACAAAATAAGTTAATATTGGATTCATAAAAGAACACATACAACAGAATAGTGCAAATTGATCATGTTAAATTTACATATATATATATATATATATATATATATATATATATATATATATTCATCTAATAAAACCGATAAATTTCATAAAGGTTGTTAGCCAAATGAGACAGCTAGATAAATCAGTTAAACTGTCGTTTATCCCAATTATACAATATGATGAATGGAATACCCTTTGCAAAATATGTCAGTTTGATATTATCCTTCCATTCTTCTACTTTCCCTTTAAAAGTACAACCCTTACAAAAGACATTCCTATGCAAACTGAACAGAAGGGCCTTGGAAAATATGACAAAGTCCCTCCCCTAAACTAACAGAAAACTAAAATCTAAAAACAGACAAGTAAACCTAATAGAAAATGAAAAAAATAAAATTTATCATGAGAATATCAAGAGACCATGGTGGGTGGGTTGCGTGGTTCCCTCAGTCAACTTCAATTGATTTTTTCCCTAAGGGAGGCCTATCAGCCGGAGGGGACTATCCAGAACCTACCGAAATCATTGGGCTCCTCTCGGCATCATGTTGAGCTCGGGTGGCTTCATCGTGTTTGACAAGGAACCTTCGCATCCATTCGATTATTTCATCATTGTTATTTTTGAACTTGTGGTGAATGGTATCCTCGATTCTTTTCTCCATTGACTCTAAGTCCTCTTTGTCTCATTTCTCCTCCAGCTTCTCCTGAAGATCTTCTATCTTGTTTTCTAACTGCTCCACTCTTCGGGCGTATGCATCAATGGCTCTATTCCTTCCAGCACGGCCATGACTTCTACCTTCTGCCATGATATAATAACAAGGAGATAGGCCTGAAGAACTTTTGTAACAAATCTTCACATATCAGAGCTCTCCGTGACTAAAAAGAGCACTGGTCGGAGTCCAGTGCCTACCCTTTTCTGAAAATTCAACAACTAAATGGTGAGGAGGGCCAATGGAGGGAGAAACCGTCGAAGAGATAGCTAATTTAGATTTCATTTTCGGAAAACACCAAGGGACAGGGACATATGTGATTTAAAGGAGCAAAAATGAACAAAAAACTTGAACACAAATCGGAAGAAATCTCCACAACCGTCGAAATTAAATATCAAAGTACTTGAAAGAGGGTTTTATGAAATTACGAGTCACAGATGTTAAATGAGACCTTACCCTGATCAACCTTTGGATTAAAAGATGGGACAGATTGACTGCTAGGGTTTGTCGATATAATTAAGGGTTGAAACCCACCGTTATATGACTTTACGATTCAGAGACCTTATCGACACCTTACCCTAACCAACCTTTAGACTAACTGATGGGACATATTGACTACTAGGGTTCGCTGATATAATCAAGGGTATGGTCCTATTTCAATTTCAAGGGCTATGAGATATTGAACCCTATGCTGAAATGTAAAAATAAATCATTCTTTTCATTTGAAAATGTAATAGTACATCAAAATTTCATTATCGCTTTTACAAGTTTCTTAATATGGTGACAATATTTCCATTGTTCCTCTGTATAAAATTTAATAAGCAATGTTATATTAATATGGGCTAGTTAAATAACCCAAGAATCCATATAGAATAAATTTAAAAAACATAAAGACATAAAACCTAACAATATGAAGAAATCACTTGTTTGATCAATTATACCAATTATAGACATTGTTTGTAGATGGGTTTGTAGAAGATCTAGTGTAACATGGGAAAATTTCGATGAACAAGAGGGAGAAATGACCATAAGAGATAAGAGAATTCTAAACAACAAGATCAATCTTCCAAGATGGCATTGAGATGAAACACAATTAGTAAAAGAAGGAGATATAACAAGCCATAGGAATAACATCTAACGTTGGTGTTAATTTTTTACACGACCCATTTCATATTATCTACATAATTATACCATTCAAGGTTTAGAAATTGCAAAAAATGGCAGCGAGGTTGTACAATCTGGGAAGTGTGATTTTTTGTTGGTTCATTAATGTGAGTCATTCGATACGTTGCCTCCATAAACTAATCACATAATGCATTACAAATTTTAAACAATTTGGTTGTGGAAAGTTAAAAACCTCAATCTAACTCTGTTGTCCACATATAAATTGCTACACATATTTGAAAATCCAATCCATAGTGAACAATTATGCACATAGTTGTAAATTCATAGCATCCTATTTATATAAGGAGCCCATTGGATGAATCATGAATGCAAATGTTGCAGAAGACGTTTGTAAGGATCTCGTTGGATGAATCACGGATGCATATTGAAGAAAATGAGGTGGAAACGACAATGTGGATCAATTACCCAAGATAAAATCTGTTGTAAGTTTCACCCCTACGCAGTTGGAGTATTGGGCATGGATGCATCCAATTTCTCAAAAAAGTGACAAAATGTGCATCGTCTAACCCAAATAAACCAAGAACCCATATAGAGGAAAATTATTTTAGAAACATAAAAAATACCTGACAATATGAAAAAAAACGTTTGAAAAATATTTATAACCATGGAGATTGAATTGAAAAGTAATCAAACTTCTAATAAGAAACTAAAGGTTGGATAAAAATGAAATACAATCTATACAATGTCCAATGAATATAGAGATCGATAAATACAAAAGAGGGAGTGAATCTAAAAAATATGTTCATGAATACAAAAACTATTATCTTGAATCACTTCAATAACAAACTTCACTCCTTTGAATCCCTTTGGCAACTTGAAAGTGGACGACAAAGTGCTAAGGTATTTGGAAAATGACTGCCACAAATTACCAATTGGGAATTGGTGGTCCCTTGAGTACTCTAATGTTATTTCAACATTAGTAATATTCTCATAAGATATGGGATTTAATCTTTAAATTGGGCGTGCTTTAAAGATTTATCCATATCTCAAGTTGTATACCATTCCATCACCAATTATGATTCCTTCTAAATAATAAAACTATGCAACATCATCTCTCTTTTGAGTTAATATATTGGATTTGTATGCCTCCTTCTTATACATATCACCATTCCCATCCCATGGATGAGGTAAACCAAGACTAATGCAAGACTTTTCTTTATAAAGACATTTGAATCTAACAATCTCTTTAGCCAAAGGTTAGCTTTGCCTTGAGTTCTGGACATCAATAGCTCCTTGGTAATCATTTGGTTCACTATATTTATCATATGAGTCTTGTTTTCAACCTATAAGTCCTCCCATTTCTTCTTAGTTATACTAGTATTCAGGAAATTTATTATTTCATCATCTTACTTAGTCATTTCGCCAAGATGCTTTTCAACATATTTGATTTCCTTTTGACATGTTTCATACATCTCTAACTCATCTTCTATAAGATCAAAATAATCCCATCTATCTAGCATTCCAACTGCTATTTTGTCCCAAAGGGTCTTTCTAGTTCTTCTCAACAACTGTTAACCCTAGACATCTAGCTGCATCTTGGTAATTTGACTTTTTAATTCATTTATCTCTAACTCTTGAGCATTGGTACCTTTCACTTTGTTGTTCACTTTCAAGTTCACGAGCAAGGGTCAAGAGTTACTCAAGCTAAATCTAAATGTTCTTAAAGGGTAACCATCAAATAAGCTAAATCATGCTCTTAGAGTAGTATAAATAGGAGAGGAAAATTTTCATCTTCATCATCCAAAATTGAAGAGATTAGATGCAAGAGTGGAGGGTCAAATTTAAGGGAAAGATGAAGTGAAGACGACTGGAATTCTAGTGGAAGATGAAATCTTGCAATGATTTCTATTTTTTTGTTTTGTTTTAGTTCATCTTGAAATTTTTAGTATATCTTTATTTCTGGGATTTTCAGACCGTGAAATGCTTATGGGATGGAGACATGTCAAGACTTGTGAGTGCCTATGGTAAATATTTCAAATGCTGAATTTCTATAGTTCCGAAGATATGACCTCAGAAAGTTAGGGTTTTTGAATAACCTTCAAACATGTGAATTTGGCATTTTCCTTGTAAGTTTTGATCTAGAATGTTTTAGATAGTGCCCTTTGTAGGAGATGCAAAATAGATCTTTAAGAACATATGGCTAAAATTTCAGATCTTGGTTCGTTATATTTTTTGAAGGTATGAAGTTGGGAAGACAAGGCTTTTAAATGACTCAAAAATCATCTTTAAACAAGTTAGTATGGAATTTTCACTATAAATTTTGATCCATGACGTTCCGGAGAATGAACCTAAGAGAAGATGTCGTACAGATATTGAAGAATATGTGGTAAACGTTTCATATCTTTATTCATTACATGTTAAGGGTTATACTTGTTGAATGTTAAGGTTTGTAAAAATGACAGAGACAATGAAAATTCAAGAGAAGAAGGTTGACAAAATATTGCATAAATTTCTCATATGGTATCAGAATCACAAACTTGTTGGCACATTGGATCATCATACTTAATGATGATATTGGTAATTATCTTGGCACATTCTATGATGATCTTGGAATAGATATTATTGGTGATTGTATTGAAATATTCCATGGAAATTTTATTAGCATAAGATCCCTCTAAGCTTTTGGAATGTACTATGAGGTCTATGATGTAAGGGTTTGAAGGTGCAAATAGAAGAATTCTATTGGTGATTGTTTTTGGGATTTGATTACACTCTTTCGAGGCATATTTATGGTCTTGCTATACATCTAAATTATATCTTGGAAGAATTTGCTAGCGTTCTTGGAGGACATATTTGAGGCATGTACAGGTTGACATTGTGAGATAGATAGTTTTTGTGGCATTGTGACAGAGACAATGATTGTGTCATTGTGACAAACAAGGAATGTGATAGTGACAACAATACAATGATTGTGAAAATGATATATATAGGTACAAGGACAATGATACATGTACAAGGACATAGATACAGGTATAGGTTGATGGAGACAGAGATACAATGGCAGTGGAATATTGTTATTCTTATTCATATTAGGGTGGCAGGATGGGGCAATGAGAGGATATTGAAGTCTCCTTTAGGTTGGTACATGTGATCTCAAGGAGTTGGGGCTTCCTTCTAGTTGGTGATAGTAAAAATATTGAGTTGGATTTTACTGAGGACTGGAGTATCTATAGGTTGGAAATTATGAAAACCAAGGGGTTGTAGCCTCCTTATAGTTGGAGCTAGTAAACCGAGGAGTTGGAGATTCCTTCACGTTCGAGCCTATAAATTAGGGGGTTGGAGCCTCCTTCCAGTTGGTGTAGGTAAATCAGGGAGTTGGAGCTTCCTTCAAGTTGGATCTTGTAAAATAGGGGGTTGGTGCCCTTTTCCAGTTGGTTAATAAACATATAGAAATGTGAACCTAGCATATTGTGTTTGAACCTATGTAATGCGTACACCATAGCTAATCCTTCTCTTTCTGTCGTGGTATAGTTCTTTTTTGTTGAAGATAAATTTCTTCTTGAAAATGCAATGGGATTGTCGATGCCTCCCTCTCCTGGTTGAGCTAAGACAATACCAAGTTCTATAGATGAAGCATCTACATGTACATGGAATGGTTTACTCCAGTGAGGAAAAACTAGAATCGACGATGTAACCATTCTCTCTTTTAATGTGTCCAATCCTTTTTGACAATCTTCGGTCCAACTGTAATTTGCTTATTTCTTCAATAATTTATCCATAGGAGAATTGATCTACGCATATCCTTTGATGGAATTCCTATAGTACCCTATGTGTCCTAATGTATTGCATAGTTGTTTCACTGAATTAGATGCTGGTAGGTTCACTATAACTATGATTTTCACTGGATAAACCATCAGTCCCTATTTACATACAATGTGTCCCAATACAATTCCATAAGGAACAATGAAGATGCTTTTCTTTAGATTCAAAGAAAATATGATGCTGTATGCACTTTGCTAACATCATTCTTAAGTTCGCATAATGGTTTTTCAGTAAACCAAATGTTTTCCAGTCGTCAAAATAGACTTCTAAGAATTTATGGATAAAATCTTTAAATGCAGCAACAACGACTCTTGAAAAAATAGCAGGTGCATTTTTCAACTCAAAGGGCATAACTATGTACTGAAATGATCCCCATTGAGTAGCAAAGGTGGTCTTATGTAGCAATTCTAATCTGGTGATATCTAGAAAATACATCATTGAAGGAGTATGTTTCGTTTCCTCCAACATTATCTATCACTTCACCTATAAATGGAGTAGGAAATGGATCATGCAACGAGGCATCATTTAACTTTCTAAGGTCCACACAGATTATGATCTCTCCTTTAGATTTCTTGTCTTTAATAACCATGGGACTTACCCATTGTGATTCTTCTAGTGGTTCAATAATTGTTGCATCAAACATTTTATCCAGTCATGCCTTTACTCTTTCTTTGTATCTGGGATTCAGTCTGTAGGGTCTTTGCTTGATAGGCTTTGCATCTGGCTTGAGAGGTATTTTCATAACTCCCAAATCTCCTAAAATGACTTTCATTTTAGAGAAATTGGTAGGGAATAAGTCTTGATATTCATGCAATAGGTATGCTATATGTTGATCCCATTAATCACTAATAGAAGCAACCTTTGGTTCTTCATTGGTACCAATATTGATTTTTCTGGTTTTCACAGGATTACTTAGATATGGAATTTGTAAATTAGGTCCTTCTACATCGTGTTTTCCTTCAGACTTTGTTATGTTTACATCGTGTGGATCTTCATCTTCATCTCCATCTAATGCGAATTTATAACATTCCAGTGCCTGCTCAAACTATGTTTCCCAAATTGGTTTCTCATACATAGGTGATGGTGCATCATTAAATATCTTCTCTTTAATGATCAGCAAAGCCTCATTAATGCTTGGACAATCATATTCAAAGCTAAAATTTTCTTGGAATTTCTCTATCATGATGGACCATTATGTCATTCCTCTGTGGAGTTATGTCTCGATGTACTAGCTCTTTGGGATTTGCTCCAATGTGTGCACAAACAGGAGGACCCACTCTGCTTGTTGTATGTGTGTCCAAGTTTTCAAACAAAGTTCTATATGATCTCTGGGATCAGTCTGTCCATTATATTTTACTTGTACAATCTCATTTTGTTATGCAAATCTGATCTCCATCATGTGCTTACATTCTTCCCATGTTGTCAGGTTCTGCTTATGCCAATCCCACCATCTAGCAGGTGTAGCCCGTATTGCTATGTCCAAAGCTGCTAACTTATGTTCATCTGAGATTGATACGAGATATTTTTCAAGAAATGAATGGATATTACTCAACCCATAATAAGTAGGGATTGAACTTACCTCTGTTCCAATCTAGTGTAGTGATGTTGTTATCTTCACACACTGTCTTGCTGTTACTTTGTGCATTATGCTCTATCAGTTCTCCAGTCCTACGTCTGATTCTAATGTGCAAGAACTGTCGCATCTCCAACTCAATGTTCCATCATTTGTAGGGTTGATGTAATCTGCTTGATTCACTGTCATCTTGTAGATATTATCAGGGTATTGAGTTCTTCATTCTTCTCATACTGGTTCAACATATCTAGGTCTTTGTGCAGGATCCAAGGGTGCAATGAACCTTATATCCGGTCCTTTGAATATCATCTATTTTTTCTTGATATTGATGATTGCGAGGTTATAAATTTCCTAATCTATTCCCAATAATGTAGGATATGGATTTCTATCATCTATGATCTCAATAACCTCGAAGTATTCTTTAATTCACACTCCATCAATGTCAACAAGGACATTTGATAATCTCCCAAAAGGTAGAACCTTTTGTTGATTTGCTAGCCTCAATTGTATCGGTGACCATGATAACTTTGGCTTTCCCATTTGTTCCAATGTTTGCTTTGTCAATACATTCACCTTTGAGCCTAAGTCAAGAATTATCTGGTTCATTTCAAAATCTCCAATATGCGCACTTAGTCTCTTTTCTCTTCCATTCCTTCTATGGTTCTTGATATGATGGACTGCGCAATTTGCATTATTTAATATATTACGTTGCTCGTAATGTCCTAATAGGTTCTGTAATAATCCTATGGAATTTTCATGTATTAACAGCTTCATACAGCTCTGTAAGAATGATGTAACATGACTAGTCTGTTCTGGTGAAGTTCATGATCCATCATACGAAGTTGGCATATCAATCACATACATTATTTCACTTTGCAATGGGATTCTTGTAGGCATAGTTTCTAAGCTCTGCAAAAATTTCCTTGCTTCAATGAAGACTTATTTTTCTTTGTTAAGGTTGAAGGTAGGAATTTTTCCAACTTATTTTCTTATCCAAGCCCCTTCAGTAGGCTGTTGTCTAGCTATATGGTCTTCAGAAGTTGAAGCTTCATTGTTCTGGTCTCTTCTTGTCATGGCTCCACTTCGCTTCATAACATGAATGTTGCGATCTCTATTTCATTTTTCAGCTGTGATATTCTGTATGTTCTGATTCTGTGCTTCTGTCCTTCTCTCTTGCATCTTGACTTGAAAAATGGGACATGCCTCAATGACATGGTCAAATGACTTACAGTACTTACAGGTAGTGCATGGATTCTGGCAGTCTCTTGCTAGATGTCCTGGTTGAGCACAATTATAACATACAATCTGACCTCTTCCTCTTCCTTGGCCAGTGTTTCATCCTCCTCCTATGTATCCACCACGTCCTGTATATGTTCCTTGATCATACTGCGCATTTTAATTATTATTTTTTGTTTCTCCTTAAACTCTATAGAAAACATGTTTTCTTTCTATCATGAGATCATATGCTCTACAGTTGTTATCGTCATGGCCAACTTACTTATAGAATGTGCAGTACAAGTTATTTGCACATATTTCTAAAGTAGGTAACAGTCCTCTTAGTGATGTCCTCTACATCAAAAAATTTCAAACTGTGGGCCTTGTTGTTGGTTCAATGGGTTCGGTGCTCCGCTAGCGCTGTAATCTCAGAATACAGGGAAGTGTTCCTTGGAATTTCCTTCTCCTTTCCATTTAGTACACCAAACCTCTTCTCAAGTTTCTTTTCCCTTATTCATATCTTATAGCTGTAATGTCAAGTTTGCTAGTTGGGCCTGTACTGGTACCATTCCTGTGCTAGATTCTCCTATAGGTGAAGCCTCTAGTTTCATTGCAATCGCTAATGCTTATGTCTACAAAGCAACCTTCTATTGCATCAGTGGTAATATGATATGGGGAAAAAATGCAACTATGAACCATTCTTGATGCTGTTGTGGTGCTATGTCAAAACTTACTTGATCAAACAGTGCTTTAAGTTTTTGATCGAATTCCCATACAATCTCATTAGATTTCTGTTTGATTTCTTTCAACTCTGTGATACACTGAGATTCTAACTTATGTTTCTTGAATTCTTCGATCAATGCAGTTCTGATCTCTTCTAGTGTTCTATTATGACCCCCAGAATATTTCATGAACCATGTTAAGGCTCTATCTCTGAATGTAGTAACTAGTTGAGCTTGTCTTATGTCATCATCTTGTACTTGCTTAACATTCCAAACTGCTTCACAGAGAAACCAATGTTTCTTTGGGTCTTCTAAACCAGTTCCTTTAAAAATAGGCAACTTAATGTCCTTTTTCATTCTTCTTCTAGGAGGTGCAATGTTCTGTGATGCAGAAGGTATATTACTACTTGGAAAATTCTGAGTATTTTCTCCTGTGGTGTTACTGCTACTAGTTTTCTGTGAACTAGCAATATTTCTCTCGTCAACTGGAGGTTTCTGTGGAGTGATAGGTTGATAGCCAATTTTTATAGGATCTGTTTCACTATTGGACTCAACCTGATACGAGTTTCTACCACTTCCTAACTCGGTTTCTGGGAATGTGTGAGGTTCGGCTTCACGATACCTCTTTCTACTTCTAAGTTTATATCTTTTGCCACTTCGCAAAATGTGAATATTTTCGTCTGTGTCACTATTTGTGTTACTAAACATTACAGACTCAGACCCTAGCAATTTGATTGCATTCTTAACACACCTTTTTCTACTAACAACATTTTAATGTATAAGCTAATATTTTTTAGGTACTTACCTCTAAATCCTTTGAAGAAATCTCCTTCTGCTGCACTATAAGACTTCTGAGTGTCCACAAAAAAATATGTAACGTAGCTCTCTAGTACACTATCCATCCAAAAGTATACTACTCTTGAAATTGGTTTATCATCCTCTTTAAGCCTTTGAATCAGATCTGGAGTCCAAATTGTACGTTCTCCACACTGAAAACAATTTGTTTGTTCTGTGAGTTTTGATATCCACTCTTGTAGTTCGGTAGTGAAAAATGCAAAGAAAACTACGTGTAAGTCAGAAAATATATATTTATGCAACCATTCTTCTGTATACAAGCGAGGATGTTTGTTTTCTTTCTTCGCGAACTCTTTTTCTGTATGAATCACCCAGTTCTCTATCTCTGTCATCTTACGATTCCAGTTATCAGAGCACATCACTAGTTCAAGCGCGGAAACAGAACCATTTGTTGGCTCACTATATCTTTCTTAGGCTGGCCCGAGTTCTGCGTAGTTAGAGACCCAACAAAACCCATTTTCACCAGCCCTTTCACCAAAAACCTGTGAGCAGTTTGAGGTATCACCCGAGGTGAAGTTATGGAGCAATTACAGAAGCAGGTTTATGTAACCTTGGTGATGCGTAGATATGGAATCGTTCCTTCTAGCGAAGTCACACCTATTTCGCATATGCTTCGAATACAGCTGCACATATATGTGACTGCACACTTCGTAGTTACCCCAATACATAATTCATTGATTTAGTGTTATCTATACAACTGCGCATTCATCACATTCATTGACACTTGCATATTCAATTGTGTGTGATTCACCACTTAGCATATTATTCTCATCAACATACACATGAAAATGCACATAAAAATGTAAACATACATGAACATGAAATAATCTCACAGATGAAATCACACAACACACTTATTTATGTGGTTCACCCCCCGAATGGGAGCTATGTACACAAGAAATGTTGTTATATTAATGGAAAGGGTTTATAGTTCCAGTCTGTGCACATAGCTGCATACTCTTCTCTACAATGGGTCTCTGCGCACACAGTTGTAGAGCCTCTTCCTCTCTCCGATCTCTTACAATATTCAACAATTGAAAGACCAACCCACATCTAACAACCAACCCTTCCCTATACAAAATTTCCCTTTTTATAGATTGTTCCCGAAGGTCACATATTTACAATCGTTATGGGCCAAAACCCCATAATACCCTTAAACCCCCCAAAAATGCGCGGTTAGCCTGCTAACCATACTTTTCCATAACTTCTCAGCTACTTCGCTTGTTCTTAGTTGTCCTTTGTGTTGCTTTCCTAGATCTGACACTCTTCTGACAACCGCTTGCTTGGACTGTGCGGGGATGACAATACTTTGGTGCATTCTTTACACCATTCCGCTTCTTTACCATTGTTCCTGTAGCTATCAGTCCACCGCTTCTTCCTTAACTTCTCCAACTACCCTAGCCATCCTTTGTACCTCATCTTTACTAAGGCGATAGGTCCATATCTGCCATCTTCATGTTTATCCATACCGTGCTCCTGGGAATCGCGAAGTTATTTCTCCCAAAATAGGCCAGTACTAGGCCTTTTCTAACTTGTACTTCAGTCAACAAAATTGTTTCGCTTGAGCCTCGCTCAAAAAAATTGCTCCAACTTGGGTTACACCCAATAGGCCCCTAACACTCACATGTGGGTCATCCCCGAGCCACTTCTATTAGACTACCTCGACTGCGCATCCCCTAGGATGCTCAACTTTGTAGTGAAGTCCTGTAGAGTTGAGGTTAGCCTCGCAACTCTTTCCTTTAGCATATATTGTTTCTACTATGAGATGGATTCGTGAGCGTGCTCCTTTAGTGTATACTCTATGGTGAAGAGTTCTTGTAAATTCTCTTCAATCTCTTCCAAAAGCACGAGCGCTTCTTCTTGCATGGGTTGTAACTTCGTTGAAGTGTCAGCCTCCTTTTCCCTCAATACTTTCAACTCTTTCTACATTTCCTTTGTCTCTGTTAACTTTTGGATCTTTTGCCTTGGCAGAAAGGTATTCATAGTTGTGTTCACGTCGTTAAGCTCTTCTTGTCGCCTTTGCAACTCGTCCTAAATATTCTACAACTCAGGATCTTCTTGTAGCGTAGCCCATACTCTAGTGGCTTCGTCGAGCAGGTCCTGGCATTTCGCCACCTCGGTGGAGATGTTTTCTATTGACATCTCCAACTCTTCGCTTCTGGCTTCTTTGCCATCCTGTGGAGTGCCAGTTTGCTGCTACGATTCTAAAGTAGCAATATTCTCTTCATAAGCAATCTCCATATCCGCCATCTCTTCCTTAATATTGTCCACCGTGACACCAATCTTAAGTATGGTTTCTTCTACCTCAGTTTCCTGTTTGCACTCAGGTATATTCACACATACCGTGGCAACGGTTTCCTTTACCTCGCGGTGCTTTTCTTGCGCAATTACAAGTTCTCTAGTTGTCTGTGCAGATTCATACCTCAATTCCTTATAGATTTATTCCAGCTGCAGATGTTGGTTATAAGAGACAGTGTCTCTATCCTGGATTTCTTGCACAACCTGTAGATGAAGATTATGTAATTCTTCAAGTGGAGACATGTCGACATTTATATCCACATGTGTGAGCTTCTTCACGCCTTCAGTAAGTTCCTCATTCGGGAACATGATATTAATGGGTTCCATTCATACTAACTGAGGGTTCATTGTCAAGGGAGGTGTTCTTCTCTTCCATTGGCTTGACTCGCCTGATTTACCTTCAGAGTTCGACTCACTTATCAAGCCCTTCTAAACTTGTTCCATTCTCACTACCATGTTTTTGAGTTATGTGAGGTTTTCTTTCAGGCTCTGCTGGACTTCTTCACTTTTGTTGTCCTTCAGAGCAAGCGTATTTTCCAGGTTCTCACCAAATCATGCTGTGATGCATTCATAGTCACCAAAGTTTAATTGTGCATCGAGTGGGGATCTAGTTTCCTTATGCTTCTTGTTTTGTCCATTTTTCAGCACTGCACTGTCAGAGTCCTTACACTTTTCTGCTGCTGATACTCCAACAGTGTCTTGCTAAACTTCTTCTTGAGCTCAGTATTTGGATTGCACGCTGGTCGTTTCGTCTTCTCCATTCTGCAGATATCCAGCTTCGCTTTCATCATATGTTGTGTTGATCGTCATTGATGTATCAAACTTCAACTCTGGTGGCCAGTCTTCCATAATCAACTCAATTTTCTGCGCATCTAGCGGATATAACCCTTCAAACCATTATGGGTTCTACTTCTCAGCTCTTGGTTGAACATATATGAAATGGAGGTCAGATTTGAATGTTAGCTTGCGGATATACATAGTTTTTAGCTCCTTGGAAATGCGCGGAGTGCATTGAATCACTTCGCATAGCTACTCATAGTAGGTATACAATTGTTCGTTATTCATTCGTTGTGTCTCTGGCCTTGTGTTTTCCCACATGTTCGCAAACCTTGTCCCTCTGTAGTATCCTATGATGATTGGGACATTATGTTGATATAGTGGCTCTTTCCAGCCCAAGAATGCAATCAACATTAGCAACCAACTATAGTGGAAAGAGCTCCCACTCTCTTGAGTCTCACAGACATCATCCAAGAACTCATTCAATAGATAATTGGACCAGTTGTACAGACTTCCATACTTGGCTTTCACAGCTAAGGAAACTACAACGGTCAGCACCTCTGTCGGTCTTCATTTCCTCAAAACCTTCCCTACTAGCAGCTGGACTGTAAAGCATGTGGATTGGTCCTTGATTCCAGCTGTGATATAACCACAGCTTCCCTTTTGCACGATGAATTCTTCCTTTATATGCTTCGTAAGCTCCTTATCTTTAGTTTTCCCAACAAAATCTACTACAGGATCAACACCTCTCTTACTGAGATGTGCGATCCGGTAAATTAGATCGATGTTTATGTAGACCTTGCGGGATCAGCACCTCGCTTACTTTCTCACCAAAAAGTTGTAATGACTAGTTTTCCCTTAACTTCATTCATAGCTGACACAAAATCTGCAAAGTTAACTTCATGTTTACTCCTTTTCATTCAGAACTTCGCATCTGGGATTTCTTCTTGTACTTCACATCTTAGCTCATGACATGTACTTCACATCATATGTTTCTTTTTCATGGAACTTCACTTTTTACCAAAACTGTGTACAAACTCTCTGCTCAATTTTTAGTGTCCACTTTCAACTATACTTGACACTTGAAATTTTTCTTTTTGTTGATGAACTGATGTCTAGAGGAGTAGGACTATCCCTATAGGGATTTATTCTACTTCCATTAACAATCTTGGTAGGTTTTCTCCCAGTAGTGTGGCTAACTAAGTTTCACCACCATTAGTAACATATTTGATGATGTATGGTCCCAACCAATGCATTTTAAATTTTCCAGGAAATTTCATAAATTTAGTATCATAGAGGAGGACAAGGTCTCCTACCTGGAAGAATTTGTACTTGATATGCCTATCATGCCATTCTTTTTCTCTGTCTTTATGCACTTGTTGGTGAAATCCTACGATGAAGGGATCTTCCTCCAACCCAACTAATTGTAGTAGTCTCTCATCTATTGTCTCTTCATCAGCCATATCTATGAATGCTGCAATCCTTGAGCTTGGGACCATGTATTATTGGCATAAAAACTTCATGTCCATATGCTAATATAAAAGGTGTGTGACCTGTCAAATTATAACAAGTTGTCCTATATTCCCATAAAACCATTGCTTTTTGTAGATACCAATCATCCCTATTTGTATCAATGCATACCTTGGTCAGCTCATTTTCCAATAATTTGTTAAAAGATTCAACAGTTCCATTATCTTGTGGATGATATGGTTTGCTCTTTTGATGGTAGATCTGAAATTCTTTGGTTAGGGATTCAATAGTTCTTTTAAGGAAATGAGTTCCTTGACCGCTCATTAGAATCTTTGGACATCCAAACCTTGTCAAGATGTTCTCAAAAATGAACTGCGCGGTAGTAAATGCGCTACAGTCCTTCACTGGTTTTTCCTCTGCCCATCTGGTTAGATAATCTATAGCTATGATAATGTATCTCGAACCATTTCCCTTTCCTTGTGGGTTAATAGGTCCCATAAAGTCAATAGCCCACTTATCAAATGCTTGCAAAGTCAGTTGTGGCATTAGTGGCATCTCATCTCTATGAGATGGTCTTCTTGTCCTTTGGTATACATCGCAACTTCGACAATGTTCTTTTGAATCCTTGTGTATTGTAGGCCACCATAGTCCTACTCTTAAAATTTTCTGCGTAGTATCCCTTCCTGCATAGTGTCCCCTAGATGCTCCTGACTGTGTTTCAGTAAGTATCATGGGTTTCTCATGTTCTAATACACATCTTCACAATACTTCATCGGGTCCTAGTTTGTATAATTGTCCTGCAATTAGAGTAAAACTAGCTGCTTTTACAACCAACTGTTTCTTCTGTTGCATAGTAAACTCTGTAGGTGTTAGGCCTGTAGTCAGGAATTCTATAATATCCTTATAGTAATCATCTTCTATATGAATAGAAAACAGTTGCACATCTCGTAGACTATCTTCCAAATTACTAGGTTCTTCACCTGACTCAATTATGGATAGGTGTTCAGGTCCTGAATTCAATCTTCCTGGCTTAACAATGATTTCAAAATCATACTCCTGAAAGAGCAAGAGCCATCTGCATATTCTTCCCCCTAACACTGGTTATTGACCAGGTATTTCAAAGCCGAGTGTTCAGTAAACATACATAAATTTGAACCTAGAAGATAGTGTCTGAACTTCTTCAATGCGTACACCATAGCTAATCCTTCTCTTTCTGTCGTGGTATAGTTATTTTTTGTTGAAGATAACTTTCTGCTTGAAAATGTGATGGGATGGTCAATGCCTCCCTCTCCTGGTTAAGATAAGACAATACCAAGTGTTATAGATGACGCATCTACATGTACATGGAATGGTTTACTCGAGTTAGGAAAAACTAGAATCAGCGTTGTAACCATTCTCTCTTTTAATGTATCCAATCCTTTTTTACAATATTTGGTCCAGCTATACTTCGCTTCTTTCTTCAATAATTTCTCCATAGGCGCAGTGACCTGTGCATATCCTTTGATGAACTTCCTATAGTAACCTATGTGTCCCAATGTAGTGCGTAGCTGTTTCACCGAATTAGGTGCTAGTAGGTTCACTATAAATGCGATCTTTGTTGGATAAACCATCAGTCCCTGTTTACATACAGTGTGTCCCAATAGAATTCCATAAGGAACACAAAAGATGATTTTCTTTATATTCAAGGAAATCCGATGCTGTTTACACTTCCCTAACATCATTCTTAAGTTCGCATAATGGTTTTTCAGTAAACCAAATACTGTCCAGTCGTCAAAATATACTTCTAAGAATTTATGGATAAACTCTTTAAATGCAGCACCAACAACTCTTGAAAAAATAACAGGTGCATTTTTCAACCCAAAGGTCATAACTGTGTATTGAAATGATCCCCATTCAGTAGAAAAGGTGGTCTTATTTATGTCTTCTGTAGAAATTATAATCTGGCGATATCCAGAAAATCCATCAGCGGAATATTCTTTGTTTCCTCCAACATTATCTAGCACTTTATCTGTAAATGGACTAGGAAATGGATCATGCAACGAGGCATCATTTAAATTTTTAAGGTCCACACAGATTCTGATCTCTCCTTTAGCTTTCTTGTCTTGAATAACCATGGGACTTACCCATTCTGATTGTTCTAGTGGTTCAATAATTGTTGCGTCAATCATTTTATCCAGTTCCACCTTTACTCTTTATTTGTATCTGGGATTCAGTCTGTAGGGTATTTTCTTGATAGGCTTCGCATCTGGATTGAGAGGTATTTTCATAAATCCCAAGTCTCCTAAAATTCCTTTCATTTCATAGAACTTGGTGTTGGAATATTCTCACCATCATTTTTGTATTTTTCATGCCTACATGCAATTCTGCATGCATTTGCATGCAAATGCATGCATACAGTCATCAGTATGGTACTCTCCCAATACCTAGTCCTTATTTTGCAACCCCCAAGAGCCTGTTTTTGCTCATTTCTATCCCTCCTAGCCACTGATGTGCCCTTTTTTTAATCACTGGAGAACATTTGCGCCTTCTTCCACCTATTTAGGAGTTACTTCAATTAGTTAGTTAGTTGATGATTCAGTTCCTTGATTCAAGGGATGATTGACTAGTTAATTGATTAAAGCACTTAGATAGGAACATATCGAGACTATTTTGAGCTCCACTAATTAATGAAAGCTCCTCATGCGCCCACATTGGAGTCTCCTTCCCTACATCAGTTCCCATGCACTCAGCTAGAATTAGTTAGACTCATTTGACTGACTAGTTGACCTTTATGACCACTGTCACTAGTTTGGATGATGTCTCCAATGTTATCCAAGCCAACCATTGAGGATGATTCAAATGACCTTAGTGGCATTCAAATTCTATTGATTGTATTCAGTTATTATTCACATTACAGAGTACCAGCTTACAGCTGATGTATGATACAACATTTTTTCTCCATTTTCTGTGTAATGAGTGTTAATTGATTCAACAATTCTTCTTCTTCTTTCTGCACTACATGAGTAAATTCTAGTGAGGTCTGCTACAATTGAGTGATCCTAGCCCTTGTTGATGTATATGTAACTTCGGAATGTATTTCATCTGTGTATTTTATATATATTTATTGTACCCTTATAAGAAATGTGTTATTCCTCTATAAGGAAGTGTCGTCATGTGGATTGACAAGTGTCGCAAGTGTGTGTACTTGCCGATGGGTTATTAGACCACCATGTGGGGTCGACCCGGAATTATATATAATATAATGTGGATGTATCTAACTAGACAAGTTGGCCCCATAAGGTCACTGGGAAAAAAGGTGAGTATAAATAGAGATAGGATATCTCTATTTTACTCACTCGAAAAAGTAACTCAGTCTCTCTCTGAAAGTGGTGCACTAGTGAGGAGGAGGAGCATCTGCTACTAGGAGACTATCTTAGTGTTATTTGGTTGTACTTTGGTTGAGCCATTGCTCTCTCTATCTCTGAGGAAGTTGTGGGGTTTTTCACCTTAGGGTTTTCCCCATGGAAACTCTATGTCTCTTGTCTCTTATGCTTTTGATTCTTGTGATGCTTGTCATGCATTGATATACTGTATATGTTATTCTCTCAGCAAAGATCCTAGAGTATAATGAATTAATGCTCAAAATTTAACATGGTATCAGAGCTAACCTGAGAAGAAGACATTTTGCAGTGACGGAAGCTTGAGTTTCTTGTTTATTGGGTTTCTCTCCACATATTTTTGAAAATCAATATAGTAGATTGACTCTACTCATCAAGGTGCATCTATCTGTCCAATCAGAATTCAATTCTGAGCATTTTTAGATTTGGCCCTAAAAATTAGGGTTTCCACAAAAATAGGAATTTCTGGAATATGAAGACACAGCTGGAAGCTCCTTGCAAAAATCAAAGTTTAGAGCTTTGGATCGAGATTTTTGGCTGGGTAGATCTCCAAGAAACTCAAACCCTAATTCAGGGCTCTCCCCAGTGAGCCCGGGAGGACAAAAAGGCAATCCTGAAGGGCAAGACTTTGCTGATCTCAAATTCTGAATGCACCAGGCTGATCAGCTCACTAAGGCGCATCTTTATATCCTTTCAAAATTTTGAAATTCACATTTTGAATTTTTAGGGTTTCTTTGACAAACCCTAATCCGGGACCAGATCCAGTTTTCAACACTTCAAGTGGTAAGACCTAAATCTTTTCTATTTCCATTTGAAGTACTCTTTAAGATGTCTCTCCACACCAAGCTTAAGGATAAGCTTGAAGGGGCTGATAACTTCCGAGCCTGGAAGTATAGAATTGGGTTAATCCTGGAAGAGAATGAGTTGGACTCATATGTGAAAGAAGACATCCCTATCCCAGAGGATGAAGAGGCCAAGGTATTGCATAAGAAGAACTTGGTCAAGGCAAAGAGAATCATTGTTGATTCTATCAAAGACCATCTCATACCCCATGTGTCTTCTCTTAAAACACCCAAGGAGATGTTTGACTCTTTGACCAAGCTGTTTGAAGGGAAGAACATAAATCGGAAGATGACCCTACGGAACCAATTGAAAGGAGTGAAATTTCAGAATGGAGAAACCATTCAATCTTATTTTTCAAGGGTCTCCCAAATCAAGGAACAACTAGAAGCAGTGGATGAAATGGTGGAGAATGGTGAAGTGGTGATGACCACTCTAAATGGCCTACCCAGGTCATGGGATTCCTTTATCCAAGGAATTTGTGCAAGGAAGAAGTTGATCTCCTTCAATAGACTACGAGAAGAATGCTCACAAGAAGAAGCAAGGCTTGTGGCACGAGAAGAAAAGATGGGGAATGAAGATCAAGCTCTCACAGCTCACACCAAGAAAGGAAAGTTCAAGAGAGAGCCATCTCACTCCAAGAAATCTTCACATCACTTCAAAGAAAGAAGAATATGCTTCACCTGTAATGAGAAAGGACATATTGCCATAAATTGTCCCAAGAAGAAGAATGACAACAACAACCCCATCAAGAAGAAGAAGGGTAGCAAAAGAAGGTTTCATGCTCATGCTGCTGAAGATGATGAACCTCCAAAGAAGAAGGCTAGGGCAGAAAGTGATAGTAATGATGACTCATCAAGTGAAGAAGAGTATGTTCTGATATCTGCTCTCACAGGTACCATCTCCCATGGTTGTAATGATTGGTTGATTGATAGTGGGGCTTCCAAACACATGACTGGGTTTAAGGAATCTTTTGTGAATCTATCTGAATATGAATCACCCCATAAGGTGAAACTTGGGGATGATTATCAATACCCAATCAAAGGAAGTGGTGAAGCCTCCTACAACCTAGATTCTGGAAAATCCTTGAAGATGAAAGAAGTACTGTATGTACCTGGGCTCAAGAAGAACTTACTCTCAATCTCTGCATTGGATGCAAAAGGTATGAGGGTTGCATTTGTGGATGGCCAAGTCCTAATGTGGCCAAAGGGATAGACCATAGATGATGCAGTAGTGATTGGAGAGCAAGAGGAAGGTTTGTATAAATTGAAGGGACAACCTAAACATGCCATGGTGCATGAATCCATGGAGCCAAGTGAACTTTGGCGCTCATATGCACTATAGAGCACTTCCAATTGCAAGAAATGCTGTAGAGGGTCTTCCTGAAATCAAGACCAAACATGAAGGTGTTTGCAAAGGATGTGCAAAAGGTAAGAACATAAAGAAGGCTTTCCCAAGCAGTGAAAGCAAGGCAAAAGACACCCTGGAAATCATCCACTCAGATGTATGTGGTCCTATGTCATCCAGTTCCCTGAGTGGGTATGTTTACTATGTCTCATTTATTAATGACTTCTTCAGGAAGACTTGGGTATACTTCTTGAAAATCAAAGATGAGGTGTTTGATAAGTTCAAGGAATTCAAAACCTTGATGGAGAATCAAACTGACAAGAAGATCAAAACATTCAGATTCGACAATGGTGGAGAATTCACCTCAGGTGACTTCAAGAAGCTTTGCAGTGATTCAGGAATTAAGAGGGAGTTGACTGCTCCTTACAATCCACAACAGAATGGAGTTGCAAAAAGGAAGAACAGAACAATCATGGAAGTAGCAAGAGCAATGCTCCATGACCAAGATCTACCTATGCATCTATGGGAAGAAGCAGCTAGAACAGCTATATATGTGCAGAACAGAACACCGCACAAGATATTGGACAACAAGACACCAGAAGAGGTCTTTTGTGGTAAGAAACCTGAAGTCAGCCATCTCAGAATATTTGGTTGTCCAGTATTCACTCATGTCCCAAAGGAAAAGAGGACCAAACTAGATCCTTCAGGAAAGAAGGGTATCTTTGTGGGTTACAGTGAAAGCTCGAATGCTTACAGAATATATTTTCCAGGGTTCAAGAAGATTGATGTCAGCAGGGATGTAACATTTGATGAAAACTCAGCATTCATCAAATCAAGGAAGGAACCTATCAAAGTTTATGAAGAACCTAAGGAAACTAGATTTCAAGATACTACCATGACTAAAGCAGTTCCAGAAGTTGTTCGTGAGTTTGAAGATCTGCAAGAACCTATAGATCCACCCCGTGAGGACAACTCTCTCAAAAGGAAACCTGCATGGGCTAGAGGGCTCATTCAATATGCAGAAAGATTTGGCATTCCAGAAGAAGAAAACAGAGCAAAGAAGAGAACCAGATCACATACCAGTTATGTTGCTTTACTCTGTGACATTATGAACAGAGAGCCTTCCAGTTATGAAGAAGCAGCAGAAAAGAAAGAATGGAAGGATGCCATGGTTGAGGAATACCAATCTATAATGAAGAATGATGTTTGGGATGTTTTCCCAATACCTAAAGAGAAGTCTATTGTGACCTCTAAATGGATCTTCAAAATCAAGCATGCTGCAGATGGTAGTGTGGAGAAATACAAAGCAAGATTCGTAGCTCATGGCTTCTCTCAGAAAGAGGGAATAGATTATGAAGAAACTTTTGCACCTGTAGCCAGGTATACTTCTATCAGAACAGTACTTTCCCTGGCTGCAGCTATGAAATGGAAAATACACCAGATGGATGTCAAGACTGCCTTCTTGAATGGTGTAGTTGAAGAGGAAGTATATGTGGAACAGCCACTCGGTTTTGAAATACATGACAGGGATTCATATGTGTGCAAATTAAAGAAAGCTTTGTATGGCTTAAAACAAGCTCCCAGAACTTGGTATGGTAGGATGGACAGTTTCCTATCTAGTTTGGGCTTTACCAAGAATAAAGCGGATTCCAACCTTTTCTACAAGGTTGAGGAAGGCAATCCAGTGATACTACTTTTGGATGCTAGATATGATCAGTTAGATCATTTGCATGTGTGTATGCATCATGTTGGATGTTGGATATGATCAATTGGATCATTTATGTATGCATCATGTTGGATGCTGGATATGATTGATTGGATCATTTGTATGTATGTTGTATATGCATCATGTTGGATGCTTGGATCATGTATCTGTATATGTATCAGGTGGATACATTGTATGATCAGGTAGATCATGTATATTGATATGTATCAGGTATGATCAGGTAAATCATGTATGTTGATGGATACATTGTGTGGATCATGTATCTATGTATCAGGTGGATACACTATGTGTGATGATACATATCAGGTAGATACTTGGTGTGCATCAGATGGATGCATTGTATGATCAGGATGATCGTGGATGATGAGCTTCTCCAGATGACATGCAACAGGGTGTTGCAGTGATGATGATCAGGATGATCATGTGTACATCAGGATGATGTATGGTGAGTATCAGATGATACTTTGTGGCCATGGAACAAGTTGTGCAGGTAAGCATGTAATTTGTGCCCTGGGAGATTTGCAGATGGTCTTTCAAGGTTTTGCCTATGGCATGTAATTCGGTGCCCTGGGACATCTGGAAAATGCTCTTTCGAGGTTTTGCTTGGAAGGACATATAATTTGTGCCTTGGGAGATCTGCAGATAGTATTTCGAGGTTTTGCCTATGGCATGTAATTCAGTTCCCTGGGATATCTGGCAGATGCTCTTGCGAGGTTTTGTCCTATGGCATGTAATTTGCTCCTGGGAGATCTAGATAGGATGAAAAAGGCCTCAGATGCTTCAGCCAGGTTTTTCCATGACCACATGTAATTTGCTCCCGGGAGATCTGGACAGGATGAAAAAGGCCTCAGATGCTTCAGCCAAGTTTTGTGGTGGACCACATGTAATGTGCTCCTGGGAGATCCGACAGGTAGAGCCGTGTGCTCGTAACAGCCTAGGATGCTTCAGCCAGGTTTTGTGATGGGTCACATGTAATGTGCTCCTGGGAGATCCTACAGGTAGAGTTGTGTGCTCGTAATATCCTGGGATGCTGCAGCTAGGTTTTGTGACGCACATAATGAGTCTTGAGAATTCCACAGTATGGCCAGTGATGATGCAGACCTACAGATGGTGGGCCTACATCCAATATGAAAAAGGACTAGCTCTGTAGAACTTCCTATGATGAGTAGAGTCAGAGATTGGTTGAGATAGCAGCAGCAGTGATGATGATGATGACGATGATCCCAAGAAGAAGACTTGTCTAGCAGATCTGTGTCGATAAATAACTTCCTAGTTAAGAGGGAGTGTTGATGTATATGTAACTTCGGAATGTATTTCATCTGTGTATTTTATATATATTTATTGTACCCTTATAAGAGGTGTGTTATTCCTCTATAAGGAAGTGTCGTCATGTGGATTGACAAGTGTCGCAAGTGTGTGTACTTGCCGATGGGTTATTAGACCACCATGTGGGGTCGGCCCGAAATTATATATAATATAATGTGGATGTATCTAACTAGACAAGTCGGCCCCATAAGGTCACTGGGAAAAAAGGTGAGTATAAATAGAGATAAGAGATCTCTATTTTACTCACTCGGAAAAGTAACTCACTCTCTCTCTGAAAGTGGCGCACTAGTGAGGAGGAGGAGCATCTGCTACTAGGAGACTATCTCAATGTTATTTGGTTGTACTTTGGTTGAGCCATTGCTCTCTCTATCTCTGAGGAAGTTGTGGGGTTTTTCACCTTAGGGTTGTCCCCACAGAAACTCTGTGTCTCTTGTCTCTTATGCTTTTGATTCTTGTGATGCTTGTCATATTGTGATTGTCATGCATTGATATACTGTATATGTTATTCTCTCAGCAAAGATCCTAGAGTATAATGAATTAATGCTCAAAATTTAACAGCCCTAAAATATTACACTTGGTAGGGAATAATTCTTGATATTCGCGCAGTAGGTCTGCTATCTGTTCCACTGTTTCTTCATCCCAGTAATCCCCAATAGAAGCAAACATTGGTTCTTCATTGGTACCAATATTGATTTTTCTAGTTTTCACAGGATTCCTTAGGTTTGGAATTGTTGTAATATTTAAAACCCATACCTATGTCAATTAATACATTAGAGGCATTAATTAATCATTTTATGATTAATTACTATGTATTAGACTAGATAGTTGGCATATGAGTCATTGTGTGGACCACAAGGCATATTGGGGGGGACCAAAAGTCTTCCTGGTGTGGACCACAAGCTTCCTAATTCACTTGGGCACATTTTTGGTGATTCTGGATAAGATTATGGTGAAAAAGGCACATTACTTATTTTTACTGCTTTTGGGTGAAAGGTGAAAAGCTAGTTGACTAAGGAAAGTGTTTATTGGACCACTTTCACTCCTTGATGTTTCTTCCTTCATATTTTTATATTTAGCATTTTTTTTCATCACACATCACTATTTGATCACTAAATCAGAAATTCATGGGCTTTTGGTGTGATTTGGAGAACACACTTGCCACCTAGGAGGGTTTCGCATCAATTTAGTAAGTCTGCTTTTGTGAGGATTCAAATGGAATTCTTATGCATTTGAATCTATGATGTATAGTTATATATTGATATACATTTAATTTCCCAAGGTTGGATGATGTAATATTATTCTCTTGATTAATTCAGTTTGCATCTTATGTGAATAAATTTTAGTGTTCTTGACTAGTTGTGTGAGATATTTTGTGAGAGTGTGTAATTTCTTGATCAGATATTGGTGTGAACTAAATTTCACATGGTATCAGATCTATCAATGTATTCCTTTCTCCTTCTATTGTCTTGCAAGATCCAACCAGTCTCAAGGAGGGTGCAATAATTCATCCAGAGGGCGCAACTGAGCATCCAGGAACGCACTCAAATCAGTCTAAAATTTATTTCATATATTCCATGTATCAGTCACATCAGATCACCCTCACTCCATTAAATTATTTTGACTGGAAAGCGTATATGGAGATCATGTTGAGGAGCAAATGCCTCTACAGGGTGACTATGGCAACTGAAGCTCAGCCAACCTCAGCAATTGAGAAATCAAAGTGGCATAATCAAATAGATGAAGCCTATGGCTTACTGTGTCTCACTACATCCAAGGATATTATAGTCCATATCGATGGTCTTACCTTTCCCAATGAATTTTGGCTAAAGCTTCAAGAATTGTTTGGAAATACTAATGAATTAAGAGCCCACCAACTGGATAATGAACTAGTTTCATTGAGTCCACAGAATTTCGATAACCTCCAGGATTTATTATCCAAATTCAAATCACTTTTTCTACAATTGAATCAATTTGGTATTGATAAAAATTATGAAAAACTAATCTTGGCCATTCTCTCCAAGCTTGGCCCTAATTACTCAGTCTTTGTTTCGACCTTCCACTCAACCATAAAAGCAGTTCGAAACTGGAAGAGTCCTACTCTCTCAGAATTCATGGATTCTCTTACACAAGAACAAGAAAAATTGGTCTTGATGGGAGCCATAAAAAATCCATCCAAAGAACATTATCTAAATGTTGGAGACTCAAAGGGTTCAAAAGGGAAGAAGAAAGGAAATTTCAATAAGCCCATTGATCATAGGAAAGACAAGAAGAAAGTTCCTGAAGACTCCTACCACTCAAAGAAGAATCCAAATAAGAAGAATGAGAAGGCAAAGTGTACTTATTGCAGCAGTGGATTTCATCCTGAAAGCTCCTACATGAAGAAAACCATTGATCAAATGGATCTACTCCTGGAGAAAGCCAACATTCCTCTTCCTGAGAGCGCAAGGAGGAAGGATGGAGGACAAAATTTTGAAGATAATGAGAGAGTGCATGCACTGATGGAAAGCACATCCAAGTCTACCTCACTCATTATTGATTCTGGAGATTCAAGGCACATGGTGTCTACAAGTGAGTTCTTTACTTCACTTGACTCTTCCTGTGGTCCAAATATTGTGTTGGGTGACAATTCTGAAACTTCAAGCAAAAGTGAAGGCATCATAGATCTCGATTTTGGATCATTCAATAATGTCTTGTATGTTCCTGGACTTGCTGCTAACCTTTTTTCAGTATACCAGATGACCCACATGGGTTCACCCAGAAAGGTGACCTTTACACCAAATGATGTTGAGATATGTGAAATGTCTACACGCTGAATTGTTGCATTAGGAATTGCTGACCATAGGTCTAGAATCTACAAGTTTTCTCATTTTGTGCCATTCCCCTCACCTTCTGCTCTTTTAACCCATGCCAATGAGTCAAGAAAATTGTGGCATGAAATATTTGGCCACTTAAAATATAAATATATTTCCCAACTCCATGAGAAAGAAATGGTCATAGGGTTGTCCAATATCAGATTTTCCAAAGGTGTCTCTCAAAGTTGCATTGTAGGAAAACACCTTGAGCATAAGTATGGGAGATCCAAAACTGAGCGAACCTATGCACCCTTGGAGATTATTCACTATGACATATCAGGTCTATTCCCCATGAGTCCTTGAACCATACCAAATACATCCTTACCTTCATATATGAATTTTCCAGGTATTGTTGGATCTATTTCATCAAGTTAGAGTCTGAAGTTTTTGGTCTGTTCAAGATTTTCAAGGCCTCAGTTGAGAACCAATCTGGTAGACATATCAAGATTATCATATATGATAATTATGGGGAGTACATCATATCTTAGTTTCAACAATTCTGTGCCTCTTCAAGCATTCAGATGGAACACTTTGTTCCATATACACCTTAGCAGAATGGTGTTGCTGAGAGGAAGAAAAAATCGTTGAAGGAAATGGCCACATGTATGCTTGAGGAAAAGTCTTTTATCTCCAAGGATTTGGTATGAGGAAATAAATTGTGCCACATACATTCAAAATAGGGTTCCTCACAAGTCTCTCAAGGGAATCACTCCTTTTGAGGCCTGGACTAGGCACAAACTTGATATTTCTCATTTCAGGATTTTTGGCTCTAAGGCTTGGGCTTGGATTCCACTTGAGAAGAGGAGGGCTATGCACCCACAAAGCCAACCTTATCATTTTGTTGGCTATTCAGAGGACTCCAAAGGCTATAATTTTCTGAACATGGCTACTCAAAAATCCTTCATTGAAAGAAGTGTTCAATTCGAAGAAGAGCCCTCTCAAAATGTTGAAATTGGAGAACAATCTTCACCACCACCTGAAGAAGTAAGTGATGCTGCTCTTGAATTTTTTGACTCTGATATTTCTGATGATGAGCACCATTTCATTACAGATCCTAATTCACCAAAAAGGCCTAAATGGGATTCTAATGGTTGAGATATTGTAACTTCTAAGAATATTATTTGTACTTTATTATTCCAGAGATGTTCCATTCCTCCATAGAGACCCTATTGTATATCCTGAGATGTTCCATTCCTCCGTAGAGACCCTATTGTATATCTGGATATGTTTATTCCTCCTAGAGAGTGTGGTAACTAGGGTTATTAGATATCCCATGTGAGGTCGCCCCTGTGTTAGCTGTTCAGGGGTTATTAGACTCTCTTAGCAGAGGTCAACCCCATTAGGGTGAAAAGTCAATTAGAACATGAGTATAAATAGAGGAGGTGTGTTCCTCATTTATCTCAATCATTCACTCACTTGTGATTGGAACATAGGATAGAGAGAGGTCTACATAGGAGGAGAAGGAGCTCTTGTTGAGGACTACATCTTGTATTGGTTGATTATCTATATTGAGGAAAGCTTTGATGGGTTTTCTACCCCATGAGGGTTTCTCAAGGTAAAACTTTGTCTATCTTGTGATTGTGTTTCTTTCAGTGATATTGCTTGTGAAATTAGGCTAAACTTAACATGGTATCAGAGCTATCCTAAATAGGACATCTTTCCCAAGGTGAAAATACCTCTCTCTCCTCCTCCGGTGAAAATTAGGGTTTCTGCAAAAGTTGGAATTTTTGGATTCTGATTACATGGCTAGAAAGCCCTCCTCAAAATCGAAGTTTTGATCCCTAGATCAAACTTTTTGAGTGGGTATAAACCTGGGCTTTGTCAAACCCTAGTTTGACTTCTAGACCAGAAAACCAGTAAACAAGAAAAAGTGCACACATGTGCACCAGTAAACCAGAAAAGGTGTGAACCAAAAAACCAAAAATTCTGTTGCAGATCCAAAAGTTGTTAATCAGATTTGAAGGGTGAAAAGTTGAAGTTTTTGGAAGCAGAGTTTACCAGTTATCTCAATTCAATCGAGCACATCTCCTGGTAAGTGTTATTCTATCTTTTGAGAAACTTCTATTTATGTGACCTCTTGGATAAGATGGCTCCAAGCACTAAGCTTGAAGACAAGCTAGAGGGTATAGAGAATTTTCGGGCATGGAAATATAGGATTGGTCTCATTCTTGAAGAGAATGCTCTTACCCAATATATCAAGAATGAGGTTGCAGAACCTGAAGAAGATGATGCCAAAGAGAAGTATAATAAGGACTTGATTAGGGAAAAGAGAATCATTGTTGATTCTATCAAAGACCACTTGATTCCCCAAGTGGCATCCAAGAAGACTCCAAAGGAAATGTATGATGCCCTAGGCAGAATGTATGAAGGAAGGAACATCAACAGAAAGATGAATTTGAGAACTCAATTGAAGAGTACCAAAATGAGTAAAGGAGAATCTATTCAAGATTAATTCACAAGGATCTCCCAGTTTAAGGAACAACTAGAAGCCATTGGAGACACTCTTGATGAATATGAACTAGTCATGACTGCTCTCAATGGTATCTTTATACCTTGGGATTCATTCATCCAAACCATGTGTGAAAGAAAATAAAGTATGAAGTTTGATGTGGTATGGGACGATTGCATTCAAGAAGAAGCTAGGGTTGCCAATAGAGAATCCTTTCTCAAAGAAGATGACCAAGATTTGGCCACCCACACCAAATGAAAAAGCAGTCATTTCAACTCCAAGAAGAATGGTCACAAGGAATCTCATCCTCCTCACAAATTTAAAAGGAAAGGAGGAGTAAGTTCAGAAAGATACCTCTCCTCAATTCAATGTTATAGTTGTCACAAACTAGCACACATTGCTGGAAATTGTCCTTCAAAGAAGAAGAAAAAGAATCTTCACAAAATACATCAAGCACATTTGGCAGGTGATGATAGTGAATAAGAGGAAGAGGAAAGACCTCAAAAGAAAAGAACTAAAATAGAAAAAGAAGATGCATAAGAATATGTTCTATTCTCTGCACTCTCTGGGTCAGTAACACCTGGAGAAGATACATGGCTCATTGATAGTGGTGATTCAAAGAAAATGACAGGACAAAAGAAGACTCTCTCAAGTCTATAAGAAAAGACCTCTCCATAGAAGGTATCTCTAGGAGATGACTATCAATATTCCATCAAGGGAATTGGTGAATCAAGCTACAAGCTTGATTTTGGAACTCCATTGAAGATGAAGGAAATCCTATATGTACCAAGTTTGAAGAAGAACTTACTTTTTATCTTAGCTTTAGATAAGAAAGGTTATAGGGTTGCATTCATAGATGGACAAGTACTCATGTGGTCCAAAGGAAAATCAATTGAGGATGTAATTATTATTGGTGAAGAGGAAGGAGGTCTATACAAAGTCAAGGGTCATCCTGAAGCTTCCCTTTTTCATGAAGCCACTATCCCAAGTGAGCTATGGCATAGGAGACTTGCTCACATTAACTACAAAGCACTACCTCAAGTGAGCAAGGTAGTCATAGGACTGCCAGATCTAAAGATTGACCATAATGGCAAATGCAAAGGATGTGCAAAAGGGAAGAATATCAAAAATCCATTTCCAAAGAGCGAAACAAAGACTAAGAGTACTTTGGAATTGATTCATTCAGATGTATGTGGATCAATTACATCCACATCTTTGAGTGGGTATGAATATTACCGTACATTCCATGATGACTACTCAAGGAAGACTTGGATATATTTCCTGAAGGGAAAAGATGAAGTCTTTGGAAAGTTCAAGGAATTCAAAGCCTTGATAGAAGATCATTCAGAAAAGAAGATCAAGATACTCAGGACAGATAATGGTGGAGAATATACTTCAAAGGATTTTGAAGTCTTTTGTAAAGAAGATGGAATCAAGAGGGAGCTAACCACACCCTACAATCCCCAACAAAATGGTGTTGCAGAGAGAAAGAATAGAACCATTATGGAAGCAGTAAAAACAATGATACATGATCAATACCTACCTATGTATATATGGTCTGAAGCAGCTAGGACATCAGTCTATGTGCAGAATAGACTATCTCATAGTGATCTTGATTTCAAGACCCCAGAAGAAGTGTTCACAGGGAAGAAGCCTGAGGTAAGTCACCTCAAGATATTTGGATTCCCAGTATACATTCACATTCCAAAAGAAAAGAGGACTAACCTAGATCCTTCTAGGAAGAAAGGAAAATTTGTTGGATATTGTGAAGCATCCAAAGCATTCAGAATATACATCCTAGGATTCCATCATATGGAAATAAGTAGGGATGTGACATTTGATGAAGAGGCAGCTCTAAAGAGATCTAGGAAGTGCCAGTATGAAGAAGTATATGAGGAATATGCACCTTCCAGAATTATTGAAGTTGCACCCACCCCTAAAGAGACAACACATGAATACCATGACATGATGGAACCACAAGAACCCCCTATCATGAACAAATCAAGGAAGAGAAAGCCAACATGGGCAAGAGACATTATACTAGGAGCAGAAAAGTATGGATTCCTGAAGGATCCACTAGAGTGAGCAAGAAACCAAAGACATTATCCAACTATATGGCCTTGATGTGTGATCTTGTAGATCAAGAACCCACTAGTTATGAAGAAGCATCTCATAAGAAAGAGTGGGTGGAGGCAATGAAGGAGGAATACCAATCAATAATGAAAAATGATGTTTGGGATATAGTTTCCAAGCCAAAGGACAAGAGTGTGGTATTCTCCAAATGGATATAAAAGATAAAGCATGCTGCTAATGGTAGCATTGAAAAGAATAAGGCAAGGTTTGTGGCTAGAGGATTCTCTCAGAAAGAGGGAATTGACTATGAAGAAACATTTGCACAAGTTGCAAGGTACACTTCCATTAGAACCATCATGGCACTTGCTTCCATGATGAAGTGGAAATTACGCCAGATGGATATGAAGACAACCTTCATGAATGGTGTGATTGAGGAGGAAGTGTACATAGAACAACCACAAGGATTTGAGGTTGAAGATAAAAGAACCCATGTATGCAAACTAAAGAAGGCTTTCTATCGGTTGAAACAAGCTCCCAGAGCTCGGTATGGAAGAATTGACAGTTTCTTGATGAGATTGGGCTTTACCAAAAGTAAAGTTGATCCTAATATTTATCTCAAGGTTATGGATGATGAACCTATCATACTATTGCTATATGTGGATGATCTATTCCTGACAAAAAATGAGAAACATGTTATCGAATGCAAGAAGAAGTTCTCCTCAGAATTTGAGATGAAAGATCTCGGATTGATGCACTACTTCCTGAGTCTGGAAGTATGGCAAGGCCCAAGAGGAATCTTTCTCAACCAAAGAAAGTATGCTATGGAAATATTGAAGAGATTTGACATGTTGGAATGCAAAGCCATGGTCACTCTGATGGATTCCAACTTGAAGTTGTTAGCTGAAGACTCATCAGAGTTAGTGGATGTGAGTCTGTATAGACAGATTATTGGGTCACTGATGTATCTGACAAATACAAGGCCAGATATATGCTTTGCTATGAACACCTTGAGTCAGTATCTAGTGGAACCTAGACAAGTTCACCTGATAGCTGCAAAGCATGTGATGAGGTACCTAAAGGGTACGATAGACTTTGGTCTATGTTATCTTGGATATAATGATTTCAGATTGTATGGCTACACAGATGTTGAATGGGAAGGAAGTGTATCATACAAGAAGAGCACATCAAGAGGATGTTATTGTTTGGGATCTGCCATGATCTTGTGGTTTAACAGGAAGCAGTCTAGTGTGGCTCTCAGCACAACTGAAATGGAATATATTGCTGCTTGTACTGCTAGTTGTGAAGCAATATGGCTTCGGAAGTTGTTATTGGGATTACTTGACTTAGATATGGATCCCACTGTGATCATGTGTGACAACTAGAGTTGTATCAAGATGACAGAGAATCCAGTGTTCCATGATAAGTCAAAGCACTTAGAGATCCAATATTTCTATATATGGGATATGGTGCAGAAAGGAGCTGTCAAGCTCGAGTATGTGAGCACTGATGAAAAAGTTGTTGATATATTGACCAAACCCGTATCTCGAGTAAAGTTTGAGTATTTCCGAGACAAGCTTGGTGTAGTTCAGAAGGACCCTCCTCGAAAGGGGGAGTGATATGGTCACTGATGATGAGATTTCCTGCATCGACAGTAAGGTTGATGATGTGATACCTGTATCGATGATGTGGATACCTGTACTGATGATATTGACGATGAAGTCAATGATACCAACAATGAGGACGATGAGTGGTCCTTAGACTAGGTTTGAGTTGATAAGTGGATTGTATCATCCTTGGAAACATGTCCTAAAAGAGATCCATAGAATCTGATCTCTGAGAAAGATGGTGATAAATCCTAGATCTTGTTCGGATATCCACATCATCATTTTCAGGACCTTGCATGCAAACTCTAGGGTTTGCATGCATCCCAGTCACCAGGTTGATGCCTCCAACACCTTACCCACCTTATTCTAGCACCGGGGAGCTTCTTACATCAATTCTTTATCCCTCCTAGTGATGAAGGTGCCCACTTCTCACCTACTGCCAGAGAAGGGCGTACTTCTTCACCTACCACTGCAGTTCCACTTCAGTTACACTCAGTTAGCTCTGATTCTCCTTGATTTGAGGCTAGTTTCACTCCTGACTGACTGTTTAACTCCGTTGGACCTCCAGATAGACTAGATGACTTGTTATGACTTTAGTTAAGCCTCCCATGCGCCCTCCACTAAGCCTCCTTCCCTATATCAGTGCTACACACTTTAGTTACACATGACACACTCAGTTAGACTCAGCTTGACACCTGGATGACTGGTTCTTGTGCATTGATGACCACCACTAATTGATGATGACGACTCCTAGTTGGAGTCAAGCTACTCCATTCAGTGATTCGAATGACCTTCTTAGTCAATTCGAATTGCTCACTCACATTGTCAGATTGTATTGTAATTATTCACCCTTATTGGGATATTGAGCACTGATGCATGTTTTGCACAGTTTTACACCATATTTTCTATGTTCATATGTTGTGATTGATTTACTTGTTCATTAGATCTGCTGTGACTAATTTTACATGGTATTAGATCCATGGCAGGGACAAGATTTATTTTCTACAGGTGTTCTACATGAAGAGAGAGCAATCTTTGCTCACCAATATATTTCAGCAGCAACATGCATTCACTCATGTGCATTCACTCATGTGCATGCAAGGCTGAAAACATAGTGTTTGTTTGTGTGTGATTTTCAGGTTTCTTACTTCTCCATGTGCATTCGCTAATGCAAAGATGGAGACTTCTTCTTCATAAAATATTCTTACTCCATTGAACTATGATGAATGGAAACCAAAGATAATTGCATTCATGAAGAGACAATGTCTTTTTGATATGTGCATTGGTAATACAAGAGATTTTGATTCCGATGAAGAGGGGAATGATTGGCTCAATGATTGTGACAGAGATTTGGAGCAATTTGTCTTGCTATGTCTCCTTGTATGTGCTACCTCAGTAATACTGCTGAAAATCCAAATGATCTATGGGTCCAACTTGACAGAGAATTTGGAAAGCAGGAAGAAGAGGATCATGCTAGCCTTTTGGAGAACAAGCCCAGTGAGATCTCCTTATGTGTTATTTTCGATCATGTGTTGGCCTCAACAATTGTTCAAGATGAACAAGAAACTGTAGATTCAAAACTCACTCTCTCAAAGTCTTCTATTTCGAATTCTGAGCAAGATAAACCAACTCATACTCTAGATCCGAAGAGGTCCTTGAATCCTCTCTTTCACATGAGTTTGTCGGCATGCAAAATAATGATCTACTGGAAGTTTTGGAGGTAAAATCTGATTTTGGAGGTGAAGCATTCGCCCTCCTTGATTGCATTCCTCCTATAGACTTATGTTCTATCATTTGCAAAGTTTCTCATATTTTTAATGAAGATGAAGAGCACTACCATTTGCTTGAGTTCAATTCTCATGCACGTTTTGCTGATTTTGGTTTTGATCTCACCCTTGTTGGTTCAAAGGAGATCTCAGGAAACCATTCATCTATTTTTGGAGCTGATTTAACTTCTATTGATAAGAAGTTCAAGTTTCAAGATATATTTGATCCAGTTGGAGCTATTCCTACCTCACTTGGTTCGAATCACAGGTTCTAGGATCATTCTCATATTTTCAGATTTGTTCTCACCTTTTTCGGTATGAAGAGCAAGTTCATAAAGTCTCCACATTTGCTTGCATCCACTGATGGAGAATTCAAGGACATGTTTTTGGACCATGATCCATTACTCCCAAGAGTAAGATACCTCCAGACATATCTACTTGATTTTGGAGCAGTTAAATCTTTTGGTGTGCTACAATCTATTTTGGGGGGGGTATTTTTCCCATGAGGTTTTCCCATTTCTTCGGTTTATTGATTGTTATTAGTTTGGATTATTATTGTATTGGGGTGACCTTTGGTATTAGTAACCAGGGCCCTACATTATTTTTTTTTACACATCATAGTCTAGCTTGAGGAGGGGTGTTCGGATATCCACATCATCATTTTCAAGACCTTGCATGAAACTAGGGTTTGCATGCATCCCAATCACCAACTTGATGCCTCCAGCACCTTAGCCACCTTATTCTAGCACCCAGGAGCTTCTCACATCAGTTCTTTATCCCTCCTAGTCATGAAGGCACCCACTTCTCACCTACTACTAGAGAAGGGTTCACTTCTTCACCTACCACTGCAGTTCCACTTCAGTTACACTCAGTTAGCTCTGATTCTCCTTGATTTGAGGCTAGTTTCACTCCTGATTGACTGTTTCACTCCGTTGGACCTCCAGATTGACTAGATGACTTGTTATGACTTTAGTTAAGCCTCCCATGCGCTCTCCACTGAGTCTCCTTCCCTATATCATTGCTACACACTTTATTTACACATGACACACTCAATTAGACTCAGCTTGACACCTGGATGACTGGTTCTTGTGCATTGATGACCACCACTGATTGATGATGAGGACTCCTAGTTGGAGTCAAGCTACTCCATTCAGTGATTCGAATGACCTTCTTAGTCAATTCGAATTGCTCACTCACATTGTCAGATTGAATTGTAATTATTCACCCTTATTGGGATATTGAGCACTGATGCATGTTTTGCATAGTTTTACACCATATTTTCTATGTTCATATGTTGTGATTGATTTACTTGTTCATTAGATCTGCTGTGACTAATTTTACAGATATGATCTAGGTCACATCCATTACGAAAAAGGACTGGCTCTGTGGTGATAAATCCTAGATCTGATCTAGGTCACATCCAATATGAAAAAGGATTGGCTCTATGGTGGTAAATCCTAGATCTGATCTAGGTCACATCTAGTATGAAAAAGGACTGGCTCTGTGGTGGTAAATCCTAGATTTGATCTAGGTCACATCCAGTATGAAAAAGGACTGGCTCTGTGGTGGTAAATCCTAGATCCGATCTAGGTCACATCCAGTATGAAAAAGGACTGGCTTTGTGGTGGTAAATCCTAGATCCGATCTAGGTCACATCCAGTATGAAAAAGGACTGGCTCTATGGTGGTAAATCCTAGATCTGATCTAGGTCACATCTAGTATGAAAAAGGACTAGCATTATGGTTAGGACTGCATCATCCCTGAAACTTTGGTTCAAAATGTACATGATATGACTATATCGTACCTGAAGATTTGGTTCAAAATGTACATGATAGGACTGCATCATCCTTGAACCTTTGGTTCAAAATGTACGTGATAGGACTGCATCATCCCTGAACATTTGGTTCAAAATGTACGTGATAGGATTGCATCGTCCCTGAACCTTTGGTTCAAAATGTATGTGATAGGACTGCATTGTCCCTAAACCTTTGGTTCAAAATGTACATGATAGGACTGCATCGTCCCTGAACCTTTGGTTCAAAATGTATGTGATAAGACTGCATCGTCCCTAAACATTTGGTTCAAAATGTACATGATAGGACTGCATCATCCTTGAACATTTGGTTCAAAATGTACGTGATAGGATTGTATCATTCTTGGACTTATGTCCTAAAAGTGAGCAGGATTGATCATCTTGAAATTGGATCATGTGTATTGCAGAGTATATTGCTATTGTTGATCGAGACGATCCAGATGTTGTTGTTGATCGAGATGATTTAGTTGATGTTGTCAATCGAGATGATCCAAATGATGTTGTCGATCGAGATGATCCAGATGATGTTGTTGATCGAGATGATCCAGCTGATGTTGTCAATTGAGATGATCCATAAGATGTTGTCGATCGAGATGATCCAGATTGTTGTAGTTGTTCGAATGCTGCAGAAGATGAAGACTCAATACTGAAGATGTTCCAGTATTGAAGATTTAAAGAAGTTCCAGTAACAGGCTGAGTTACTGGTGATGTATGAAGAAAGGTTCCAATGATTTATAGATGTATCATGTATCATGTAGTTGATGACTCCTTGCTCCTGCAGATGTTGTTATAATATCCTTCTAGTTAAGGGGGAGTGTTGAGATATTGTAACTTGTAAGAATATTATTTGTACTTTATTATTCCAGAGATGTTCCATTCCTCCGTAGAGACCCTATTGTATATCCGGAGATGTTTATTCCTTCGAGAGAGTGTGGTAACTAGGGTTATTAGATCTCCCATGTGAGGTTGGCCCTGAGTTAGGTGTTTAGAGGTTATTAGACTCTCTTAGGAGAGGTCATCCTCATTAGGGTGAAAAGTCAATTAAAACAAGAGTATAAATAGAGGAGCTGTGTTCCTCATTTATCTCATTCATTCACTCACTTGTGATTGGCACATAGGAGAGAGAGAGGTCTACATAGGAGGAGAAGGAGCTCTTGTTGAGGACTACATCTTGTATTAGTTGATTATCTATATTGAGGAAAGCTTTGTTGGGTTTTCTACCCTATGAGGGTTTCCCAGAATAAAACTTTGTCTATATTGTGATTGTGTTTCTTTCAGTGATTTGGCTTGTGAAATTAGGGTAAAATTAACACTAATACTTTGCAAGCAGCTGGTGAACTAGTGGGAAATCCTCAGGATGCAAGGAGGACTATATCACAATTTGAGACTACTCTCAATGTGAATGACCCCTACCTATCTGAGAGATGTTATATGATGGTGGATTATGATCCTCAGACATATGAGGAATCCTCACATGACCCAATATGGCAGGATTCCATGTATTAGGAGTTTCATTCACTGCAAAAGAATGAGACATGGGAGCTAGTCAAGCTCCCCCGAGGTATAAAATTGGTAAGGTGTAAGTGGATCTACAAAACCAAGTGTGCATCTGATGGTACAAAAGTGAAATATAAGGATAGTTTGGTGGAAAAAGGATTCTCCAAAGTCCATGGCCTTGACTACAATGAGAATTTTGCACCAGTTGCATAGAAGGATTCGATAAGACTAGTTCTGGCAATTTCTACATCCAAGCGCTGGGAAGTGCACCACATGGATGTCAAGAGTGCATTCCTCCATGGGGATCTTGAGAAGGATATTTATATTCAGCAGCCAAAAGGATATACATATGATCCTAACTATGTGTGCAGGTTGAGGAAGTCCTTATATGGGCTTAAGCAAGCCCCCAGGGCTTGGTATGCCAAAATGGACAAATTTCTCTTGTCACAATCTTATGTTAGATGCAAATTTGATCCTAATGTTTACATGAAGCTGATTGATGGTTCAATTATGATTATAGTGATGTATGTTGATGATATACTAATCATAGGTAGCTCTACTGATCAAATAAATTCATTAAAGACTGCTTTGCATCAAGCTTTTTCCATGAGTGACTTGGGAATTCTTAAGCAGTTTTTGGGGCTTGAGATTTCTCAAACTAAGAATGGAACTAAGTTATCTCAGTCCAAATATGCATCTGAAATGATAAATAAGTTCAATATGGCTGATTTCAATCCTTCAAAGACTCCTTTCCTTTCAAGAGTTAGACTTGGAGAAGCAAAATCTACACCCTTGGTTGACAACACCTTGTATAGACAGCTTGTTGGGAGCTTGTTATACTTGACTCATACTCGACCTGATATTGCATATGCTGTGAGTGTGGAATCAATATACATGGAGTAGCCTCATGATATCCATTGGAGGGATGCAAAAAGAATCTTTCACTATGTGCAAGGCACCAAGACAAATGGGATTCACTATGCTGCAAATTCTATCCTAGATCTTCTTAGCTTTCTTGACTCAGATTGGGATGGTGATAGCCTTGACAGAAAATCCACATCTAGATTTGTATTCATGCTTGGATGTGCTCCTATTTTCTGGTATAGCAAGAAACAGAGTGCAATTGCACTATCTTCAGTAGAGGTCGAGTACAAAGGAGTAGTCAATGTTGCTACTCAGTGTGCGTGGTTGTAGGGTATTCTTTCATAGTTTGAGATATTCTTTAGTAATCCTACTATCATCTTTTGTGACAATAAAATTTCTATAAGGGTCTCAAGTGATCCATTACAGAGACAGAGGACCAAGCATATTGAGATCCATATGTACTGCATCAGGAGTTTAGTGCATGACCAGATCATTGATTTGCAGTATTTCCCAACAGGTGAGCAAACTACAAACATCTTCACCAAAGCTTTTACTGAGAAGACTTTCAGCTATCTTAGATCATTGATTGGGATGGTTGAACATGTGGTAGAGTGAAGGATTAATCAACAATATTTAAATTTTGATATGTCCATTTTTTGAGGGAATTTTTTTCCCATGAGGTTTTCTTTCTTTCCTTGTTTTGTGGACCAGGAAGTATTGTACAGAGTGACCATGTCTTGTTACTGGGCCCTAGTTTTTATTTCTTATTTTTAGCACATAAATTCATCCTTATGGGGGGGTTTTGGAATATTTAAAACCCATACCTATGTCAATTAATACATTAGAGCCATTAATTAATCATTTTATGATTAATTACTATGTATTAGACTAGATAGTTGGCATATGAGTCATTGTGTGGACCACAAGGCATCTTTGGGGGTCCGCAAGTATTCCTAGTGTGGACCAAAACCTTCCTAAGTCACTTGGGTGCATTTCTGGTGATTCTGGTGAGAAAGGCGCATTACTTCTTTTTACTGCTTTTTATTGTTTTTGGGTGAAAGGTGAAAAGCTAGTTGACTAGGGAAAGTGTTTTTTGGACCACTTTCACTCCTTGATGTTTATTCCTTCCTTTTTTGGGATTTAGTATTTTTTTCCATCACACATCACTATCTGATCACTAAATGAGAAATTCGTGAGCCTTTGGTGTGACTTGGAGAACACACTTGCCACCTAGGGGGGTTTTGCATCAATTTAGTAAGTCTGCTTTTGTGAGGATTCGAATGGAATCCTTATGCATTCGAATATCTGATGTAAAGTTATATATTGACATCCATTTAATTTCCCAAGGTTGGTTGATGCAATATTATTCTCTTGAGTAATTCAATTTGCATCCTATGTGAGTAAATTTCAGTGTTCTTGACTAGTTGTCTGAGATATTTTGTGAGAGTGTGTAATGTATTATTGTATGTTATGCATAATATCAATATTCTAACATGGTATCAAAGCTAGTTTCTATGCTCTATCTTCTTTGGTAATTATTCTTTGGACTTTTTTATAAGCAATAATTCTTCTAAGTTTGAGTTGGGTCCTACATATTTTGTAGATTTGGAATCTGCTCTATCATTTAACCAAGTGGTATTTTTTTTAGATCTACCCATTTTTCTACATGTTTGAGAATTTGTTTTCAAACACTAACCTGCCCCATTCATTTTCAGAAATTTTAAGAATTTTTTCAGGTTTCTCTTGATTTTTTCTATAGTTTTGGATTAAAATCGATTATATACTAACTTGCTATCAAGGATCTATTTGTTTTGTAGAATATCTGGATTGTTTTCATCTCTGGTTGTGTTTTGTTGTAGGTTTTCATATGGGACTATGACTATTTCACAATTTTCTGAATTTTTAATAGGTTCTATACATTTTTCATCGTTGCACCTTTTGTTCTAAGAAAGCCCAAATACTCCTAGAATTTGCATCTTGCCTTCAACGAAATCATGCATTCTTTCCTTCATTCACACCTATTGTGTACATGAAGCATTAATACCCCTGTTTTGGCATTTTGTTTTGCTGAATCCAATTCCTTGTTCCTGGTTTTATGCTGCATCATTACAGATCCATCTGTTAGATTCTATTAGGCTTCGGTTTCAATGAGAAATTTCTAGTTTTTAATCGCTTTTCTTCTTTTTTGTGACAAATCCATTTTTTTTTCATTTAAGAGTTTCATTATTTCTCACATAATGACTTTAGAAGTTGTTTCTATTCCTGCATTAATTGAATCTAACTATCTCTCTTGGAAGAGAAAGATTATCGATGTTGTTAGGAGAAAGAACTTATGGAGATTAGTTAAATGTGATAAAATGTAATCAACCGGTGCAAAAGACTTGGTAATATGGTAATATAGATGTGATCAAGCAAGAGGAATGATCAAAGAAACTGATTTAGATAGCTTACAAGTACACATTGAGGGAAAGGATAGTACCATTGAGGTATGGAACACCCTAGATTATTTATTTGATAAAATTGACGATGCTTCTACCTACTATCTTGAAAATAAAATCCATGAGTTAGACCCTAAATATTTTGATATAACATAGTCATTTATTACTGAAATTAAAACCTATAATGAAAATTTAAATAATTGTGGTAAAGATTAAAAGAATGAAAATGATCTTACTATTCTTGTCAAAAAAAAGTTAACTTCATGTTTTCATATGTTCATCCAAACTAGGAATAGGCCCGTTGAAAGGTTTAAAGGTATTTTCAGCACTCAAATTGTCCCAATCCTAAAGATGTCTTAGAATGACAAAATTTGAATAAAAATCAAGAGAGAAATTCAAAAGGGTCCAAGCATACATTTCACTAAGCCCCTAAGATCTCAAAAATATGTTGAAAAAGACACAAAAGCACCCAAAGAGATTAAGGAGACTAGAGCGGGAACGAAGGGTCCAAGACCAAGGTCTAAATAGTAGGGACTTGGTGATCAAATAAAGGCCAAGATCATAATATCAAGGGCAGATATTGAGTGCCCGAGCATGAAGGGGGATAGAGCACAAGTGAGTATATCACGATAGATCTATAGTCCAAGACAATAGTGCATCAAAAATATGCAAGGAGGATCATGATGCCTCAATGAGTTGTTGTCCCAAAATCATCAGTATGCATAGATATTTCTGATTGGTAACATTTCTCCAAGGAAATCCTAGAAAACCACTTTAAGCCTCAAATGTTACCACTCACGTTTATCAAAAGGAGGTTTCCACCTAAAATCATGCAAGCCCTCAAGGTAGCCTCCATGGCAGAAAATAGAGTAGGAGTTGGAAGCAATGTGTACTAGAGAAACAACAACACGTGTCAGGTGGACCCAGGTGACATCACATGACATCATCCTAAAATCATCCAATAACTCTATCGCAATTGGAGAAATTAAAATTTATGAACCGTTAAAGGGGAAGATATTCAAAAAACATGCATATTTTTCTATAAGTAAAAGGAAGGACTTATATGTACACCCTACAAACAAATACACACAATCACACAATACAAGAATTCAACTACAAGCAAATATTTTACCCATCAGGTAATTTTGTTATACTTGTAATTTTTTTTACTTTTACTATAAAATAGTAAATTTCCATCGATGGCTTCATCATCCAAAAACAATATCCCAAAGACCAAGAGATCAGGCCAGGAACACTTATTAGATCACAACACAGATGTATTTGACATTTTGTCACTATCTCTAACCTCTAATGCACCATCCTTTAATCCTAATCCAATTCTATTGCAAACTAGAACCCTTGCCACATGTGGGAAACAAATTTAGCATGAGCATTTTGTCCCCGAACAATAATTTTCCTAGAATTTATTAGTTGGTGCTTGATTTGAAACTCATTAGACAAGTAGGTCATCTTATCCACATATCATTCTAGACTCTTATGCATAGTATCCAGTGACGCCCTGTAAAAGATGTTTTGCTTCCCAAACCTTTAAACATTGCAATTCCTAGACGAGGAAACCCTACTTGCATCATACCAAGAGATGAATCCTTCTGAAAGAAATAACTTATTGGCTCATCAGCTAAAAGAAGCATTTTTAGTCCCAACCAAACGCCCTCCATATGCAACTACTAAATTCCCAAAAACATCAAAGAGGCCATAACCTTAATTTGAAGTATAATGGGTTATGATAATGAAAAAATTGTATATGAATCCATCTTAGGGTTCCCACCAAGGGTTATGCCCCCCATATTTGACCTCTTCAAGTATCTATCTGAATCATTTCATAACTAGTTAGAAAAATTCCTTTCCCCTTTGTGTTTTAGGTACCCATCATAGCTTTTCTTCATGTTCTTGTGAGACCCCTCATCCAACAGTGGAAACAGAGCAAGCTCCAAAAGAAAAAGACAAGAAGGCCTCAGCAAAAAAAATAGCTAAGGACATGGAATGTGACACTATAGTAGAGTAGTAAGAGAAGAAAGGTATCAAGATTAAAGAGCTTGAAGATGAAGTGAATGAGAAGGATGAGCTTATTAAAGATTTGGAACATGAGAGAGATGAACTAAAGAAGGAGGTATACAAGTTAGGAATAGAGTTGCAAGGAGAAGGTCTCCTAAAGGAATCCAAGAGAGTGTTATGGGGAAAAATGGTAGGAGAAACCATTAAACAATGGGATCATTTTGAGGTAATATAGGATGAATCGGAGCTACCCACTAGTGCTAACATTGAAACAAAGAGAATATAAAAATATCTTGAAGATAGACCTAAAATTTCAAGGGAGGTAATCAGTTTTGTAAATAGCTGAAATAAATGGAAGTTGTATGAGTTGCAAATTACAAATAGGAAACATTTAATAAATTTGGCCAATCTAGTCATAGGTAAGAAAATTCTATTAAACAGAGCTCAAAATAAGATAAACGCCTAATTAACATCAGAAGTTTCATCTTTTAAAGGCTTATTTAAGGATGCCGTGGAAAAGGGATTACCACATTTGTGGGATGGTAATGGATATGTGTACTAGAAAGACATATCAAGATATTTTGAATCAAAAGAGGAATGAGAAAAGACTGTTTGAATATTTGTATGGTCAACTAAAAGAGTAGATGAGCTACTCAAGCACTTAACTAGATAATTTTAAATGTGGATCAACTTGAGAAATATGTTAAGAAAATTGTCGCCCGTATCCTATGAAAATATCACTAATGTTGAATTGGATTTAGACTCCCTAATCAATCGTAAATATCCTATGGGAAATGAATTGCATCAGGTCTCTAAGTATCATAAAATTTCCATACATAAATTAATCCAGCCTATGCCAATAGGAAAACCATCTAGATGACTAGTTGGGAAGCCATAAGTAAATCCAAGTGTGTATATTGGGAATACAATAGGGCATCCAACTCGCCAACCATTAAGTTATCTAGGTGTGCATATTGGATAGCTAGAAGGGAATCCATTTGTACAGAAAATATGGAAAGTGAGTGGCCATGATCCTCAGCAGAATACAACTAAAAAGAGATCTTTTAAGAAGAGGTAAATCTAAATGAAGCAGTTAAGCAACTCTAACCAAATTCCAAATAGAATGAAAATGACAAAAGGATGGAAATTGAAAAGGAAGTTTGTTATGCAACTAAGTCCCATATATAGCATAAAAATAGTAGAAATAGACCAAAAGAAAGTGATCCACTACTTAATAATGAAGAAATGAGATGAATAACAATCATGTTCGAGGGAAGAACATCCTTACACAATGCACTAAGTACAAAAGACAATACAAGATACAATGATGACTAAAATGAAAAGATCTCCTTCCTATATATAGGAGACAAAGGGGTACAATAACAACTAATAGACACACTAATAGACCCAAGACAACATCAATAATATGTAATGCATCGTAATAAACAGGTAATGTGTCACTACATAAGGGGTAATGTGCCAATATTTAGGTCTTAACATGCCCCTCCTTTTTAGACAAGTGTTGTCCTCAATTCTTGATTAGTTGTGGATTCTTTTGTATGGACTCATCTTCCCATGTCGAATATTCCATTGACAGGTTCTTCCATTTGATGAGGTACTCAGTAATAGCCTGATTAGGTAGCTATTTGTTCCTTTTTTTAATGATTTGTTTAGGTTCTAATATCACTCTTCCTTCTTCATCAAGCTCGGGCAATATTTTTTTAATTGGGATTTTGTCTCCTATTACCTTCTTTGAGAAAGAAACATGGAAAACTAGATGCACTCTTGAAGATGAAGTGAGCTCCAATTTGTAAGCCATATTACCAATCTTCTACAACACTTTATAAGTACCATAATACTTGAGTGCTAATTTATTGTCCTTATTTAGTTTCTTGAGGTGCATCTTCTTGTAAGGTTGTAGCCTCAAAAATACCCAACCCCTTTTTTCAAAACTCCTTCCACTCTGATGTTGATCAACTTGTTGTTTCATCCTTTTTTTGACATGGCTAGGTTGTCCTTAAGTAACTGGAGAACTTGTTTCTAGTGCTCTATGTGATATTCCACGGCTTGAACTTTAGCTTTTCCCTTTAAGGAAGATGTGATGGATGGAGGTTGGTACCCATAAAGTGCCATAAATGGAGACATTTTTTATGATGTAGGAAGGAAGTATTGCACCACCATTTTTCCAAAGATAATGATTTCACCCACTGTGTTTGTTTATCAGATGCAAAGCAACAAAGATATCCTTCCAAACATTTGTTCACTATCTCCGTTTTCCCATTAGATTGAGGATTATAAGATGAATTGTGAGTTAATTGGGTACCCAAACAAGAAAATAATTTAGTCCAAAATTTTCCAGTGAAAATTGGATCTCTGTCACTTACACTAATCTTCGGATTTCCATGTAACTTCTGAACTATTTCTAGGAATGCCATGGATACTGTACTTTCATTAAAAGGGTGAGAGAGTGCACAAAAATGTGCATACTTTATGAGTCTATCAACAACCACCATAATAAAATTATTTCCTTCTGACTTGGGTAGACCTATGATGAAATCCACTAAGACTTCTTCCCAATGATGGCAAGGTATGTCTAATGGTTGTAGAAGTCCTGGGATATTAATTGTTTCCATCCTATTTTGTTGGAAAACCAAGCATTGAGAAATGATCCTTTAAACATCATATTTAAGACCTTCCCCAAAAAATTCCTTCTTGACCCTATGGTAAGTTTTCAAGAAACTAGATTTCCCACCTATAGGAGAGGTGTGTAATTCTGAGAGGACCTTTTGTTTGAGTTGGGAGGATTTGCATAAACATAAGAGATCCTTATACCATAGTGGATCATTTTTACACAGAAAAGTATCTGTACACTTGGATCATCATGTAGCTTTTGAATCTGCGTCCACACAGATAGGTCATTTTTCCATTCTTCCCTTGCAACTACTACCCAATCGGGTTGTAGATAGAAATTGCACAAAGTAATCCCCCAACATATTCATATTTTCTAGAAAATGCATCTACCACCCCCATTATGTTTCCATTTTAGTAGATGATTTCAAATCCATATCCCAACATCTTGGTTACCCATTTTTGTTTCTATTCCGAAGATAATCTATGTTCCAAGAAGTATTTAAGACTATCATGATCTGTTTTAGCCTTGAAATGTCTACCTATTAGGTAAGGATTCCATTTCTTAAGAGCATGTAGAATTTCCAACATTTCTTTCTCATAAATAGGCTTCTGTAAGTGCTTTCCCTTGATTGGATGAATTATGAAAGCAAGCGGGTGTCCTTCTTGCATTAGAACAACACCAATTCCATTTCCTGAAGCATCACATTCCACAATAATTTTTTTTGTGAAGTATGTTGTGGCCAAAACATGAGCTTTGCAAATTTCCTCCTTAAGCTATTCAACAACTTGATTTTCCTCTCGAGTCCAAGAAAATGCATCTTTCTTCAATAATGTTGTTAGAGGCACTTCTATTCTTCCATAGTTCCAAACAAACTTGTGGTAGTACCCTATCAGACCTAAGAATCCCTGAAGCTTATTTAGGGTTTTGGGAATCGTCCAGTGTATCATGGCTTTAATTTTGTTGGAGTCTACCTTGACGCCTTCCTGAGATACAATATGACCCAAATATTCTTCCTCCTTTACCCCAAAGAAAAATTTGGAAGGTTTTGCATATAGTTGTTGATCTTTTAGTAGTTTTAGTACCTTGTCAACATGTTGAACATGTTCTTCCCCAATCTTGCTATAGATTAGTATATCATCAAAGAATACTAGAAAAATGTTTCTAAGGAAAGTCTTGAAAATGGCATCAAACCTTGAAATGTGGAAGGCGCATTTGTGATACCAAATGACATGACCAAAAATTCATAATGACCTTTATGAGTTCTGGATGTTGTTTTTGGAATGTATTCCTCCTTCATTCTAATATGATGATATCCATAATGAAGATCCAACTTTGTGAATAAAACTGCTCTATGTAATTCATATAACAATTCATCAATGACAAGAATGGGAAATTTATCTTTAATGGTGATCTTGTTGAGCTCTCTATAATATGGACAGATATGACATGATCCATCCAGCTTGTGTACCATTACCACTGCTATAGAGTAAGGACTTTGGCTAGGCCTATATATGTCGACCTCTAACATTTATTCCACCATATGCTTAATTTCACTTTTCTATAAATAATGGTATCTATAAGGTTTGATGTTAGGAGTAACACTTCCCGAAATTAAGTGAAAAGCATGATAAAAATGTTGAACAGGTGGAAGACCTATTGGAATATCTTCAAATACCTTGGAATTCTTATCAATCACCTTTTGGAGATATGGGGAAATAGGAGACTTAGATGTTTGAACATCTAATGAGCATAATTGTGCAATTACCCCTTGATGTCCCTTTTCTATCAATTTTTGCATGCCATCGGAGCTTATCACCTTACTTGGTTTCCCCGTGATACCCTTTAACGCATATTACTTTCCTTCCCATAAAAATTGCATGAAAATATTCTAAAAAATAAAATTCATTGTTCCCAATGATTGTAACCATTGAAATCCTATGACGACATCAGCACCCCCCATCGAAATAGAAATCATTGGACTATTCAGTACATATTCCCCCATAGTGAGATTGATATTATGGCATTTTCCAGAGCAATTGATAGTTCCTCCATTTGCAATCATTACTTGAAACTATGGTGCTGGATATACAAAGCAATTGAAAACCTTGGATAATTTTCATTGAATGAAATTATGAGTACTACCAGAATCAATCAACACGGTTACCTTATCTTCATCTTGAGACGGTTCCTATTGTTTTGGTGCTTCTTGTTCATTTTCTTCATCTGCTTCACAATCTATGTAAAATAATTTCTTCTCAGTGCACTTGTGGCCCTTACTGTATTTTCTATCACAACTGTAAAAAGTGCCTATTGATATTTTTTCCTCTAGTTGTTGTGGTGTCAACCTTAGAGGTTTTGGATGACTTGAGACCATACTTCCATATTTATAGTTGTAAGTGGTGGACTTCATTATTTCCATAATTTTCTTTTCAACTTTTCTTTCCACCCTGAATGCATGCTTCAAGGACTTCGGTTCCCAAAGGAGAACCTCATGTTGGATGTTATCCTTCAAAGTTCCAATAAAAATATCCAAAAAATTATCTTATGGAATATTCTTCACTCTGATACTTAGCTTCTGAAACTACTTGATGTGCTTTGTAACTGGGCATTTTCGCTTTAGATTTACCAACTGGATAAATAAGGTGTTTCTATTTATATCCCCATAATGAGCAATTTATTATTCTCTGTATATCGACCCTGAGATAATAGAGTCATTTTTATGGTCACAAATCCATTGGGACCATACAAATTGATTAGGCTCTAAATATAAGGATACAATAGTTACCTTTTGTAAAGTTGGCACCTGGTGTAGATCAAAGAATTGCTCCATCTGGAACATCCAAGTTGTTGGATCATTTCCATCAAATTTTTTCATGTCAATTTTAGGAAGTTGGGTACCCTTTGGTGACCATACCTAATGAATTACATTACTGGAATCATTTCCTCTTGGAATATTCGTATTCATGGAATGTTTCTCAACATGGAAATTATCTGTATCCTCCTGAGTATCCTGGAACACATCATCACCTATCCCTTGAATTTTGTAGGAGATTAGAAATATTTTTCAACTTCTCCTCTAAATTGAGTAAATAATCTATTTTCATCGAACCTTTCATATTTTCCTCCATTTTATTCAACTTCTCCTATAAATTAACTAAATCAACTTTTTTCACAATCCATTTAATCATATCCTCCAACTGGGACACTCGAAAAGATAGGTCTTTCATTTCATCGTAAGTCATGGATGGATCCTCTAGTGGTTTGAGGGATTGTGAGTTTTTACACTTCCTTTTCATGGAATTTTGAAAAATATAAATACATATCACACCCTAGGTTTCACCATAATTATATCCTTCTACTCAAATCTATTCAAATTTAAAATGACGTACCTTTTTCAAACCCTGATTGGAAAATTGTTTTATGGATGACTTGTGATTGAGTTAAATTTGAATTTTATGCTCCTCTAGGTCTTAAAATTTGTCCTGATGTATCATGATGTGTCCTTTTTCCAATGTCGTGGGTCTGACCTAATTCGGATGTACCAATAAGAAGTTATTGTGAATCTCCCAACACTTCTTATTTTAGGTCTTTCCAAAAGAGAGAACTTGTAGGGTCTGTCACGTGTCAAATATTTTGTATATGAGGTTGAAAACCCTAACATAGATACTGTGGTCTGTCTTATTTATGATGCAACATGTCTCACTCAATTTGTATATTGCATGCCCCATATGTGACCTTTTTCCCCATAACACATGTTTTAGATGAGTTTTTGGACTAGTCAAAACCCTATCTTGAGAGGCAAATCTCTCCAAACTTGTAGGGTCTCTAGATCTGAAAATTGGACCACATATATTTCATCCTATTTTGGATATGGGTTTTAATATTGCTTTATGAATCCTTTTAGAAAACAAATTATATAAAAAATTCCAAGATGACTCATTTTGAAGAGACCAGTCCCGAGGAAAGAGATCTGATACCAAATGTTATGCAACCAAGTCCTAGATATAGCATAAAAATAACAAAAATAGACCAAAAGAAAGTAATACATGACTTAATAATGAAGAATTGAGATGAATAACAATCCTCTTCGAGGGAAGAACCTCCTTACACAATGTACTAAGTACAAAAGACAAGACAAGATGCAATTATGACTAAAATGAAAAGGTCTCCTTCCTATATATAGGAGACAAAGGGGTACAATAAAAACTAATAGACCACTAATAGAACCAAACCTACATCAATAATCTATAATTCACCATAATAAATGGGTAATGTGCCACTACGTAAGGGGTAATGTGCCAATATTTAGGTCTTAACAAGTTAGAGAAAACAAAAAACAATCAACACTTTCTCTCCTATATAAGGGAAATTCAAGCTCAAAGAAAAGGACGTAAGTTTTTTGAGAGGGCCTCTAAGGGATTTGTTGAGTCGAATTATGGACTCATTTTGTATACAGGAATTTGAGTTTGGAGATTAATATTTTGATGCAATTTTTCAATGTCGTCTTCTCTGTAATTTTGTGTTCCCTATGTAATTCCATATACTCTATATGATTGTGTAAATTCTCTTGAGATAATAAAATCTTGAGAAACAACTTTGCACCATAATTGTATCAGTGATATGTATGTATGTTGAGTGGTGCAATGGAAATAGATATTTCACTTTCATGGCCTCTTTTTCTTTCATTAGATCATCTTGTGATTGATAGTAATTAATGTTTTACTTTATTGTTTAATGGATGTCAATGTTACCATTTATCATACAAAATATCAAGAATAATTTTCATTTTATAATATTAATACGTTTTATTTCATCTTAAATGTATAATATTTTTCCTGAAGGAACCTTATACACTTATTTTGTTCCATCTATTAAATTCACCATCATATGCCCTAGAAAGATGACTATGAACCATTAAATTCCTTTGGAAATAAATCCCCATACACATGTTAGTCCAATACTTCCATTCCTGCAAATATTTTCTACATAAATTCAAGATACATCATACTACAAGAGTTTAGTCTCTAAATTTTTAATAATTAAGCCTCATCATGCCTTGGCATATTCTAAATTCAGCCTTAGAACATCTCAGGGGTTAACATAGAAAATGGTGTCATTGTTGGGGAGTGAAAAAATCAAATTAAATTTTCCCTGGGAATGACAATGATCAAGATATGATTAGAATTTGGTGAACGAGAATCAGACATCTGACTGAAATTTCACCTAGAGACTCCATTGAAATGAATTTGGCATCTAGTAAACAACATACCAAAGCAAATCCCATGTCAAGCAATTTTCACAGACTGCAAGATACAAGGAAATCATGCACCTGGAGGGATTATCGTACAAATAAATATCCTCATGCGAAAGGTATTCCTTAGATAAATCCTGTAACATTTCCTTTTGAATTTTAAAATCAAGAAGCATATTAAGCTTCAAATAATCATAGAGATCCACATTCTATTCCTAGTACTCCAGTTGTTCCTTTAAAATACCCTTGGAATTCTCCTTTATCAGCCACTGCAAGTTCATCCCATTCTTTACATCTAGACTTTAGGACTCAAAGAAATCATATAACCCTATAGGATAATAATATAACACTGTAGAATATAATGATCAATGTGGGAGGTAGAGGTGGACCATCACCACCACCTATAGCTAATCCTTGGGTAGCCACAAGGTATGGCCCACTGACTATTACACGTAATCTCCATGACTTGCTTAATATTTATATCAAGATATTTCGTAAGTTTGATGGAGAAAGGGATGCTATAATTGAACATATGGGCAGTTTTCAGAACTTTACTGCCAACCTGTATATTGAGCATCATGATGTCTTTATGAGACTCTTTGTCAATACTTTGTAGGGATAAGTAAGGAAATGATTTAGATCCCTTCCATAATCTTCCATAATCTTTTGGCCTACCCTTGAGACCACATTCATGAGGTAATGGGGTGAGAAGAGAGACCACCTCTATTACTCGACCAAATTTTTTGCTTCCAGGAAGAAGAATGGGGAACACATAGGAGAATTCAATAAAATATTTATTAAAATTCCTCAAGACATTAAACCCTCCCAAGCAACTACAAAGTTCACATATGTAGGGTATTTTGAACCTAAATTTGCAATGGTACTCAGAGAAAGAAGGTATGTGACCTTGATCAACATGCAAGATGATGCAGTAGATGTTGAGGAAAAAATGACAGCTTCAAGAAAGTTGAAGTACAAGCAATATCAATATAAGAAAAGGATGAAAGAAGAAACTAGCACCTCTGCAACAAATAAGGATACACAAGATTAAAAAATATAGTAGATGTCAAGATTAATTAAAGGTCTATCTAATAAATTGAAAAGACTCGAAGTGGAAGGACACAATTCCAATAAAGCTCCTCAAGGCGGACGACAGAGAAATCCCAATGAATATAGAATACCTTTTAATGCACAAAATATGAACAGAGGTAGGAACAATGAAGATCAACCCATACAACCCTTTGTGAGAGAAAATAACAATAAATTTGCGGACCTCCCACAAGATGAAGAATATATTGGACCACTAGAGGAGAAGTTGTGGATGCATGATGAGGATGACGTGATCCATCTGACTCAATAATATTATGAGAACTATTTGAGTGAGAATAGAGGTGAAAATAAGCAAGAACAAATAGAGAAAGGATATGAGATGTCATCAACTTAGTATAAACTATTTGATGATAATTTGCAGGAAGAATTACAAAGAAATTATGACCTCAGACCAAGGAATCCTATAACAAACTTGAAGAAAAATAATCATATGAAATATCCTTCTGCAAATCACCCAAAATTTGAGGGTATTTTCTAAGGATTCTAATATTATACTTAACTATAGTGTTCTAGGCGATTATTTTGGATGTAAAAAAACATATATATAGATAGGTAGGCGAATATTAAATATGAAACCTACCTACAATTTTACTACTGAAACTTGTTAATTTTGGCGAATATTATGATGAAAAAAAATATTTATGTAAATATATGCGATATTAAAGACTAAAAGTAACCAGATAACTAATTTATTTTTTGAAAAAAGCCTTGAAAAATATCCAATTGGAACGATTTCGCCCCTAAAAATTACCCTGACCCAAATGATAAATATTTTGACCACCCACCATCTTCTAAAAGACTTATTGTACCTAACGACAGATTCGATAAATCTGCCACCCCAACTGTACCAAAATTAATTGATGTACCCCAACCAAAAGAAGATGAGCATGAAAAGAAAGAATCAGACGGGTCTATTGTTTCATTTAATATTGAACATGAGCTATCAAAAATCAAAATCCCTACACCTTTGTCCGCATTATCAAAAAACATTGTAGACTAAAGGAAAATTGAGAAAATTCTAAATGGATCAGTGTCACACATTCATCATGACACCCTTCACCTTTCAAATGATAATCCTAATGTCAAATTGACGAGAATACAACTCCATTCTATGTAACTATGAGTGTGCATGGTAAATTACTCCACAATTGAACTCTAGACTCGGGATCCTCCCATAACTTGATGCCAAAGGTTTTTATGGAGAATTTGGATCTAGAGATTACCAATCCATACCATGACCTTTACAATTTTGACTCCAGAAAAGTGAAATGCTTAGGGATGATAAAGGAATTGGTGGTTGCACTAGCTCCGTTTCCTACAAAAAAAAATCATGATGGATGTAGTTGTGGTAGATGTGCCTGCTAATTATGGGATGTTTCTATCTAGAACATGGGGTAAAAGGATAGGATGAGTGATGCAGATGGACACAAAGTATGCAACAGTCCCAGTATTTGCTGGAGAAAGCAGGAATGCTACAAGGAAAAGAGCTTGTAGCAGATGTTTTTAGTGTTACATGATTGGAAAAAATTGTCAAAAAATCCTCCATTACAACCTACGCAAATGGTAGCATATGTTTTAAAGGACGTTATTACGGATATATTCTATAACTAAAAAACTCGACGGCCGGAGGTCTTAACAAATGATTTTTTACCGGTGCACTTTGTTGGAAAAATGTGCACAAGTGCATACCTTCATACAATGCACCGGTGCTGAACAGTATGAATAATTTTCACCCATGCACTCAAATATATTGAGCACCGGAGAGCACCAAATTTTAACACCACACCAATAATTACATTTAGATTATACTCATCGGTGGTTACTTACAACAAAACCACACTGATGTGAAATTTTTAATATTTTTAAACTTGTATGGTGTTATCTATTTATAACAGTGCCCCATTGCATTTCATAATAATAAGCACCGGTGCATACAGACTATTACAATGGACAGGTACATTTCAACAATTAAAACGTGCCAATGTGATATATTACAAAGAGAACCAATGCGTATAGGATTTAAATATCCCAGTGTAGATTAACAATTCAAATGTACCAATGCGATTAACAATAAAAAATGCACCGGTAAATGCAACTAAGATGTGGCCATTTTCACTCTTTTAATTTAACGATGCGTTTAATTTACATTGGAGTACCAGGGCATATAAATTATTTAAATGCACCGGTGCATAAAATTCGAGTAAACACACCAGTGCAACATAAAGTACCAAAACCACCGTATATGATTATTTGAATAGTGACTCCTGACATTGTAGTGAAATGTCTATATTTTTTTTTATTATTTTTAATTCCATTATTCATTATAAATTGAAATATTTTTTTTATAGTACTATTCATTTCAATTTTAATTATTGTTCTTGTTTGGATTATTTCTTATATTATAGATTCTAACATCTATTGTAATATTTAAGCTTCCATACATTTAATTACCAATATAATGTACCATTTCACATGTAACATTTGACAATAACATTGGAGAATTCAATAGAATAAAAACATTTATTTCATTATATATCAATAAGAAGGCCTTTGTCATACAAAATAGGACAACATAGAGACAAAAATAATCAACATGTCAACATGCATGTAATTGTAACACTTATTGGTAACCCATTGTCTTTCAATTCAGTGTGGTGAACCTGCAACAATTAATTAAGAAGAATATGCAAAATAGCATAAATGATAGAAATCAAAAGCACTTTTATTGATCACATGCCACTTCGACGGGGAAACTTCTTTTGAGCAAGCTCAATACAAATAAATTCATGGTGCCTTCATAGGCCTAAAAACACACTTATATACTAAGTCTAGGCGCCAATACTATGGGTCAAAACCATGGGCCAATACAAACTATGGATCAACAATACTATGGGCGACTTACAAAGCATATGCGCCAAACAACAATAACACAACTATGGATCAACAAATACTACGAGACAACTTACAAAGCATATGCATCCAACAACAATATACTAACAAAGTAAAGACATGGGCTCCTAACATCCCCTCCCCCTTAGAATAAGCTTTGTCCTCAAAGCTTTAGATGTGGAAATTGTTGTTGAATCTGTAGGAGTGGTTCCCACGTAGAATCCTCTGGTTGCATGTTGTGCCACTAAATTAAGACCTCTGTGATAGAGTGAGAGCGAAGCTGACGAGTGCGCTTATTGAGTACGGCCTCCGGATCCAAAAGGATGGATCCTTCATTATCCAGTTCGGGTAAAATAGTTTGTCCTTTAATGTTGGTGCCAAGAACTTTCTTCAGACAAGAGACATGAAATACTGGATGTATGCGGGAAGAAGGAGGAAGTTCCAATTTATAAGCAACAAACCCAATCTTCTAAAGAATCCAATATGGCCCATAGAACTTTGGAGCGAGCTTATGACTCCCTTTGAGTTTTAGGGAGGATTTCTTGTATGGATGGAGACGAAGAAAAACCATATCACCTGCTTGAAAAGTGCGCTTAGAACGGTGTTGATCGGCTTGTTGCTTTGTGCGATTTCTTGCCATGTGAAGATTGTCTCGCAAAATGCGAATAATCTGATCGCAATTGCGAAGGACTGTGTCAACTGCCTAAACTGGTGAACTGCTAGGGGTGTATGGAAGAAGAAATGGCGGTGCCTGATCATAGACTGCTTCATATGGGGTCATTTTAGAGGCTGTGTGGTAAGAGGTATTGTACCACCATTAAGTGAGAGGGAGCCACTTTGCCCACTGATGTTGTTGTTCAGAGGTGAAGCAACTAAGATATGTTTCCAAGCATTTATTGATAATTTCAGTCTGACCATCTGTTTGTGGGTGATACCTTGAACTCATCTTCAATTTGGTGCCAGTGTGGCAAAAGAGTTCTGTCCAAAAATGACTGGTGAAAGTTGCATCACGATCCGAGACAATGGAAGAAGGGATGCCATGAAGACGAAATATCTGGTCCAGGAAAATTTGAGCCACTGAAGAGGCTGTATAGGGATGGCTAAGAGCACAAAAATGACTATAGGAGAGGCGATCAACCACAACCAAAATCACTATCTTCCCTCTAGACTTACGGATTCCTTTAATGAAATCCATAGAAATATCTGTCCAAATCCGTGTAGGTATGGGCATGGGTTTGAGCAATCTCGGAAGGAGTGACGTTTCACCCTTATTGCATTGGCAGGTATCATATTCAGCCACCATCTGTTGAATTGTTCTTTTCATTCCCTACCAAAAGAAGTTACGACGTGCCCGCTCATATGTTTTGAGGAACCCAGAGTGCCCTATTGATGGAGAAGCATGGAGTTCATAGAAGACATCCTGTTGAATATCTGTGCTCTGGGAAGCACCAGATGACCCTTGTATCTCAGGGAAGCACCATCCCAAGAGTAATGTGGTACAGCAGAAGGTTTGTTGGCCAAGCGTTGGATGATTTGAGATAATGAAGAGTCATTGACATAGCCCTGTTGAACAGATTGCAACCAATTTGGAACAGGCATAGAAATAGATGAAAGAGAACCTTGGCCATCAAATGTGCGAGAAAGAGCATCCACCACAATATTGTCCTTACCCTTCTTGTAAGTGATCTCATAGTCATAACCCATGAGTTTGCTAACCCATTTCTGTTGCACTGGGGAGGATACACGTTGTTCCAGGAAATATTTCAGACTCTGGTGATCAGTCTTGATGTAGAAATGATTCCTTAAAAGGTATGGCGCCACTTCTGTACTGCATGCAAAATAGCCATCATTTCCTTCTCATATGTAGAGGAAACTAAATTCTCACCTAAAAGGGCTTTGCTGGTGAACGAAATGGGGTGTTCATCTTGAAGGAGAACAACACCAAGTCCATTGCCTCAAGAATCACTCTTAATAGTGAAGGGCTTGGAAAAATCAGGCAGAGCTAGAACATGTGTAGTACACATAGCTTGTTTCAATTTTTCAAATGCACACTCAGTAGCATGTGTCCATGTAAAAGCATCCTTTTTCAATAGAGCATTTAATGGAGCTACAATATTCCCATAATCCTTGACAAACTTGCGGTAGTAGCCAGTCAACCCCAAAAAACCACGAAGGCTCTTGAGTGTCTAAGGACACGGCCAATTGTTCATGGCAGCGATTTTGGCAGGATCCACGTGAACCCCTTCTACTGAGATAATGAGCCCTAGATCGTCGACTTCCTGCTATCCAAAAACACATTTAGACTGTTTGGCATGGAGATGATGGTCAGAGAAAAGTTTCATTACAAGATCCAAATGCTGGAGATGTTCAGCCCAGGTTTTACTGTAGATGAGGATATCATCAAAGAATACCAGAATGAATTTCCGCAAGTAGGGCTGAAATATTTTATTCATCAAGGCCTAGAATGTGGAAGGAGCATTAGTGAGGCCAAAGGGCATGACCAAAAATTCATAGTGGCCATCATGTGTGCGGAAAGCTATTTTAGGGATATCATCCTCATGAACCCGAATTTGATGATACCTAGAACGAAGATCCAACTTAGAGAAAAATTGAGCACCATGAAGCTCATCAAGAAGCTCATCAACAACAGGAATTGGAAACTTATCCTTGATAGTGAGGTGATTAAGTGCACGGAATTCAATGTAAAGGAGCCATGACCCATCTTTTTTGCGGACGAGAAGAACTGGTGAATAAAAGGAACTAGTGCTTGGGCGAATAATACCTTGCTTCAGTAAGTCTCGAACGAGCATTTCAATCTCAGTTTTTTGGTGAAATGGGTAGCGATAAGGCCTGATGTTGGGAGGAACACTTCCAGGAAGGACCTAAATACGATGGTCCTCTGGCCTTGAAGGTGGCAATCCCATTGGTTCAGCAAAGACACCAGTATAGAGATCCGGAATTTGTTGTAGATCCAAAGGAGTAGTGGAGACAGCTGATGGTTGCATCTGAATGGAGTGGATCTGAGCGATGACACCATGAGAATTCTTCTTAAGGAGTTTTTCCATGCGATGTGAGCTGATGATGCTGAGAGACCCTGGTTGTAAGCCTGTCAATGTGTGTTTTTTTCCATTGGGGGAAAACTGCATCCAAAGTTCGGCAAAATCCCATAAGATGGGGCCAAGTGTGCGTAGCCATTGACGCTGAAAACCACATCGCATCCTCCTAAAGTCAAGGAAAACATGTTAGAGCGTAGATTATAATATTTCATAGAGATATGCACATTACGACACTTCCCTTTGCAAGGTAAGGTGCCCCCATTAGCAACCATGACTTCAAAGTTGGAGCAAGGATGGATAAAACAATCAGCCTGTTTGGCGATACGAGGGTCAATGAAATTATGAGTGCTACCAGAATCAATGAGTATTGTAAGAGGAAGCTTCTTGAAGTAACCCCTGACCCGCATGGTTTGGGGGGTGGTGATTCCAGCTAAAGCATGGAGAGATATCTCTGGCTAGTCATCCTGAGACAGAGGGTCAATAAGCGGCTCTGGAATGTCGACCTGAGCATCCATTGTATCTGGAGCTTCTTCACCAATTTCATAGGCAAGCAGAGAATCCATATCCAAGAGATAGAGCTTTTGCTGAACACATCTATGTCCCCGAGTGAATTTCTCATCACAATTATAACAAATCCCTTTTTCTCTGCATTCCTGCATGTCAGTTTTAGACAAATGCTTGATAGGAGTTGGTCAAGGAGATGGCGGGATGGGAGGTCATTGAGAACCCATATTTCGAAAGGGAACAAAAGTGGGTTTGGAGTGCTATTGGGCTGCAATCTTTTCTTCTGCCAACTTAGCCAACCCTAGGGCTTCCATCATGGTGTTTGGACAGAACATTTTGACCTCAGATTGGATTGCATCCTTTAGACCACTGATAAAACAACTCTGGTAGAAGTCATCAGGCAATCTTTCAGTGTGGTTGGCTAGTTTCTCAAATTCGGTTTGGCACTCTCGCACAGTGCCAATTTGGTGAAGTTTAGTGAGGACTCCTGTGAAGTCATCAAAAGCACTAGGACCAAATTGTTGCAAAAGGAGCTGGCAAAAATTTGTCCATTTTGGCTCTTCATGAGCCTTGACGAACCAACGTTACCATTGAAGAGCTTCCTGTTCCAAATGAAAGGATGCAAGTGGAACTTTGTTGACATCAAAAGTATTATGCAGACTGAAATACTGTTTGGCATGATAGATCCATCCAATCGGATCAGTACCATTGAAGCGAGGAAAATCAAGCTTCGGACCACGGAAATTGCTAGAAGAAGAGAACCCATTGTCTGATGAAGACTCGGACTGTCGTTTGTTGTTCATGGCTGAATGCTCAAGATGGAGGCCGAGAAAGTTTTAATCAAGATCCTAGAGTTTGGCTTGGATGGATGCAAGTGCTTCTTCCATGGTTTTTGCTCCTGCGCGGGTGACAACTATAACCAGGAGTTTTTTTTTTTTGTTGACTGGGTAGAAAAACAAAACAGAAACTGTTTCAGTAAAGGAAAATCTGGATTTGGGAAAAAATCTGAAGGGTAATTGGGGTTTGACTAGGTTTTGGACACTGTCGAATGGACAGGGAAGCAAAAAAGGAGGATTTCAGAAGCGGGGTGAAAGAATGGGAAAATTTAGCAGAGAGGGATAAAGAAGCAAAATTAGGAAATGAACTCTGTGGTAAAATTTGTAGGTGATTGGGTGAAATCCGAGGAATTTATGGCAAACCGTAAAAATAGACAAATGTGGGATTTCGGGCTTTGGGAAGTGGAATTTGGGATAGGGTCCTCAAGAATGAAATATGCAAAATGGGATTATAGGGGTTCCTGGAAAGTTTCAAGGGAAACAGAGTGAAAACAAGGGAGATATGGATAAAAAACTAAATTTTATACCTTTTTTTTTTCCAGAATGGAGCGGCTACGGCACGGAAGGGATTTGAAACAGATAGATCTGCAATGGCGCGGAAGTGATCAGAAACAGAGGGATCTGAAACGGTGCCAAATGGATCTGAAACGGCTGGATCTGAAATAGATCTAAAACAATTGGATCTGGAAGGGCTTTCAGAATGGATCTGAATGACTGGATCTGAAACGGCGCAGCAGTGATCCGCAATAGTTCAACTGAAAATAGATATGGACCCCAAGTATGTGCGGCTTCCTAACAGTTTAGGGGTTTCACTCGGAAACCAATGCTGTCTGGCGGATTGCGTATTGGGGCAGTACCCCTCACTCCATGGCTTAGGTAAAACTGATAATCGCTTTGCCAGAAATGACAACTCTTGGTTTACCTCACAGGTGGGAACTAGTCAATCAGGTAGGGGTCATTTTCCTTTTCGTTGGCAGGTCCTCTCAATGGGTCAACTACTTTGGGGTTCCTATGGTGCTCCTCACAATGAGTTTTAGGGCTTATGCCCAAGTACTTCCCACAGTTAAGCGGATAGGGATTATTCCCAGATCTGAACATGCAACAGATGCAAAAAAAAAAATTTGACAGAAATTCCACCTAACGTGCCCAAGAAAGTGCTCTGATACCATATGTGGTGAACTTGCAACAATTAATTAAGAAGAATATGCAAAATAGCAGAAATGAAAGAACTCAGAATCACTTTTATTGATCGCAGGCCACTTCAAGGGGGCAACCTCCTTTGAGCAAGCTCAATACAAATAACTTCATGGTGCCTTCATAGGCCTCAACACACACTTATATACTAAGTCTGGGCACCAATACTATGAGTCAAAACCATGGGCCAATACAAACTATGGATCAACAATACTATGGGTGACTTACAAAGCATATGCGCCAAACAACAATAACACAACTATGGATCAACAAATACTACAGGACGACTTACAAAGCATATGCGTCCAACAACAATATACTAACAAAGTAAAGACATGGGTTCCTACCATTCAGACACTGTGTTCAGTACATTATACAAAATGTCTGATTATCATAGACAATTATTTCAAAATTAATATACAACAGCTTTCATTAACATATAAAAAAAATAAGTATCATCATTATTCACTGGAACTATTATCAATGCTCGAGCCACTTGCATCAATTGGGTCATTTGGCCAAATTTTTTGTTGATTGGCTTGATTGTTTTCCTCTTCTTCAACTTCCATATGCAAACATAAAAATAAAGAGTACTCAGTGTATCTACATTGTTGGGAATAAAGAAAATTAAAATAGATAATATACATGAATGTAAATTGAAATTCAACATATCAGAGCAATGATTACGTCCTGAGTGTCACACATTCTTTCAAAACCATGTCTCATGTCATCTATCATCAATTGTTTTGTTGCTTGCACTCCATACTTTGTTTCCTACATGTTTTATACCCCATAAGAAATCATTCATTGAACATTTATGATTTTTGTTGTTCTATTAATTATAAAATGATAGAAGTAAAACAAGATAGATACTTACAAAATCCACGATCAATTTTTGATACACCAAAATATACTCACAACTCTTGCTTCACCCAATGTCAATCAATTCTTTTGATGGCTCCTCTTTGTATGTTAACACTTGTTTCAATACATCCAAGGATGGTCAGTGAATATATATATATATATATATATCACAATCACTATGAAATCTTAATTTGAGGAAATCACAAATACTCACAAACTTTGCTATCAACCCCTTTTTTCCTTGTCATCATCTCTTGTGTGCTGAATGGGTTCCATTTTGTTTTCTTTTCTACAACAAAATAATTAAAAATTATTGTTCAATGTTTAATTAATTAATAAGATGTGCATAATCCAAAAGATGAATGATTTAATGCATTTGAAGCATGTTCTTATTGATATGGCTCCTCCTGTGATGCAATTATGTCCATTTCCTTGATCATCTCCTTATACACTTTTTTGGATATCCCTACTAGCACATTTCGCATACCACCTCGTTCATCATTTGGGATTTTCATAATATTCCTAGAAATGTAAAATGACATTAAACTATTTTTATGTTGATATGAAAAATAAATATAGCAGAATTAAAATTATTAAAGGAAAGGACACTTTGTAGTAGTTATAAATACATATTATACATAAACATGTTGAGGAATATTACTTTTTGAATGATTCTTTTTTGTTATTGTATGTTTTTTATATTGCAAGTTTGACAGGTCTCATTCAACCATTTCTGTGGAAACACCTATTGTAGTTTACATACGACTTGATTCTTCGAATCATTTGATTGAGTTTTGTATTGTAAGTAAAAAGTATGTTTATATATTCTTTCCACTATATCCATCATAGAATTATAAAATTATTTCCCCTTTATTTTAACTTCTAGCACCACTCCAAATGAGCTAAGGACCAATTCATCATTATTTGAATCTTCCATAAAAAAATTTCTTATGATGGCATTCACTTCTATTGTTGTTAGTCCCTGCATAACATTCAACATATGTGGATTAAATTATTTGAAACATATTAGTGAATATTCTTAAGTATAATATTACTCAAATTTAAACAAATAATTCATACTAACTTATTTTTTATTCACTTGATTCATCCCTCTACAACTATTCCATCAATGTTTTACACTCTTCTGGAATTAGACTGGTAAGAACCTTATCGGGATTCCTCGGTTTTTAGCTCTTCATGTCATGCACATGAACCAATACATATTAGATAAATTTACAAATAATTCAAACAAATTAATTTAAATACATAAATTAAAAAGTACTTTCCTTCTTCATAATTCAAGATGTGCTCCCATTACGTTGACTAAAATTGTTGTTCGTTGAACTCATACCATGCATTTTTTATCAGCAAAAACCTTGGACCATTAAATACAGAAGCTATCAATATATTACACAAATAATTTACATAAATTCAAAATAGAAAACAAATAGATATCGATGTGCTTAATCACATAAAAATCCTCAGTGTGTTTATGTACATACATGCACCGGTGTGTTATATCAATACAGGAACACCGTGAATGGATGAATAAATTATTTAACATTTTAGGAAAATAAAAAATGGTGCATTCCTGCCATTAGCGGTGCGATATTTGTATAAATGCACTGATGTGTTACTACGATACTGTGGCATCAAGAACTGAGAAACTATTTTTTTTTGTTTTTAAAAAATGAATATATTAGCATGAATATCAGTTATGGTGTGCTAGTTGTACAAAAGAACTAGTGCGGTCATGTTACATGGACACACCGAAAATGATGCTTGCATTTTTTATTGAAAAATTAAAATAAAAAACTTGACAAGGACGATATGGTTACGGATTTGACCCAAACTGTGGCCCCATCTCACTCTACGTAAATTGTATTTGTAATCACAAACTCATCAAATCTAAAATCCCTAAAAGGAAAAATCACAATTGTGTAACAATAGAGGGATTTAAACCCTAATGTAAAATTTTGGATCCACATAAATGAAGCCACATAAAACAAAAAGAAGCAATGAGAAAATAAGGGTTGCAACATTGCAGGTAACTATGAAGTTTTTTTTCTTCTAAATCTAGTTGAAATCTAAATATGATAACAAGATCAATAGTAATATTTTACATACTTGAAATTTCTACTATGCAGGGTTTTGTTTGATTCACCATACCTAACAAATTTCGATCCTCGGAATAATCCGGTTCCTTCAAACTCCTTCCCCATAAGTCTCTCTTCCAAAAACCTCCTTTCAAAATTTCGGCAAAAGAATGAAATAATTTTTATATTTTTTGCTTTTAAACACCTTTAGAATTAGTCTTTGATTTTAAATTTGCTACCCTTTTTTCAGTATAGGTTAAAAGTAACTAGTGCAATTAAAAAAAAAAAACCGAAATTTTCGGTGCATTTGTATTTTTGATGCACCAGTGCATATATACATTAACCACATCGGGGTGTTTGAATTTCAATGTGGCACCGTATAAACAGGGAATACAAAAATTTAAAAAAAAAAAACTCATGTAGTGGTTCTTGTTGAATTCATACGCATCAGTGCACATGTATTTATAAAATGCACTGGTGCGAATTATTTCATAAAAATGGATCGATAAATATCCTCTATCAAATGTAGCGGATATTTTATTCTGGGGGTATTTTGTAGATGTTGATATATGGTGTGTTTGTTGTGAGGACGCATCAGTGTGTTACAAAGAAGGTGGAGCACCGGTGTGTGTTAAATAAATTAGGCACACCGATTTACTTTGAAAATCATGTGGCTTGATGTGGCAACTTAAAGTTATATATTGATCTCAAATGTTCTTTTAGTATTAAACCACACCAATTACAATATTTCATAGTAAATGTGTGTGTGTGTGTGTTTCTTAAACTCACCATGCTAATTCCATCTTATTCAAAGTTCAATGAGTTCTCCCTTTTCATCTCTAGTAAGTTCAGGTTTGATTTATATTTTGACTATTTATTTGAATTTATGTTACTTATCCATGTGAATCTAAAAATCAATTTATTCTATATCGCAGCATCCTGATTCAGGTTCCAGTTTGTATGGACAAGATATTCCACTAGTTTCAAAACATCATAAGCTCTTATCAGGAGCAAGATACCGTAAGTAGTTCATAGATGAAAATGGGAAGTCACTTTACCCTGCCAATTGTAACATGACATATTCAAGTCGCAATCCTAGTTCATCGATGGTATTCCTTAGATAAATCCTGTAACATTTCCTTTTGAATTTTAAAATCAAGAAGCATATTAAGATTTAAATAATCATAGAGATCCATATTATATTCCTAGTACTCCAGTTGTTCCTTTAAAAGACCCTTGGAATTTTCCTTTATTAGCCACTGAAAGTTCATCCCATTCTTTACATCTAGACTTTAGGACTCAAAGAAATCGTATAACCCTATAGGCTAAGAATATAACACTGTAGAATATAATGACCAATGTGGGAGGTAGAGGTGGACCATCACCACCACCTGTAGCTAATCCCTGGGTAGCCGCAAGGTATGGCCCACTGACTATTACACATAATATCCATGACTTGCTTAATATTTATATCAAGATATTTCATAAGTTTGATGGAGAAAGGGATGCTATAATTGAACATATGGCTAGTTTTCAGGACTTTACTGCCAACCTGTATATTGAGCAAGATGATGTCTTTATGAGACTCTTTGTCAATACTTTGTAGGAATAAGTCATAAAATGATTTAGATCCCTTCTGTAATCTTCCATAAGCTTTTGGCCTACCCTTTAGACCACATTCACGAGGAAATGGGGTGAGAAGAGAGACCACCTCTATTACTTGACCAAATTTGTTGCTTCCAGGAAGAAGAATGGGGACACTAGTACAAAATGAGAGATAAGTGACTAGGAGACTAAACATTTTAGTCACCATAGTTTTTTCAAAGGATAAAAAACTAAAATTGAGCAATTTTAAAGAAGCCAACAAAAAACGACTAAGATAAATGACTAATTTAGTCACGAGATAAAATATATGACTAGATATCCGTGAGATGTAGAACAGTTGGTGGCGGGGTATGGTTAAGACACCTCCTAAGCGGAAAGGTCGTCGGTTCTAATCCCATGGATACCAAAAAATCCAACCATGTTAAGGGTTGGTGCGGTCCAGGCCGGGTGCAATCCCTGGGTGATTTTGATGGCTTAGATGCCCCTGGTTCGTGGTAACGTAGCCAAAGGAAAACTTGCTAGTCAAGGAGGTTCCACCACTTCACCAAAATATATATATGACTAGATAACAAGTGACTAAATAAAAAATGACTTATTTAGTAACGGGAATATAAATATGACTAGCTAACAACGATTAATGTGAATTAGTCGTTTATGTTGTGAATTTCAACACAATTTAACAAATTGCCTTTGACCCAAGATACACAAAATTGCCTAGAAACATAACCACTAATTCCAAGCAAGGTGAATTCAAAACACATGCGGGTAAACTGAAAGGAGAGGTCAAGCTTACCAATAACCACAAGACCCTTGTGTGCCTATTGAAGATTCCAATCACCTTTCTGAGAGAAGGAATTGTAAATGTTGTAGTTTCCCTTGATCATCACCATCTCTTTCGTGGGATATATCCCACCTTCATGCTCAAACCCGATTAAATGGGATTTAAAACCCTATACCAAATGTATCCATTTGCAAGTTTGAGGATCAAATATGCTATATGACATGAGTGATCCCTCGCATATTAAGTGAAATAGATTTTTCTGTCCTCTGTGCTTGTTGGAAAGCTAGTTGGCTTCTAAATTAATTAATCTTAAGGGTGGGTCTTTAGACCTAAGTCCCTTTTCACTTTTGATTTTTGGTGTGTAGATTTGGCTTATTAAGAGTTTCATATAAAGCATTAATCACTATAAATTATCTAAAATTCTAATGATATTATTTGGAGGGAACTCTAAAACACTATCATAAAACACTATGACAATTCTTAATGTTGGATCCTTGTCAAGTACTTGTAATATAGGAATTTATTTCAATCATCCAAATCTAATCCCACATCTAGAAAAATGAATCTAGTTAAATAGATAATTATTGTTGATTTTATAAATATGAAAAAATGCAAAGGAAATCCTCAATGCCCTTCATGTATTGGCATCCCAACAAAAACAATCAAATTAAAGATAATATGGTAAACTATTTTTAATGATTGATCACAAAAAAATGACGATGAAATAGGTAAAATTTATTGTTTTTCCACTATTTCTAGGACAAATAAATGCAAAGTTATTGTATTAGATTATTACATTTCAAATTGATTACTAACATTATATAAAGTAAAAGTGAGTTTTGTGTGTTCATGCTAATAGGACCTTGGTTCATTAAACTAGAACTGGAATCACTTTTTGGTTTACCCTACCAAAATGTAACGCTAGATAAGGATGATTATAAACATAAGTGTTGGTTTATTTTCATATAATAAATCCCCATTATAGCTATAACCTAAGCAAGAAAACTCAGTTATGTAGTGTAACCCCAAATCTATGGGCATATTGTGTGAAAAAACTTCCAAAAATTGTAGTTCTTTTCTTATAATTTGGTGTAACAATGTTGATATTCTATCTCCACCAATAACTATCCTTGATGTTGCACTCAAAATGGTGATAATATCTCTCATAGAACAAATGTTTAGGAATTCCTATCCACATCTCTCATATGAAACAATTTATAATTACTTACCATTGCATAAAGGTTATTATTAACTTTATATGCATACAATGAGAAGACCTTATATTATGCAAGGGGTATATAATATTTGTGAAATGGCCTCTGACAAATCTTATTAAGAAAGAGGCCATACTTCCAACATCGACTCAACATTGGTGTGATTGACTTAAAGTTGCATAAGACATTTATAAAATTACAATACTAATTTGGTAACAATGTTGTATATTTGGTTTTAAAATATATGTGGTGTGAATTCTAAGAATGAAATACTTTTATATTATCCATAATAGCTATTTAATTCATCAACATTTCACATCTATAATAGAATTTGTCCAAAGACAAAGATAATGGAAAGAGTTCTGAGATTTGATTCAATATTATAAAGGTGTAAAAGCTACCATAATTCATAGGTTGACTAGCCTATGTATTTCATTTTATAAAAACTAAATGATATGTTAATCTATATTTGAATTGAGTGACTATTTAGTAATTTATTAATATGAATAAAAAAATAAAAAAATATATAGAAAAAAAATCATTTTCAAATTTCTAAATCGAGAGTTTCCCGCGAATGGAACCCTCCTGTTGCAGGTGCTCTGCATTTTGAACAAAAACCTAACAAAAGAAGTTCCACTCGTCAGAGGTATGAACTATATGCATATGGGTGCTTTGAAAACTTTGTATGCCATCCTCGGAGATGCAATTGTTACATTTGAGAAAGTGTTCAGATGTGATGGTTATGCTGGCTAGGTTAATCCAACATGTATGCCTCATGCTTCTCTTTGTAGCCCTAATTTTTATCACCGTTATTTCCTTTCCCACAGTAAAAATCGAATCCCTTTTCATTAGGGATCAGTAAAATGCAGGACCATATTGGGGCCATAGAAGGTGGCCAGGGCCATAATTGAGAAGGTCCTTCGTATATGGTCCTCCACATGCCAAGCAAACCTCCACATAATTATGGCCCTAGCACAACATAATCAAGATGGCAGTCAAGGCCATAGAAGCGACCAAAAAACTGTGTAAAATCAGGGAAAGCAGTGAGAGATAGAAGGATTCCTGAGTTGTAGGAATCATTTACACAGATCAAATTAATGAAATCAATGTGTTTTGTCTCCAAGTATCAGTTGTTATTCCATCTATGTTAATCTATTGATGTGTGGGTTTTAATCTGGGTGTGATTGAAGATTTCAATGTATAATAATTTCAATTAATGATGGCTCTGCATGAATACCTTGGACTATCAGAGGAGTTGTGTTTGTGATTGTTTAATTGTTTAATTGAAGTGTTGTGTGTGTATGAAAATAACTGTAATAGCAATTATAAAATGAATTGGGGACATAATCGAACCCAATGCGTACAGGTGCACATGTTGTGCTGGGTCTTTATATGTAACACAAGTTGTGTTTGCATAAGTTTTTGCTAAGAATGAGGAGAGACTGAATCGATCATTGGATCATTAGGAGGGATCATTGTAAATTGATAGTTCATTATAATATTGGATATATATCCCATGGGAAACAACGATTGCGGGGTAAGAAGGGTTTGAACAATTATATCTTTTGTGGGGAGAAGTAGAGCATTACTCGTTTTTATAAATAGTAGGGATTTGCTGATAAATATGACTATTTGTTCACGTTCATGGGAACAGTAGGTGCAGTTATCCATGGCTCAGCCATGTCGTTCTTCTTTGTGTTCTTTGGGTACTTGATGATGGATTTCGAAAAAATTAGAGGAATCCTGCAAAAATAGTGGACGAGGTTTCTAAGGTTTTTATTGGTTTGCTTTTGAGTATCTAGTTGGACACAGTTAGTTGGGAAGCTCATCCAATTGCAATGATTAATAATTAATAGGTATGGGTGTTCTTTGTGGTTGTAGTTTCTCTAAACCTGATAGTGCCCAGCTTACCTTAGTAAAAATAACAAATTCAACATTGGATTCTCTCTCTAATCATCCCGAGACAGGTCAGTTTAGTTTTATATGGGGATCATCTTTCTAACAATGACAGTTAGCCAAACATATTTGAAAAAGGTTTGAACAGAAATACTTAAGGTTTATTTCATCCATTCCCTTAAATGAGGACCAAGTTTAGGTCAGACATACTCGAGACTTACTGTTTGATCCTAGGTTATCAAATGTTCAGAGAGTTATTACATAACCACCCTCATGGTTGTAGAAAAGAGACATACCCATGCCCATTCGATTAGAACCCATTGTTGGCAGACAATGACAGTTTGAACAAGGTTGGTTGATACATCCTGACAAAAGGGAAGAATAACGTTCAGGCCATCCTCTAAAATGACCCAGGGTAAGCCATATGAAAGTGTTGTGAGACCTACGGGAATAACCATTACTTTTTACAACTCAGTTCACTACATTTTAACAATCGAGCCTAGAGGAAGGAAGACTCAATATATAGCAGTTCCAAGCTTAAAGGTGGGAACTGCATTTATTATTCAATAAAATCACCAACATCCACTTTTGATTCTGTTTGATGTCAAATTGAACTTGTAAATCAAAACTCCATGCATTTGAGAGAAGCTCTAGATTCAACATTAGATTCTATTTTAGAGAAGCCAATCATGGAGATAAGAGATTACTCCAATTCAATAATGAATTCTTTGGGTCAGTCAAAGGATGAAGCTGGATTTTTTTATTGTAACTTGAGCAAGCTTTCTAACACAACAAGGGATTCTACTTTGGGTTAGTATGGTGTTGAAGCTAAGAACTCCCAATCTAACTCGAGTATTGTTTGAAATATGGTAACGAAGTCTGTAATGGTTCAGACTGAGGACAACATTGGAAGTCCCAATGCTTTGAATGTGCCATTTTTTTTGTACTAGATCAGGTTGAAGCTAGAAAATCCACACATAGATTTAGAAAGATGTTAACTTCAGATATGGATTTTGTCTCCAATTAGCCTAAAGTTGAAGTTGAGAATTCTATGTATACATTGAGCTCAGTTGTATATTATGTTTCAATTCATCTAGGAAATGCATTAAATCACTGGGTGGTTGTAGGTGACTTTTGTTGTGTATATTGGTTTGCATGAGCCAAAGGAAGGTGGATTGCACAATGCACAAACAATGGGTTGCCATCACTATTCAAGCAATCTCAAACATCAAACAAAACAACCAGAGAGTAGAATATTCAGTCACGTAATAATGATGTAGCTTGTTGTTCAACAGACCAACCAATTCAATAGATCAATAGCAGTGTTGTTATGAATAAATTAAATAGTGGGTCACCATTAATTTATACCAGTGATCAAACCAACAAGGAGTTGATTCAAAGGATTCACAAAGTACACAAACATAAATTTAACCCAACAATGCTAAGTTTCTAGGATATGGATACGGATCTGGATTTAGGAATGGATTCACCAGATTTTTGAAAAGCCAAGATCTGGATACAACAGGGAAGCAACAAGTACAAAAACATATAAAAATATTTTTATAATAAATAAAAGAAATAGAGTGAAGAAGCAAGACTAAGTTAATGCCAAAAAAAAGAGTTTTCACTTTTCATGCATATTACTATTAACCATTCATGTACCATTATTGATAATTTGATAAGTTTTAACCATGATTGATATTGATATTTTTGAAAACCATTTCAGCATGAACATGAAGCAGGTCATAGCAGCATTTTTGTGAGCTAAATCCATGTGTCCATATCAATAGTGAATAAGTGGTTTTCTTTTTTCTTGAATGCTATGGAAGGACTAAATAACAGTGTGGGTGAAGTGAGAAACAACGTAGCACATTAAGGATAGATCAACTCTTGATAGCAGACCTTGATAGATCAGAGTTTGATAACAGATATCGACATAAGGATAGATCAAAGTTTGAGAGCAGATCTTGACATAAGGATAGATCAGATCTTGGGAAGGAATGGAGTTTATGTTTTTAGTCTTTAGGTGTTTAGGGTTTGGGAAGTTTTTCATTAGAAAACAATTTCTAGGTGGATCAATGGGTCATAAAAGCACCGGAAGTTCCAGGATCTGTTTGAAAATTTCAGGATTTGTTTGATTTTCCATAGGATCTCGTTCATCTGTATATTCTAGAGGAGTATACCTTGAGTTATCACATAGTTATTTGATTTACAATTTCTATTTTGCTTGCCTTTAATTCTCCCATGACATAGATTCATACATTTTCATTTTCCACTGCATTTTTTTTGTATCTTGGTCATGTTTATGAACAATAGTATTTTTATTGTTCACACTGAAACATGAACATGATTTGATTAGAAAATAGTAGCAAAGAAAAATGGGACATTGTAGAAACTTGATAGTTATGATGGAAACTTGTTGTTTGGCCTCATTGGTTTTCAGATGTAACTTTGATTCATTAATTGAATAGCTAGTTACTTTTTTCGTGTGAAAAGAAAAACAAATATATGTGTAGCTTTTTGGTGGAAGAATTTAATCTCTCATCACAGGAAATGGTAAATCATTATCATTGTATAAAGTTGGATGGCTAAATATATTAAACGACAACTATATGTAGGAGGGTTCTCTTAGAGAAGGGTTCCATAGTTGAATTTTTAACTAAAGGGAACATTATATAGCTGAAATATCAAGGAAAATCTTGATACACTATTTGCTTGTTTCCAGAACTGCCTTTCGAAGGACTTGTTAAAGCCTGATCTTCTATAGAGCAAGGACACACGTTTCCAAAACATTTGATGTGGAAATGTAGATTATTGTTGTGGGGATTTAATATGATGAATGGATTGAGAAAATGTGTTCACTGCTTTTCTTTTTTGGTCATCCATTACCCCTTGTGGACATTTTGAGCTATGGAGATTGTTGTGAAATATTGTTCAGCTTTTAATGTAACATGTTTTGCAAATATTGTATTTAAGGTGATTGGTTTTTGTTCTAAAGCATTGCTTTTGACAAAAAATGAGATCGAAAATTTTTAGGTCGTAGTAGAGGATTGTGTTTTCAATGTTGATTGTCTATGAATCTTTGCAAACAGCACAAAGGTTATTGTTTTAGCATATCAAGAGGGCATTGGCAAAGATAATTGTTGTTTAGCATATCAAGAGGGAAGTGGCAAAGATAACTGTTGTTTTAGCATATCAAGAGGGCAGTGGCAAAGATAACTGTTGCCTTAAAAAACAACACATATAATGATAATTGAACCTCGCTTTTATCACTGCTTTTAAACATGAATCAAAACTCTCCAAATATAGCATAAAATATGAATCAATACTCACTTAGGAACAATGTAAACATTATTTAGAGATTTCAAAATCAGTCCCCACAACAAAAACTGGTTTTCAAATTTATTAAATCATTTAAATTAAATGACCAAGATAAATGTCTTTAAGGGACACTTAATGATCATAATTGAATGTTGTGGGTTATTAGTTACCTTGAAATTACAACTTCCCTGCAAATGAAGGTTTTTGTGCATACAGTATTAGATGTTAATAGAGACATTGGTGTTCATATGTGAGCATATAATTTTTGTGTTGAAGTGGTGGGTAGTGGCATGGAAAATGGCAGTAGCATCACATGTTATTTGTATTGTTTGCAGGGTGACATGCCCAAAGAAACACAACATTCAGTAGTGAGTACTCAGTCTAATGCCCTATTAGAAGGCATGCGAAGGCATGTGATCAGTCTAGTTTCTATCTACAACCATGTCCTTTGTGTATTATAAATTATGAATATTTTACAAATACCATGAAATAGCTTCCTCACAAAATTTTAAGGTGTTTTTGTATACATTAATAGATGAGATTTGAGATGTGGATTTTTGCCTTCGAGTATATAAGTGGATAGCAGTGACATCACATGTTATTTGGTCCATTTGCATAGTGACCCATTCCCTAAACGAGACGGGAATCTAGTGATTGAACACAACGACCCATTCCCTAAACGAGACATGCATCTAGTGATTGAACACTCTCTCTGATGTTGTGTCAAAAGGCATGTGACCGCGGTGATCAGCCTGGTCTATGCCTGCCACCACGTGCTTTGTGTAGTAGAAAGTATGAATATTCCGACTACCATGAAATTACAACTTGCCCACAAATTTTTGAGGCTTCTGCTAGTATAGTAACAAACCAGGATCAATAATTTGGCATCTGTAATAGAGCATAAGATTTTTTCTGATTTCTCTGAAATTACTCCAACTGAGATTTCTTTGCTCCAACTGAGTTCTTACTTATTCATGTGACTTGTATTTGTGGATCATATATTTCTCAGCATCAACATTATGGATGTAGGTGCTTGTTTGGAGCTACTTTTTAGGTGACAAATGTAGAAATGGGGAAGGTTACCTGTAACCAGAAAATTTTAATCTCCTAAAAAGACTCATTATGATATTGCCTTTGGATGCCAAAGGAAACAAGAAAGGTAGTGGAAGACCAATTTTGAGATATTGATGGGTGATGACGGGACAAGTGTGAAGCTTCCATTTGACCAAAGGTATTATCTACAAGAACCTGAAAGTGACCTTGAACATCAATGAAGGATGTTAAGGAAAAAGAATAAGTGCACGGTGTGAGAAATTTCAGACCTGTAGAGGCCACAGAAAAGAGACATCGGTCGAGAGAGAGAGAGTAGGGCCTCATTGTGGTCCTCATTTTATGCAAAAAAATATTCAAACACCATCATGCCTTTGATCCATTGTGGTTTTCGAAATAAATTGAACCGAAAAATCCTTTGAGCTTAATTTTCCCGGTTGAAGATAATAATATGACTCAACCTTTTGATTTTAGTTTTACTTTTCTCTAGGTCACTCCATTCATTTTTCTCTGAGTTTATCACCCCAAATCATCTCATGCCATACTCTGTCTATTGATTGATTGGATTCAATACTCCACCAAATTAACTCAACTCCTGCTAACTTTGTGGGCCTTACTTTTCCATAATCTGTTGGCCGAAAGGCTATCATCAACATAATTCCTTGTAAGACACTTTTCCCCACTGTCAAAAGGCTAACATCGGCATAGTTCCTTCCGAGACACTTTGCCTCACTGTCAAAAGGCTAACAACAACGTAATTCCTTCTAACAAGCTTTCCCTCAACCTAACAATCTATTATTAAAATGGACTCATCCGTTGAATCAACATCTTAGGAATCTACGATGTTAGGAATGAGGACACATGGTAGAAAGTTGGGAGATGAAAAATAACTAAAATCGTTATCTAACATGTGCAAGGTTTCGAGTATGAACATGTGAAAGGTTTGGAGGAATATGTGGGCATATGAACATGTGAAAGGTTTGGAGGAATATGTGGGCATATGAACATGTGATAGGATACCATTTCACAGTTTCGCAAATGGTCACAAAAGAATCGGTTGAGGAATCCTCAATAAGGAACTCAGGAGGATAGATGAGGGAATATAAATCTTCACACTATCTGTGAGATTTGGAGGGCGAAACCCTGTGTTTTGGTGGGAAAACAAAAACAAAAATTCTGAAAAACACTCACAGGCCTCCTCTCTATTTTGGTGGAAAAAATAAAACCAAAAATTATGAAAAACGCTCTTAGGCCTCCTCCCTGTTTTGGTGCCAAAATTTTTGAAAAATGCTCTTCGGCCTTCTCCCTTCTTTGGTGGAAAAAACAAAACAAAAAATTCTTAAAAAGCGCAACCAAAAAATTAGAAGAAAAATTCACGCTACCTGAGAGATTTGAGAGGGAAGAATCCAGTGTTAGAAGTATTCAGACTGTATGGAGTTTTGGATGATTCTTCCATCTTTCACTTTTCAATCTGTAGTCCTCATGTTGATACTTCCTTCTGTCCTCAACCAAAGGAGAAGATTCATTTTTTAAATGTAACACATGCATTGACAGTGCTACCTAATTTGAATTTACTAGAAAAATATATAAACACGGTTTCTGGTACTACCACATCAATATTTCAGGGGAAGTTGGCCTCATATTTTGACCAGAATTGCCATTATTCACCTACAAAAGAGCCACAGTGTGCAACAATGCAACAAAGTAATTTGGGTACATCAGAAATCTCAGTTGAGTAAATATTGGGTACATAATCGAAGTCAAATGCACATTATATTGGAAAGTTGTCAATCTAGAAACATTCTAATGATGTTACTTACTTGTTTGTTTACTATGAAGACAATACCCTAGTTTTTGGGCATGCTCTTCTACCAAATCAAGGTGACTATAAGACTTCACATATCACAAATATTCCTTGCAATGATAAAGGTAGAGTTTTGTGTCCAGAAGGTATACTAGAATGAGGGGAATGTTTTACTGTAAATCTTATACAAGAAATTTTGAATCTTATTTCTTTCCCAACTTCAATGTAATGAATGTAGATTTAAAAGGATACACAATCAATGATTTTATATTATATAATTGAAACCTATGATACCATATTGGAGTGTTCAATTTTAAATATTTACGATGTCTCTCTCTACTGCAGATTCCCAGTTACAAGCTATTAGTACTTCTGGTCCTACTGATTATGGTATTGGTACTACTTGCAATACCCCTCAGGTGCTGCAATCTGAGAGTACAAAAGAATTAGCTAGATCAGTCATCATAATTCCTGACTCTGCAGATGAATGCCTTGAAGAGAGTTCTCTTCATGGCTTGCATGGAAAAAATACTTTATCTGGAAGCAATGGTAATATCACAATGCAAGACGATATATCTCATGATGATGGTAGAGGTTATACTTTGCATGAAACTGAGGGTGGTTGTGTGCAAAACACATTGTTTGTTGGAAATACTTCGTGTTCAGACAAGCCCGAGTTTGGTTTAGATTATATGACTTCAACTTTGGAAAACACAGGAGTGAAATATGAAGTAGTAAAGAATGCAAATTTGATAAGACCTTCTTGTTCTCAATCCTCTGAAGACATAGACAAGTGTGATGTTCAGTTGGAAGAGGATAAGTGGGACATAATTGAGGTTATGTCCAGTGAAGATGAATCTGCAGATAACAGTGCATGCAATGTAGCTTTTAGACTAAAGAATGGAACATTATCCTAGCTTAATTTAAAATTTATCCTACCAAAAGATCAACTTACTCCTATTTAGGTGCTAGCATATTTTTTATAGAATTTAGTACTCTCCAGTTTCCCCCCTCCCACCAGAGCCATGGATTCTCTCTTCTATTTATAGACTCATGAGGGTAGGCACCACACCACCCTTCATGCAAAATTAGGCATTGTTTTTATTTTTTTAAACAAATTCTTCCTTATTATTCATCACCCCCTTGAGGTGTCGATTCCCTCAAGCTATGGAAACATGCAGGGGAATCCAAGGAAATATGCTCTTGGAGTTTATGGTAGCACACCTTTTGTGTCCTCAATAAGAACTTTTCAGTATGGTTTTCAACTTTTAGAAGATGATCTTTGTCAAGATGATGAAATATATTTGTGCTATCTTAATTAATTGTGATTATAATTGTACATTTATTGAGGAGTTTGTATCCTAGTTAAGTTTATCTCCAAATTTGAAGAAGTGATTTGAATACAAGCATGCATGGCCTTGAATGTGGAATATCAATGAATACTTGTCTGATGATTGGTTCTTGTGGTGTTATGACTGTTGTATACTAATAAATAATTACTATGTTTGTTGGATGTGCATTTTCCATTAAAAAGGACTTCTAGGCCATTGGTACCATCAGTGAAGATTATTTGAGAGCATTAAATGCTCTGTTTGACAATTTTCCAAGGCTGAGAGCCACAAAACCTACTACACTTGTCATCCATCATTTAGATGCTTCCTTGAAGGCTGGGCCAGAAGCAGCCTTGGACTCATATTTTCTTCTTAGGTTACTTTTTCTTCTTAGTCAAGCTTGGTCAACATGTACATCTAAATTTGGAAAATCTCAAGTTGTTGTTGCACCAAAGGATATTCCAATTCTTCAATACTTGATTCAATCAGGACCTCCTCATTTTCAAGTAAAGGAAGATCTCTTTTTGCAGTCCTTACCAAGAATTCTATTGGCCGCAACTATCAAGTGTGGTATGAACCTGATTCTTCATTTCATATATATGTTTTCCTTTCCTCCATTTTCCTTCTATGATGAGTTTACTTTTTTCATTCATGAAATTCACTATTTTAAACTGAATAAAAAGCATACGATTATAATTTTCAACATTTTACAATTATAATGGAATTTTGTGCACCTTTGTACTTGTATGCACAACTAGGAACTTGGTAATTTGAGCAATCTAATGCACATATTCTGGAATTTCTGTTGATTGTAGAGCATATGAAGGAAGAGGCCTATTTGCTCTCCACATTCCGGCTTCAAACATGGTGTCAGTAGTTGTTGTCGACCCTTTCTAGAACAAGGAGCTCTCCTCTGGTCAAATTGAAAAGCAGTTCCGTGAAGGTTTACGATGCAGTGGAACATCAAATGTGGATATGCACTCTGATTCTGTTCCTACTATCTTCAAGGTGCACATTTATTTGCTTGGATTTTGAGTATGACAATGCCTCAACAACTCTAGAAATTTTTAATTTTATGGGATGATAACACATCTACATTTTGTGTTTAGGTGGATTATGTCAGTTCTATTGCAGATGCAGAAAAATTGTTGTAGAGAACACTAAATGATTACAGGTGACATGCATGTTTATAATTTTAGAAGTCCATTTCAGTGGATTCGGAAAAATACAAATATTATGTTAATTGTAATGGAATTACATGATTTTATAATTTTGTGATCACTTTCTTATGTGCTTTCGTATTGCTTTTGAAAGAGATTCTGCACTTGCATTGAACCATCGGTAAATATGATCAAAATAGAACATTTTATTGGAGCGTTGTGCTCCCATGTTTGACTCGCATTTTTTATTGTTGAGTTCATTATTTTGTACATGAATTACTGAACTTGGAATGATTTTTGGCAAATTTTGATGTTCTGATTTTGTTCTCAAGGTGAAAAATTTAATGTCTGGACAACCCATTCCCATTTTTTTGGGATAGAAGTATTATGTGTTGGCCTAAACTCATTCTATTTTAAAGGTCAAGGATGACTTATAAGTCTATCTTTCTCATGAACCTTTATTAAGCACAATGTATTTTGATGCTAAATTAACTCTATATGAGGGTGCTGCAGTTAGGGTTTGGATTCTGGAATACTTGTGCAATGTCTGACATGTATGTTCTGTGAAATTTGGGAACCATATACTTAAAGAAAGTTAGTTGCTCGAAATCTCTCATAATAGTTGTAGAAGCTCTGTTGGAATGTGGAGAATCCTCTGATTTTTTTTCCATTCTATTTTTGTAGGTGACTGTAGCTCTTGCACATGCTGGACTTGAATCTTCCAACTTGATTGTAAGGATTGATTTCACAAAGAGAAATGAGTGGACAGGTGGGTTCTATGACACTGGATCCTGAAGTTTTTTTGTCATAATTTCTATTGAAACTTAAAACTTTAAAACAACCAATCTACCTTTATCCCAATGTGATCTACCATGTTTATTTGGGAACATGAACTATTAGTATCTTTCTGTAAACATTTCATATTTATTGAATACATATTTTATGCCTTTTTTTTTTCAATTTAATTTGAATGATCTACAGGCTTTTTGGTCTCCAATCTAATTGAAATCAAATTTAGCACTTCAAAAATTTGTTATCAATTTTAGGCGCAAAGACGTTTGACCATCGAAGCTTGCATCAGATTGGAGATGGTCCAAACCCTTACGAACACGCAATCTCGATAATTGGGCAGACCTTGTCTGCTTTCGATGAGGACAACTTGATGCCTTTTTTTGGTTTTGGGGATGGAAAGTTTTAGTCTCTCTTTTGATTGAAATCCTTGTTCCAATTTTGCTGAACTTTCTCTTCTTACATTGTTAATGTGAATTCCCAACATATGTAGCAATATGGTTGTTAATAATTCATTCTTGTCTTCTTGCACAGTTTCAACACATGATCAAAATGTGTTTAGTTTCTATCCAGATAATAGGATATGCAATGGATTTGAAGAAGCATTGAGACACTATAGGGAGATGGTTCCACATCTTCGAATGGCTGGTTAATGAACATGGTTTCTTGCCTTGATTGCAGGTTAGTGGTTGTTTAAGTCATCTTTGAATAAAATGATCACATAAGTATTCATACTTCTTGTCAGCAAGCAAACTCGAAGGTATTGTTGCTAATATTTCATCTCATTTCATTTCCATTTATCTAGTGGTTAAGAGTACTTAGAGCTAATTCCCATTCTTCTTGATATGAAATGGAATTAGTAGTATATTTATTTTTACTATTCTATATACATTTTGGTTAATGAGTTGCTCCATTGGAGACTAAAGAAAATTACAAGGGATCCTATCATCATTTTCAAGCAATAACAATTTCTTAAAGGGTGCTAGCTCAATGGTAGAGCACCTTCCTAATTATAGGAAGGAGATTGGTGGTTCAATTCCTCCATACCCTATCATAAATTAGTGACTAAGAAAATGACTAAATTCGCATATATACGACTATTAGTAGCTAATTTCCAGTATCTTATAGCGCGACTAACGTTTAGTTGTATTTAGCTTAGTCATTAATATGTTATCATCTAGTAGTTTATTTAGTTGTATATTTGGTCATTAATTGTGGAAATCAATGACTAAATCAGTGACTATCAATGACTAAACCAAACCAAATCACTAACTAAATCAGTGACTATCAATGACTAAATCAATGACTAATAAGTCAATCAATTAATGACTAGTGAAATATGACTAGCTATAAGATAGTGGAAATCCGCTACTATTACTCACCGACTCAAAAACAACAGTTTATAGTCGAATTTTAGTCACTAATTCCTCATTTTGTACTAGTGGGAACAAGTAGGAGAATTCAATAAAATATTTATTAAAATTCCTCAAGATATCAAACCCTCCCAAGTAGCTACAAAGTTCACATATGTAGGGTATTTTGAACCTAAATTTGCAATGGTACTCAGAGAAAGAAGGTATGTGACCCTCATCAACATGCAAGATGATGCGGTAGATGTTGAGGGAAACATGACAACTTCAGGAAAGTTGAAGTACAAGCAATATCTATATAAGGAAAGGATGAAAGAAGAAACTGGAACCTCTAGAACAAATAAGGATACACAAGATGAAAAAATAGAGTAGATGTCAAGAGTAATTAAAGGTCTATCTAATGAATTGAAAAGACTCTAAGTGGAAGGACACAATTCCAATAAATCTCCTCAAGGCGGAGGACAGAGAAATCCTAATCAATATAGAATACCTTTTAATACACAAATTATGAACAGAGATAGGAGCAATGAAGATAAACCCATACAACCCTCTGTGAGAGAAAATAACAATAAATTTGCATACCTCGCACAAGATGAAGAATATATTAGACCACTAGAGGAGATGTTGTGGATGCATGATGAGGATGACATGATCCTTCTCACTCAAGAATATTATGAGAACTATTTGAGAGAGAATAGAGGTGATAATAAGCAAGAACAAATAGAGAAAGGATATGAGATGTCATCAACTCAGTATAGACTATTTGCTGATGATTTGTAAGAATAATTACAAAGAAAGTATAACCTCAGACCAAGGAATCCTGTAACAAACTTGAAGAAAAATAATCATATGAAATATCCTTCTACAAATCACTAAAAATTTCAAGGTATTTTCTAAGGATTCTAATATTATATTTAACTATAGTGTTCTAGGCAATTATTTCGGATGTAAAAAAACATATATATAGATAGGTAGGAGAATATTAAATATGAAACCTACCTACAATTTACTACTGAAACTTGTAAATTTTGGCAAATATTATGATAGAAAAACATATTTTATGTAAATATAGGCGATATCAAAGACTAAAAGTAACCAACTAACTAATTTATTTTTTGAAAACAACCCTGAAAAATAGGCAATTGGAAAATTTTCGCCCCTAAAAATTACCCTGACAAAAATGATAAAGATTTTGACCCCCCACCATATTCTAAAAGACTTATTGTACCTAACGACAGATTCTCTAAATATTCCACCCCAACTATATCAAATGTAATTGATGTACCCCAACCAAAAAGGGATGAGCATGAAAATAAAGAATCAGACAGATCTATTCTTTCATTTAATATTGAACATGAGCTACCAAAAATCAAAATCCCTGCACCTTTGTTCGCATTATAAAAAAACATTGCATACTAAAGGAAAATTGATAAAATTCTAAATGGATCAGTGTCACACATTCATCGTGACACCCTTCACCTCTCAAATGATAATCCTAATGTCAAATTGGGCCCAAGGGTAGAATAAAGAGATGCAAATACAACTCCATGATGTGTAACTATGAGTGTGCATGGTAAATTAATCCATAATTGCATGCTAGACTCGGGATCCTCCCATAACTTGATGCCAAAGGTTATTATGTAGAAGTTGGATCTAGATATTACCAATCCATAACATGACCTTTACAGTTTTGACTCCAGAAAAGTGAAATGCTTAGGGATGATAAAGGATTTGGTGGTTGCACTAGCTCCGTTTCCTACAAAAAAAAATCATGATGGATGTAGTTGTGGTATATGTGCCTGCTAATTATGGGATGTTTCTATCTAGAACATGGGGTAAAAGGATAGGATGCATGATGCAGATGGACACAAAGTATGCAACAGTCCCAGTATTTGCTAGAGAAAGCAGGAATGCTACAAGGAAAAGAGCTTGTAGCAGATGTTTTTAGTGTTACATGATTGGAAAAAATTGTCAAAAAATCCTCCATCACAGCCTATGCAAATGGTAGCATATGTTTTAACAGACGTTATTACGGATATATTCTATAACTAAAAAACTCGACGGCCGGAGGCCTTAACAAATGATTTTTTACCAGTGCACTTTGTTGGAAAAATGTGCACAAGCGCATACCTTCATACAATGCACCGGTGCTGAACAGTATGAATAATCTGCACCCATGCACTCAAATATATTGAGCACCGGAGAGCACCAAATTTTAACGCCACGCCGATAATTACGTATAGCTTATACTCATCGGTGGTTACTTACAACCAAACCACATTGATGTGACATTTTACATCATATGCACTGGAAATTTTTAATATTTTTAAACTTGTATTGTGCTATCTATTTATAACAGTGCCCCATTGCATTTCATAATAATCAGCACTAGTGCATACAAACAATTACAATGGACTGGTACATTTCAACAATTAAAACGTGACAGTGTGATATATTACAAAAAGAACCAGTGCGTATAGTATTTAAATATCCCAGTGTAGATTAACAATTCAAATGCACCGGTGTAATTAACAATAAAAAATGCACCGTTAAATGCAGCTGAGATGTGGCCATTTTCATTTTTTTAATTTAACGATGCGTTTAATTTACATTGGAGTACCACGACGTATAAATTATTTAAACGCACCAGTGCATATAATTCAAGTAAACACATCGGTGCAACATAAAGTACCAAAACCACTGTATATGATTATTTGAACAATGACTCCTGACATTGTAGTGAAATGTCTATTATTATTTTTATTTTTTTAATTCCATTATTCATTAGAAATCGAAATATTTTTTTATAGTACCACTCATTTCAATTTTAGTTATTGTGTTTGTTTGGATTAATTTCTTATATTATAAATTCTAACATCTATTGTAATATTTAAGTATCCATACAATTAATTACCAATATAATGTACCATTTCACATGTAACATTTGACAATAACATGGAGAATTCAATAGAATAAAAAAAAAAAATTCATTATATATCAATAAGAGGGCCTTTGTCATACAAAATAGGACAACATAGAGACAACAATAATCAACATGCCAACATGCATGTAATTGTAACACTTATTGGTAACCCATTGTCTTTCAATTCAGACACTATGTCCAGTACATTATACAAAATGTCTTATTATCACAGACAATTATTTCAAAATTAATATACAACAACTTTCATTAACATATAAAAAAATAAGGATCATCATTCTTCACTGGAACTATTATCAATGCTCGATCCACATGCATCAGTTGGGTTTGAAGAAAATTCCCACACCATCATCTCAGGATATACCTTGTTGAATAGGATATCTAACCATGGTCTCATTTCTTCAAAAGAGTTCTTTATGACAAAGTTATAGATCTTCCAAAACAAGGGTTCAAGCAATTTTTAGACATTCTAAAACATGGCTAAGTGTTGGAAAATTGGTCCAAGTAGCCTTGGGGAAATGCATGTCATACCTCGTAGGTGAATGGAAAAAATTATCTGAAACTATCATGTTGTAGCTTGTTCAAGAGGATATATTACCATGGTCTCATCTCTCAAAGAGGGTGTTTGATGAAAAAGTTAAAGGCCTGCCAAAATAGGGTTTCAGGATGTTTTGCACCAGAGGTAGTAAAACTGCCTCAACAGCCTCAAGAAAATGCACGCCATAATTCATAGGTTAAAGTAAATGCTCACCATATGTTTAGGTTGTAGCTTGTTGTTTTTTCTACCTAAACATGTTCTCATATTGAATTGAAAGTGCATGAGAAAGAAGTTATGGATCTGCCAAAACAGTGTTTCAGGAAGATTGGACCAAGTCTAGGAAAGTGCAAAAATTGTCTAAGTGTAAAATCACTAAAACTGCCTAAGTGACCTCAGTAAAATGCCCACCATCTCTTGTGGTTGATGTATTAAATCATTTTGAGAGTATGGATCTCTAGAATGTTGTTTGGTGCATCCAACCATCATCTCACATTGTCCAAAGAGTCTTTGAGAAGGAAGATATTAATCTGCCAAAAGTGCCTCTCAGCTTGATTTGCACTACTCCAGTAAAATGCCTGCCAAGGAGAGAGAAAGAGGCTTCAAGAGGTGAAATTCATTTATATGAAGTCACCTTGTTGCAATCTATCCATTGGGTGTCTCACACTTCAAAATTGGTGAAAATAAAAATCTCATCATACTAACCTAGGGTTTGATAATGTTGCCTAAGTTTCAAATCAGCAGTTTGAAAGACTACTTTCAAATGCCTGCCAAATGTTGTGTGTTTGTCAATAAGTTCATCAATGGACATGGTATTGTTCATTTTTGAAATGTCTATCCATCCATGCTTTCAGTTTTCCTTATGTTGATCAAACATGAAAGAAATCAATCTGCCAAAGTGAAAGAAAAAATGTTTTGCATATTAAGAACAAACATTTGGCTAAGCGTTGAACTCACATGGCTAAGAGGCCATTTGGAAATTCCCGCAAGGAGGTGTCCTTGTGCTAATAAAATTAATTAGGTGGGATAGGCTTGTTCTGTGGTGAATTGGCTATCTAACCATGGGTTCAGATTCTCCCCTTGAGTTCACACGTGTGAAATAGAAGTTTGCCAAAATGAGAAAAAGGTTGTTTTATTGTTCAATTATAGGTTGATAAGGAATTTGGAAATGCCCACAAGGAGGTGTTATTTTGCTGATAAAATTCATCAGTTAGCATGGTCTTATTCCTTGGTGAACTGGATATCCAATCATGGGTTCAAATTCCTATTTGGTTATCTAACGTGCAAGTTATTGGTCTCCCAAAAACATAGAAAAACATGGTTATTTATAAAGGGGCTTAAGAGATAAAAGCTCCCAAAAGATTTATTATGTCCACAGAGGCTAAAGAAATGCCCGCAAGGGATAAAAGATGCTTGGAAGGGTTTGTCTATGCCAGCAGGGGATGAGGTTAAGACCGCAGGGGCTTAAGGATGCTCGCAGGGGCTTAGGGATGCCCGTAGGGGGTGAAGTTAAGCCCGCATGGGCTTAAGGATGCCCGCAGGGGCTTAGAAATTCCTGCATGGGCTTAGGAATGTCCGTAGGAAGAAGCACATGCCCGCAAGGGGCTGTCCCATATATTCCCACGAAGAAGCAAGGGGATTAGGGATGTTTCCCGCATAGCAAGAGCTCGCATAGAGAGAGCCCGCATGGAATGAAGCCTGTAGGATTGAGTGGGAAAACCCGCAAGCTATACCTGTAGGATCGTGTAGGTGCTCGCAGGTTCTACAAAATGGTCATAGTTTCTTCCAATTAATTAATAAACAAAAGTATAATTAAAACAGAGAATTAATCCAGAAATTTAATTAATTGAAACAGAGATCCATTTAATTAATTAAATTTTTTAAAGATGAAGAGATGTGACCTGAAGAGACATGAAATACATAATGAAGAGATGCGAATGAAACTCATGAATATATATAACCAGATATTCGAATTACAAGAATAGTGTCTTGAGTGTCTAGGTTGAAGGAGCAGCAAGAACAAGCCGAGACCAATGAAGATCCAGAATTGAAGGAAATAGGTTCTAGAAAATTTGAAGGAGACGGACAAGGGTGGAAGGGTGGAGCTAGGGAAGGTTGTAGCCTACTAAAAGGGTGTTGGGGCATCCTGCCAGTTGTAGCTGACAAAATGGGGTGTTGGTGCATCCTTTAGTTGTATCTGAGAATTTGGGTGTTGGTGCATCCAACAAGTTGAAGCTTCCAAATTAATTGTAATAATATTTTTTTCAGTAATAGAAAGAATTGGTGGTTTTCCCAGTTTGGCTTCCACGATAAATTGTGTCTTCTATCTTTCCTCTTGATTTAGTTTTTAATTGTGTTAAAATATAGAAAACAGTGTAATATCGATTCACCCCCCCTATCAGTATTGCTTGATATTCCAACAATTTGTATCAGAGCAGGCTCTTCATTAAAATTTTAAACACTTGAAGAGAAATTTTTTTAACACTATGGATCAGTCAGGAAAAGTATCCTCCAAGGTTCCCTTATTCAATGGAAAAGATCATGCCTTCTGGAGCATCAGAATGACAAGATCCATAATGTCTCTTGGATTGGATGTTTGGATGTCCATAGAAACAAGGTACACGTATCCCAAAGTACCTCCTACAGATCTTGAAGGAATTAAAATTTTTGGAAGCAATGCCAAAGTTGTTAATGCAATTCTGGCAGAATTAACCAGAACAGTTTTTTCCAAAGCAATGAATTGTCAAACAACAAAGGAAATTTGGGACAAATTGTGGACCATCTATGAAGGAGACACTAAAGGAAAAAGAGATAAACTTTAGAATTTTAAAACTCAATTCGAAAGTCTTAAAATGAAGGAAGAAGAAAACATTTCAGAATATTTTGGGAGAGTGGATGAAATCGTGAATGCTATTCAAGGGCTAGGAGAAGAATTGGAAGAAAATGAGATAGTTGAGAAAGTACAAAGATCTCTTCCAATGATTTACAATCCTAAGATTTCTACACTGGAATAGAGAGAAGATCTTGAAAAACTCACCATGGATGAGTTATATGGAATTCTTATAGCTTATGAAATGTGGATTGGGAAAGACAACTCTCAAAAGAAGGAAGCAGCCTTTAAAGTATCAAAAATAGAGAATAAATCTAAAAAGATTCAAGTAGAAGAATATGATGATGAAGAAGTACTTCTAGTCAAAAATATTAAGAGAGGCACTAGTAAGTTCAAAAGGAAATTACCTTTGAAATGTTTTAACTATGGGATAATTGGTCACTTTGCTAACAAATGTCCCTATCCCAAACAAGAAGAAGAAAGTGAGTTCCTTGATAACTTCAAGAATAACATAAAGTTTTTTTAGAAAAACAAAAGAAAAACCTTTTATTCCATGGACGACAACTGTTCAGATGACTCTAGTGAAGATGAAGAAGCAGAAATCTTATTCATGGGGATAGAGAACAAAAACCTTGAAAAAGAAGTAGAAGATAATTCAGATGTGGAAGAGGAAGTGGACATAGAAGCTGAACTCATGTGTTCTCTTGAGGAAATTGAAAAATATAGAAGAAGGAACAAATCCTTGAAAGGAAAATTGTCAGAATACCAAGAAGATGTGAAATCAAAAGAAGAGGAAGTCAAGACCCTCTTAAGAAGAGTTGCACAAGTCAAGGCAAGAAGTTATGTGGCTTAGAAAGAAGTTTGATAAGGAATCTATTAAATCAAAATTTGAGAACAGCTCAAGGACCTTAGATTAAATCTGAAGCAGCCAAAGATCATCAAGTGATAAAACTGGATTAGATTATGGCAAAGAAAAAAAGCTAGAATGTGTGTCCTTTACATTCCAAGATATAAATAAAAGAAGCTATGTATCACGATTAAGAAGAATAGTCAGAAATATGCTCACTCCTTGCATAATTAAGACAGAACCGATGCAATACTTAAAAAACCAATGACAAGAAGTGTTTATGTATTTGTAACTTCGGAATGTATTTCATATATGTATATTGTATTTCTATAGAGATGTTATTATTCCTCTATATGGAAGTGTTTGTATTCCTATAGAGATGTTATTATTCCTCTATACGGAAGTGTCGTCATTTATATTGTAAGTGTCGTAACTTATACTTGATGGGTTATTAGACCACCTTGGTGGGGTCGGCCCTGTATAAGTCATGCAGGTCAAAGGGTTATTAGACCACCCTATTGGGGGTCGGCCATATCAACATTATGTTATGTGGTTAAGTTAAGGCCGACCTAGTAAAGGTTATTAGGCAAGTCAAGTCAAGTATAAATAGAGTGCGGGAGGCACTCTATTTGATTATTCACTTTCTCACTCATACTCTCATTGGAGAGTGGTGCACTTGTGCAGGAGGAGAAGCTGCTACTAGGAGGAATATATTTTGTACTTGGGTTGTATCATTGCTCTATTTATATTTGAGGAAGTTGCGGGGTTTTTCACCTTCTTGGTTTTCCCCGGTGAAACTCTGTGTCTCTTGTGTGCTTGCATTATTGTGTCTGTGATTGATATGCTGTAGATATGTTGTACATGTTATTCTCCTAGTTAAGATCCTAGATCAGAATGAAAATTCTAAAAAACTAACATGGAATCAGAGCTAGCCTGAAAGAAGGCATGGTATGGCATTTATGACACTTGTTGCATTTGCGAAGCTAGGGCTTGATATAGCGAAAACCCATCATCGTAGCACTTTCACTATAAATACATTTCGGCAAGGTTTCAGGATCTAAAAATGTTACAGGTCAAAGATACGATCCCCGTGTACCTTTTGTCCAAAGGAAAACCTCTAATTCGTTGTGCTTTGTGATTTATGATCTGTAAAATATAGGGTTTCTACCTCTTCCAGATCTGAGTCATAAATAGGTGACATGGAAAAAAGGTCATAACTTGGGCTAGGAAGTTCCAAATGAAATTTCATAAAAAGTGATAGGTAGGGCATGGACTTTAATTTCTCAGGTAAGTTTTTTAGAGGCTGAAATTGAACCAGTGACATGTGGCACTCTGTACAAGTTTGCTCTCCTGTTTTATCCCATAAACAGGTCATGTTGCAACACTTGGAATAAATCTCTCTCAGAGAATCCATTTGAGTTCATACCTATGGGGTTGGAAAGATAACAGGTCAGGCTATCACAAGAAGAGTTTTCAGACCCTGTAGATCTGAAATTTTGGAGTTACACTAGAAACAATCAGGTGCATATTTCTATCAAAGCAGAATTGGATTTTGAGCACCTTCATTCATGGCTCCAGGAATTTAGGGTCATGGCTGAAATTTTTGTATCAGAGACCACGGATGAATGCTCCTCATAAAAATAGAAATTTAGAGACCAAGATCAAATTTTTGGTTGGGCAGAAGGCCAGGCTTTATCAAACCCTAGTTTGGGATCCTGTCTAGAAGATCTGGAAGTTTCAAAGGCAATTTTGAGGGGTGAAACTTTGCAGTGTTCAAATTCTGAGTATACCATCTTGATCAACTCATCAAGGTGCATATTTCTATCCTTTCAGAAGTTTGAATTTTTAGGGTTTCCCTGACAAATCCTAATCCAACTCCAGATCCAGTTTCTGCAAATCAAGTGGATTGGGTTAATCCTAGAAGAGAATGGATTGGTCACCTGCATAAGTGAAGAAGTTCATGTTTCAGAGGGAGATGAGGCTAAGGCCTTACATAAGAAGATTACAAGAAAACTCGACAGGTATGACTTATCCAGGTATGTTTCAAGATCTGTTCATGATTAAGTTTATGGTATGTTTGTCTTCATTAAGTTTAGTACAATCTTGATTAACTTTAGACTTGTCGTATCACCTTAATAAAATTATGAATGCAAATACTCATTGATTAAGGTTTTGACACTTAATATTGTACTAATGCATTGTGGTGTTGTATGAGGTTGATGGTGTCTGCTAACATGAAAGGTACATCAAGAAAGACAAATCATGTGCTAGTTCAAGAACATATGACCATGTTGACATGAAGACAAAGATTCATCCATTGTCATGGATCACATAGAATATCTACTTACGAGGTATGTATAACTTGGTACTATAATGATTAACCTATGAGATATGCAGGTTACTAGCACAAGTCATTAAAGAGAACAAGAAGACATTGCTAGACATAACTAGCAAATATGATAACCAGGTATGTTTTTCCTATATCAAGTTAGAATCCTACCTTGTGTTAGGATCTCTTATATAAGTATACATGGCATGATTGATAATGATTATTTATATTGTTAGAAATTTAAGTAATCTAGGGTTTATGCATATTATGTCTCTTACCTTGATTGATGATATGACTAACCAGAAGAGTTCTATGGTCAAATATGAATATGCATGAGTAAGAGAAGTCTTCCCTAAAACATTGAATGCTAATGCTTATTATCTGTGTTTGAAATGATCATGACTATACATGTTTAAGATTATTGTGTTTTGATAGTATTGAGATTATACTAATGAATGTATGATTATGTATGAGATCTCGAGGATAACACAATGATTATACTAGTTAGCATGCATAGTGATCAAGGATGGATATCATTTCAAGGATAGGTAATCCAGGAAGAAAAGATCAAGAGGGAGCACACTCCAGTAGTTCCTGCAAGGAAACAAAGATTTAGAGGGAGTCCACCCTACAACCAAACAAAGATAAGTATTTGACTTGTCATTTCTTGCATATTTGTTTGTTTAAATAATATTGTTCAATGATGTATATGCTTATGTTCCTAGACTTAGGGTGTGTATTATCCATATTAGAATAATTGCATTAATGAACAAGTATGCTACTAATATGCATGTGATGGGTAAGTGGCCTATGGCATTGTACAACATTCCATTGCTACTTATCTAGAATGAAACCTCTTTGCTGACATGTTGGGAGTTGTGCACACTCTTAACAATGTTCTAGTAGAGATTGGAAGGCATCTAGAAAGTTACGGGATATGGATAAATGTTGTATTGAAGCATTGGCTAAGATAATTGCATAACTGTATGACATATTTATTTATGTGTAAGAATTTGTTCTGAAAACTATGAGATGTTTCTAATCATGCAATTTAACTTGTTTTGTAGGAAAGATCGTATGCCATCACCTACAAAAGAAGGACTACAACATTTGTTCCAGCAACAAAGCTATCTATTGAAGATATTGAAGAATATGAAGTTCCCAGGATCCGGGATGAAGTAATGATCGAAGAGTACTAGTCGATCATGAAGAATGATGTTTGGGATGCAGTCCCAAGACCTGAAGGGAAGTCTATTCTGACTTCCAAGTGGATCTATAAGATCAAGCATGCTGCAGATGGTAGCATAGAAAAATACAAAGCGAGGTTTGTAGCTCGTGGCTTCTCTCAAAAGAGGGAATAGACTATGAAGAGAATTTTGCACCTGTAGCCAGATACACTTCCATCAGATCAGTACTTGCTCTGGCTGCAGTGATGAAATGGAAGATACACCAGATGGATGTCAAGATAGCTTTCTTGAATGGTGTAGTCGAAGAGGAAGTGTATGTGGAGCAGCCACTCGGTTTTGAGACATATGACAGGGAATCATATGTGTGTAGGTTGAAGAAAGCCTTATATGGCTTTAAGCAAGCTCCTAGGACTTGGTATGGTAGGATAGACAGCTTTCTATCCAGTTTGGGATTTACCAAGAATAAAGCAGATTCCAACGTTTACTACAAGGTTGAGGAACGAAATCCTATCATACTACTTTTGTATGTGGATGACCTGTTTGTTACAGGTGAGGATGGATTGATTGTTGATACCAAGACGAAGCTTGCTTCTGAGTTCGAGATAAAGGACTTGGGGATGATGCACTACTTTCTAGGCATGGAGGTGTGGTAGAGTGCAGATGGAATCTTACTTGGACAAGGGAAGTATGCAGTAGAGATCCTGAAGAGGTTCGGGATGATGGATTGCAAGGCCATGGCCACACCTATGGCATCGAACCTGAAGCTTCTATGTGATGCTTCATCTGATCAGGTTGACGTCAGTATGTATCATTAGATGATTGGGTCCTTGATGTACCTGATGAACACTAGACCAGATATTTGCTTTGCGGTGAACACATTGAGCCAGTTCCTGACGGATCCCAAAGGTGTTCACCTGATTGCTGTAAAGCACATTCTGAGGTACCTGAAGGGTACAACTGATTATGGGCTCAATTATGATGTGAATAAAAAGTTTAACATGCAGGGTTATGTTGATTCAGACTGCACAGGCAGTGCTGCAGATAGGAAGAGCACATCTGGGTGCTGCTTCAGTCTGGGATCAGGTGTGATCTCTTGGTTTAGCAGGAAGCAATCCTGCGTAGCATTGAATACAGCTGAGGCAGAGTATGTTGCAGCATGTTTGGCTAGTTGTGAGGCAGTATGACTCCGGAAGCTACTGTCTGAGTTATTTGATCTTCCACTGGAGGCTACTGGTATCTTTTGTGACAACTAGAGTTGTGTGAAGCTATTTGAAAACCCGGTGTTCCATGACAGGTCGAAGCACATTGAGATCAAATATCACTATATCAGGGATATGGTGCAGAGAGGAGCAGTGAAGCTCCTATATGTTGCGATGGATGAGCAGATTGCAGATGTGTTGATGAAACCACTAGCCAGAGTGAAGTTTGAGTACTTCAAAGAGAGGCTTGGTGTTCTTCAGATTGACGACACTTCAAGGAAGAAGTGATGGTCACATTTGCAGGATCCATTCCAAGCATGGTGAGAGGAGGATCCTTCCCATGGCTGTGGATGTAAGCGTTGTATGATGGGCATCAGGATGATGCTCCATTTACTGCTCTGTATATGCATCAGTTGGATTCTTTGATCAGTTTGATCGTGTATTTGTATATGCATCATGTTGGATGCTTGATATATTTGTATATGCATCATGTTGGATGCTTGATATGATCAGGTGGATCATGTATTTTTTGTATATGTATTAGGTGGATGCATTGTGTGATCAGGTAGATCATGTACTTATGTATGTATCAGGTGGATACATTGTATGATCAGGTAGATCATGTATATATCAGGTATATACATTATATGATTAGGTGGATCATGTAGTTGTATGTGTATCAGGTGGATACATTGTACGATAAGGTAGATCATGTATGATGATATGTATCAGGAAGATGCTATGTATGCATAAGGTGGATTCATTGTATTACCATGATGATCATGGATGATGAGCTTTAGGATTTTGCTCCAGATGACATGCATCAGGATGATGCAGTGATGATGATCAGGATGATCATGTGTACATCAGGATGATGTATGGTGAGTATCAGGTTGATACTCTGTGGCCATGGAACAAGTTGTGTAGATAAGCATATAATCCAGCCCTGGGAGGTTTGTAGATAGTCTTTCAAGGTTTTTCCCATGGCATGTAATGTGGCCCTGGGATATCTGGAAAACGGTCTTTCAAGGTTTTGCTTTGGGAGGACATATAATTCGGCCTTGGGAGATTTGCAGATAGTCTTTCGAGGTCTTTCCTATGGCATGTAATCTGGCCCTGGGATATCTGGTAGATGCTCTTTCAAGGTTTTGTCCTATGGCATATAGTCCGGCCCTGGGAGATCCGATAGGTTGAGTTGTGTGCTCGTAATCAGTCCTAAGATGCTCTTTCGAGGTTTTTCCATGGTCACATGTAATACGCCCTGGAGATCCAGACAGGTTGTGCTAGTCACGTAAAAGGCCTCAGATGCTCTTTAGATTTCTTGATAGTCAAGACACTCTTTTAAGGTTTTGTGATAGTCACATATAATATTGCCCTGGGAGATCTGACGGGTAGAGCCATGTGCTTGTAATGGCCTGGATGCTATTGTGAGGTTTTGTGACGCACATAATACGTCCTAAGGATTCCACAGTATGGCCAGTGATGATGAAGACCTGCAGGTGGTGGGCCTACATCCAGTATGAAAAAGGGCTGGCTCTGTAGAACTTCCTATGATGAGTAGACCGAAGATTGATTGAGATAGTAGTAGCAGTGATGATGACGATGATCCGATGACGATGATCCAGTGACGATGATCCAGAGAAGAAGACTTGTGCTAGAAGACCTGTGTCGAGAAATACCTTCCTAGTTAAGAGGGAGAGTTGATGTATTTGTAACTTCAGAATGTATTTCATATATGTATATTGTATTCCTATAGAGATGTTATTATTCCTCTACGAAAGTGTTGTCATTTATATTGTAAGTGTCGTAACTTATACTTGATGGGTTATTAGACCACCTTGGTGGGGTCAGCCCTCTATAAGTCATGTGGGTCAAAGGGTTATTAGACCACTCTATTGGGGGTTGGCCCTGTCAGCATTATGTTATGTGGTTAAGTTAAGGCTGACCTAATAAAGGTTATTAGGCAAGTCAAGTCAAGTATAAATAGAGTGCAGGAGGCACTCTATTTGATAATTCACTTTCTCACTCATACTCTCATTAGAGAGTGGCACACTTGTGGAGGAGGAGAAGCTACTGCTAGGAGGACTATCTTTTGTACTTGGGTTGTATCATTGCTCTCTCTATCTATGAGGAAGTTGCGGGGTTTTTCACCTTCTTGGTTTTCCCCGGTGAAACTCTGTGTCTCTTGTGTGCTTGCATTATTGTGTCCATGATTGATATGCTGTAGATATGCTGTACATGCTATTCTCTCAGTTAAGATCCTAGATCAAATTGAAAATTCTGAAAAACTAACAAGAAGGGTCCAACAGACATTTTTTTGTAATTGCTACTCGTGTAATAAATTTGGACATATGGCTAGAGAATGTAAGCTGAGGAAGAATGCTTCAATAGAATTTCAAGAAAAAAAAAAGGGATGGAAGAAGATGGAAGTTGTGAAGTAGGAAGATCAAATATTCCTCAACCATAAAGGAATATTCTATGGATATTGTCACTATTGTCAATTTTGGTCACAAGGATGTCGACTGCAGAACCAAGAGAAAATATCTAAGCACATAATCCAAGAAACAAAGAAGGTCAGTAAGTGTTGTAGATATTTCTTCCTACAGATAGGTAGAAAATCTCTTAGGTTAAAGTAGACTTAACTGACTCTAAACTAAGACAAAAAGATAACAAATGCTACCTTGAATTCCTAGATCCAAACAAATATTTCAATACCATAATGCTGGAAGAAATGGAAGAGATCTGACTGACCTTTGATTTAATCGCTCTTCCTATTTGTTGCTCCAATCTTCAAGTCCTCGCGAATGAACCTATTAGAATGAACCAAGATACAAGAACATACAATCTTCTAGCAATCTGAAATATATGTTAGAATCTAAATCTATAATAGAAACAAATCATATGATTGAAACAAGATCAACATACACAATTTGGGAAACAAGACAAGTTATGTTTTATTGCAAACTTCAAGTTACTTACAATGGTTGCTTGATGTCCAAGACAACTCCCAGCTCCAAGTGCTTTCTCCTCTACCTATCTCCACAAATATCTAAGACCATAGGTTTGATATCTCAAAGAGTCCCTCCCCCTTTGCTCATGGAAGGCTTCTCTCTTAGAGTGTGTAGAAGGATTAACCAACAAGAGAGAAGAATGGATCTTGGGAGTATTTAGTGGATCATACCCACTAATCTGAGAAAGTGAGTTAGGATCGAATCAAGGATACCAATCCTCAAAAATCTCTGGAAGGTCAAGATTGCACAAGCCATGGAAAAAGGGATAAAAAAGGACTACAACGCCCCTACAACTGAGAAAAATGCAGTAGTATCGCGTAGAAGGACAGGGCATAGCGCGGTAGTGGGGACTACCGCGCTCCTAAGCTTGATCAAGGAGTGGTAGTGCAGGTATATTAAGTCTCAGCTAGGTTGATTCCTGACATGACAGGTATGTCTTTATAGGTTATTCATCATTTTTCTCTTCTGGGTGTTTTAAGTAGCAGGGGAAGTGTCGTCAACTATTTTTATTGTGAAGATGCAACACTGTGAAATATGGAGGTATAACAGATGCCCCCTAAAGTGTGGGGTCAGAAGAGACTGATGGACGAAAGACTTTACAAATACTGTGCGGAGATAGCATCAAGGGGAGCAACGGGGAGCTGAAATAGAAACAAAATGTCAGATACATACCAAAGCGGCGGGCATCCCCATGCTCGGAAACAATTGACTCAAAGCATGGCTGCCGACCAATACATTGCAGATCCATGAGTACTGAGAGGGTATAGACTGTAGACAAATCATGGCTACTATGAACAAGCATAGATCCATGAGATAGTAATGACACAGCCACGACCAATACAAAAGTGGATCTGTGTGACAATATAGAGGACATCTCTATCGCAACCTCAACGTAGTCAAAGTACAAAGGTGCATCCAGGGTCTTCTACTCGATCGCAAATGATACGAATCTATCCATGTGATTACAAGGTGTTGAAGTCAAACATGGTAGAAACCATTTGATTACTGGTCAATGATGTGAACCATTAACAAATGCGAGGGAAATCACCAATGATGACGATGATCCCCAAGGTATCTATAGTACATCTCAACGAAATGCGAATGAATGAGTTGATGCTGAGCATTCGAGAGATCATTCGATCAAAGGCCAATGATGTAAACCTACTGTCAAACACGAGGAAACCTTCCATTGAGGCATGCAGGTACCAAGGTACTAGTGGTTGATTCCTAAGTCCAATTCCCGGATAGTGATTTGGCGTCGACAGGAATAGACTCGTCGAAGGTGGGCCATCATGATTCCCACATCATCAAAATGAAATTGGGATGAAAGATAGTATAGGACGATGAAACAATAGAACATGTACTGACACAGCAGAGGTCTGACATAATGAATGACTCTGAACAATGAAACCCTTTGAACATATAACGGCATGAAGTGGGACCTGACAGCAGGGATTATTGATAGCAGAGGATAGACACAGAATGAGTAGGCTCATGGCTAGAGAGATGACTCGAGATGATGACCATAACTCAGCAAGACTAGATACCCAAAAATAGACAACGGATAGACGCATGGCATGTTCAAAGGTGATGACTGACAAGCTGCCAACAAAATAAACTCGACTTGTTTCCCATTTTCCCCTGACATCATGGACAAGTACCTCTTTGTTGTTTTACGAGCTTGAATAGGATAACAGATGCTCGGTGTAGCTCATCTCATAGATGAGTCTGATCTCATATGTTTTACGAACCTGAGAAAGGAGGGGTTCGTCCCAAAGTGGGTCCTTCGATGTCAAATTTTAATGAGTCTAAGGAAGGAAAACTTGGTAGGTTTTCATGTTTAGAGAGCCTGAAAAAATTAAAGAAGGCTCCAAAGCGTACTTTTTCGTAAATTTAGTCCCTCGATCCCAAAAAAGTGTAAAACAATTCCCGAGAGAACTCTCCCAGTCAAAAATTGACTGAGGTATACCTTTCTCATAAATAGTCTAGACAGGCCGAAAAAGAGGTAACCTATCACCGAATAGACAACCTTTCAAATACTTTTACAAGTGTGAAAGAGACAAGATCACTTGGCAATCTTTTCGAAATGAGGGAGTCTTGAAAATGGCTTAAAAAGAACTCCAATGGTCTTTTTCGTAATTTTTTAATTATTCTGGTCTGAAAGAAGAATAAAATACAACAAAAATAATACTTTCCTCATCGTTTAATGAGCACAAGTAAAGTTGACTAAGCTCGACACTGTTTCTTGAGTTTGACAAGCACAACATGGGTGTGAAAAGCGCTTGGAATCTTTTTCAAGTTTTAATCCAGAGCACGAAAAAGATAAAGTAGGCTCAAAATGAAGGTCAAATGAATAATTGAACGCCAGTGTGAACATCTTTAAAGGAGACCCTGTCAAAAAAGGCTCATGGAACCAGATATTAGCAATGTGAAATGAGTTTTGATTTAACCAGATAAAATAATGAGTAAAAAAACAAGTGAAACAGTTATATAAGGAAGAGGTAAATATGGAAAGTTACCATTTCACTTGTGCATTTGCCCAAAGAGGAAATTTTACCCATTGAAGAGAAAAAAATTCAAGAGTTCATATCTGGAGATCTAGAGCACCGCTTCAACAACTGTTTGTGCCAGGTAAGAGCTTTCAAGACCCTCTTTCATTTCATAGGTAGAAAACATAATTTCAGTGGGAAAAAATTAATTTTTGGGCAGGCCCTAATAGGCTTTTTTCGCCCTTGAGACTACCATGCGCTCTCTATATCAGGAAGCGCGGTAGTAATAGATAGTACCACTATGTAGGGTAAAACAAGGGCACAGTACTACACATTGTCGCGTAGTCAGCTTTCCCCCAGGCGCGGTAGTGGCGAAAGTTAGGGAAAAAAATGTAGTTTTCCTCAATTTTTTCCTGAGATCAAGTTATTAAATTATTAATGAATGCTTCTTGTGACCTTTTGCAGGTGTTTGCAACTTGTTTGGGGAAAAATGGTCAGCTAGAAAGAAAGGGAGCATGAAGCGGATGATTTGTTGGCCGAAGATGACCAAGAGACCTTGGTTGCACTGCAGGAATGTGGGTTATTGAAATTCTTCAAAACAAAAGGTATCCGCTAGCAAGCAAAAATTCTCACCCACATTATACAAATGTGGGACCCCGATATTCAAGATTTCCGAGTTGGAGAACACACCCTCGAGATTGAACTCGAGAACATTTATTTCCTCACGGGTCTCTCAAAGAGAGGGGCCCAGGTGAACTTTACAGGGTTCACGAACTCGGAGGCGAGCACTGATGCTTTGATCGCTTGTTATTGTCGTCAAGGTTCGGGGAAGAAAAGTGGTAAGGTGGTCATTAAGGATATTGTAGAACTTCCTTTAAAAACCATGTTGTTCACCATCACACGTGCAGCAGAGAGTACGGGTCCCCATCAGGCATCTTGTACACAGATGAATCTTACTGTGGATTGCATGGCACTGACACTATTCAATTGGTGTGAAGTAGTATTGACCAACCTCAAGGAGCAAGTGAACAAGTGTAGGATTGGAGAGAACTCTCAGTTTGGGTACGGGAGCATTTTGGTCGCCTTCTTCTTGGAGAGGGTGCCACAGTTGCATCCGCAGCTAACCATGCCCGCCTGTCCACCTACCGAGCCACGGATGGCTCGATGGAGTGAGTATGCAAGACAGCTTCAAGGGCCACAACGTTTGGCTTTTGGTGAGGACTTCTTCTCATGGCTTGAGGAACATATTGTGATGATCGATGACTACCCCTATGTAGGGGTGGACTTCCGTGAGGACATAGACTTGGCACTGCCCGAGGATGATGATTGGGATAATTCAAGTATGACCTTCATTAATGTATTTTTTAATTTTTGAATATATGATTTTTACTTGTTTTTTAGAATGTGTAAAAAATATTTTAATATATATACGTGTGCATGTTGCAGATCGTGGACCATAGAGACCTGCAGGCTATTCACCATTATGGCGAGGTGGTGTCGAGCACCGAGTTGCTTCAAAGGGAGAAGAAGAAGAGGAAGAAGGGGCAGGAGGGGTTCAAGACATAGAGCAGAACCTACAAGGTTTAACCCACGGGGTTCCAGCTATGAGGATGGATGATGTTCCTTTGCATCTTCAGCGGTATACTGTAGGTGTGCCTAGACATATCGGTCTTCTTCTCCGTAGGGTGGCCAGAGCCATAGTTTGTTACCATCAGCAGTGCGAGGAATCTGAGGAGGATTGTGATAGATCTCCTAGGTCTCCTTAGATAGCAGTATTCTACTTTTTTCGGCATGTACACAATATGTAGGCTTTGAGAGCCAAATTTTTGTATGGGATTGGATCCCAAATTTTGTCTTTTGAACACAAACTTTATGCATTTGGGAAAAACATTTTTATATGCGGTGATATATATACATGGACCTACTTTTATGATCTATTTATTTATGATGACTTGTGTGTTCATTTTATGATGTATTTTTATGTATGGGCTAGATGCCAATCCAAAATGTAATTAGCTAATGAATCAACTACACAATTGAATTCCCTTGGTATGTGTTGATATGAAATATAATTAAAAGATCAGTCCAAGAGGCGTACCCTTCGAAATAAGCGAAGTAGAATAGGATCGCGGACTGCATAAACACGATTCAGATGGGAAACCACAAGTTGGGAGTCTAGAAAGACCGATAGGGAGTCAATTCTGAGGGAAGCAACCTCTGTTAAGAGTCCAATGACTGCATGGTACTCTGCAATATTGTTGGTTGAGGGACACAAGCAAGCATCTCCTGAAGATAACAACTCGCCAGTGGGACAATAAATTACCCATGCTGTGGAAGCAAGGTTCCGGGTGTGCCGGCTCACACCATCGACGAATCCGCAGTAGGCAGACATCTGCGCATAAAAGCACAAGTCAAGGTAAGTATGGATACATGAGATCCGTGCGTGCATACAAAAAAGATAAGTGAAAACAAACTAGGTACATTATGTACAAAGGTGTCTCACACAGAATGAACCTACGCATAGAAACGTTTGAGGTACAACCCGTTGCGGGGCCATGCCAGCGGTGTGCCATCACAATCGACAAGCTCATAGGCTCCTTTCTCTAAAACACATTTTACAACGAAGGGGCCGTACCACATGGACTCTAGCTTTCCTTTTCCAAGTTTGTCATGCATTTGGTCATATGTGAGTACGAGGTCACCTTCATTGAAAACCCGAGGTTGAACGGATTTGTCATATTGTGCTTCAACGCATTTTTTATGAGCTTCATTGGCTAAAGCAGTGTCTTGGCGGGTTTCATCTAGATTGGCTAGGTACACGCTAAGTATAGAAACCATTCCTCTTCATAAGTGGTATGGGGAAGTAGCTCTATGGCTATCTTCAGTGATGGGATTTCACATTCAATTGGTAAAATGGCTTCCAGGACATACACCAGTTGGAATGGTGTGAACCCGGTAGCACTTTTCACTGAGGTTCGATATGCCCATAATGCCGAAAAAAGAGTTGAGTGCCAATTGGACTTATGAGTACCCACAATTCACTGAATCATGCATTTAAGAACTTTGTTAATGGATTTGACTTGGCCATTATCCTGTGGGTAGTATGGGGTTGAGTTTTCATGACGAAAACCCAACTTGGCGCTCAATTCTTCAATCATATGGTTCCTGAAGTGGGAGCCATGATCGGTCACGATGGATTGTGGGAAACCAAACCTAGCTATAATGTGGTTGAATATGAATTGTACTGTTGTTTTTCCATCTTCAGCTTAAGTAGGCATCGCTTCAGCCCATTTTGTGAAATAGTCGACAGCTACTATGACATAGCTATGCCCCCCGGCTGAAGTGGGCTTACAGTGCATGAAATCTATGCCCCATTTGGAAAAGGGGCCGACCGACGACAATAACATGATGGAGTGGAGTAGGATGTGAGAGTGTCTTACTATGAAAGAATTGATAGGGTGGACATTTCTTAACCGTTTCAATGTAGTCTTTGAAAATCGAGGGCCAGAAATATCCCGCTCGTAGTATCTTCTGGGCTGTAGCCATCCCAGAGAGATGACCACCACATGCTCCAGTGTGGCAGTCATTAAGAATGTGTTCGGCCTCATCTAAATTCAAACAGCGTCAAAGAACGCTATCAACACCACGTCGATAAAGGGTATCGTTGACCATAAGTTAGTACTTGGCATGGTGTCAGATACGTCGATGTTCATTGCGGTTGAGGTCGGGGCAGAAACGTTGGGTTTGGAGATATAATAAAATATCCCCGTACCATGGGTCGGACGTGCTAATGAGGAACAACAATTCATCGGGAAGAGAATCGATGGGCTCAGGTTGCTCAGTAACACGGGGCTGGTTACAAATCAACTCGGCAAAGACCAAAGATTTATTGGATTTGGCTTTGGCAAATTCCAAGTCAAACTCTTGTAGGATGAAAATCCAACGAGAATATTTTCCCCCAAGAACTTGACGTTTGAGGATATAATACATTGGATTGAAATCCACTATGACAGTGGTCTGGCGGAGTAGAATGTAATGACGAAACCTCTAGACAGCAAAAACTGTTGCCAGAGCTAGTTTTTCAACATGTGAATAGCATGTTTCAGAGTCGAGAAGACTCTTACTAAGATAGTATACCACATGTTCTATGCCATTATTATCTTCTTGGACTAAAACCATACCGATGGTGGAAATCGAAGCTGCAAGATAAAGAATGCAATCCCATGTGTAATTGGGGGGTTGAATCACAGGATCTTTAGTTAAGGTCACCTTTAAATGATTAAAGGAGCATTGGGATTTGTCATCCAAAATGAATGGGGTGTTCTTCTTTAGAAGCCTCATATAGCCTTTTGTTATCTCGGCGAAATTGCAAATAAAATGGCGTAGAAAGTTTGCGTGCCCCTACAAACTTTGAAGTTCTGTTATGTTCGTGGGGGAAGGAAGGGCTAAAATAGATTCTACCTTCGCAAGGTCCAATCGTATGCCACTTTTGGAGATTATGAATCCTAAAAATTTTCTGGCTTCAATGCAAAAGACGCATTTATGCGGATTCAAACGGATATTGTAGTGACGACAGCTTGCAAAGACAACGCCTAAGTGATCAGGATGATCTTCTCAAGTTTGAGAATGAGCAGGAAGGTCATCGAGATATGGTTCTGCAATATGTTTGATATCGTGAAATGTATATGACATCGCCCATCGAAAAGTTGCCCTGGCATTTTTTAGGCCGAAAGGTAGCTTTCGATATGCAAATATTCCCCATGGGCAGATAAAGGCCGTTTTATGCTAGTATGCTAGGAGTATCTCGATCTGATTATAGCCGAAAAAGCCATCCATAAATGAAAAGATGACACTCCCAGCGCAGTTATCGATGATCTGGTCGATGAACGGAGTTGGGTAGTTGTCCTTTGGACAACCTTTGTTCAAGTCACGGTAATTGACACAAACTCTAATCGTACCCTATTTCTTGGCTACGAGAATGATATTAGATACCCATTCTGTCAGTGGGACAGGATAGATAAAAATAGCACGCAAAAGTTTTTCAACTTCTGCTTTGAAAGAGGCTGCCTTACGGGGGTGGACGGGTCAAAGTTTCTGCCTGTTAGGATATTCCTATACTCCATCCTACTCCCACCAGTATTTTGATCATTTACATTTTTAGTCATGCATGCACCTTTAGGGTTTGCATGCATTCTAGGGTTTGCATGCATTTTGCATGCATCCCAGTCATCAGTCCAACACCTAGCCCTCAGTTAGCCAGCCCCCAAGAGCTTCTCACTATTCATTTTTATCCCTCCAGTTTCTTAATGCACCCTTCTTCGTTGATTTTAGGGAGCAACTCGCCCTTCTTCACCTACTAGTCCAGTTGTCTTCACTTTACACTCAGTTGCACTTAGTTACACTCAGTTACACTTAGTTACAGTCAGTTACAGTCAGTTACACTCAGTTACACTTAGTTACACTCAGTTACACCTACCAGAGTTAGTTTGACTGATGGTTGATAGTTACTTAAGCATTGATGACTCCACTGGTGATGATGAAGACTTCCAGTTAGTTTGAATGATGGTTGACAGTTACTTAAGCATTGATTACTCCACTGATGATGATCAAGACTTCCAGTTGTGCTCCGATGATCATGAGGACACCTAGTTGTTCTCCAATGACACTCTATTGATCTTATGATCACTCTAAGAGGCTAATTCGAATTGCCACCTTAGGCATTCAAATCCTCTCTACCATTGTACTATTTATTTGTCCATATTGTGATTAATTAACTAGTGTGTGTGAAGTATTATTGCTTCTATCTGAGTTCTACTGTACCATATTATTCTGTTGCTCATTATACTGTATTGTTCACTCTTCTTCTATTTTCATGCTTAATCATAATTACTCTTGTGAGGTATACATCATCTCTTAGATCTGCTGTGAGGATTTTCACATGGCACCAGAGCATGTTGAGAGTATTGTTTATCTCCATTCTTGAGAGTTTTTTGCAGGTTATTATCAAGATTTCAAGTGTAGCAGTTGCAGCGGTTTCTGCATTTTTGCAGCAGTAGCAGTTGTAGTTATTCTATATTGTTTTTGCAGGTCTTCTATAGCTTCAATGAATTCAAAATAAATCACTCCTCTTTCTCCTTTCTCTCCTCTCAGCTATGATGATTGGAAACCAAAAATGATAGCATACTTGAAGAGCCATGATCTCTTTGACTATTGTTTTGAAAGAGAGTTTGAATCTTCTGAAGAGAAGATTGATTGGTTAAATAAAGTTGATGAAGCCTTTGGATCAATGTTGGTGCTATGTCTGATTGGATGTTATATGACCTCCCTAATTTTTCATCACCAAAAGAGCTATGGGCTCACCTGGATGAAATATTTGGCAGAGAGAATGAAGGACTTGGTCCCAACCCATTCGAAAGCAAACAAAGTGATGCATTTGCTCCTCTTGATGGTCTCTCAGATCACGAACTAGTATCATCTCACATTGAAGTTTTTCACAAAGAACTTGCAAATTCTACACTCATGCTCAAAATTTCTTCTCTTTCTGTGCCAGCTCACACTCTAGATATTGCAGAAGGTCCTAAATCCTCTCTTGCACTAGAGTCTGTTGGTCTGCATCATGATCACATGATTATTTCAGAGGTCAAAATAGCTATTGAAGGTAATGCATTCACTCCTCTCCAGATATCTCCTCTTTTATACTACTATATGATCATAATTCCATGCTTTCAGAAGGTCATTGAAGAATATGGCAATGGCCATTCGCTTGGGATAATTTCTCATGCATCTACTGGTTTTGATCTCACCTTTCATGGTTCAAAGGAGATCTCAAGAAACCATGATTCAAGTCTTGGATCTAATTTGGATTCTAAGCAATTACTGCTTGGGATAATTTCTCATACATATGATAGTTTTGATCTTACCCCTATTGGTTGAAAGGAGATCTCAAGAAACTGTTTTGAAAGTCTTAAATCTGATTTTGATTTCAAGCAAACATGTAATAGTTATTTTTGGCATAATCTCACCCATGGTGGTTCGAAGGAGAAGACAAAAGACTATATACACTTTCACAATTTGATCCTACCTCAGCTGATTCGAATCATAGGTTCAAGGATCATTCTCATACTGTTGGATTTGTTCTCATCACATTCGATCTGAAGAGCAAGTACAAGCACATGCTTTTTGAGCATGATCCACTTCTTCCCAAGAAGAAGATACCTCCAGACATATGACCAAGCATCACACCTAATTGAGTTTGGAGCATTTATTTTTACATGTGCCTTACAGTGTATTTTTGAGGAAGGGGTATGTTTCCCATGAAATTTTCCCACTTCCCTTGTTTATTGATTGTTATTATTCATTGTATTGGGTGACCTTTGGTCTTAGTTACCAGGGCCCAGGATGGATTAAGGGGGGGTGTTAGGATATTCCTATACTCCATCCTAGTCCCACCAGTATTTTGATCATTTACATTTTCAGTCATGCATGCACCTTTAGGGTTTGCATGCATTATGCATCCATCCTTGTCATCATTCCAACACCTATCCCTCAGTTAGCCAGCCCCCAGGAGCTTCTCACTATTCAGTTTTAGCCCTCCAGTTGCTTAATGCGCCCTTCTTCCTTGATTTTAGGGAGCAACTCGCCCTTCTTCACCTACCAGTCTAGTTGTATTCAGTTTACACTCAGTTACACTCAGTTACACCGAGTTACACTCAGTTACACCTACCAGAGTTAGTTTGACTGATGGTTGATAGTTACTTAAGCATTGATGACTCCACTGATGATGATGAAGACTTCTAGTTGTGCTCCAATGATCATGAGGATGCCTAGTTGTGCTCCAATGACACTCTATTGATCTTATGATCACTCTAAGAGGCTAATTCGAATTGCCACCTTAGGCATTCCAATACTCTCTACCATTGTACTATTTATTTGTCCATATTGTGATTAATTAACTAGTGTGTGTGAAGTATTATTGCTTCTATCTGAGTTCTACTGTACCATATTATTCTGTTTCTCATTATACGATATTGTTCACTCTTCTTCTATTTTCCTGCTTAATCATAATTACTCTTGTGAGGTATACATCATCTCTTAGATCTGCTGTGAGGATTTTCACACTGCCGAACAGGTCGGGCACCAGGAAAGGTTGGAATCTCGTGGACCACGACAGACGGATCTATTCATGGCATTTCTTCATAACTCCAGGCAAAAACGTCGCAAAAAGGTTTTAAAGTAGGCAGTGTAGAACTCCATTTCGGTGGGAGTGCATGTCTTGCCAATATGAATGTTTTCCACGACACCAGGCTTCACTGAAATGTCAATGGGAGTGGTTGCCATAAGGTTGGCCAAGTTTCCTTCGGAAAATATTTCATCGAGCAAAGTGGGAAACTTGGTTTGAACCATTCCAAGTGAAGTGCTGGATTTTGTATTGGGATCAATCGTCTGGATGGTGGGGAAAGAAGATCGATGATGGAAATTCCCCCATGGTGGTTCATCACCACACATAACCTGCATAATTGATTCGTTAGTGGGAAAAATCAATGTGAGAGGATCAATAAGTGGTGGGGGTGAATGGGTCTCAGACGAGAGCTGCGCCACTGTGTGATGGGTGGAAGAATCGACCCAATCGGTGGCTGACTGGATCGCTTCATACGCTACAAGGTTCCCATTTAATGGCATGGAGTTGTCATAGTTTTCAATCTCAGTAGGACTCGGTATCACCCAAGAATCATTGATGGGGGTGATGTTTGATGATATCATGTTGACTGACTGAACGGGGGACCCCAACTCTGGGAAAACTCCAATAAGGGAAGAATCCTTCATAAGACCAACACCGATGTCTTGGAAACGGTACCGAGGTTGATCCAATAACGGGACGGTGTTGGCAGAGTTTGGATTGTTAAGATTTAATATGCTAAGATAGAAAATAGCAGCATTACATTCCATTTCACAATAATAGCATATACAGGATCACTGAAGAAACAACAAGCATAGCATAAACACAAGAGACACAGATTTATCCTGGGAAACCCTCATGGGGTAGAAAACCCAGTAAAGCTTCCTCAATATAGATGACCAGCAATATACAAAGATGCAAACCAAAGACATGATCTCCTCCTCCACCATAGCAGATCTCTCCCCACAAGTGTGCCTCTCTCAAGTGAGTGTATGTATCAAATGAGGAACACACCTCCTCTATTTATACACTACTCTGAGATATCTTTTACACAAGTAAATGTAGGCTCGTATTTAACCATTAGGTTAAATACCCTATTATAACTGACTGGGATGACCCCACTAGGGTGGTCTAACAACCCTTTGACCCAAATAACACATACAGGGCCGACCCCACTAGGGAAGTCTTCACAGAGGAATGAAACATCTCCAGAATAATAAAGTACATATATAATATTCTTTGAAGTTACAATATCTCAACACTCCCCCTTAACGAGAAGGATATTATAACAGCATCTGCACGAGCAAGGAGTCATCAACATCATACATTATACATCTATAAATCATTGGAATCTTTCTCAACATCATCAGTAACTCAACCAGTTACTAGAACATCTTCAATACTGGAACATCAACATCTTCAGTACTGAGTCTTTATCTTCTGCAGCACCCAAACAACTTCAGCAACATCAATATTTGAATCCTCATGATCATCAGCATCGTCATCACACGATCATCAGCATCGTCATCGCACGATCATCAGCATCGTCATCTCACGATCATCAGCATCGTCATCGCACGATCATCAACATCGTCATCACACGATCATCAGCATCGTCATTGCACGATCATCAGCATCATTATCATACGATTATCAGCATCAGAATCATCTGGATCATCTCGATCTACAGCATCTGGATCATCTCGATCTACAGCATCTGGATCATCTCGATCTACAGCATCTGGATCATCTCGATCTACAGCATCTGGATCATCACGATCTACAACATCTGGATCATCTCAATCTACAGCATCTGGATCATCTCGATCTATAGCATATGGATCATCACGATCTACAACATTTGGATCATCTCGATCTGCAGCATGAGGATCATCACGATCTACAACATCTGGATCATCTCGATCTACAGCATCTGGATCATCTCGATCTACAACATCAGGATCATCACGATCTATAGCATCTGGATCATCTGTATTAGTATCCACACCAATACATCTATCATCAAAACATGTATTCTTACTAATACATCTATCATCAAAAGCATGTATTCTCACTAATACATCTATCATCAAAAGCATGTATTCTCACTAATACATCTATCATCAAAAGCATGTATTCTCACTAATACATAGCAGCATATCCTGCAACACACACAATCATATTACAGGATGATCAATCCCGCTCTCTTTAGGACATAGGTCCATGGATGATACAATCCAAATCAAGTTCCAGGATGATCAATCCGTATCACTTTAAGACAAGTCTCATGTCTAGGGACGATGAAATCCCGATCCAGTTCCAGAATGATCAGTCCTTATCAATTTAAGACAAATCTCATGTCTAGGGACGATGCAATCCCGATCCAGTTCCAGGATGATCAGTCCTTATCAATTTAAGACAAATATCATGTCTAGGGACGATGCAATCCTGATCCAGTTCCAGGATGATCAGTCCTTATCAATTTAAGACAAATCTCATGTCTAGGGGTGATGCAATCCCGATCCAGTTCCAGGATGATCAGTCCTTATCCATTTAAGACAAATCTCATGTCTAGGGACGATGCAATCCTGATCCAGTTCTAGGATGATCAGTCCTTATCCATTTAAGACAAATCTCATGTCTAGGGACGATGCAATCTTGATCCAGTTCCAGGATGATCAGTCCTTATCCATTTAAGACAAATTTCATGTCTAGGGACGATGCAATCCCGATCCAGTTCCAGGATGATCAGTCCTTATCCATTTAAGACAAATCTCATGTCTAGGGATGATGCAATCCCATCACGTACATTTTGAAACGAGGTCCAGGGACGATGTAGTCCTATCTTCAATTCTCGGAGACCTCAGTCTACGAATCAATTCTAATACCTAAGTCCGGGGAAGATACAATCCCCTACCTGTTCATTCAGGACTTCATTTTCGGAGACATCATGTCTACGGCTCTCTTTTAGAACATGTGTTCAAGGATGATACAATCCCTCTTCTTTCTCGGAGACATCTGTCTACGGCTCTCTTGAGGATGATGCAATCCTATCATGTCCACCAAGGACTTCATTCTCGAAGATATACGTCTACGGCTCTCTTGAGGATGATGCAATCCTATCATGGCCACCAAGGACTTCATTCTCGAAGACATACGTCTACGGCTCTCTTGAGGATGATGCAATCCTATCATGTCCACCAAGGACTTCATTCTCGAAGACATACGTCTACGGCTCTCTTGAGGATGATGCAATCCTATCATGTCCACCAAGGACTTCATTCTCGAAGACATACGTCTACGGCTCTCTTGAGGATGATGCAATCCTATCATGTCCACCAAGGACTTCATTCTCGAAGACATACATCTACGGCTCTCTTGAGGATGATGCAATCCTATCATGTCCACCAAGGACTTCATTCTTGAAGACATACGTCTACGGCTCTCTTGAGGATGATGCAATCCTATCATGTCCACCAAGGACTTCATTCTCGAATACATACGTCTACGGCTCTCTTGAGAACATATGTTCAAGGATGATGCAATCCCCTTGTCACCTTAGACCCTGTCTAAGGACCATCCACCAACCTCTCTGTCGGCATCACCAATATAGGTATCCATATCATTGACCTCACTTTCAATGTGGGAAATCTCATCATAAGTGATCACATCACTCCTCCTTTCGAGGAGGGTTCTTCTGAACTATTTTAAGTTTGTCTCGGAAAACTTTACTTGAGGTAGAGGTTTGGTTAGTACATTGGATCGGTAGAGGTTTGGTTAGTACATTGTCAACTTGTTACAAATTCGAACTATAATTCTTTTCTGCATCATAGAAATGTCAGATCTCTATGTGCTTTGACTTATCATGGAACACTGGATTCTCTGCCATTTTGGTACAACTCTGTTTGTCACATAGGGTCATAGTTGGGTCCATCTCTAAGTCAATTCTGAAGCCATATCGCTTCACAATTAGTAGAGCAAGCAGCCATATATTCTGCTTGTGCTAAGAGCCACACTAGATTGTTTCCTACTCAACCACGAGATCATGGTTGATCCCAGACAATAACATCCTCTCGATGTGCTCTTCCTGTCTGATAAAGTTCCTGCCCAATCAACATCTGTGTAGCCATCTGAAGTCATGATCTCCAAGATAACATAGATCAAATTCTATTGTATCCTTTAGGTACCACATCACATGATTTACAGCTTATCAGGTGAACACATCTAGTTTCCACTAGATACTGACTCAAGGTGTTCACAGCAAAGCATATATCTGACCTAGTATTCGTTAGACACATCAATGACTCAATATTTTGTCTGTACAGAGTTCTATCCACTAACTCTGATGAGTCATCTGCTAACAACTTCAAGAGTGGCCATACCAACACATCAAGTCCTTTTAATATTTCTCAGCATACTTTCCTTGGTTGAGAAAGATTCCTTTTGAGCCTTGCCATACTTCCAGACCTAGGAAGTAATGCATCAATCTGAGATCTTTCATTTTCATTTCTTCATCCATCTTCTTCTTTCTTTTCATGATCTATTTCTCATTTCTTGTTAGAAAGAGATCATCATCATACAATAATGGTATGATAGGTTCATCACCTACAACCTTAAGGTAAAGGTTAGTAACAACTTTACTTTTGGTAAAGTCCAAGCTTATCAAGAAACTGTCAATTCTCCCTTTGTGACTGAACATCATTCACACTCTGCATTGAATGATCTTCCGCATATCTATCTGTGCCATCTCTCGTTAGATGGGTCTACTGATATGAGCCTCAATATCATTCTAACTCTGTGGTGAGTTCCTTCTTGCATCCATGTCATATGTGTATAGAAACTATATTCAACCTTGTAGTGAAGGTTGAGATCCACATCGCCCATGGTGATCATTAAGCTCATCAAATGATTATCGATCCTGGGAAATCATACAGAACCTGATTCAGACTTCTTATTTAATTACACCATTAATAGAATGGTCTTATCTAGCCACTTGGAGCAAACATCTCATCATGATTCTCTTCCTCTTTCTAAGAGAATCTTCTAGCCTCAAGTTTTCTATAGTGTGTTTGATTTGTAAATCTTTTGTTGAACATCCATCGCTTGTTCAGTGTTCATCATTCATCATGATCTTTCCTACAAATCAAATTTAAGTACATGATTAGTGATACTTCATAATCATCAAATCATATTGACATGATAATCTATTATGCATATAGATATCATTTACATAGTTATGCAACTATCTTGACCAATACTTTGGCACAACACTTTCCCATATACTGTATGCATACAGTGGCTATCTAGATGCCTTCCATCTCCACCAGAACATACTATCGAGAGTGTGCACATCTCTCAGCATGTCAACAAAGAGGTTTCATTCTAGACAAGCAACAATGGAATGTTTGTCCAACTTACCAATCATATGCATATTAGTAGTATACTGTTCAATGCTCTATGAATGTTTACACTCAGCATTATATATTCTATGCATACAACCTATTACAGGCAATATCATTTACTATTTCAAATAACAACTCAAATACTTATCTTTTATGTTTGTGTAGTTGCCTCCCGCTTGATCTTATATATGTCTTTTGAACTTCTATTCATTCTGTGCCACTGTGCATGCTCAAGTGTGCACTAGTGTCATCCTCATGATCTCATACACAAACATACATTCATTAGTATATTCTCAATATTACCAAAACATTCTAATATATATATAGTCATGATCATTAGTATTCAGAGTTTCAAGGAAGTCTTCTTTTACTCATGCATATTCTTGTTTGATCATAGTACTCTTAGGTTAATTAAATCATCAAGATAAGAGACATAGTATGCATAAACCCTTGATTACTAACTTTATGAATAAGCATAACCAATTATACCACGTATACTTATATAATGGATCCTAACACAAGGTAAGATTCTAACTTGACATAGGTAAACATACCTGGATTAATATACCTGCTTAGTTATGTACAACATGTACCTAAACGATCTCTTCAATGATTTAGAGATCCTGAGCTAGAACCTGCATGTCTCATAGGTTAAGCATAATATAACAAAGTCATACATACCTCGTAAGTAGAACATAGATTATGGATGAGTCTTTGTCTTCATGTTGTCATGGTCATGGAACTTGATTTGTCTTTTGTGATGTACCTGTATCTTGTTAGCAGACAACATCAACCTCACACAACACCATAATGCATTAGTACAATCATATAGCCCTAATCAATGAATGTCTTCGATCATTCACATGAATTCATACTGTTACTAGGGTGATAAGACAATTCTAACATTAATCAAGATTGTACTAATAAATAATATGAAGACAAACACATCATGAACTTAATCAAGAATCAGATTTCAAGACATACCTGAACCTCCTTAAGTCATACCTGTCGAGACTTCTTGTAGTCTTCTTATATAAGGCCTTAGCCTCAAATCCCCCTGAAAGTTGATCTGGAGCTTGATTAGGGTTTGCTAGAGAAACCCTAAAAATTCAATCTTTGACTTTCACACTTTCGAATGAATGGAAGGATGTGTCTTGCTGAGTTGATCATACTTCAATTTTGAAATCTCCAAAATTTGACCCCTCAAAATTGCCTTTGAAACTTCTGGATCTTCTGGACAGGATCCCAAACTAGGGTTTGATGAATCCCACCCTTCTTCTCAATCAAAAGGTTTGATCCAAGGCTCTAAACTCTTATTTTTCTGAGGAGCTTCTAGCCGTGGTTAAAGACTTCAAAAATTCCAACTTTTGCTGAACCCCTAATTTTCCATCTTTCCAATCAAAATCCCGAGCTAGGGTTTAATCAAGCCCGGTCTTCTACCCAACCAAAAGATTTGATCTTGGTCTCTAAATTTTGATTTTCCTGAGTAGCATTCAGTCGTGGATTCCGATTCCAAAAATTCTAACTTTCTCCGAAACCCTAAATTCCGGAAGCCATGAATAAAGGTGCTCCAAAAATAATTCTGTTTTGACAGAAATATGTACATGATTGTTTTTGCTATAACTCCAAAATTTTTGCTCCACAGGGTCTGAAATATTTTTTTGCAGTAGCCTGACCTGTCATCTTTCCATCCTGACAGGTCTGACCTCAATTGGATTTTCTGAGAGAGAGTTATGCCAAATGTCGCAACGTGACCTGTTTTGGGATAATACAGGAGAGCGAACTTGTACGGTGTGCCACGTGTCACTGTTTGAACTTCAGACTCTAAAAACTTTTCTTGAGATAGCTCACCCTGTTATATTTCCATCCTGATAGGTCTGACCTCAATTGGACTCTCTGAGAGAGAGTTATGCCAAGTGTCGCAATGTGACATGTTTATGGGATAAACCAAGAGAGCGAACTTGTACAGCGTTCCACATGTCACTGGTTCAGCTTCAGCATTTGAAAAGGTTTCTTGAGATAGTAAAGTCTGTGTACTACCTGTCACTTTTTACGAAATTTCATTTGAAGCTTCCTAGCCCAAGTTATGACCTTTTTTCCTAGGTCACCTGATTTTGACTGAGATCTGGAAGAGGCAGAAACCCTAACTTGTACTGATCATAACTTACAAAGTACAACGAATATGAGGGTTCTCTTTGGATAAAAGATACCTGGAGATGTTATCTATGACCTGTAAAGGTTTCAGATCCTGAACCTTCGCCAAAATGGATTTATAGCGAAATTTCTACGATGACTGGGTTTTGCTATATAAAACCCTAACCTTCAAATTGTCGTAAGTAGAGCAAGTGTCGTAAGTGCCATACCTTGCCTTCCTTCAGTTTAGCTCTAATACCATGTTAATATTTAATATGCTAAGATAGAAAATAGTAGCATTACATTCCATTTCACAATAATAGCATATACAGGATCACTGAAGAAACAACAAGCATAGCATAAACACAAGAGACACAGATTTATCCTGGGAAACCCTCATGGGGTAGAAAACCCAGTAAAGCTTCCTCAATATAGATGACCAACAATATACAAAGATGCAAACCAAAGACATGATCTCCTCCTCCACCATAGCAGACCTCTCCTCCACAAGTGCGCCTCTCTCAAGTGAGTGTATGTATCAAATGAGGAACACACCTCCTCTATTTATACACTACTCTGACATATCTTTTACACAAGTACATGTAGGCTCGTATTTAACCATTAGGTTAAATACCCTATTATAACTGACTGGGCCGACACCACTAGGGTGGTCTAACAACCCTTTGACCCACGTAACACATACAGGGCCAACCCCCACTAGGGAAGTCTAATAACCCAAGTTACCATATTCTGACGGAGGAATAAACATCTCCGGATATACAATAAGATCTTCACGGAGGAATGAAACATCTCCGGAATAATAAAGTACATATATAATATTCTTTGAAGTTACAATATCTCAACATGGATGAGAGTCTGGGATATAGTAGTCTAGTTGATCTATGGTGACAATTTTCCCTTCATGAGGAAATTGCACGATTTGAAAGGCAGTGGATGCTATGGCGGTCATGGCGTAAAACCAGTTTCGACCAAGTAGAATATTGTAATCTAATGGCACATCCACGACTTTGATGTGTACAGATACTGTTTTGGCCCCTAGTTCAACACCAATTGCAGAAATGAGTCCATAAGGTTGAAAATCGTGTCCGTCAAATGCTCTGAGAGTAGTGGGAGACGACGTGACTTTGGGTGAGCCTAAGGTTCTCCAACAGTTCAAAGACATAATTGACGTGGAGACACCTTCATCTAAGACAATGCGATGGATGTTGTTTCCACAGATTTTTGTATGAACTTGAAAGGCTAACCGGTGGGAAAGCCGAGGTTTGACATACTCCAAGTTAAACATGATGGTGTTTGAAGTATCTGGGTCTACTTCCCCCAGTGCTGAAAGTAAGGTTCTATGCTGTGTAGGGCAGTGTTGGAGAACCTCAAGAGTCGACATGGAGCATGGTGCTTGAGCTAAATCCTCAACAATGTTGTAATTTTGGGCAGCTCGCACGTTGGGATTAAATGTCGCCTTTCATATGGTGCCCTTTGGTGGGCGTAGCACTGTGTCCGTAAGCGGTCTCTTGATGTGGAGATGGTCATTAGGGGGAGGGGTAGGAGAACGATCTTCAACAGGAGACTTGCCTTTGGCTATCTTTGACTATTTGGTTGAACTTGGGGGGTTTTCGTATGTCTTTGAACGAGTGGTTATGTGAATCTCTTCATTACTCGTCATCAGGATTTCACGGTTTGCAGACGTCTCTCCGCGAGATGGGTTGTTCAAGTTGACCCCTTGTGGGGTTTCTTGGGAAACCATCTGTTGTTGCTGCTATGGGAAAGGGTCAGTTAACAGTGCCAGACGAGAGGATCCTTTAACAAATTTGTTGACTTCATCCTTGTAGGGACAGTCACGTGTGTAGTGATCGTATTGACAAATGAGGCAGGGAAACTTAGCCTTCTGACGTGGTTTTGGGTCGTTGTGGGTGGGTTGTGGCTTGGGATTCTCCTACTAGTTAGAAGTCTTCTTGGAATTTTTGTGATTGTTCTTCTTCTTTCCTCCGGATGGTTGTGACATAGATTGAACTGCGTTCACTTCGGAGGAGACAGTGGGAGAGGTAGAAGCTTTTGGAGCAGCCTGGGGTAGAGAATGGAAAGCAGAAGCTTGTTGCCCCATCGGTTGAATGGTAGGCTAGGCCTTAACTAAACCGATGATACCGTCGATAGGGGGTTCAGTGGCAGGCTTAGCTGGATCAGTAGTAATGTGGGTGGCATGGGGAAGAAGTTCATGTAAAGTGCTAGATTGGGTATATACCAAATCCATATACTGGGCTGCCGAGATGGCTTGTTCCTCCATGACCGGCCCACGCATAGCAATGTCCCTGGCTATGGGAGGCAAGAAATACTTTGTGAACCAATCAGCAAGTAGCTAATCCGAAATGGGTGCCTTGATTAGCCTACGGCGTCGACGCCACTAATGGATGTGGTCTGAGATGTGCGTAGAAGTGGTTTGATGCAATGAGGTTAACAGTTCTGTTCCAGTCTCATACCGGATGGGGAGCTGGAAATGGGTTAGAAACTGCATAGCCAAGGTGTTAAAATCATGAAAGGAGTGTTGTGGTAGCTCGATGTACCATTTTGCTGCCGTGCCAATAAGCATGAGTTGGAAGAGCCGTAGCCGAATGGAGCCGTCGATCAATGAGTTGGATGAACACCAAAGATGGAAGGTCATCACGTGGTTCTTGGGGTATTCCTCGGGTTTGGCATCGAACTTAGGAATGTTCGATGGAATTTTGGCTGGAATAGGTGGCCAGTGAGGTTCATGCCATATAGGATTGTTGATGAGCCTCGACAAATCGGGTAAATCTAGCATGGCCAAGAAAGGAAGTTGACGGTTGGACTGTGGGTATGAGTAGTAACCGTACGATGCAGGGATGCCTGAGGGGCCCTGCACATCATATTGTTGTGTGTTGTACCCATACATGTTTCCCGCAGGGTACTGCTGGAAGTTCTGGGGGTAGTAGGCCATCTGGCTAACCGGTTGTGTGTTGGAATTCATTACTTGACTGGGAATCATAGTGGTAACCGGTTGTTGGACATTCTGCTGAGTGGGGATGGTGGGTATGGTACCCTAGGGTGGTTGTGTCCCAGGAATGGTTTCTGCTCCTTATTGGAGAATGGTTCCCTAGGGTTGTTGGATCCCAGGAATGTTACCACTACCTTGAGTAAGTGGAGGATTTCCCATTCCAGGGTTGGTGGGTGGCTATAATAGTGGTGTCCATGGAATATGGGTTCCACCTTGATGAAGAGGTGGGAATTGAAGGGATGGGTTCCATGGAGTTGTTGTAGCCGAAGGGTAGGGGAAGCTGGAATTCAAGTTGGGGGGAATTTGAGGTTTCCCCCCAGCTCGGTTCCAGTTTCTGAACAGTGAGTACCCCTCGCTTTGTGGGATTTGAGATCCCCAATAAGGAAGCATGCCTGATGAGGGATGTTGAAGATGAGGCCTAGTTGGAAAACCGGTATAAGGTTGTCCGCTGGCAGGTGTGTTGTACATACCGAACTGAGTAGGTGCTGCTAGTTGGGAGGGTTGTTGGATGGTACCAGTAGGTTTCCCTCCAGTAGGTGGGTTGGATGGTCCTATGGGAGGAGGTTGGTGACTAGGAACGGGGTTCCCAACAAAGGGTTTTCCTCCAAGAGGATGGTTTGATGGCTTGATGGGAGGCGGTTGGTGACTAAGAGCGGGGTTCCCAACAAAGGGTTTTCCTCCTGTAGGCTGGGTTGATGGCCCGCCAGGAGGGGGTTGGTTGTTGGGATTAGCGGTCGCAACAGTCGGTTGTCCACCTCCTGAAATGGTCTAGATAGTGGCCGAAGGTGAACCTCTGGTCAGTATGGATGATCCAACAGTATGATTTGGTGTTCTTCCGACATTAGAAAGGTCAGATAGTGTTGATTGGCCAATGGCGCCAAAGGTGCCAATTTGTGGAGGGGGTCTTCCATATGTGACGGGCAGGGATGGAGAAAAAATTGGGTTATCCCTCATAGAATGTGCGCCAAACATATGTGATGGTAGTAGATGTGGGGAATTTAACCAAGGGGTGTCGGGGGTTTCGTCCATAGCCTCTTCAACAATAAGAGGGCCATTGAGGACTGGGTCCGGGTTTGTATCTTGGAAAGGGTGTTCGGGGTCCGAAGGGAACCAAGGTATAGTGACATTAGAAGGTCCTAAACCATCTGCATAGGAGTGATGAAACTCTGTGCTAGATGAAATGCTGGGAGCCCGATAGTTGGGAGGACAGGTAGCAGGGGGATATCTAGAAGTCGTCGAGAGCATTTGCTCTGTATCACGTTTAAACTGTGCCAACGCTAACGGGGAGTTAGATAGACTAACCATACTAGATTGGATGGAGGCCATGATCTCGTGTCCCGAAGGGAGGTTGGGGAGGGATACTGTACGAGGTATGTTGCTAGAAGAACCGGTTTCCTGTGGATGAACACTAGATGGCGCAGTGATAGCAAGCAGAGGTTCCTCCTGGGAAGTGATAAAGCCATAGTCAGGTTCAAAGGGTGTATCAAGAAGTTGGGTTTCTTCGATAACTTCAACGTATCTACCCGGGATTGTAATCAAGTCGGATATATCTTGGTCGGATCCTTCAGTGGTGCCAACAGATCCTTCAGGAACATCATAGAAAGTCTCCTGTGGAAGGGTAGTGCTGACAACGAGGAGGATGATGGCCTCCGGTCTAGTATCCTGGGCAGTATTAGTTTCAGCCGCTGTAGTGTTGTCCACTGTGGAAGATATATCTGGAATAACAGTGGGTGAAGTGACAGTGGGAGTTTCAGGTGTATTAGTGGTTGTAGAAACTGCAAGGGGTTCTAAGACCGTACTGTCAATAACAGTTAGAGGCGAAATTGAATTTATAGTGCAGATCGACGGCGGAACGTTCCCTCGGTTGGCACCATGGCCGGGAGGGGCAGGAATATGTGACGTAGGTGGACCAGAGGTCCGTGGTGGTGGTGGTGGGATTCATCCCTGTACTCTTCGTGATCTCCATGGTGGTTCTGACATTATGGTAGATATACAAAATTCAGGGGAAGTCTCGTAACAAAGAACTCAAAAACCCTAGTGCAGCTAAGTGTGCAACAGGGGAGCTAGAAAAAGCAAGGCTCGTAGGCCAAAAAACGCAAGCTCTAAAAAAAACTATACTGAGACTGACGTCACAGCAAGCGAGCTGGAAACAAAAAATGGCCAAAATGCCAACAAGCAATCACTAAAAACAAAAATGACCCTCTATTAAGATGAGATAACAAGCAAACTTCCTAACTAAGAGCTAGAGACCTTAACAAGTTGTATCCTTCGCAAGGTGATGAAATCCAAGTCAAACAATACAATGTGAGAGACCAATATGAGAAGGATATCCCTCTATCGAAAGGGATCCTGGGTAAAAGAGCCCGAGTAGAAAAGTTACTAAGCTACCTCGTTCATGACACGTTGGAAAAGGTTTTCGGTGCTTCTTCCTTATCACCCTTGTATTATCAGTATGGTGGTCGTATAACACAAGGAAGACAATGATCGATGTTGCCTTTGCTGCATTCCACAGAGTCCGTCCGGTTCTCAATCTCACGACGGTTTAACCCCTGAAAGTTTAAAACAATCAAGAGTCCCCTCCACAAACTGGTGTATGACCATGTCAACAAATACTAGAGGATTTTAGTTCCCTAGAGGACAACAAATATGTCTTAGATGATAATGACAAGAGGGAATTATTTGGATACCTATCCCCGGTGTCCTATCGAACTACCAAATTCTTTTGATTTCCTCAAGTGAGGTTAATGTTGGTTTAGTTAGGGAGATTAATTCTAGTGGTTGTATTACTCAATCGAGTAAATGGACGTGAAACTGAGTGATGTTGTGACGAACCAAACCATCCAAGTGAGAATGAATTGAAATAAGACTTGTATTCGATGAAAACTAGCTATGGAAAAGAGAGAGTTCTTCGATCATAAATGCATGAAACTTTCACAAACAATGAAAAACCACTTCAAAACCAACTTTTTGTTTTCTTTTTCTAAGTAAAGCGAAACTGAAATAAACACTCTTTCAGATTTCACTGATCTACAACTATAATACTTCAAGATGAGAATTTATGTGGCAAATTGAATGGTTCACTTCCTAATGCATGATATTATATCTAGCTCGTTTCAAACCAAGCAACACAAATGTTCTTAAATGACAATTTCCAATATAGATTTTAATAACAGTAATGGAAAAGATGATATTCATAAGAATGCTGTGATTATGAAAATTTACACAATCCAGTTAAAACGGACGATAGTAACAACTTTGTTATGATGAGAAGATCAAGCCAATGCAATCAAACTGAAGGGGTGACCCAATATGCAAATAATGCCACTAACTCAGAAAATAATCAAGCTTACACTAAGAGATAAACAAACCACAAATGACTGTGCAATGGATAGGATAGTGGTAAGCAACAGAAAACACCAAACTAAGGCAGAGAAGATCAAAAATAGACTCAGGAAACCAAACAGGAAAGAAAAAATGAAAAAATGCAGACACTACCGTGTGGTATACACTGGCTAAATTGCAGTACTGGTACACTACCGCGCTAGTAAGAGTGCTGGGTACGCGGTACTACCTCTCTGTAGGTAGTAATGAGGGTGCGGTACTGCTGCTAAGGGTGGAAAAAAGTGCAACTTTTGAAAAAAAAAATTGAATTTTTCAAGGGTGTTGCAGACCCAGAGGGAGACAAGATGTAGAGAGAAGGGGTGAATAGATGTCAAAGAGACCAAAATTCAGTACTGGTTTGATAAGAAAGAAAAACCACAATCAAGAATGATTGACAGTGAAATAAATCAATCAAATGGGGTTCAAACCAGCGGAGTCGCTAGTTTTTGTTGTAGATATTTATCCCTACGGATAGGTAGAAACTCTCTTAGGTTAAAGTAGACTTAACTAACTCTAAACTATGACAAAAGGATAACAAATGCTACCTTGAATTCCTAGATCCAAACACATATTTCAATACCATAATGCTGGAAGAAATGGAAGAGATCTGACTGACCTTTGATTTAATCGCTCGTCCTAGTTGTTGCTCCAATCTTCAAGTCCTCGCGAATGAACCTGTTAGAATGAACCAAGATACAAGCACATACAATCTTCTAGCAATCTGAAATATATGTTAGAATCTAAATCTATAGCAAAAACAAATCATATGATTGAAACAAGATCAACATACACAATTTGGGAAACAAGACAAGTTATATTTTATTGCAAACTTGAAGTTACTTATAATGGTTGCTTGATGTCCAAGCCAACTCCCAGCTCCAAGTGCTTTCTCCTCTAGTTATCTCCACAAATATCTAAGACCATAGGTTTGATATCTCAAAGAGCCCCTCCCCCTTTGCTCATGGAAGGCTTCTCTCTTATAGTGTGTAGAAGGATTAACCAACAAGAGAGAAGAATGGATCTTGGGAGTATTTAGTGGATCAGACCCACTAATATGAGAAAGTGAGTTAGGATCGAATTAGGGATACCAATCCTCAAAAATCTCTGGAAGGTCAAGATCCCACAAGCCATGGCAAAAGGGATGAAAAAAGACTACCGTGCCCTTGCAACCAAGCAAAACACGGTAGTATCACACAGAAGGGATAGGGAATAGCGTGGTAGTGGGGAATACCACGCTCCTAAGCTTGATCAAGGAGCGGTAGTGCAGGTATATGAAGTCTCAGCTAGGTTGATTCCTGACATGACAGGTATGTCTTTATAGGTCATTCATCATTTTTCTCTTCTGGGTGTTTTAAGTAGCAGGGGAAGTGTCGTCAACTATTTTTATTGTGAAGATGCGACACTATGAAATATGGAGGTATAATAGTAAGCAGTATACCTCATGGAAAGATGTGGAGAAGAAAGGAAGACTACAAAGATTCAGAGGAAACACAAATTCCAAGAATCAATGAAGTTTCCAAAGATGATCATCAGCATAATAATGTTGTAGATAAGAATGACATCCATTATGATGAAAACAAAATGAAGATAAAGAATACACCGATGGAGAGAAGGGTTTTGAAATTATGTTCTAAAGTCTCTCGTGAACTAAAAAAAAGAAACCCTGAAGCTAGCATTAGAAGGGATCATATACTCAAGGGGAGTAAATATCAGAAAACTAAAATTGGGAGTTGAAAGTAATTAGCATCACTTGCTAAGATTGAAAGGATATCTTCATAAAAACAAGAAGTAGAGAGGTTACAAAATTGAAGAAACACTTTTGGTCTAGAAAACATCTATGTAACAAGCACATGGTTGAAGTGTAAACAAAATCAGAAGGAGAATTAGAGAAGAAGAGATGATCATGGTTAAATCATAAGACAGGTGTATGGTTGAAAAAGAGCAAAGTATAAACCCTATCACAAAATGGAGAAAATGTTGACTAAGGGGAGGAACATTGAATGGGGGAGTTTATGAACTTATCATCCAGGATATCACTCAAAGTGGTTATCATTCAAGGGCCAACTACAAGATGATGACTAGATTATCCTAACACAATGATCAGTACCAAGTCCAAGATAAAAGGAGGAAGAGAAGCAAAAGAAGGACAATTGTCAAAAGAAAGAAGGATAGGAAATTCTCTATCAAGATGGTTACAACAAAGGGCATAATAGGTTATCCTTTTTCATTGTTGTCAAAGGGGTGTTATAGCTTGAAATGACACCTCTTTGTCCATGACGACACTTGCTTCCCTTGGTCACTTGACGACATTTCTTGAGATCAAGTTTCAATCACACAACAGGACATTTGCGGATGGAGGAGTCATTTGGGACACTAAAAATGGTTTAAATTACCTCATTCTTGACCCATTTGATGTATATGACCCTTAGGAACATTTTTCCAGACCAAACCATCTCCTGAAAATGAGCAGAAAAGCCTGTTTTTGGCCATTTTTTAACATGAGCGCTGGTACACATGCATGATAGTAGCGTGTGTACCCTACTCTAGTGTACAATAGTAGCGCTCAACCCTTCTGAGCGCTACTCCACTGTGAAATAGTAGCACTCAACCCTTCCTGTATGCCACTCCACTGTGAAATAGTAGCATACACGCCTGTTTTGGTCAAAATCTCAAAATTTGAGTAAGTTAAGTTGGTTGGGAAACCTCTTGAGCAATTATAACTTCTTTTGCTCTTCCTCACTGATTATATAAGGAGGGGAGAAGGGCCATGTGAGAGGACCAAGTCTATAACATTGTTATGCTGGAGGAATGGAGACCTTCATCTTCCTCTCTTGTGCTTAGTTTCTGATAAACCCTAGCACTGCTGGTTAGAGGTTGGGATCCTTGGAGAACGGAAGCAGGAGACCTTGAATCTAGGTTTCGTGAAGTGTGAAGCTTGAAGGAAGATATAATTTGATGTACTTGCTTCATTCATTAATAAATATCAGATGTTCTTTCCTTTCCAAATATGACCTATTTATGTGTGTCTCAGATTTGATTACAGTTTGCTTATGATCTGATGTCTTCTTCTATTATGAATATCAGTCTTATGTATGTAGTCAAATGTATTTGAGAAAGGTATCAAGTTGTTTTGCAGTTCTGGAGATTGCGACACTGGATAAGCATTGAAGAGCGAGGGAGGCAAAGCTAGGATCAACCTTCCGAATAAGGTGCCTACATCTCTAAACCCTAATCTATTCATTTATTTGTTGTACTTGCAGAATGCTTGTAAGTCTATCTTTATCACCGTAAGTTGGTAGTTTCTCCCCTGAACTATAGGTGCATTTTCCTCACAACAAGGGGGGGAATGTTTAGATGTTTCCATAAATGCCAAATGGGGAGAATGTTGAATATGATTGTCACTGATGTCAAAGGAGTTCAGTAATGACAAAGGAATAACCAATGACATGATGGCAGGGAAAACTCAGTGAAAGAGAAAGGGATGACAAAGGAAGTGATGGCATGGAATGTATGATGATGTGACATGTGTGATGAAGCTGGAAAGACACATGATGATGTTCTGGTGCTATCATGAAGTCAGTGTTGCAATCTAACATCATTCTGAAAAAGTATGGCAAGGTTGTGAAACTTTGGAAATTAACTAAGTATGGAAATATTAGTAAAACATGCTCTAAGAGAATGCCCTCCATAATTCATGGTTTCAAGAAAATGCCTGCACCATCATATCGGGATATACCTTTTTGAATAGGCTATCTAACCATGGTCTCATTTTTTCAAAAGAGTGCTTTGTGAAAAAGTTATAGATCTTCCAAAACAAGGGTTCAAGTAGTTTTTAGACATTCTAAAAAATGGGAAAGTGTTGGAAAATTGGTCCAAGCAGTCTTGGGGAAATGCACGCCATACCTCATAGGTGAATGGTAAAAAATATATGAAACTATCATGTTGTGGATTGTTGAAGAGGCTATCTTACCATGGTCTCATCTCTCAAAGAGGATGTTTGATGACAAAGTTAAAGGCCTGCCAAAACAAGGTTTTAGGATGTTTTGCACCAGAGGTAGTAAAACTGCCTAAGTGTTCTCAAGAAAATTCAAGCCATAATTCATAGGTTAAAGTAAATGCACGCACCATATGTTCATGTTGTAGCTTGCTTTTTTTGCTACATGGCCATGTTCTCATATTGACTTGAAAGTGCATGAGGAAGAAGTTTTGGATCTTCCAAAACATTGTTTCAGGCAAATTGGACCAAGTCTAGGAAAGTGCAAAAATTGTCTGTGTAAAATCACTGAACCTTCCTAAGTGACCTCAGTAAAATGCCCACCATCTCTTGTGGTTGATGTCTTAAATCATTTTGAGAGTATGGATCTCTAGAATGTTGTTTGGTGCGTCCAACCATGGTCTCAAATTGTCCAAAGAGTCTCTGAGAAGGAAGATATTGATCTGCCAAAAGTGCCTCTCAGCTTGATTTGCACTACTCCAGTAAAATGCCTACCGAGGAGAGAGAAAGAGGCTTCAAGAGGTGCAATTTGTTTATATGAAATCACCTTGTTAGCATCTATCCATTGGGTGTCTCACACTTCAAAATTGGTGAAATTAACTATGTGAATTAATGTTTGGCTAACATACTTGTATGTTGATTGGGAAAAGGAAAATTTTTACTGTCCATAGTTTCCCAAAATAAACACCAGGATTATAGGTATGTTACATCAGCAGTTTGAAAGACTACTTTCAAATCAACATTTTGAAAGAGTAGTTTCAAATTCCCACCAAATGTTGTGTGTGTGTCAATAACCTCATCAAATGACAGGATCTTGTTCATTGTTTAAATTTCTATCTATCTATGCTTTTAGTTTTCCTTATGTTGATCAGACATGAAAGAAATCAATCTACCAAATTGAAAGAAAAAATGTTTTGCATATTAAGAACAAAAATTTGGCTGTGTTGAACTCACATGGCTAAGAGGCCATTTGGAAATGCCCGCAAGGAAGTGTCCTTGTGCTAATAAAATTAATCAATTGGTATAGGCTTGTTCTCTGGTGAATTGGCTATCTAACCATGGGTTCATATTCTCCTCTGGATTTCACACGTGTGAAATAGAAGTCTTCCAAAATGAGAAAAAAAAGTTTTTTATTGTTCAATCATAGGTTGATAAGGAATTTGGAAATACCCACAAGGAGGTGTTCTTTTGCTAATAAAATTCATCAGTTAGCATGGTATTGTTCCTTGGTGAACTAGTTATCCATCCATGGAGTCAAATTCCTATTTGGTGCTCTCACGTGCAAGTTATTGGTCTCCCAAAAACAGAGAAAAACATGGTTATTTATAAAGGGGCTTAAGGGATAAAAGCTCCCAAAATCTTTATTATGACCGCAGGGGCTAAAGAAATTCCCACAAGGGCTAAAAGATGCCTGCAAGGGTTTGTCTATGCCCGCAGGGGTTGAGGTTAAGCCTGCGGGGGCTTAGGGATGCCCGCAGGGGCTGAGGTTAATCCTGTAGGGGCTTAGGGATGGCCGTAGGGGGTGAAGTTAAGCCCGCAGGGGCTTAAGGATTCCCACAGGGGCTAATATTAAAGCCCGCAGGGGCTTAAGGATTCCCACAGGGGCTAAGATTAAATCCCAGAGGGGCTTAGAAATTCCCGCAAGGGCTTAGGAATGTCCATAGGAAAAATCACATGCCCGCATATGCTCACGAAGAAGCAAGGGGCTTAGGGATGTTGTCCTCATAGGGAGATCCTGCATAGGGAGAGCCTGCATGGAATGAAGCCCGTAGGCTTGAGTGGAAAAACTCGCAGGCTATACCTGTAGGATTGTGTAGGTGCTCATAGGTTCTACAAAATGGTCATAGATTCTTCCAATTAATTAATAAACAAAAGTCTAATTAAAACAGAGAATTAATCCAGAAATGTAATTAATTGAAACAAAGATCCATTTAATTAATTAAATTGTTTAAATATGAAGAGATGCAACCTGAAGAGACATTGTATACCGAGTGAAGAGATGCGAATGAAACTCATGAAGATATATAACTAGATATTTGAATTAGAAGAAGAGTGTCTCGAGTGTCCAGGTTGAAGGAGCAGCAAGAACAGGCCGAGACCAATGAGATCCAGAATTGAGGGAAATAGGTTCTGGAAAATATGAAGGAGACAGACAAGGGTGGAAGGGTGGAGCTAGGGTAGGTTGTATACTACTAAAAGGGTGTTGGGGCATCCTGTCAATTGTAGCTAACAAAACAGGGTGTTGGTGCATCCTTTAGTTGTAGCTAAGAATTTGGGTGTTGGTGCATCCAATAAGTTGGAGCTTGCAAATTAATTGTAATCATAATTTTGCAGTAATAGAAAGAATTGGTGGTTTTCCCATTTAGGATTCCATGATAAATTGTGTCTTCTATATTTCTTGTTGATTCATTTTTTAATCTTGATAAAATATAAAAAATAGTGTAATATTGATTCACCCCCCCTTCTTAGTAATGCTTGATTTTGCAACATGATGATCTTATCTTCTTCAATGTCTCGGACAGGACTTGTGCTGACATGATTTCTGGTTGTTCTTGCTCAACTGGAATATTTGCTTCGATGGTGACTTCTTCAATGGATATTTTCTCAACACTAACTTCATACATAAATTCCTCCATTGTTAGAGACCTCGTCTCTTAGTTCTTCAACACTCTAGTGCTCTTGGTGATATCTCTCTCGATTCACTTAATTGCTTAGGAAAAAATTAGACAACCTACGAACTGGATGGGATTTGAAATCCTTGATTCAACCTATCCTTTCAAATTTGTGCCAAGATTTAGTTACTCAGACCAAATCCTTTGTAATAATTACCTTTTTCTGTAGCAAATCTGTTCCCACAAGCCGGTGTTTTCAACATTTATTGTGAGATCCTCCACTAACGTCGTCACTTTGTGTTCCATAAATGCAGTAACAAATGTACAGTCAAATCACTTCGACACAACATAAATTCCACAGAAATATAAGTATTTACAAATACCTACTACGAAAAAACAAATTGTGATACCAATTAGACTTTGACCTGGAATATCTTTGACACAGTTTTAGTTCGACGCAAACTAGACTTCGACATAAAAATTAGTTGGGTTTTCCAATTTTATTTATTTTGTAAGTAAGTATTAATAGGGATTTGAAACTGTGACTTTCCATTTACAACTTCTCATCTCAATTACTCATTACCGAGATAGCATTATCAAACCATTGTTGTTGTTACAACGGGGAGGATATGTGACAGGAGATGATATAGAAATATGTGTTGATCCATGTGCCTCTAGAATCAGACCAACCATGTAGTGAATAGTACCATTTAATGTCTAGAACGAAAAACAAAATTTTGTGGAAGCAAGGAAGGAATTTATTACGACACATGATGGAATTTTAACATCGGCACCACCACCATTCTTCAACGAAGTTCATGTGTATGATATGCCAGCATGATTCGACCAGTCAGCTCCAAAGCGAAGCTCGAGAAAGGTAAGTGCACTAAATGTTTTTCTAAAAGGTTGTCTAGAACTATTTAAAGATGGACCTTCCTTAAGGGAGTTATAGAGTTTAATTTATGAGTCAAAAAGAGAACCCCTTCAGAAAAGGTCCCTAAATAATTTGCAAAACAAGGTAAGAACGTGAAGGGAACTGCGACTTAGTGCACAGATTGGGGACTTGGACATGGATTTTATCATTGTAGATATTGGGTCAAATGTGAATGTTATTACTAAACAGACATGGAAATCTATGGTAAAATCCAAGTTGGTATGGTCACCAATATAGTTTAGATTATCCAATCAATAGAAAGTAATACCATTTGGAAGGATGGTGGGTGTCCCTGTCGAAATAGATGGACTGCGAAGTTACACTGATTTTGAAGTTATAGAGATGGTGGATGATACCAACCCATACCCTGCATTGCTTGCTATCGACTAGGCAATTGAAAACCAAACTATCATAAATCTGAAGAAAATGATGATGACATTTGAAGGAGGGGATATCGGACTCATTGTACCTTTGGCTTCTTTGGAGTGTCTGAGGTAAGTCGAACCTATCAGAGAGGAATACAATGTTGAATACTTAGAAAACATTTATAAAGTCACTTTGAGAATGGATGATTATATCAATCTGACAACAGATGGTACCTTGAGTTGGTGAAGCATTAGATCGTGTTCTTCAAACTTAGGGGAAGAACTGGAAAATTAGCAAAATAGGCTACATGAAGTTTCCACAAGGAGGTGTTCTTGTGTTACAAAAACACTTTGTTGGGTTGGAAAAGAAGCATGTGATATACCTACTTATGAAGGATTTCCAAATTTAGATGTTTTTGTGTTTGATTTTGAAATCAAGGTACCTTAGCAGTAAATAATATTAGCTCTAGATGCAGGATTGAAAACCACTCTAGCAAGATGGTGGGATACCCATAAGGAAAATATACAAGGTTGGTTTCAATGTAGAAGGCCGTCAGAAGTAAGATCGAGAGAAGTAATCCATTATAACATAGGAAACGTATATAGGGATAACTAGTCATGTAGATCACCTAACATCATGTTCTAAGTAATGGGAACATGTACCTAAGTAGGAGTGGGTCTATATGTTTATCCATACCCTAGATACTCTACCCCAGAATTGGTATACAACACTGGAATTGTGACAAGGCATAGCAGAATGGGATGATATGACCACAAATTTTAGAAAAACATTTAGTTATGAAGATGAAAACCCGTCAGTGGATGCAACTTTACATATTATTAAGGCCAAAATTTATGAAGAAATATCGGTGCATTTACCTAATCTTCCATAGTGGACTGTGACACTTAAGCAAGTTATGGATTGTTAGACTATTACTAGATATCTGGATGATTATTTGAGAGATCTGCATATTCTAGGGATAGAAGGAATCTGAGAGCTTGAGGGCCTTGATATCACATCTGATAAATTTTTGTAGTCCTTGAAAACAAATAAGGTAAACATAGGTTCAGCTAAAAATCCAAAATTTGCTAGTATTGGGGACTACTAGGTCGATGAGACTGTAGGTAAGCTTACTAACCTATTGCATGAATATCAAGATTTATTTCCTACTAAGTTCTCATAAATGAAAGGCATTGATGGTGATCTAGGAGAGATGAAACTCCCACTGAATCCTTATGTGAAACCTATTAAACAATGCCAATATGATTGAACCCAAAATATAAGGAAAAGGTAAGAGTAGAGCTATAGGATGCTATATGCATGAATTATTGAGCTAGTCGAAGAGTCTGGATTGATTAGTCTGATGGTGGTCTACGATAATGTTGGAATATATTATATTACTTGGAAGGTAATAATGTCTTTGTATTATGTCAGAAGTTATCCACAATCTTATGTAAAAGAGTAATACATTATATCCCATATTCATTATGGTAAAGTATACTCTTGATATCCATTGTTATATAAAGAGATGTTATTATGGAAAATTATATTATCCCACATGCAATATGTGAGAGTAATTCCTCCACATCTCTTGGTATATAATAAGGTCAAGGGAGTCACATCCACGCAAAAACAACATTCGATCATATTATCACAACACATTGTATTGTGCTCACAAGATCTCTACTATATTGTATTGGGGTTATTTGTAGTTTCTCTCTTGTAAGATTGAAGGATATTTATGGAGATAATAGAAGACAACTTTCCTGTAGACGTAGCCCAATTAGGTGAACCACGTATATCTGGTGTATTTGTTTCCTTGTTCTCTTTATGTTCTTATTTATGTTGATATGTTATTGATTGCTTAGATAGGTAAGCTAGTTTATCTAGATCTATAACTCTGACATGGTATCATAAATTTTCTTTTTAGCCTTAAGTATTAAACGTTTCGCTTTAAATAAATTATTTTCAGGATGGTTAGTTTTACCACAATGCTTACAAGGATCATACACATCATTCTTCTTACTATTTTCATGATCTGCATTAGAAGCATGACCAAATTTATTTATATGATTTGAACAAGAACCTTTAGCATTATTAAAAGTTTTCTTAAGATTCTTATTATGTGCCATAAGAGCCTTATTAGGTGAGACTTGTCCTAAAACAATTAACCTTTCTTGCTCATTTATCAACCCTTTACAAAAATCATCAAAAGTAGGTTTTGTGGTATTTTGAGACAATTCAAGAGCCCTATTCCTAGTTTGGATGAACATGTCAAAACAAGATGGCAATTTTTATTATACAAGAATTATAAGAGCGATGCCTATCTTCTTGTAATATTTACCAGGGTTATTTAATTTTTCATTTAAAGTTTTCACTTTAGCAAGATATAATTCTACTCTTTCAAATTTAGTAGTATCTAGCTCAAAAAACTCCTTTTCAAGGTAATACGAAGAAACATCATCAGATTTATCAAATAAAGAAGCAAGAATTTTCCATACCTCAAGCGGGCTATCTTCTGCCTCAATACTTACCTGAATACTATCTGAAACCATTTGACTAATGAACCCTCTTGATTGATCACATTTATCTTCCCATATAGCCACATATTTAGCATCAACATGTTTCTTGTGTTCACCATTAACAATCCTCCATAGATTCTTACTCCTGAAAACATCAATCATTTTTCTTTTCCATGCAAGATAGTTAGGACAAACAAGTTTGGGAACATAAGTTACTTCTGAAGTCAAAATGATAGAAATTTTGACAAGAAAGTTAAACCTAAATGCTAGAAATGACAAGAGAAAAAAGGTGAATGACAGAAAACTCATACGTTTTACCATTCTGGTATGAAGAAACACAGTAAAAATAGAAACTTTACTTACATCCCTTTAAAAAAGTGCCAAGAAAAGTCACTAGTGAGTATGTCAACAGAAAATCACGAGTAGATCTCATACTCATGGGTTGTGCACAGGAGAGTTGCAGGCTACTCGCAGTTTTACATTAGAGCAACCTGCGGGTGCACGCGTCTATAAAATAAAATGCCACAGTTCTGCAATGTTACTAGCAGGTTCGCAGTCGTCAAGGCATGGGTACTCACACTATCTGCGAAGAAAAAGTCACGAGTGTCCATTTTTAGGCCGAAAACAATGTCGATTAATCCATTGATGGAAACCTGCAAAAAATCTATCAAAATTGGACAAAAACAACAAATCTGACAACTGGAAGATATATCTCCTTGAGAATAATCCAAAACTCATATTGATCTACAGAAAAAACATCAAGAGACCCTTGAAAAATTTCTACAAAAATATACATAACAAAGTTAGGGTTAGGAGTTAAAAATTGCATAATCATGCTCAGATCTGAAGAGAAGCCTAATGGCTACCAGATATAAATAAAATTCAAAAGATAGACAACGCTCTTATAACAAGACATAATTTACCTAGTTCATTAGCATGACCAACATAGGAATAAAAGGGTTGTTTTTTAGTTGAATTAAAACCAACAAATTTATATAAACTAGCAGTATGATCACCAGGACCAGAAGAAACTACTTTAAAATTATGGTCGATATCTTTAAGAACATATTTATCAGGCCAAGCTTCAAATTTATATCCTTTTTTACATGCACAATATATGTAAAGCAAGTTGATGGGCATGCGTTCAACATGAAAAACATCTTCTAATTGACCATTAGCAACATTAACATTACCAGAACCAATTACGGAAAGTTGTTTACCATCACCTATAGATACTTTCTAAGATGTGTACTTATTATTGTCATAAGATGTAAATAAAGAAGCATTACCAGTCATATGTTTAGAAGCACTAGAAACCATTATCCATTCCACATTATAAGAAGAACTACTAGACGAAACAACAGATGCACATAAAGCCACCTGTGATTCATCAGAACCTTTCTTTTTAGCCTTAGACATTAGACGTTTCGCTTTGAAGCAATTATTTTTAGGATGGTTAGTCTTACCACAATTCTTACAAGGATCATACACATTCTTCTTCTTACTATTTTCATGATGTGCATTAGAAGCATGACCAAATTTATTAGTATGATTTGAACAAGAACCTTTAGCATTATTAAAAAAATTCTTAGGATTCTTATTATGTTCCATAACAACCTTATTAGGTGAGACTTGTCCTGAAACAATCAACCTTCCTTGCTCATTTATCAACCCTTTAGTAAAATAATCAAAAGTAGGTTTCATGGTATTTTGAGACCATTCAAGATCCATATTCCTAGTTTGGACGAACATGTCAAAACAAGATGGCAATTTGTGTTCTACAAGAATTATAAGAGCAATGTCTTTCTTCTTGTAATCCTTACCACAATTATTTAATTTTTCATTTAAATTTTTCACTTCAGTAAGATATAATTCTACTCTTTCAAAGCTAGTAGGATCTAGCTCAAAAATATTCTTTTCAAGGTAATAAGCAGAAACATCATCAGATTTATCAAATAAAGAAGCAAGAATTTTCCATATCTCAACTGGGATGTCTTCTGCCTAAATACTTACCTGAAGACAACTGAAACCATTTGACCAATGATCCCTCATGCTTTATCGCATTTATCTTCCCATATAGCCAGATCTTTAGCATCAACAGGTTTCTTGTGTTCACCATTAACAATCCTCCATAGATTCTTAATCCTGAGAACATCAATCATTTTTATTTTCCATGCAAGATAGTTAGGACCAACAAGTTCAGGAACAGAAGCTACTTTTGAAGTCATAACGATAGAAATTTTGACAAGAAAATTAAACCCAAATGCTATAATTTCCAAGAGAAAAAAGGTGAATAACAGAAAACTGATACACTTTACTGTTCTGATCTAGAAGAAACATAGTAAAAAAAAAGAAAATTTACTTACAGCCCTTGAAAATGTGCCAAGAAAAGTCACTCGTTGGTCTTTCACAAGAAATTCATGAGTAGAAATGATATCACGGTTTCTACATAGGATAGTTACGAGTTACTAGTGGTTTTACAGTAGAGAAAGCCGCAGGTGTGCGGGTCTGTAAAATAAAAATTTGTGGAAATACAAAGTTACTCGTGGGTTCGGAATCGTCAAGGCATGGGTACTCACGCTGTCTACAAATAAAAAGGCGTGAGTGTTTAGTTTTAGGATGAAAACAATGCTAATTAATCCGCTCACAGAAACTGGCAAAAATAATCTACCAAACTTGGATGAAAACAACAGATCTGACAACCGGAAGATAGATCTCCTTGAGGAGAATCCAAAAATCAAATAGATCTACAAAAAAAAAAACAAGATACCCTTGAAATATTTTTGCAAAAATATACACAACAAAGTTAGGTTTAGGAGTAAAAAAATGCAGAATCATGCCCAGATCTGAAGAGAATGCTAATGGCTACCAGATAGAAAGCAAATCTACAAGAAATATACAATTCCCATATGATAATAGTTATTGATTGAAAGCTATAGAAGGTGTTAAATCATAGCAACCATCTCTAATACCATATTGCATGTGGGATAGCATAATTCTCCATAATAACATCTCTTTATATAACAATGGATATCAAGAGTAAACTTTACCATAATGAATATGGGATATAATGTATTAAACTTTTACATAAGATTATGGATAACTTCTGACATAATACAAAGACATTATTACCTTCCAAGGAATATAATATATTCCAACACTCCCCCTTAATAATGGTTGGGCTAAAATCCCTCACTAAGACTAAGGAAGGAAGGAGTCATTACTGATCCCCCTTGATGAAAAATTCCCTCATCCCAACCAAGGAACTAATATGCACATACTTCATTGTTGTTAAGGATTTGGTGAATATATCGGCTTCCTGTTGTTCAGTAGGACAAAAATCAAGAGAAAGAATACCATCTGTGACGAGACCTCAAATGTAATGATCTCAAGGTTGATATGCTTTTCCTTGGAGTGATCTACCATATTATAAGCAAGCTGAATTGCATCCTGATTGTCACATTTCAACATAGTGGACGATTTTGGAACCAGACCAAGCTCAATGAGAACATGCCATAACCAAATTGCTTCTTTAGCTGCTTCTTTGGATTCTCTATACTCTGCTTCACACAAATATAAAGAAAGAGTTTTCACCTTCTTGCTGGACCAAGAAATAGGACCTGAAGCAAGTTGAAATAAATAACCAACAATTAACCATCGATCAGAACTATCACCTGCCCAATCAGAATCTGTATATCCAGATCGAATAAAAGACACCATAGTACAATGTCCCTTGTAAATATCTCAGAATTCTCTTGGCTTCCTGCCAATGATTTTCATGAGGTTGCTGCATGAACCAAGAAACCATACTCACAGAAAAAGAGAGATATGGTCTATTGTGAGTTAAATATATCAAAATTCCCACAAGTTGACGATAAAGAGTAGCATCAACAAGAGGAGTGGTACACTCAAGAGTTGACTTTACACCGGACTGAAATGGCGTAGGAGCAGGTTTACAATCACTCATATGGAAACGAGCCAATGTATGTAGCATACTTCGACTGAGAGAGAAAAATACCATCTTCGATATGCCAGATTTGAAGATCAAAGAAATAGTGCAATATACCAAGATCAGTCATTTCAAACTGCTTTTGAAGTTCACTTTTCATACTTTGAATTAATACAAGATGGCTTCCAGTGATGATAAGATCATCCACATATAACACAATAATGAGGATATTATCACCAAAGTTCTTAACATGCAGATTTGGCTCAAATATACAATGCTTAAAACCATGTTCAATAAATATGTATCAATTTTATCATACCAAGCCCTAGGTGCTTGTTTGAGACCATATAAAGACTTGTGTAATTTGCATACAAAACTTGATGATTCAGCATTAATAAAACCAGGATGTTGTTGCATATAAATGTCTTCATTAAGATCACCATTAAAAAAAACACTTTTAACATCCATTTGGTCTATTTCCCATTTATAAGATGCAGCAAGAGGTAATATTGTTCTTATTGTATTAAAGACTTTTGAAACTAATCTAGATTTATATTTTTCAATATGTCCTTCTACAGTAAACTTAGTTTTATAAACCCATTTACAACCAACTAAATTATTTCCTAAAGGAAGAGGAACAAGAGACCAATTCTTGTTCTTCATAAGAGAATCATAATCAGTAGACATATCTTGTTCCCAATGAGGTTTATGCTTATCTTGAGCATAAGAATTAGGATCCTCTGTGGCCAAAAATTTTGTCATAAGAGAAAAGTTATATCTAGCTCTACGAGTATGAGAATGATTATCAATCTCACTACCTACAGATTCAAGAGTTTGCAGGGCCCAAATAGGAAGGTTAAAAGGAACAAAAGTCACTTCAGGAGCTTCGATACATTCAGGGGAAACACTTGAAGAAGAGGGTGAACTAAGATCAACAAAAGACACAATACTGGAAGAAGGGTTAATAGATATAGGAGTAATAAGAGACAATGGAATATTCAGGGTAATATGAGGTTCTACAGACTCAGGTGGTGGAGAGACTTCAGTAAATTGAACATCTCTTTGGATTATGACAATCTGATTAGAAGGATTAAATAACCTGTTAGCCCTGTAATCCTCAACATAACCAATGAATATACACTTGTGAGACTTGGGTTCTAACTTTTTCCATTTGTCATCAAGAATATGAGCCCAACATTCACAACCAAACACTTTAAAGTTACCAATATATGGTTTTCTACCATTCCATTTTTCCTTAGGGGTGACATGCATAATATATTTTGTATGAACTCTTTTTATAATAAATTTAGGACAACTGATGGCTTCATCCCAAAATTTCTAGTGTAACCCTTTACAATAAAGCATACATCTAGCCATTTCAACTAAAGTTATGTTTTTCCTTTCAGCAACACCATTTTGTTGAGGTGTGTAAGGAACAATCGTTTGATGTTGAATTCCATGTTTAGGTGAAAAAACCTTCAAATTATTTCTTAAGAAATTCCCCCCCATTATCAAATCTCAAAGTATTAATCCTTTTGCCAGAATCATTCTCAACCAAGGATTTAAATGATTGAAAATTAGAAAAAGTGTCACTTTTATTTTTCAAAAAATAAACCCATGATTTTGTACTAAATTCATCAATAAAAGTAAGAAAATAGACTGCATGAGATATAGAAGGAAATTCAAGAGGACCACGGATGTCAAGATGAATTAATTGCAAAGGTTCTTTAGCAAGCCAAGCTTTACCAAGTTCACAACCTTCACAAACACCGTTAGTAGGCGAAATATTAAGCAAGTCATGTACCATTTTAGTTAACATTAGCATTTTACCATAATTCAAATGACTCAATATTTCATGCCATAATTTACTTAGTTCATCAGCATGAGAAACATAGGAATAAAAGGGTTGTATTTTAGTTGAATTACCACGAGCAAATTTATATAAACCAACAGTATGTTCAATAGGACCAGAAGAAACTACTTTAAAATTATGGTTGATATCTGTAAGAACATATTTATCAAGCCAAGATTCAAATTTATATTCTTTTTGACATGCAAGATAAATAGAAATCAAGTTCATGGGCATGTGTTCAACATGAAAAACATCTTCCAATTGACCATTAGCAACATTAACATTACCATAACCAATTAGGGAAATTTGTTTACCATTACCTATAGATACTTTCTGATATGTGTATTTATTATTGTCATAAGATGTAAATAAAGAAGCATTACCAGTCATATGTTTAGAAGCACCAGAATCCATTATCCATTCCACATTAGAAGAAGAACTACTAAACGAAACAATAGATGCACATAAAGCTACTTATGATTCATCAAAACCTTTCTTTTTAGCCTTAGACATTAAACGTTTCGCTTTAAAGCAATTCTTTTCAGGATGGTTAGTTTTACCACAATGCTTACAAGGATCATACACATTCTTCTTCTTACTATTTTCATGATGTGCATTAGAAGCATGACCAAATTTATTCTTATTATTTGAACAAGAACCTTTAGCATTATTAAAACATTTCATATGATTCTTATTGTGTGCCATAAAAGACTTATTAGGTGAGACTTGTCAATTTTTGTTCTACAAGAATTATAAGAGTGTCGCTTGTCTTCTTGTAATCTTTACCACGATTATTTAATTTTTCATTTACATTTTCCACTTCAGCAAGATATAATTCTACTCTTTCAAAGTTAGTAGGATGTATCTCAAAAATTTTATTTTCAAGGTAATAAGAAGAAACATCATCATATTTATCAAATAAAGAAGCAAGCATTTTCCATACTTAAATCGGACTGTCTTCTGCCTCAATACTTACCTGAAGATTATTTGAAACCATTTGACCAATGAGCCATTTTGGAATATATTATATTCCCTGGAAGGTAATAATGTCTTTGTATTATGTGGGAAGTTATCCACAATATTATGTAAAAGAGGAATACATTATATCACATATTCATTTTGGTAAAGTATACTATTGATATCTATTGTTATATAAAGAGATATTATTATGGCGAATTATATTATTCCACATGCAATATGTGAGAGTAATTCCTCCACATCTCTTGGTATATAATAGGGTCAAGGGAGTCACATCATAGATAATTCAGCATTCCATCATACTATCACAACACATTGTATTGTGCTCACAAGCTCTCTGCTATATTGTATTGGGGTTATTTGTAGTTGCTCCCTTGTAAGAGTGAAGGAGATTTATGGAGATAATAGAATACAAACTTCCCATGGACGTATCCCAATTGGGTGAACCATGTATATATGGTGTATTATTTTTCTTGTACTCTTTTTGTTCTTATTTATGTTGATATGTTATTGATTGCTTAGATAGGTAAGCTAGTTTAGCTAGATCTATAACTCTAACATGGTATCAGAGCTGGTTGCTATGATCTAGCACCTTCTATAGCTTTCAATCAATAACTATTATCATTTGCGCATTGTTTATTTTATGTATATTTTATTTCTATCTGGTAGCCATTAGGCTTCTCTTCATATCTGGGCATGATTCTGCAGTTTTTTACTCCTAACCCTAACTTTGTTGTGTAGATTTTTGCATAAAATTTTCAAGGGTCTCTTGATTTTTTTCTGTAGATCTATATGATATTTGGATTCTCCTCATGGAGATCTATCTTTTGTTTGTAAGATCTGTTCTTTTTATCCAAGTTTGGTAGATTTTTTGCAGGTTTCCGTTAGTGGATTAATCGACGTTGTTTTCGGCCTAAAAATGGACACCCGTGACTTTTTCTTCGCAGACAATGCAAGTACTCGTGCCTTGACGATTGCGAACATGTGAGTAGATTTGCAGAACCGCAAAATTTTATTTTACAGACCCACGCACCCGCGGGTTTCTCTACTCTAAAACCCCAAGTAACCAACAACTCTCCTTTCCAGAACCCGCGAGTATCAGATCTACTCCCCAGTTTCTTATGACCGACCCGTGAGTGACTTTTCTTGGCACTTTTTTTAAGGGCTATAAGTAAATTTTATTTTATTTTTACTATGTTTCCTCAGATAAGAATGGTAAAGTGTATCATTTTTCTGTTATTCACCTTTTTTCTCTTCTCATTTCTAGAATTTGGGTTTAATTTTCTTTTCAAAATTTCTATCATCATGACTTCAAAAGTAGCTTCTGTTCCTGAACTTGTTGGTCCTAACTATCTTGCATGGAAAATAAAAATGATCGATGTTCTCGGGAGTAAGAATCTATGGAGGATTTTTAATGGTGAACACAAGAAACCTACTGATGCTAAATATGTGTCTATATGGGAAGATAAATGTGATCAAGCAAGACGGATCATTGGTCAAAGGATTTCAAATAGTCTTCAGGTAAGTTTTGAGGCAGAATACAACCCGGTTGAGGTATGGAAAATTATTGCTTCTTTATTTGATAAATATGGTGATGTTTCTACTTATTACCTTGAAAAGAATATTTTTGAGCTAGATCCTACTAACTTTGAAAGAGTAGAATTATATCTTGCTGAAGTGAAAACTTTAAATGAAAAATTAAATAATTGTGGTAAAGATTACAAGAAGAAAGGAACCTCTCTTATAATTATTGTAGAATAGAAATTGCCATCTTGTTTTGACATGTTCATCAAAACTAGGAATAGGGCTCTTCAATTGTATCAAAATACCACGAAGCCTACTTTTAATGATTTTTGTAAAAGGTTGATAAATGAGAAAGAAAGGTTGATTGTTTCAGGACAAGTCTCACTGTTATACCTCCATATTTCACAGTGTCGCATCTTCACCATAAAAATAGTTGATGACACTTCTCCTACTGCTTAAAACACCCAGAAGAGAAAAATGATGAATGATCCTTGAAGACAAACCTATCCTATCAAGAATCAACCCAACTGAGACTTCATATACCTACAATACCGTGCCTTGCTCCAGCTTAGGTGCACGGTAGTCCCCACTACCGCACTATGCTCTTTCTCTGCCACGCGGTACTACCACGCTATGCTCAGTTTAAGAGGCGCGGTACTCTTTTTTTATCCTTTTTTCCATGGCTTGTGGGATCTTGATCTTCGAGATATTTTTTAGGATTGGTATCCCTGATTCGATCCTAACTCACCTTCTCAGATTAGTGGGCCTGATCCACTAAACATTCCCAAGATCCTTTCTTCTCTCTTGATGGTTAACCCTACTACACACTATAAGAGAGAGGCATTCCATGAGCAAAGGGGAGGACTCTTGGAGACATCAAACTTATGATCTTGAATCTTTGTGGAGATAGCTAGAGGAGAAAGCACTTGGAGTTGGGAGTTGGCTTGGATATCAAGCAACCATTGTAAGTGACTTCAAGTTGGTAATAAAACATAACTTGTCTTGTTTCCCAAATCATGTATGTTGATCTTGTTTCAATCATATGATTTGTATCTTTTATAGATTTAGATCCTAACTCATATTTCAAGTTGCTATAGAATCGTATATGCTTGTATCTTGGTTTTGTTCTGATAGGTTCATTCGCAAGGACTTGGAGATTGAAGCGACCATTAGGACGAGCAATTGGATCAAAGGTCAGTTAGATCTCTTCCATTTCTTTCAGCAATATAGTATTGAGATGTTTGTTTAGATCTAGGAATTCAAGGTATCATTTGTTATCTTTTTGTCTTAGTTTAGAGTCAGTTAAAGTCTACTTTAACTTAAGAGAGTTTCTACCTATCCGTAGGGAGAAATTTCTACAACAAAAAATGGCGACTCCGCTGGTTTGAACCCCATTTGATTGATTTATCTCACTTTCAGTCATTTTTTATTGTGATTCTTCTTTCTCTTCAAACCAGTACTGAATTTTGGTCTCTTTGACCTTTATTCACCCCTCCTCTCTACATCTTTCCTCCCTCAGTGATCAGTGAGTCCTCGGGGTCTACAGCAACCCTGAAAAATTCAATATCCCTTTCAAAAGTTGTGTTTTTCCATCCTTTGCAACAGTACCGCGCCCCCACTACTTCCTACAGCACAGTAGTACCACGTACCCAACAATCTTACCAGAGCGGTAGTGTACCAGTACTGCACTCTAGCCTGTTTCTGCCACGTGGTACTATCTACATTTTTTCAATTTTTCTTGCCTATTTGGTTTCCTGAGTCACTTCTGATTTTGTTTGCTTTAGTTTGGTGTTTTCTGTTGCTTATTACTATCCTGTTCATTGCACAATCTTTGTGGTTTGTTTATTTCTCTTGTGAGCTTGATTATTTTATGAGTCGGTGGCATTATTTGCACATTGGGTCACCCCTTCAGTCTAATTGCATTGGCTTGATCTTCTCATCACAACCAAACCGTTACTACTGTCCTCTTTTTACTGGATTGTGTATCTTTCATAATCACATTGTTTCCATTATTGTTATTCAAACTTATATCAAAAATTATCATTGGAGAACATTTGTGTTGTTTGGATTGAAATGATCTAGCAATATTATTGTGCATTAGGAAGTGAACCATTTAAATTTGCCACATAAATTCTCATTTTTTGAAGCATCCTAGTTGCAAGATCAGTGAATTGGAAAGAAGTGTTTATTTCAGTTTGGCTTTACTTAGAAAAAGAAAACAATTTTTTTTGTTTTGAAGTGGTTTTTAATTGATTGTGAAAGTTTCATGCATTTATGATCGAAGAACTCTCTTCCATAGCTAGTTTTCATCGAATACAAGGCTTATTTCGATTCATTCTCACTTGCATGGTTTGGGTCGTCACAACACCACCAAGTTTCACATCCATTTACCCGATTGAGTAATACAACCACTAAAATTAATCTCCCTAACTAAACCAACATTAACCTCACTTGAGGAAATCAAAAGAATTTGGTAGTTAGGTAGGACACCGAGGATAGGCATCAAGATAATTCCCCCTTGTCATTTTCATCTGAGACATAGTTGTTGTCCTCTAGGGAACTAAAATCCTCTAGTATTTATTGACACGGTCATAGACCAGTTTGTGGAGGGGACTCCTGACTATTTTTAACTTTCAGGGGTTAAACCACCGTGAGATCGAGAACCGGATGGACTCTGTGGCATGCCGCACTCCACTTAGCCCTAAGGCAACATCGATCATTGTCTTCCTTTTATTCATAGTAATGCAAGGGTGATAAGGCAGAAGCACTGAAAACCTTTTCCAACGTGTCATGAACAAGGTAGCTTAGTGACTTTTCTACTAGGGCTCTTTTACCCAAGATCCCTTTCGGTAGAGGGATATCCTTCTCATATTGGTCTCTCACGTTGTATTGTTCGACTTTGATTTCATCACCTTGCGAAGGATACAACTTGTTGAGGTCTCCAGCTCTTAGTTAGGATTTTTCTTGTTATCTCATCTTAGTAGAGGGTCATTTTTCTTTTTAGTGACTGCTTGTTGGCATTTTGGCCATTGTTTCTCTCAGCTCACTTACTGGGACACCAATCTCAGTACAGATTTTAGAGCTTGCTTTTTTTGGCCTGCGAGCCTTTCTTTTTCTAGCTCCTCTTTTGCACACTCGGATGCATTATAGTTTTTGAGTTCTTTGTTACGAGACTGCCCCCAGATTTCCTATTCCTTCCATTATGTCGGAAACACCACAGAGATCACGAAGAGTACAGGGCAAAATCCCTCCACCACCACCACCGCCATGGAACTCCAGTCCACCTGCATCGCGTATTCCCACCCCTCCTGGCCACGGTACCAATCGAGGGAACATTTCACCGCCGATACGCACTACATCTTTAGTTTCGCATGTAACCGTTACTCACAGCACCGTCTCAGAACCTCTTACAGTTTCTGCAACCACTAGTACATCTGAGATTCTCACTGTCACTTCACCCACTATTATTCAAGATATATCTGCCACAGTGGACAACATTATAGCAGCTGAATCTAGTACAGCCCAAGATACTAGACCGGAGGCCATCCTTCTCCCCGATGTCAACACCTCCCTTCCACCAGAAACTTTCTATGATGACACAGAAGGATCTGTTGGCACCACCGAAGGATCCGACCAGGATATATCTGGCTTAATTCTAGTCTCGGGCAAGTACATAGAAGTTATCAAAGAAACCCAACTTCCTGATACACCTTTTGAACCTGATTATAGCTTTATCACTTCCCAGGTGGAGCCTCCGCCTGTTACCACTGCGCCACCCTGTGTTCATCCACAGGAAACCTATTCTTCCAGCAACATACCTCGTAGCATATCTCTCCCCAACCTCCCTTCGAGACATGAGATCATGGCCTCCATTCAGTCTAGTATGGTTAGTCTAGCTAATTCTCGGTTAGCGTCGACCCAATTTAAACATTATACAGAGCAAATGCTCTCATCGGCTTCTAGATATCCCCCTGTTACCCATCCTCCCGACTATCGGGATCCCAGCATTCCGTCTAGCACATAGTTTCATCATTCCTATGCAGATGGCTCCGGACCTTCAGACATTACTATACCTCTATTCCACCGGACCCCGAAAACCCTTTTGAGGATATGAACCCGGACCCAGTCTTCGATAGTCCTCCTATTGTTGAACACACTATGGACGAAACCCCCGATACCCCTCGGTTAAATTCCCCACATTTGCTACCATCACCCATGTTTGGCGCACATTCTATGAGGGATAACCCAGTGTTTTCTCCATCCCCACCCGTCACATATGGAAGATCCCCTCCACAAATCGGCACCTTTGGAGCCATTGTCCAATCGACACTATCTTACCTGGCTAGTGTCGGAAGAACACCAATTCATATCACTGGATCATCCATATTGACCAGAGGTTCACCTTCGTCCACTATCTACACTATCTCAGGAGGTGGACAACCGACTGCCGCGATCCCCAATTCCAACAACCAAACCCCTCCTGGTGGGCCATCAACCCAGCCTATTGGAGGACAATCCTTTGTTGGAAACCACACTCCTAGTCACCAACCACCTCCCATCGGGCCATCAACCCAACCTACTGAAGGACAATCCTTTGTTGGGAACCCCGTTCCTAGTCAACAACCTCCTCCTATAGGGCCATCCAACCCATCTGCTGGAGGGAAATCCATTGGCACCATCCAATAACTCTCCCAACCAGCAGCATCTGCTTAGTATGGTATGTACAACACACCTGGAAGCGGACAAACTTATATCGGTTTCCCAACCGGGCCTCATCTTCAACATCCCTCGTCAGGCACGCTTCCTTCTCGGGGATCTCAAATCCCACATAGTGGGGGGTACTCATTATTTGGAAACTGGAACCAAGATGGGGGGCAATCTCAGATTCCCCCTAACTTGAATTTCGACCTCCCCTATCCTTCGGATACAAAAACTCCATGGAACCCATCCCTTCAATTCCCACATCTTCATCAAGGAGGAACCAACATTCCATGGACTCCATTGTCGCAGCCACCCCCCAACCCTACTATGGGAAACCCTCCACTTACTCAATATAGTGGTAACATTTCTGGAACACAAAAACTCCAGGAAACCTTTCCCCAACCAGGAGCAGCAACCATTCCTGGGTTACAACAACCCTAGGGTACCATACCTACCATCCCCATTCAGCAGAATATCCAACAACCGGTTACCACCATGATTCCTAGTCAGGTAATGACTTCCAACACTCAACCGGTTAACTAGATGGCCTACTACCCACAGAACTTCCAGCAGTACCCTATGGGAAACACATATGGGTATAACATGCAGCAGTATACTATGTAGGGCCCCCTAGGTTTCTCTACACCATACAGTTATTACTCATACCCGCAGACCAATCGTCAACTTCCCTTTTTGGCCACGCTAGACTTACCCCGATTTGTCGAGGCTCATTAACGATCCTATATGACATGAACTTCACTGGCCACCCATTCCAGCCAAACTTCCACCGGACATTCCTAAGTTCGATGCTAAGCCCGAGAAAGACCCCAAGAACCACGTAATGACCTTCCATCTTTGGTGTTCATCCAACTCATTGATGGACAATTCCATTCGACTATGGCTCTTCCAACGTACACTTACCGACACGGCAACAAAATGATACATCGAGCTGCCACAACACTCTTTCCATGATTTCAACACCTTGTCTATGCAGTTTTTGACCCATTTCCAGATCCCCATCCGGTATGAGACTGGAACAGAACTGTTAACCTCATTGCGTCAAACCACCTCTACGCACATTTCGGATCACATCCATGAGTGGCGTCGACGCCGTAGGCTAATCAAGGCACCCATTCCGGATCAGCTACTCGCTGATTGGTTCAAAAAGTCATTCTTGCCCCCCATATCCACGGATATCGCTATGCATGGGTCGATCACAGAAGAACAAGCCATCTTGGCAGCCCAGTACATGGATTTGGTATATATCCAATCCGACACTTTACATGAACTTCTTACCCATGCCGCCCGCATTACCTCTGATCCAACAAAACCCGCCATTGAACCCCCCATTGATAGTATTGTCAGTTCAGTCAAGGCCCATCCTACCACCAACTTGACGGGGCAACAAGCTTCTGCTTCCCCCGCTCTATCTCAGGCTGCTCCAAAAGCCACTACCTCTCCTGCTATCTCCTCCGAAGTGAATGCAGTTCAATCTACATCACAACCATCTGGAGGAAAGAAGAAGAACAATCGTGGTAAATCCAAGAAGAACTAGCAGGAGAATCCCAAGCCACAACCCACCCACAACGACCCGAACCACGTCGGAAGGCTAAGTTTCCCTGCCTAATTTGTCAAGACGACCACTACATGCGTGACTGTCCCTACAAGGATGGAGTCAACAAATCCGTTAAAAGATCCTCTCGCCCGACAATGTTAACTGACCCTTTCCCTCAGTAGCAACAGCAGATGGTTTCCCAAGAAACCCCACAAGGGGGCAACTCAAGCAACCCAACTTGTGGAGAGACTTCCACAAATTGCGAAATCCTGATGACGAGTAATGAGGAGATTCATATAACCACTCATTCAAAGACATATGAGAACCCTCCAAGTTCAAACAAATAGTCAGAGACAGCCAAAGGAAAGTCTCTTGTCGAAGATCCAACTCCTACCCCTCCCCCTAAAGGCCATCTCCATATCGAGAGACCGCTTACAGACAAAGTGCTACAGCCACCCAAGGGCACCATACAAAAGGTGACATTTAATCCCAATGCGCAAGCTGCCTAAACTTACAACATTGTTGAGGATTTAGCTCAAGCACCTTGCGCCATGTCGACTCTCGAGGTTCTTCAACACTGCCCTACGAAGCATAGAACCTTACTTTTAGCACTGGGGGCAATGGACCCAGATACTTCAAACACTATTATGTTTAACTTGGAGTATGCCAAACCTCGGCTTTCCCACCAGTTAGCCTTCTAGGTTCATACAAAAATCCGTGGAAATAGCATCCATCGCACTGATTTAGATGAAGGTGCCTCCACGTCGATCATGTCTTTGAAATGTTGGAGAGCCTTAGGCTCACCCGAAGTCACGACATCTCCCACCACTCTCAGGGCATTTGACGAACACAGTTTTCAACCTTATGGACTCATTCCTGCAATTGGTGTTGAAATGGGGGGCAAAACAATATCTGTACACATCGAAGTCATAGATGCACCATTGGATTACAATCTTCTACTTGGTCAGAATTGGTTTTACGCATGACAGCCATAGCATCCACTGTCTTTCGGATCGTACAATTTCCTCATGAGGGGAAAATTGTCACCATAGATCAGCTTGATTACTATATCCCAGACTCTCATCCGAACTCCGCCAACACTGTCCTGTTATTGGATCAGCCTCGGTACCGGTTCCAAGACGTTGGCGTTGGTCTTATGAAGGATTCTTCCCTTATTGGATTTTTCCCAGAGCTGGGGCCCCATGTTCAACCAGTCAACATGATTTCATCTAATGTCACCCCTTCCAATTATTCATGGCTGATTCCGAGTCCCACTGAGATTGAAAACTATGGAAACTCCATGCCTTTGAATAGAAACCTCGCAGCATACGAAGCGATCCAGTCAGCCACCGATTGGGTCGATTGTTCTACCCATCACACCGTGGCACAACTCTCGTCTAAGACTCATTCATCCCCACCACTTATCGATCCTCTCACTTTGATTTTTCCCATTGACGAATCAATTATGGATATTATGTGCGGTGATGAGCCACCATGGGGAGATTTTCATCATCGATCTTCATTCCCCACCATTCAGATGCTTGAGCCCGATACAAAATCCATCCCTTCACTTGGAATGGTTCAAACCAAGTTTCCCACTTCCCTCGATGAAGTATTTTCCGAAGGAAACTTGGCTAACCTTATGGCAACCACCCCCATAGACATTTCAGTGAAGCCTAGTATTGTGGAAAACATTCATATTGGCAAAACATGCACTCCCCTCGAAATGGAGTTCTACACTACCTACTTTAAAAACTTCTGTGATGTTTTTGCTTGGAGTTATGAAGAAATGCCAGGAATAGACCCCTCGATTGTGGTCCATGAAATTCCAACCTTCCCTGGCACCCGACCTGTTTGGCAGAAAATCCGACTCGTCCATCCTCGTAAGGCAGCCGCTATTAAAGCAAAAGTTGAAAAACTTTTGCGTGCTGGTTTTATCTATCCTGTCCCATTGATGGAATGGGTATCTAACATTGTTCCCGTAGCCAAGAAACAGGGAACGATTAGAGTCTGTGTTGATTACCACGACTTAAACAAAGCTTGTCCAAAGGATAACTACCCAACTCCGTTAATCGACCAGATCATCGATAACTGCGCCAGGAGTGTCATCTTTTCATTTATGGATGGCTTTTTTTGGCTATAATCAGATCGATATCCTCCCAGCCGACCAGCATAAAACAACCTTTATCTACCCTTGGGGGATTCGAAAGTTACCTTTTGGCCTTAAAAATGCCGAGGCAACTTTCCAATGGGCGATGTCGTACACATTTCACGATATCAAACATATTGTAGAACCATATCTTGATGATCTTCCCGCTCATTCTTAGACCCGGGAAGACCATCCTGATCACTTAGGTGCCATTTTTGAAAGGTGTCGTCGCTACAATATCCGTTTGAATCCACATAAGTGCGTCTTTTGCATGGAAGCCAAAAAAAATTTGGGATTCATAATCTCCAAAAGCAGGATACGCTTAGATCCTACGAAGGTAGAAGCTATCTTAGCCCTGCCTTCCCCCACAAACATCCCAGAACTTCAAAGTTTGCAAGGGCATGCAAACTTTCTATGCCGTTTCATTTGTAATCCTTTCGAGATAACAAAAGGCTATATGAGGCTTCTCAAGAAGAACACTCCCTTCATCTGGGATGACGAAGCCCAACACTCCTTTGACAATCTAAAGGCAGCCTTAACTAAAGATCCTGTGCTTCAACCCCCCAATTACACACGGGACTACATTCTTTATCTCGCAGCTTCGATTTCCACCATCAGTATGGTGCTAGTCCAAGGAGACAATAACAGCATAGAACATGTGGTATACGATCTTAGTAAGAGTCTCCTTGACTCCGAAACTCGTTATTCACATGTTGAAAAACTGGCTCTGGCAACAGTTTTCGCTGTCCAGAGGTTCTGTCATTACATTCTACTCCGTCGGACCACTATTATAGCGGATTTCAATCCAATGTATTATATCCTCATGTGTCAAGTGCTTGGGGGCAAATATTCTCGTTAGATCGTCATCCTACAAGAGTTTGATTTGGAATTTGCTAAAGCCAAGTCCAAGAAGTTTTTGGTCTTTGCTGAGTTGATTTGTACATTGCCCCGTGCTACTGAACAAACTGAGCCCATCGATTCTCTTCCTGATGAATCATTGTTCCTCATTAGCACGTCCGACCCATGGTACAGGGATATTTTATTATATCTCCAAACCCAACATTTTCGCCCCAACCTCACTCGCGATGAACATCGATGTATCCGACATCATGCCAAGTACTACCTCATAGTCAAAGATACCCTTTATTGGTGTGGTGTCGACACTGTTTTTTGACGCTGTTTGACTTTAGATGAAGCGGAACGCATTCTTAATGATTGCCATGCTGGATCATGTGGTGGTCATCTCTCTGGGAGGGCTACGGCCTAGAAGATATTGCAAGCGGGGTATTTCTGGCCCTCGATCTTCAAAGACTGCATTGAAACGGTTAAGAAATGTCCACCTTGTCAATTCTTCTATAGTAAAACACGCTCGCATCCTGCTCCACTCCATCCTATTATTGCCGTCGGCCCCTTTTCCAAATGGGGCATAGACTTCATGCACTGTAAGACCATTTCATTCGGGGGGCATAGCTATGTCATAGTAGATGTGGATTATTTCACAAAATGGGCTGAAGCGATGCCTACTTATGCTGAAGACGGCAAAACAGCAGCACAATTCATATTCAATCACATTATAGCTAGATTTGGTGTCCCACAATCCATTGTGACCGATCATGGCTCCCACTTCAGGAACCATATGATTGAGGAACTGAGTGCCAAGTTGGGTTTTCGCCATGAAAAATCAACCCCATACTACCCACAAGCTAATGGCCAAGTTGAAGCCATTAACAAAGTTCTGAAACGAATGATTCAACGTATTGTGGGCACTCATAAGTCCAACTGGCACTTAGCTCTGTTTTCGGCACTATGGGCATACCGAACCTCAATAAAAAGTGCTACTAGGTTTACACCATTCAAACTGGTGTATGGCCTGGAATCCATTTTACCGATTGAATGTGAAATTCCATCACTTAAGATAGCCATAGAGCTACTTCCACACACTACTTCCGAAGAGGAATGGTTTCTATACCTAGCCAAGCTAGATGAAACCTGCAGCGATGCTACTTTAGCCAACGAAGCTCATAAAAAATGCATCAAAGCATAGTATGATAAATCCGTTCAACCTCGGGTTTTCAATGAAGGTGACCTCATACTCACATATGATCAAATGCACGATAAACTTGGAAAAGAAAAGCTAGAATCTATGTGGTACGGCCCCTTTGTTGTAAAACGTGTCTTGGAGAAAGGATCCTATGAACTTGTTGATTGTGATGGCACACCATTGGCATGGCCCCGCAATGGACTGTACCTGTTAGAAAAACAGGATCGCAGAGCAATAAAAATAAACAGACATGCAAATATAATCACACATACACATTACAAGAGAGACACAGATATATCGTGGTTCACCCAACTTGGGCTACGTCCACACTGAATTTTCCAGTCCTTATTATTATTATCGTCCAACAAGGTGAAGGGATACAACCTGCAGCACAACCGTTGCACTTCCTCTTCTCTGTTTCAGAGTCTCTCTCCTGATCTCAGAGATCTTTACAATGCATAAAACCTAATACATCATCATCCCTAGCCGTATTACAATGTATTTATTTTATAAGGGAAATACAATGGGAAAATACCACGGGATACCCAAAACCATAGGCCCGCAAAACAACTGGCGAAAAACAGCCCCAAAAATTTTCTTCGGGGGCACTACCCCCAGACCCCCCAGCCAGGGGGGATGGTCCCCCCTGGAACCCCGTGGGGGGGTAATGCCCCCCCACACCCCCCCGCTGGGGTGACTGTATAGTCCACCTACATATCATATAAAACTGGGGTACAAACACGGCTGATACAGTATCATCTATGAGACTAGAAGATCTGGCTCCACAACCAAAAATCTCCCACTTGGAGACTGATCACAGCAACTCCACCGCTGCTGCACTTGTTGGACTTGGACTTGGAAAATTTCTTCTCTTCACCTTCATGCTAGAAGGCCAACTGAAACCGAGCACAAACTCAGTTTCTCTCTGGTCACTACCTTTGTGAACATGTTTGTAGGATTCTGGCTAGTATGTATCTTTTCTAGCTTCAACAGTTCATCTTCAAGAACATAGCGTATGAAATGGTACTTGAGATGTATATGTTTAGTCCTGGAATGGAATGCTGAGTTCTTTGCAAGGTGAATGGCACTCTGGCTGTCACTATACAATCTGCTATCCTTCTGCTTCTTAACCACTTCCTCCATAAACCTCTGCAATCAAATCATCTCTTTACTATCCTCTGTAATGGCAACATACTCTGCTTCTGTTGTTGAAAGTGCAACAACCTTCTGTAGTTTCGAAATCCATCTTACTGCTGTTCCACCTACAGTAAACACATACCCTGTGGTGCTCCTCCTGCTATCCTTGTCACCTGCCATATCTACATCAACATATCCATGTAGAACAGTGTCTGAACCTCCAAAACATAATGCCTCAGTGGTAGTACCTCTCAAATACCTGAGAATCCACTGTACTACCTTCCAATGTTCTTTACCTGGATTGTTCATATATCTACTCACAACTCCCACTACATGTGCAATATCTAGTCTTGTGCACACCATGGCATACATCAAGCTACCAACTGCTGATTGATAGGGAATCTTGGACATGTAATCTATCTCTTCTTGTGTCTTGGGACACATTTCCTTACTTAGACAGAAATGGCTAGACAAAGGTGTACTTACAAGTTTTTCATTCTGCATTCTGAACCTCTCCAACATCTTTTGTATGTACTCACTTTGAGACAATGTCAATTTGCGATTTTTCCTGTCTCTCATTATTCTCATACCAAGGATTTGCTTTGCAGCACCCAAATCCTTCATCGCAAATGAATTAGCTAGCTTCCTTTTGAGTACATTTATATCCTGCATGTCAGACCCTGCAACAAGCATGTCATCCACATACAATAACAAGATAATATATCTTCCATTGTCTAGCTTCTTGAAATAAACACAGTGGTCAGAATGACATCTACTATAACCTTGTTCTGTCATAAACCTGTCAAACTTTAGATACCACTACCTTGGAGCTTGCTTCAAGCCATACAATCTCTTTTTCAACCTGCATACCAGATCCTCCTTACCTTTGACCTCATACCCTTGTGGCTGCTGCATATATATTTCTTCCTCCAAATCCCCATGGAGGAAGGTTGTTTTTACATCTAACTATTCAAGATGCAAATCTTCTACCACCACTAGACTTAAGATATTCCTAATTGAAGTCATCTTAACAACAGGAGAAAATATTTCATCAAAATCTATACCTTTCTTCTGTGCAAACCCCTTTACAACAAGTCTAGCCTTGTACTGCTTCTTACCTCCTTCTTCTTCCTTCAACCTGTAAATCCATTTGTTTTGCAATGCTCTTTTACCAGCAGGCAACTGAACCAAATCCCAAGTCTGGTTTCCTACCAATGAGTCCATCTCCTCATTCATGCCTTGCTCCCACTTCTTTCTAGTTTCCACCTGCATTGCTTCTTCATAACATTCCGGTTCACCAGAATTAGTCATCAATAAATAATACATTGAAGGAGAGTATCGTTCAGGGAGTCTACTTAACCTGGTAGATCTTCTTACAGTTGCAGGAGTTTAAGGTACTTGCTGCTGCTCTTGATTTTTTGGCACCTTCGGAACTTCATTTTCTTTAATTTCATCAAGCACTATGTACTCTGTGTTTTCCTTTTCCTATTTCTTTCCCTGCAACTGATCTTTATACATGACCTTTTCATTGAATATCACATATCTACTCCTGATGATTTTCTTATTTTCATAATCCCATAAACAATAACCAAATTCATCAACCCCATATCCAATAAAGGTACATTTCTTGGATTTAGCTTCAAGCTTTGTTCTATTTTCTTTATCAATATGGACAAATGCTTCACAACCAAACGTTCTCAGAAATGAGTAGTTTACCTTTTTATCTATCCATGCTTCCTCTGGAATACCACCATCCAAAGCACTTGAAGGTCCTCTGTTTATTAAATAAACAGTAGTATTTATAGCATCCGCCCAAAATTGTAAGGGAAACCCTACATGTAATCTCATACACCTTACACGCTCCATGATCGTTCTGTTCATCCTTTCTGACACACCATTTTCCTGTGGTGTTCCTGGGACTGTCTTCTCTCTACTAATCCCATGGTATAAAAAGTAACTATCAAACTCCTTGCCGTAGTACTCACTTCCATTATCAGATCTGAGACACTTCAATCTTTTTCCTGTCTCATTCTCAACCAAAGCTTTCCACTTCTTAAAAGTAGCAAACACATCATATTTCTGTCTAATGCAATAAACCCAAGTTTTTCTAGTTACATCATCGATAAATGTAACATAATAATGAGAAACACCAAGAGATTGTACCTGAGCTAATCCCCATACATCTGTATGCACAAGCTCTAATTTTTCATTCTTCTTCTATTTCCCAACCCTGAGAAATCTGACTCTCTTCTGTTTTCCATAAACACAATTTTAACAGAATTCCAAACTTACCTGCTTCAAATCCGGTAGCAACTTCCTTGAGTGGAGAATCTGCATCCCCTTCTCACTCATGTGGCCATGTTGGTAGAATTCTTCCCTACGGATAAGTCAGAATTCTCTTAGGTTAAAGTAGACTCTTACTGACTCTAAACTAATACAAAACTAAACAAATGCTACCTTGAATTCCTATATCTTAAATAGACATCTCAAGATTAAAGTGCTAAAAGAAGTAGAAGAGATCTAACTGACCTTCAATCCAATCGCTTGTCTTTATGGTTGCTCCAATCTCCAAGTCCTCGCAAATGAAACTGTCAAAATGATAACCAAGATACAAGCATATACAATCCTCTAGCAACTTGAAATATTAGTTAGGATCTAAATATATAATAGATACAAATCATATCATTGAAACAAGATCAATACATGTGATTTGGGAAACAAGACAAGTTATATTCTATTATCAAATTGAAGTCACTTACAAAAGTTGCTTGATGTCCAAGCCAATTCTCCAACTCTAAGCGCTTCCTCCTCTATCTATCTCCACAAAGCTGCAATATCATAAATTTGATATCTCCAAGAGTCCTCCCCTTTGCTCATGGAATGCCTCTCTCTTATAGTGTGTGGTAGGGTTAACCAACAAGAGAGAAGGGTGGATCTTGGGAGAGTTAAATGGATCAGGCCTACTAATCACAGAAAGCAAGTTAGGATCGAATCAGGGACACCAATCCTCAAAAATCTCTCGAAAATCAAAATCCCACAAGCCATGGAAAAAAAGCTAAAAAAAGTGTACCGCACCTCTAGAACAGAGCATAACGCGGTAGTACCGCGCAGTAGAGAAATCGCATAGCGCGGTAGTACGGACTACCGTGCACCTAAAACTTAGCAAGGCGCGGTAGTGTAGGTAAATGAAGTCTCAGCTAGGTTGATTCTTGACAGGGTAGGTTTGCCTTCAAGGATCACTCATCATTTTTCTCTTCTGGGTGTTTTAAGCAGTAGGGAAAGTGTCGTCAACTCTTTTTGTGGTGAAGATGCGACACTGTGGAATATGGAGGTATAACAGATGCCCCCTAAAGTGTGAGGTCAGAAGGGACTGATGGCCGAAATACTTTACAAATACTGTGTAGAGATAGCATTGAGGAGAGCAACAAGGAGCTGAAACAGAAACAAGATGTTAGATATACCACCGAGGCGGGCATCCCCATGCTCGGAAATAAATGACTCAAAGCATGGCTGCCGACCAATACATTGCAGATCCATGAGTACTGAGATGATATAGACTGTGGACAAATCATGGCTACTATGAACAAGCGTAGATCCATGAGACAGTAATGACACAGCCATGACCAATACAAAAAGTGGATCTGTGTGACAATACAAAGGATATCTCCAACGCAACCTGGACGCAATCAAGATACAAAGGTGCACCCAAAGTCTTCTACTTAATCGCAAATGATACGAATCTAGCCATGTGATTACAAAGTGTTGAAGTCGAACATGGTAGAAACCATTTGATTACTGGCCAATGATGTGAACCGTTAACAAATGCGAGGGAAATCACCAATGATGACAATGATCCCCAAGGTAACCGAAGTACATCTCAACGAAATGCGAATAGATGAGTTGATGTCGAGCATTCGAGAGATCATTCGATCAGAGGTCAGTGATGTAAACCTACTATCGAACACGAGGAAACCTGCCATTGACGCATGCAGGTACCAAGGTACTAATGGTTGATCTCTAAGTCCAATTCCCGGATAGTGATTTGACGTCGACGGGAATAGACTTGTCGAAGGTGGGCCATAATGATTCCCACATCATCGACACGAAATCGGAGCAAAAGATAGTATAAGATGATGAAACAATGGAGTATGTACTGACACAGGGGAGCTCTAACATAATGAATGACTCTAAACAATGCAACCCTTTGAACATATAATGGCATGTAACAGGACTTGGCAGCAAGGATTATTGATAGCAGAGGATAGACACCGAATGAGTAGGCTCGTGGCCAGAGAGACGACTCATGATGATGACCATAACTCAGTGATGATACCCAAAATAGACAAGAGACAGATGCATGCCATGTTCAAAGGTAACAACTGACAAGCTGCCAAAACAAACTTGACTTGTTCCCCATATTCCCCCGACATGATAGACGAGTACCTCTTTCTTTTTTTTCAAGCTTGAAGAGGATAACAGATGCTCGGTATAGCTCATCTCATAGATGAGTCCAATCTCACATGTTTTACGAACCTGAGAAAAGAGGGGTTCGTCCCAATGTGGGTCCTTTGATGTTAAATTTTAACGAGTCCAAGGAAGGAAAACTCGGTATTTTTTCACATTTAGAGAGCTCGAAAAAATTAAAGGAGGCTCCATAGTGTACTTTTTCGTAAATTTAGTCCCTCGATCCCGAAAAAGTGTAAAACAATTCCCGAGAGAACTCTCCCAGCCAAAATTGACCGAGGTATACCTTTCTCGTAAATAGTCTAGACGGGTCGAAAAAGGGGTAACCTATCACCGAATAGATGACCTTTCAAATACTTTTACAAGTGTGAAAGAGTCAAGATCACTTGGCAATCTTTTCAATTTTAGGGAGTCTGAAAAGAGCTTAACTATGGATTCCAATGGTCTTTTTCGTGATTTTTAATTATTCTGGTCCGAAAAGAGAATAAAATACAACCAGGATAATACTTTCCTCATTGTTTAACGATCATGAGTAAAGCTGACCAAACTCGACACCATTTACTTGAGTTTGACAAGCACGAGATGGGTGTAAAAGCGCTTGGAATCTTTTTCAAGTTTTAATCCAAAGCACGAAAAAGATAAAGTAGGCTCAAAATGAAGGTCAAACAACAAATGAACGCCGGTGTGAATATATTGTCTTTAAAGGAGATCCTGTGAATAAGTGCTCATGAAACCAGATATTAGTAATGTGAAATGGGTTTTATTTTAATTAGATAAAATAATGAGTAAAAAATAAGTAAAAAAGTTATATAAAGGATGGGTAAAAATAGAAAGTTACCATTTCACTTGTGCATTTACCAAAAGAGGAGATTTTACCCATTTGAGGAGCAAAAACTTCAAGAGTTCATATCTGGAGATTCGGGGCACCATTTCAACAGCCGTCTACGCCAAGTAAGAGATTTTAAGCCTCTCTTTCATTTCATGTATGAATAACTTGTTTTCAGTAGGAAAAAGTAATTTTATGGGCAAGCCCTATTGGGCAATTTTCGCCCTTCACAGTAACGCGCGGGGGACGTATCGGGAAGCGCGGTACTATGCAACAGTACGACGCTGTGAGGTTAAAAAAGGGCGTGGTACTGTGAAGTACCGCGCAGTCAAGTTTCTCCCAGGCACGATAGAGGTGAAATTTAAGATGGAAAAATTATTTTTTCTCAAATCTTTAGCTGAGATCAAGTTGTTAAATAATTACTGAATGTTTCCCATGACCTTTTGCAAGTGTTTAAAACTTGTTTGGAGCAAAATGGTCCATTGGAAAGAAAGAGAACATGAAGCGGATGATTTGCTGGCTGAAAATGACCAAGAGACTTTGACTGCACTGTGGGAATGTGGTTTGTTAAAATTCTTCAAGACCAAGGGTATTCGTAAGCAGGCAAAGCTTCTCACCCACATTATTCAAATGTGGGACCCCGACATTCAGGCTTTCCGAGTAGGAGAACATATCGTCGAAATTCAACTCGAGGACATTTACTTTCTCATGGGCCTCTCAAAAAGAGGATCCCGGGTGAATCTTACTGGATACGCAGCCTCGGAGGAGAGCACAGATGCTTTGATTGCTCGTTACTGCCGTCAGGGTTCGGGGAAGAAAAGCGGTAAGGTGGTCATCAAAGACATTATAGAACTTCCTATAAAAACCGTGTTGTTCACCATCACATGTGTAGCGGGGAGTACGGGTCCCCATCAGGCGTCCCGTACACAGATGAATCTTGCAGTGGATTGTATGGCGGGAACAGTATTCAACTGGTGTGAGGCAGTGTTGACCAACCTCGAAGAGCAAGTGAACAAGTGCAGGCTTGGAGAGAATTCCCAATTTGGTTATGGGAGCATCTTAGTCACCTTCTTTTTGGCGAGGGTGCCATTTTTGCACCCACAGATAGCTATGCCCCCCCGTCCACCTACCGAGCCATGGATGGATCGATGGAGTGATTATGCAGGACGTCTTAGGGGACCTCAGTGTTTGGCTTTTGGTGAGGATTTCTTCTCGTGGCTCGAGGAACAGATAGTGATGATCGATGACTACCCCTATGCAGGGGTGGACTTCCACGAGGACATAGAGTTGGAACTGGTGGAAGACGAGGATTGGGACAACTCAGGTATGACCTTCGTGTACATATTTTTCTTTTTTGAATATATAATTTTTATTTTTGTTTAGAATGTGTAAAAGACTTTAATGTATGTATGTGTGCATGTCGTAGATCGTGGACCACAGATATTGGCAGGGTACTCGCCATTACGCCGAGGTGGTGTTGATCACCAAGCCGTCCTAGACGAAGAAGAAGACGAAGATGAAGCAAGAGGGGTCCAGGAAATAGAGAGGATTTTATAGGGTTTAACCCACGGTATTCCTGCTATGAGGGTGGAAAACATCCCTTTGCATCTCCAGCGGCATACTGTAGGTGTGCTTAGGCGTATTGGCCGACTCCTTCATAGGGTGGTTCGAGCTATAGTGTGTTACCACTAGCAGCATGAGGAATCTGACAAGGGACATGATAGATCTCCTAGATCTCCCTAGATGGTAGCTTTTATCTTTTTGCGGCATGTATACAATATGTAGGCTTTGAGAGCCAAATTTCTGTATGGGATTTGGTCCCAAATTTTGTCTTTAAAACACAAACCTTATGTATTTGGAAAAACACTTTTATATATAGTGATATGGACCTATTTTTATGATCTATTTATTTATAATGACTTATGTATTTATTTGTGATGTGTTTTTATGTATGGGCAAGATGCCAATCCAAAATGTAATTAGCTAATGAATCAGCTATACAATTGAATTCCCTTGGTACGTGTTGATATGAAATGAAATTAAAAGATCGTTCCAAGAGGTGTACCCTTCGAAATAAATGAAGTAGGATAGGATCGCAAACTGTGTAAACACGATTCAGATGAGAAACCATGAGTTGGGAGTCCAAAAAGACTGATAGGGAGTCAATTCCGAGTGAAGCAACCTCCGTCAAGAGTCCGATGACTACATGGTACTCTGCGATATTGTTGGTTGCAGGACCCAAACAATTGGCTCCTGAAGATATCAACTCGCCAGTGGGAGAATAGATTACCCATGCTGCGGAAGCGAGATTTCGGGTATGCCGGCTTGCACCGTCGGCGAATCCGAAGTAGGCAGACATCTGCGCATAAAATCACGAGTCAAAGTAAGAATGGATACATGAGGTCCATGTGCACACCAAAAGATGAGTAAAAGTAAGCTAAGTACATTATGTACAAAAATTAACCTGCGTAGGGTAACCTTACGCGTAGAAGCATTTGAGGTATAGCCTATTGCGGGGCCATGCCAATGGCGTGCCATCACAATCGATGAGCTCATAGGCTCCTTTCTCCAAGATACGTTTTACAACAAAGTGGTCGTACCACATACATTCTAGTTTTCCTTTTCCAAGTTTATCGTGCATTTGATCATATGTGAGTACAAGGTCACCTTCATTGAAAATCCGAGGTTGAACGAATTTGTCATACTGAGCTTTGACTCATTTTTTATGAGCTTCATTGGCTAAAGTAGCGTCGCGGCGGGTTTCATCTAGCTTGGCTAGGTATAGAAACCGTTCCTCTTCGGAAGTGGTGTGGGGGAGTAGCTCTATGGCTATCTTAAGTGATGGAATTTCACATTCAATCAGTAAAATAGCTTCTAGGCCATACACCAATTGGAATGGCGTAAACCCAGTAGCACTTTTTACTGAGGTTCAGTATGCCCATAGTGCTGAAAATAGAGCTAAGTGCCAGTTGGATTTCTGAGTACCCACAATACGCTGAATCATTCGTTTCAGAACTTTGTTAATGGCTTCAACTTGGCCATTAGCTTGTGGGTAGTATGGGGTTGAGTTTTCATGGCAAAAACCTAACTTGGCACTTAGTTCCTCAATCATATGGTTCCTGAAGTGGGAGCCATGATCGGTCACAATGGATTGTGGGACACCAAATCTAGCTATAATGTGATTGAATATGAATTGTGCTGTTGTTTTTCCGTCCTCAGCATAAGTAGGCATCGCTTCAGCCCATTTTGTGAAATAGTCGACATCTACTATGACATAGCTATGCCCCCCGGCTGAAGTGGGCTTACAGTGCATGAAATCTATGCCCCATTTAGAAAAAGGGCCGATGACAATAACAGGATGGAGTGGAGCAGGGTGCGAGCGTGTTTTACTATGAAAGAATTGACACGGTGGACATTTCTTGACTGTTTCAATGCAGTCTTTGAAAATTGAGGGCCAGAAATATCCTGCTCGCAGTATTTTCTGGGTCGTAGCCATCCCAGAGAGATGACCACCACATGCTCCAGCGTGGCAGTCATTAAGAATGCGTTCCGCCTCATCTAGGGTCAAACAACGTCGAAGAATGGAGTCGACACCACGTCGATAAAGAGTATCGTTGACTATGAGGTAGTATTTGGCGTGATGTCGGATGCATCGACATTCATCGCGAGTGAGGTCGGGGAGGAAGCGTTGGGTTTGGAGATATAATAGAATATCCCCATACCATGGATCAGACATGCTAATGAGGAACAACGATTCATCAGGAACACAATCGATGGGCTCGAATTGCTCGGTAGCATGGGGCAAGTTACAAATCAACTCAACAAAGACCAAATATTTCTTGGACTTGGCTTTGACAAATTCCAAGTCAAACTCTTGAAGGATGACGATCCAACGAGAATATTTGCTCCCAAGCACTTGGCGCGTGAGGATATAATACATTGGATTGAAATCGGCTATAACAATGGTCCAGCGGAGTAGAATGTAATGACAGAATCTCTGGACAACGAAAACTGTTGCTAGAGCCAGTTTTTCAACATGTGAATAACGAGTTTCGGAGTCGAGAAGACTCTTACTAAGATAGTATACCACATGTTCTATGTTGTTGTGGTCTTCTTGGACTAGCACCATACCGATGGTGGAAGTTGAAGCTACGAGATAAAGAATGTAATCCCGTGTGTAATCGGGGGGTTGGATCACAAGATCTTCGGTTAAGGCTGCCTTTAGATTATCAAAGGAGTGTTGGGCTTCGTCATCCCAAATGAAGGGAATGTTCTTCTTGAGAAGCCTCATATAGCCTTTTGTTATCTCGGAAAGATTACAGATGAAATGGCATAGAAAGTTTGCATGCCCTTGCAAACTTTGAAGTTCTGGAATGTTTGTGGGGGAAGGCAAAGCTAAGATAGCTTCTACCTTCGTAGGATCTAAGTGTATCCTGCTTTTGGAGATTATGAATCCCAAAAAAATTTTGGATTCTATGCAAAAGACGCACTTATGCGGATTCAAACGTATATTGTAGCGACGACACCTTTCGAAAATGGCACTTAAGTGATCAAGATGGTCATCCCGGGTTTGAGAGTGAGCAGGAAGATCATCAAGATATGGTGCTACAATATGTTTGATGTCATGAAATGCGTATGACATCGCCCGTTGGAAAGTTGCCCCATCATTTTTAAGGCCAAAAGGTAACTTTCGATATGCGAAAATCCCCCAAGGGCAGATAAAGGTTGTTTTGTGCTGGTCAGCTGGGAGGATATCGATCTGATTATAGCCAGAAAAGCCATCCATAAATGAAAAGATGACACTCCTGGTACAGTTATCAATGATCTAGTCGATGAACGGAGTTGGGTAGTTGTCCTTTGGACAAGCTTTGTTCAAGTTGCGGTAATTGACATAGACTCTGATCGTTCCCTGTTTCTTGGCTACAGGAATGATGTTAGATACTGATTCTGTCAATGGGATAGGATAGATAAAACCAGCACACAAAATTTTTTCATCTTCTACTTTAATAGCGGCTGCCTTACGAGGATGGATGGGCCGAAGTTTCTGCCGAACAGGTCGGGTGCCAGGGAAGGTTGGAATTTCATGGACCACGATCGAGGGATCTATTCCTGGCATTTCTTCATAACTCCAAGCAAAAACATTGCGGAAGGTTTTGAAGTAGGCACTATAGAACTCCATTTCGAGGGGAGTACATGTTTTTCCAATATGTATGTTTTCCATGATACTAGGCTTCACTGAAATATCTATGGGAGTGGTTGCCATAAGGTTAGTCAAGTTTCCTTCGAAAAATACTTCGTCGAGGGAAGTGGGAAACTTTGTTTGAACCATCCCAAGTGAAGTACTGGGTTTTATATCGGGCTCAAGTGTCTGAATGGTGGGGAATGAAGATCGATGATGAAAATCTCCCCATGGTGGCTCATCACCGCACATAACCTCCATAATTGATTCATCAGTGGGAAAAATCAAATTGAGAGGATCGATAAGTGGTGGGTATGAATGAGTCTCAGACGAGAGTTGTGCCACGGTGTGATGGGTAGAACAGTCGACCCAATCGGTGGCAGATTGCATCGCTTCATACACTGCGAGGTTTCTATTCAAAGGCATAGAGTTGTCGTAGTCTTCAATCTGAGCGGGACTCGGAGTCACCCATGAATCATTGGAAGGGGTGACATTTGATGAAATCATGTTGACTTGTTGAACAAGGGTCCGTAGCTTTGGAAAAAATCCAATAAGGGAAGAATCCTTCATGAGACCAACACCGATGTCTTGGAATCGGTACTGAGGTTGATCCAATAACGGGACGGTGTTGGCGGAGTTCGGATGAGAGTCTGGGATACAGTAATCAAGTTGATCAATGGTGACAATTTTCCCTTCATGAGGAAATTGCATAGTCCAGAAGACTGTAGATTCCATGGAGGTCGTGGCGTAAAACCAGTTCCGACCAAGTAAAAGATTGTAATCTAATGGTGCATCTACGACTTCAATGTGTACGGATACTGTTTTTCCCCCTAGTTCAACACCAATTGAGGGAATGAGTCCATAAGGTTGAAAACCGTGTCCATCAAATGCCCTGAGAGTAGTGGGAGAAGTCATGACTTCGGGTGAGCCTAAGGCTCTCCAGCAATTCAAAGACATGATCGACGTGGAGGCACCTTCATCTAACACAGTGCGATGGATGCTATTTCCACAGATTTTTGTATGAACCTGGAAGGCTAACTGGTGAGAAAGTTGAGGTTTGGCATGTTCCAAGTTAAACATAATAGAGTTTGAAGTATCTGGGTCCATTGCCCCCAGTGCTGAAAGTAAGGTTCTACACTGCATGGGGAAGTGTTGAAGAACCTCAAGAGTCGACATGGCGCAAGATGCTGGAGCTAAATCCTCAACAATTTTGTAATTTTGGGCAACTCGCGCATTGGGATTAAATGTCACCTTTCGTATGGTGCCCTTGGGTGGCCGTAGCACTGTGTTCGTAAGCGGTCTGTCGATATGGAGATGGCCGGTAGGGGGAGGGATAGGAGTCAGATCTTCAACAGGAGATTTTCCTTTGGCTATCTCGGATTGTTTGTTTGAACTTGGAGGGTTTTCGTATGTCTTTGAACGAGTGGTTATATGAATCTCCTCATTACTCATCATCAGAATTTCACGATTTGGGGACGTCTCTCTGCGAGTTGGGTTGGTTGAGTTGCCCCGCTGTGGGCTTTCTTGGGAAACCATCTGCTGTTGATGTTGAGGGAAAGGCTCAGTTAACACTGTCGGGCGAGAGGATCCTTTAATGAACTTGTTGACTTCGTCCTTGTAGGGACAGTCATGTGTGTAGTGACCGTCTTGACAAATAAGGCAGGGAAACTTAGCGTTTCAACGTGGTTTATGGTCATTGTGGGTGGGTTGTGGCTTGGGGTTCTCCTTCTGGTTCTTCTTAGATTTACCACGATTGTTTTTCTTCTTTCCTCCAGATGGTTGTGACGTAGATTGAACTGCATTCACTTCGGAGGAGATAGCAGGAGAAGTAGTAGCTTTTGAAGTAGCCTGAGGTAGAGCGGGGGAAGCAGAAGCTTGTTGTCCCGTCGAGTTGGTAGTAGGCTGGGCGTTGACTGAACCGACAATACCGTCAATGGGGGGTTCAGTGGTAGGTTTGGTTGGATCAGTGGTAACGCGGGCAGCATGGGGAAGAAGTTCGTGTAAAGTGCCGGATTGGGTGTATACCAAATCCATGTACTAAGCTGTCGAGATGGCTTGTTCTTCTATAACCAGCCCGTGCATAGCGATATCTCTGGCTATGGGAGGAAAAAAGGATTTCGTGAACCAATCAGCGAGTCGCTGATCCGGAATGGGTGCCTTGATTAGCCTACGGCGTCGACGCCACTCATGGATGTGATCCAAAATGTGTGTAGACGTGGTTTGATGCAGTGAGGTTAACAGTTCTGTTCCAGTCTCGTACTAGATGGGGAGCTGGAAATGGGTCAAAAACTGCATAGCCAAGGTGTTGAAATCATGGAAAGAGTGTTGTGGCAGCTCAATGTACCATTTTGCTGCCGTGCCGGTAAGCGTACGTTGGAAGAGCCGTAGTCAAATGGAATCGTCCATCAAGGAGTTGGATGAACACCAAAGATGGAAGGTCATTACGTGGTTCTTGGGGTCTTCCCCAGGCTTAGCATCGAACTTGGGAATGTCCGATGGGAGTTTGGATAGAATGGGTGGCAAGTGAGGTTCATGCCATATGGGATAGTTAATGAGCCTCGACAAATCAGGTAAGTCTAGCGTGGCCAAAAAGGGAAGTTGACGATTAGTCTGTGGGTATGAGTAATAACCGTTTGGTGCAGAGAAACCTGGGGGCCCTGCATAGCATATTGTTGTGTGTTATAACCATATGTGTTTCCCAGGGGATACTGCTAGAATTTCTGTGGGTAGTAAGCCATTTGGTTAACCAGTTGAGCGTTGGTAACTGGTTGGTGGATGTTCTGCTGAGTGGGGATGGTAGGTATGGTACCCTGGGGTTGCTGAAACCCAGGAATGGTTGCTGCTCAGGGTTGGGGAAAAGTTCCTTGGAGTTGTTGTGTTCCAGGAATGTTACCACTATATTGAGTAAGTGGAGGATTTCCCATAGCAGGGTTGGGGGGTGGCTGTGACAATGGTGTCCATGGAAGGTTCGTTCCTCCTTGAGGAGCATGTGGAAATTGAAGGGATCGGTTCCATGGAGTTATAGCAGCTGAAGGATAAGGGAAGCCAAAGTTCAAGTTGGGGGGAATCTGAGATTGCCCCCCAGCTGGGTTCCAATTTCCAAATAGTGAGTACCCCCCACTATATGGGATTTGAGGTTCCCAAGAAGGAAGCATACCTGATGGGGGATGTTGAGGATGAGGTCCGGTTGGAAAACCGGTATAAGGTTGTCCGCTGCCAAGTGTGTTGTACATACCATACTGAGTAGATGCTGCTGGTTGGGAGGGTTGTTGGATGGAGCCAATGGGTTGTCCTCCAGCAGATGGGTTGGATGGCCCTAGAGGAGGACGTTGTTGACTAGGAACGAGGTTCCCGACAAAGGGTTGTCCTCCAGCTAGTTGGGTTGATGGCCCACCAGGGGGAGTTTGGTTGTTGGAGTTGGGGACCACGGTAGTCGGTTGTCCACCTCCTGAGATAGTGTAGATAGTGGCCGAAGGTGAACCTCCGGTCAAAATGGAAGATCCAACAATTTGACTTGGTGTTCTTCCACCACTAGCCAAATATGATAATGTCGATTGGCCAACGGCGCCGAAAGTGCCGATTTGTGGAGGGGGTCTTCCATATTTGACAGGCGAGGACGGAGAAAAAAATGGGTTATCCCTCATAGAATGTGCGCCAAACATGGGTGATGGCAACAAATGTGGGGAATTTAACCGAGGGGTATCGGGGGTGTTGTCCATAGCGTGTTCAATGATAGGAGGACCGTTGAAGACTGGGTTCGAGTTCATGTCCTGGAAAGGTTTTTCGGGGTCCGGCGGGAACCTAGGTATAGTAACGTCTGAAGATCCAGAGCCGTCTGCATAGGAGTGATGAAACTCTGTGCTAGACGGGATGTTGGGATCCTGATAGTTAGGAGGATGAGTAACAGGGGGATATCTAGAGGCTGTCGAGAGCATTTTCTCTGTGTCACATTTAAACTATGCCGATGTTAACGGGGAATTTGCTAGAATAACCATACTAGACTGAATGGAGGCCATGATATCATGTCCCGAAGGGAGGTTGGGGAGAGATATGGTATGAGGTACGTTGCTGGAAGAACTGGTTTTTTGCGGATGAACGCTAGGTGGCGTGGTGATAACAGGCGGATGCTCTACCTGGGAAGTGACGAAGCCATAATCAGGTTCAAAAGGTGTGTCAAGAAGTCGAGTATCTTCAATAATTTTGACATACCCTCCTGGGACTGAAATCAAGCCAGGTATATCTTGGTCAGACCCTTCGGTGGTTCCAACAGATCCGTCTATGTCATCGTGAAAATATTATGGTGGAAAGGAGGTGTTGACATCAGGTAGGAGGATGACCTCTGGTCTATTATTTTGGGCTGTACTAAATTTAGTCACTGTAATGTTGTCCACTGTCGCAGATATATCTGGAATAATAGTGGGTGAAGTGACAGTGGGAATCTCAGATATGCTAATGGTTGTAGAAGCTACAAGAGGTTCTGAGACTGTGCTGTGAGTAACGGTTATAGACGAAACTAAAGATGTAGTATGTATTGGCGGTGGAATGTTTCCTCGACCAGCACCGCGGCCAGGAGGAGTAGGAATGCATGATGCAGGTGGACCAGAGGTCTATGGTGGTGGTGGGGGTGGAGGGATTTTGCCCTGTACTCGTCATGATCTCCGTGTTGGTTCTGACATGATGGCAGGAAAATGAAATCCGGGGTTAGTTTCATAACAAAGAACTCAAAAACTCTAATGCAGCCGAGTGTGCAGAAGAGGAGCTAGAAAAAGTAAGGCTCGCAGGCCAAAAAAGCAAGCTCTAAAATCTATACTGAGACCATTGTCTCAGTAAGCGAGCTGACAAAAAGAATGGCCAGAATGCCAACAAGCAGTCACTAAAAAGAAAAATGACCCTCTATAAAGATGAGATAACAAGCAAACTCCTAACTAAGAGCTGGAGACCTCAACAAGCTGTATCCTTTGCAAGGTGATGAAATCCAAGTCGAACAATACAACGTGAGAGACCAATGTGAGAAGGATATCCCTCTACCGAAAGGGATCCTAGGTAAAAGAGCCCTAGTAGAAAAGTCACTAAGCTACCTCGTTCATGACACGTTGGAAAAGGTTTTGGGCACTTCTTCTTTACAAAGAAGACAATGATCGATGTTTCCTTAGGGCTAAGTGGAGTGCGGCATTCCACAGAGTCCATCCGGTTCTCAATCTCGTGGTTGTTTAACCCCTGAAAGTTAAAAACAGTCAGGAGGCCCCTCCACAAACTGGCTGTGACCATGTTAATAAATACTAGAGGATTTTAGTTCCCTAGAGGACAACAACTATGTCTCAGATGAAAATAACAAGGGGGAATTATTTTGATGCCTATCCCCGATGTCCTACCTAACTACCAAATTATTTTGATTTCCTCAAGTGAGGTTAATGTTGGTTTAGTTAGGGAGATTAATTTTAGTGGTTGTATTACTCAATCGGGTAAATGGACGTGAAACTTGGTGGTGTTGTGATGACCCAAACCATGCAAGTGAGAATGAATCGAAATAAGCCTTGTATTCGATGAAAACTAGCTATGGAAGAGAGAGAGTTCTTCGATCATAAATGCATGAAACTTTCACAAGCAATTAAAAACCAAAACAAAAAAAAATTTTGTTTTCTTTTTGTAAATAGAGCCAAACTGAAATAAACACTTCTTTCCAATTCACTGATCTTACAACTAAGATGCTTCAAAAAATGAGAATTTCTGTGGCAAATTTCAATGGTTCACTTCCTAATGCACAATGATGCTGCTAGACCATTTTAATCAAAATACCACAAATGTTTTCCAATGATAACTTTCAATATGGATTTTAATGATAATAATGGAAGCAATGTGACTATGAAAGCTACACAATTCAATAACAGAGAATAGTAGTAATGGTCTGGTTGTGATGGGATGATCAAGCCAATGCAATCAAACTGAAGGGGTGACCCAATGTGCCAATAATGCCACTAACTCACAAAATAATCAAGCTCACACAAAAAAATTAAACACACCGCAAAGACTGTGTAATGAACAGGATGGTAATAGCAAGCAGAAAATACCAACTAAGGCAGAGGAAAATGAAAATGACTAAGAAAACCAAGCAGGGGAGAAAAAAAATTAACAGTATGTAGACACTACCGCGTGGCAGAAGAAGACTATAGCATGGTACTGTTATACTACTGCTCTGGTACTGATGTAGGATACGCGGGTACTACCACGCTGTGGTAAATGCAGAGGGAGTGGTACTGTTGCAAAGTATGGAAAAGCGCAACTTTTGAAAAGAAAGATGAAATTTTCAGGGTTGCTGCAGACCCAGAGGACTCACTGATCACACAGGGAGGAAAAATACAAAGAGGAGGGGTGAATGAAGGTCAAAGAGACCAAAATTCAATACTGGTTTGAAGAGAAAGAAAAAGTCACAATCAAAAGATGGATGACAGTGAACTCAATCAATCAAATGGAGTTCAAACCAGTGGAGTCGACATTCTTGTTGGTAGAATTATTCCCTACAGATAAGTCATAACTCTCTTAGATTAAAGTAGACTCTTACTGACTCTAAACTAAGACAAAACTAAACAAATGCTACCTTGAATTCCTAGATCTTAAATAGACATCTCAAGATTAAAGTGCTAAAAGAAGTAGAAGAGATCTAACTGACCTTCAATCCAATCGCTTGTCTTTATGGTTGCTCCAATCTCCAAGTCCTCGCGAATGAACCTGTCAAAATGCTAACCAAGATACAAGCATATACAATCCTCTAGCAACTTGAAATATTAGTTAGGATCTAAATCTATAATAGATGCAAATCATATCATTGAAACAAGATCAATACATGTGATTTGGGAAACAAGACAAGTTATATTCTATTATCAACTTGAAGTCACTTACAAAAGTTGCTTGATGTCCAAGCCAATTCTCCAACTCCAAGTGCTTCCTCCTCTATCTATCTCCACAAAGCTGCAAGATCATAAATTTGATATCTCCAAGAGTCCTCCCCTTTGCTCATGGAATGCCTCTCTCTTATAGTGTGTGGTAGGGTTAACCAACAAGAGAGAAGGGTGGATCTTGGGAGAGTTAAGTGGATCAAGCCTACTAATCACAGAAAGTGAGTTAGGATCGAATCAAGGACACCAATCCTAAAAAATCTCTTGAAAAACAAAATCCCACAAGCCATGGCAAAAAGGCTAAAAAACGTGTACCGCACCTCTAGAACAGAGCATAACACGGTAGTATCGTGCGGCAGATAAATCGCATAGAGCAGTAGTACGGACTACTGCATGCCTAAAACTTAGCAAGGCACGGTAGTGTAGGTAAATGAAGTCTCAACTAGGTTGATTCTTGACAGGGTAGGTTTTCCTTCAAGGATCACTCATCATTTTTCTCTTCTGGGTGTTTTAAGCAGTAGGGGAAGTGTCGTCAACTCTTTTTGTGGTGAAGATGCGACACTGTGGAATATGGAGGTATAACAGGTGAAGCCTATGATGCCACAATGTTGTATCTATTCCTGTGGAAGCTAAAGAGATAGAATGGTCAGTATTATGAGGAAATAAATACAACGTACCTACTCTGTCTCCTTTTGCTATCACCATTGATCCTTTAGTGATCTTCCACCACTTTTCTCCGAACGTAGATAGACAGCCGCCATCTCCCAACTGCCTTGTTGAGATCAGATTTCTTTTCATAGCAGGAATATGCCTAACTTCTTTCAACAACCAATTAGTTCCATTCTTAACTTTTATCCATACCTTACCCATTCCAACAATTTTACATGGCTCATCATCACCCAATAAAACATGTCCAAAGTCGCTAGGAACATACTCATGAAAGTATTTCCTATGGGGTGTAGCATGACATGAAGCTCCTGAATCTACTACCCAATAATCCCTAGTATTATCTAATGCAAGAATCAAAGCATCTTGTAACACATCACTTTCTACATTTGCCTCCTAGGTAGTTTCCTTCTGTGCATCTCCTTTCTTCTTTAGAGATTTGCAGTCTTTCTTCAGATGTCCTTTCTTTCCATAGTTCCAGCACTCTATCTTTCCCAGTTTGGACTTGGATCTGCCCGTTTTAGACTTTCCATGATTACCTTGGCTCTTTCCTCTCTCCTTTTGTCTTCCCCTACTCTCCATGGTCAACGCATTACCTGATGTCTCACCTGTGCTTTTTCTTCGCATTTCCTCGCTAAGAATAACACCAATAACATCATCAAATTTCAAGGTGTTTGAACCAGAGACAGAGTTACTTACAGCCATGACCAAGCTATTCCAGCTTTCTGGCAATGAACACAAGATTAGAAGAGCCCGAACCTCATCATCAAAGTTCACACTTACAGAACTTAGCTGATTTGTAACCATATTAAACTCATTTAAATGATCAGTAACAGATCCACCTTCAGACATCTTCATATTAAATAAATGCTTCATTAGAAATACCTTGTTGGAGGCCGAGGGTTTTTCATACAACTTACCCAATGTGCTCATCAAACCCTCCGTTGTCGTTTCTTTTGAGATATTGAAAGCCACCGACGAAGCCAGGCTCAACCGTATTGTTCCCAGAGCCTTTCTGTCAAGAACCTCCCATTCTTCGTCCTTCATAGCCGTTGGCTGCTTTGCTTTTCCTCCCAATGGTAGGAATAGATCCTTCTGGTACAGATAGTCCTCCATTTGCATCTTCCATAACCCGAAGTTTTGGCCGTTAAACTTCTCGACCTTAAACTTTCCTTCTTCTTCCATTGATCCCACTCGAACCAGAAACCCTAGCTTCCTGCAGGTTTAACCGCCAAATAGACCTTTGGCTCTGATACCAATTGTTAGAAAAACAGGATCACAGAGCAATAACAATAAACAGAAATGCAAATATAATCACACATACACATTACGAGAGAGACATAGATATATCATGGTTCACCCAACTTGGGCTACGTCCACACTAAATTTGCCAGTCCTTATTATTATTACCGTCCAACAAGGTGAAGGGATACAACCTGTAGCACAACCACTGCACTTCCTCTTCTCTGTTTCAGAGTCTCTTTCCTGATCTTAGAGATCTTTACAATGCATAAAACCTAATACATCATCATCCCTAGCTGTATTACAATGTCTTTATTTTATAAGGGAAATACAATGGGAAAATACCACGGGATACCCAAAACCATGGGCCCGCAAAACAGCTGGCGAAAAACAGCCCCAAAAATTTTCTTCGGGGGCACTGTCCCCAAACCCCCACCGAGGGACCACTAGCCCCTGGACCCCCCAGCTAGGGGGGATGGTCCCCCCTAGAACCTCGTGGGGGGCCGATGCCCCCCCACTGGGGTGACTGTACAGTCTACCTACATATCATATAAAACTAGGGTACAAACACGGTTGATACAATATCATCTATGAGACTAGAAGATCTGGCTCCACAACCAATAGTACCTCAAACACTTCTACGTGTAGTGTTATCCTAGGCGAGATACTCTTTGTACATAATGTACCTAGCTTGTTTTTCACTTATCTTTTTTGGTGTGCACACACGGACCTTATGTATCCATTCTTACCTTGACTTGTGCTTTTATGCGCAGATGTCTTCCTACCTCGGATTCGCCGATGGTGCGAGCCGACATACCTGGAACCTCGCTTCCGTAGCATGGGTAATCTATTCTCCCACTGGTGAGTTGCTATCTTCAGGAGCCAATTGTTTGGGTCCCACAACCGACTATATCGCAGAGTAACATGCAGTCATCAGACTCTTAACGGAGGTTGCTTCCCTTGGAATTGACTCCCTATTAGTCTTTTTAGACTCCCAACTCGTGGTTTCTCATCTGAATCGTGTTTACACAGTTCACGATCCTACCCTACTTCATTTATTTCGAAGGGTACACCTCTTGGAACATTCTTTTAATTTTATTTCATATCAACACATACCAAGGTAATTCAATTGTATAGCTGATTCATTAGCTAATTACATTTTGGATTGGCATCTTGCCCACACATAAAAACACATCATAAAATGAGTACACGAGTCATTGTAAATAAATAGGGCATAAAATTCAGTCCTTATATATATCACTGTATATAAAAGTGTTTTTTCAAATACATGAAGTTTGTGTTTTAAAGACAAAATTTGGGACCTAGTCCCATACAAAATTTTGGCTCTCAAAAGCCTACATATCGTATACATGCCACAAAAAGATAAAAGCTACCATCTAAGGAGATCTGGGAGATCTATCATGTTCCTCCTCAGATTCCTCATGCTGTCGGTGATAACACACTATAGCCCGAGCCACCCTATGGAGGAGTCAACCAATACGCCTAGGCACACCTACGGTATGCCGCTGGAGATGCAAAGGGATGTCGTCCATCCTCATAGCAGGGACACTGTGGGTTAAACCCTGTAGGTTCCTCTCTATCTCCTGGACCCCTCCTGCCTCATCCTCATCTTCTTCCTCGTCCGGAGTGGCTTGGTGATCAACACCACCTCGGTGTAACATCGAGTACCTTGCCAGTCTCTATGGTCCACGATCTGCGACATGAACATGTATATATATTAAAATCTTTTTTACACATTCTAAAAAACAATAAAAAATAAAAATAAAAATCATATATTCAAAAAATTAAAAAAACACATTTATGAAGGTCATACTTGTATTGTCCCAATCCTCATCTTCCGGCAGTGCCAAGTCTATGTCCTCGCGGAAGTCCACCCCCGCATAGGGGTAGTCATCGATCATCACGATCTGTTCCTAGAGCCACGAGAAGAAATCCTCACCGAAAGCCAAATGCTGCAGCCCTCCAAGTCGTCCTGCATACTCACTCCATCGAGCCATCCATGGCTCGGTGGGTGGACGTGGGGGCATGGTCAACTATGGACGCAACAACGGCACCCTCACCAAGAAGAAGGTGACCAAGATGCTCCCGTACCCAAATTGAGAGTTCTCTCCAAGCCTACACTTGTTCGCTTGCTCTTTGAGGTTGGTCAATACTGCCTCACACCAGTTGAATACTGTTCCTTCCATGCAATCCGCTACAAGATTCATCTGTGTATGGGACGCCTAATGGGGACCCATACTCCCTGTTGCACGTGTGATGGTGAACAACACGGTTTTTAAAGGAAGTTCTACAATGTCCTTAATGACCACCTTTTCACTTTTCTTCCCCGAACCTTGATAGAAATAACGAGCAATTAAAGCATCAGAGCTCGCCTCCGAGGCTGTGAACCCAGTAAAACTCACCCGGGCTCTTCTTTTTGAGAGGCCCATGAGGAAATAAATGTCCTCTAGTTCAATCTCGAGGGTATGTTCTCCAACTCGGAAAGCTTGAATGTCGGGGTCCCACATTTGAATAATGTGGGTGAGAAGTTTTTCCTGCTCACAGATACCTTTGTTCTTGAAGAATTTCGACAAACCACATTCCCACAATGCAGTCAAGGTCTCTTGGTCATCTTCGGCCAACAAATCATCCGCTTCATGCTCTCTTTCTTTCCAATTGACCATTTTGCTCCAAACAAGTTGCAGACACCTGCAAAAGGTCATAGGAAACATTCATTAATCATTTAACAACTTGATCTCAGCTAAAAATTTGAAAAAAAATCATTTTTTCATCTTAAAAATCACCACTATCACGCCTGGGGGCAATGCGGTTGCGCGGTACTGCACAGTACCACGGCCCTGTTTAACCCTACAGCGCAGTACTGTTACACAATACCACGTTTCCCGATACGACTGTCGCGCAGTACTGTGGAAGGCGAAAATTGCCTAATACGGCTCGCCCAAATTTTTTTTTTTCCCCGCTGAAATCAAGTTATTCATATATGAAATGAAAGAGGGGCTTGAAATCTCTTACCTAGTGCAGACGGCTATTGAAATGGTGCTTTGGATCTCCAGATATGAACTCTTGAAGTTTTTGCTCCTCAATGGGTAAAATCTCCTCTTTTGGCAAATGCACAAGTGAAATGGTAACTTTCCATATTTACCTATTCCTTATATAACTTTTTCACTTATTTTTTACTCATTATTTTATCTGGTTAAATTAAAACCCATTTCACATCACTAATATTTGGTTCCATGAGCATTTGTTGACAGGGTCTCCTTTAAAAAATGTTCACACTGGCGTTCATTTATTATTTGACCTTCATTTCGAGCCTACTTTATCTTTTTCATGCTCTGGATTATAACTTGAAAAAGATTCCAAGCGCTTTTACACCCGTGTCATGCTTGTCAAACTTAAGTAAACAGTGTCGAGCTTAGTTAGCTTTACTCATGCTCGTTAAACGATGAGTAAAGTATTATCCTGGTTGTATTTTATTCTTTTTTCGGACCAGAATAATTAAAAATTACGAAAAAGACCATTGGAGTCCATAGTTAAGCTCTTTTCAGACTCCCTAAAATTGAAAAGATTTCCAAGTGATCTTGTCTCTTTCACACTTGAAAAAGTATTTGAAAGGTCGTCTATTCGGTGATAGGTTACCCCTTTTTCGGCCCGTCTAGACTATTTACGAAAAAGGTATACCTTAGTTAATTTTTGGCTGGGAAAGTTCTCTCGAAAATTGTTTTACAAAGTTTCGGGATCGAGGGACTAAATTTATGAAAAAGTACACTTTGGAGCCTTCTTTAAGTTTTTCAGGCTCTCTAAATGTGAAAAACTACCGAGTTTTCCTTCCTTGGACTCGTTAAAATTTGACATCGGAGGACCCACTTTGGGACGAAGCCCTCCTTTCTCAGGTTCGTAAAACATGTGAGATTGGACTCATCTATGAGATGAGCTATACCGAGCATCTGTTATCGTCTTCAAGCTCGAAAAACAACAAAGAGGTACTCGTCTATCATGTCGGGGAAAAATGGGAAACAAGTCGAGTTTATTTTGTTGGCAGCTTGTCAATCGTCACCTTTGAACATGGCATGCGTCTGTCCCTTGTCTATTTTGGGTATCTATTTTTGCTGAGTTATGGTCATCATCCTGAGTCATCTCTCTGGCCACAAGCCTACTCGTTCGGTGTCTATCCTTTGCTATCAATAATCCCTGCTGCCAAGTCATATTACGTGCCGTTATATGTTCAAAGAGTTGCATTGTTTAGAGTCGTTCATTTTGTCAGACCTCCACTGTGTCAGTACATGTTCCATTGTTTCATCATCCTATACTATCTTTCGTTCCGATTTCATGTCGATGATGTGGGAATCATTATGGCCCACCTTCAACGAGTCTAGTCCCGTCGACGCCAAATCACTATCTGGGAATTGGACTTAGAAGTCAACCACTAGTACCTTGGTACCTGCATGCCTCAATGGCAGGTTTCCTCATGTTCGACAGTAGGTTTATATCATTGACCTCTGATCGAATGATCTCTCGAATGCTCGACATCAACCCATTCATTTGCATTTCATTGAGATGTACTACAGATACCTTGGGGATCATCGTCATCATTGGTGATTTCCCTCTCATTTTTTAACGGTTCACATCATTGACCGGTAATCAAATGGTTTCTACCATGTTCGACTTCAACACCTTGTAATCACATGGCTAGATTTGTATCATTTGTGATTGAGTAAAAGACCCTGGGCGCATCTTTGTATTTTGATTGTGTCCAGGTTGCGATGGAGATGTCCTTTGTGTTGTCACACAGATCCACTTTTCTATTGGTCATGGCTGTGTCATTACTATCTCATGGATCTACGCTTGTTCATAGTAGCCATGATTTGTCTACAGTCTATATCGTCTCAGTACTCATGGATCTGCAATGTATTGGTCGGCAACCATGCTTTGAGTCAATTGTTTTCGAGCATGGGGATGCCCTCCTCGATGGTATATCTGACATTTTGTTTATGTTTCAGCTCCTTGTTGCTCTCCTCGATGCTATCTCCGCACAGTGTTTGTAAAGTATTTCAGCCATCAGTCCCTTTTGACCTCACACTTTAGGGGGCATCTATTATACCTCCATATTTCACAGTGGCGCATCTTCACCATAAAAATAGTTGACGACACTTCCCCTACTTCTTAAAACACCCAGAAGAGAAAAATGATGAATGATCCTTGAAGACAAACCTATCCTATCAAGAATCAACCCAGATGAGACTTCATATACCTACACTACCACGCCTTGCTCCAGCTTAGGTGTGTGGTAGTCCCCACTACTACGCTATGCTCTTTCTCTGCCACATGGTACTACCGCGCTATGCTCAGTTTAAGAGGTGTGGTACTCTTTTTTTAGCTTTTTTTCATGGCTTGTGGGATCTTGATCTTCAAGATATTTTTTAGGATTGGTTTCCCTGATTCGATCCTAACTCACCTTCTCAAATTAGTGGGCCTGATCCACTAAACATTCCCAAGATCCATTCTTCTCTCTTGATGATGAACCCTACTACACACTATAAGAGAGAGGCATTCCATGAGCAAAGGGGAGGACTCTTGGAGACATCAAACTTATGATCTTGAATCTTTGTGGAGATAACTAGAGGAGAAAGCACTTGGAGCTGGGAGTTGGCTTGGATATCAAGCAACCATTGTAAGTGACTTCAAGTTGGTAATAAAACATAACTTGTCTTGTTTCCCAAATCATGTATGTTGATCTTGTTTCAATCATATGATTTGTATCTTTTATAGATTTAGATCCTAACTCATATTTCAAGTTGCTAGAGAATCGTATATGCTTGTATCTTGGTTTTGTTCTGACAGGTTCATTCGCGAGGACTTGGAGATTGAAGCGACCATTAGGACGAGCAATTGGATCAAAGGTCAGTTGGATCTCTTCCATTTCTTTCAGCAATATAGTCTTGAGATTTTTGTTTAGATATAGGAATTCAAGGTAGCATTTGTTATCTTTTTGTCTTAGTTTAGAGTCAGTTAAAGTCTACTTTAACCTAAGAGAGTTTCTACCTATCCATAGGGAGAAATTTCTACAACACTCACCTAATAAATTTCTTCTGGCACATAATAAGAATCCTAAGAAAAGTTTTAGTAATACTAAAGGTTCTTGTTCAAATAATATTAATAAATTTGGTTATGCTTCTAATGCACACCATGAAACTAGTAAGAAGAAGAATGTGTATGATCCTTGTAAGCATTGTGGTAAAACTAACCATGCTGAAAGGAATTGTTTTAAAGCGAAACGTTTAATGTCTAAAGATCAGAAGAAAGGTTCTGATGAATCACAAGTAGCTTTATGTGCATCTATTTTTTCGTCCAGTAGTTCTTCTTCTAATGTGGAATGGATAATGGATTTCGGTGTTTCTAAACATATGACTGGTAATGTTTCTTTATTTACATCTTATGAAAATATTAAGTACACATCTCAGAAAGTATCTATAGGTGATGGTAAACAACTTTCTGTAATTGGTTCTGGTAATGTTAATGTTTCTAATCGTAAATTGGAAGATGTTTTTCATGTTGAAAACATGCCCATCAACTTGCTTTCTATTTATCGTGCATGTCAAAAAGGATATAAATTTGAAACGTGGCCTGATAAATATGTTCTTAAAGATATCAACCATAATTTTAAAGTAGTTTCACCTAGTAGTTCTTCTTCTAATGTAGAATGGATAATGGATTCTGGTGCTTCTAAACATATGACTGGTAATGCTTCTTTATTTACATCTTATGACAATAATAAATACACCTCTCATAATGTATCTATAGGTGATGGTAAAAATCTTTCTATAATTGGTTATGGTAATGTTAATGTTGCTAATGGTCAATTGGAATATGTTTTCCATTTTGAACAAATGCCCATCAACTTGATTTCTATTTATCGTGCATGTAAAAAAGGATATAAATTTCAATCTTGGCCTGATAAATATGTTGTTAAAGATATCAACCATAATTTTAAAGTAGTTTCTTCTGGTCCTATTGATCATACTATTGGTTTATCTAAATTTATTGGTTTTAATTCAACTAAAAGACAGCCCTTTTATTCCTATATTGCTCGTGCTGATGAACTAAGTAAATTATGGCATGAAATATTGGGTCATTTGAATTATGGTAAAATTCAAATCTTAACTAAAATCGTATATGGCTTTCCTAATATTTCATCTAGTAATAGTGTTTGTGAAGGTTGTGTACTTGGTAAACATCATAGATAAATGTTTGATAAAGGTAAAGCTTGGCGTGCTAAAGAACCTTTGCAATTAATTCATAGTGACATTTGTGGTCTTCTTGAAGTTTCTTCTATATCTCATGTAGTCTATTTTCTTTCTTTTATTAATGACTTTTTGAAAAATCATGGGTTTATTTTTTGAAAAATAAAGTGACACCTTTTCTAAGTTTCAAGCATTTAAATCCTTGGTTGAGAATGATTCTGGTAAAAGGATTAAGACTTTGAGATATGATAATGCAGGGGAATTTTTTAAGAAATAATTTGAAGTTTTTTTTATCTAAACATGGAATTCAATATCAAAATATTGCTCCTTACACACCTCAACAAAATGGTGTTGCTGAAAGGAAAAACAGAACTTTAGTTGAAATGGATAGATGTATGCTTTATTCTAAAGGATTACACAAGAAATTTTGGGCTGAAGCCATAAGTGGTACTAATTTTATTTTAAATAGAGTTCCTATAAAAGATATTAAGCATGTTACCCCTTAGGAAAAATGGAATGGTAGTAAACTAGATATTAGTAACTTTAAGGTGTTTGGTTGTGAATGTTGGGCTCATTTTCCTGATGAAAAACGGAAAAAAGTTAGAACCCAAGTCTCACAAGTGTATATTCATTGGTTATGTTGAGGATTCCAAGGCTAACAGGTTATCTGATCCTTCTAATCAGATTTTCATAATCCGAAGAGATGTTCAATTTACTGAAGTCTCTCCACCACCTGAGTCTGTAGAACCTCATGTTGCCCTGAATATTCCATTGTCTCTTGTTACTCCTATATCTATTACTCCTTCAAGTATTGTGCCTTATGTTGATCTTAGTTCACCCTCTTCTTCAATTGTTTCCCCTGAATGTATCGAAGCTCCTGAAGTGACGTTTGTTCCTTTTAACCTTCTTGTTTGGGCCCTGCAAACTCTTGAATCTGTAGGTAGTGAGATTGGTAATCATTCTGATACTCATAGAGCTAGATCTCACTTTTCTCTTATGACCAAAGTTTTGGCTATGGATGATCCTACTTCTTATGCTCAAGCTAAGGGTAAACCTCATTGGGAACAAGCTATGTCTTTTGAGTAATAATCTCGTATGAAGAACAAGACTTGTTCTCTTATTCCTCTTCCTTCATTGATTATAATGAAACTTTTTCTCATGTTGCTAAAATGAATACAATAAGAACCATATGATCTCTTGCTGCATCTTATAAATGGGAAATACACCAAATGGATGTTAAAAGTGTTTTTTTAAATGGTGATCTTAATGAAGACATTTATATGCAACAAAATCCTTGTTTTATTAATGTTGAATCTTCAAGTTTTGTATGCAAATTACACAGTACTTTATATGGTCTCAAACAAGAACCTAGGGTTTGGTATGAAAAAATTGATACATATTTCTTGAACAATGGTTTTAAGAGTTGTAAATCTGATCCAAATCTGTATGTTGAGAACTTTGGTGATAACATCCTCATTATTGTGTTATATGTGGATGGTCTTATCATCATTAAAGGATAGCTTGGTGTTAGTTTTTCATCATTTAATTCAATAGATCTCGGATATTAACTGAAAGAACAACATGTACAGCATATCAAGCATAAGAGACAAGAGAGAAGAGACACAAAACATTTCACCGGGGAAAACCAAGAAAGTGAAAAACCCCACAACTTCCTCATAGATAGAATAAGCATCAATACAAGGATCACCATGATAAAAACCAAGAGATAGATATCTTCAGCAACATGCTCCTCCTCCACTTGTGCGCAGCCTCCTCTTCTCTCACTAATGCGAAGTGAGTGAATAAGAGAATGTGTAAAATGAGAGAGACACACTCTCTATTTATACACTACTTCACTTGTCTTTTAACTCTAACTAGGTTGGCCCCAACTTAACCACTTAACATAATGTTGAATGGGACAACCCCCACTAGGGTGGTCTAATAACCCTTTAACCCATATGACTCATACAGGGCTGACCCCATCAAGGTGGTCTAATAACCCATCAAGTATAAGTTATGATACTTACAATATAATGTGTGACACTTGCAAGTACAACTGATGACACTTCCAATCGGAGGAATAATACATCTTCGTTGGGGATACAATAAAGTACAAATACAATATACAAGTGAATATCTTCCGAAGTTACAAATACATCAACACTCCCTCTTAACTAGGAAGGTATTCTCTTGACACAAGTCATCAATACATATAGGCACAAGTCTTCAATTCTGGAGCTGGATCATCATCACTGGATCATGGAGCATCATCATCATCACTATTGTTGTACTCGACATCTCGATCACTGGGCTATCTCTAAATTCTCCTCGTCAAAGGAAGTTCTACAAATCCATCCCTTTTTCATGTTGGATGTAGGCCCACCTCCTCTAGGTCTTCATCAACACTGGCCATACTGTGGAATCCTCAGGACTTATTACCTGCATCATAATGCCTTGAAAGAGTATCCCAGGATCCTTTATGTGCCGAAGCATGACCGAAAAAGTCTCCCAGGTCCACTTACATGTGACTGTCACAAAACCTTAAAAGAGTGTCTTTCCTATCAAGATCTCTAAAGAGCATCCGAGGCCTTTTACGTGACTAGCACAACCTGTCCGGATCTCCAGGATGTATTACATATGACCCCCACCACAAAACCTTAAAAGAGTGTCTTTCCCAACAAGATCTCTAAAGAGCATCTGAGGCCTTTTACGTGACTAGGACAACCTGTCCGGATCTCCAGGACGTATTACATGTGGTCCCCACAAAACCTTAAAAGAGTGTCTTGCCCAGCAAGATCTCTAAAGAGCATCCGAGGCCTTTTACGTGACTAGCACAACCTATCCGGATGTCCAAGACGTATTACATGTGGTCTAGCAAAACCTTAAAAGAGTGTCTTTCCCAACAAGATCTCTAAAGAGCATCCGAGGCCTTTTATGTGACTAGCACAACCTGTCCGGATCTCTAGGATGTATTACATGCTACCCTCGCACGACCTATCCATGGCCACAGAGTATCAACTTGATACTCACCATACATCATCCTAATGTATATCATCACATGATCATCCTGATCATCGTCATTGCATCGTCCTGATACATATCATCCAGAGCATCATCCTGATACTCATCACACATGATCATCCTGATCATCGTCACTGCATCGTCCTGATGCATATTATCCAGAGCATCATCCTAATACTCATCACACATGATCATCCTGATCATCGTCACTGCATCGTACCGATGCATATCATCCATAGCATCGTCCTGATACTCATCACACATGATCATCCCGATCATTGTCACTGCATCGTCCTAATTCATGTCATCATACATGATCCAACTGATGCATATCCAAAGCAGTAACTGGAGCATCGTCCTGATGCTCATCACACAGTGCTTACATCCACAGCCATGGGAAGGATCCTCCTATCACCATGCTTGGAATGGCTCCTGCAAATGTGTCCCATCACTTCTTCCTTGTAATATATTCAATCTGAAGAACACCAAGCCTCTCTCTGAAATACTAAAACTTCACTCTGGCTAGTGGTTTCATCAACACATCTGCAACCTGCTCATCCATCGCAACATACAGGAGCTTCACTGCTCCTCTCTATACCATATCCCTGATATAGTGATATTTGATCTCGATGTGCTTTGACCTGTCATGGAACACCAGGTTCTCAGACAGCTTCACACAACTCTGGTTGTCACAAAAGATACCAGTAGCATCCAATGGAAGATCAAATAACTCAAACAGTAGCTTCCTAAGCCATACTACCTCACAACTAGTCGAACAAGTTGCGACATACTCTGATTCGGCTGTACTCAGTTCTACGCAGAACTACTTCCTACTAAACTAAGAGATCACACCTGATCCCATACTGAAGCAGCACCCAGAAGTGCTCTTCCTATCTGCAGCACTGCCTGCCCAATTTGAATCAACTAAACCTCCAGGTTAAACTTTTAATTCGCATCATACTTGAGCCCATAATCGATTGTACCCTTCAGGTACCTCAGAATATGCTTTACAGCAACTAGGTGAACACCTATGGGATCCATCAGGAATGGTCTCAATGTGTTCACCGCAAAGCAAATATCTGGTCTTGTGTTTGTCAGGTACATCAAGGACCCAATCATCTGATGATACACCGTGACATCAACTGGATCAGATGAATCTTCACATAGAAGCTTCAAGTTCGATGCCATAGGTGTGGCCATGGCCTTGTAGTCCATCATCCCAAACTGCTTTAGGATCTCTACTACATACTTCCCTTGTCCAAGGAAGATTACATCTGAACTCTACCACACCTCCATTCCTAGAAAGTAGTGCATAACCCCCAAGTCCTTCATCTCGAACTCGGCAGCAAGCTTCCTCTTCGTGTCGGAAATCAACCTATCCTCACCTGTAAAAAACATGTCATCCACATACAATAGTAGTATCACTGGATTTCCTTCCTCAACCTTTTAGTAAAGGTTGGAATTCACTTTATTCTTGGTAAAGCCAAAACTGGATAGAAAGTTGTCTATCCTACCATACCAAGACCCAGGAGCTTGCTTCAAGCCATACAACGATTTCTTCAATATGCACACATATGACTCCCTGTCATGTGTATCAAATCCGAGTGGCTGCTCCACATACACTTCCTCTTTGAATACACCATTCAAGAAAGTTGTCTTAACATCCATCTGGTGTATCTTCCACTTCATCACTGCAGCCAGAGCAGGTACTGTTATGATGGAAGTGTATCTGGCTACAGGAGAAAAAGTCTCTTCATAGTCTATTCCCTCTTTCTGGGAGAAGCCATGAGCTACAAACCTTGCTTTGTATTTCTCTATGTTTCCATCTACAGTATGCTTGATCTTATAGATCCACTTATAAGTCACAACAGACTTCCCTTTAGGTCTTGGGACGACATCCCAAACATCATTCTTCATGATCGACCGGTATTCCTCGATCATGGCATTCTTCCATTACTACATCCTGGATCTTGGGAACTTCAAATTCTTCAATATCTTCAATAGATAATTTTCTTGAACTTCGTTGTTGGAACAAATGTTGTTTTCCTTCTTTTGTGGGTGATTGTACATGATATTTCCTACAAGACAAGTTCAATTGCATGATTAGAAACATCTTATACATTTCAGAACAAATTCTTACTCATAAAGACATATGTCATACAGTCATGCAATTATCTTAGCCAATGCTTCAATACAACATTTGTCCATATCCTGTATTCACACAGTAACTTTCTATATGCCTTCCATCTCTACCAGAACATATGTGTTAATTTTTTAGCATAAATTCACATATACTGTAGGATCTTTACTGAGAGAATAACATGTACATCATATCAAGTATAACAATGCATATCAATCACACCAAGCAATCACATGAGACAATAGACACACAGAGTTTCACTAGGGAAAACCATAAAAGTGAAAAACCCCACAACTTCCTCAAAGACATAAAGAGCAATGATACAACTTAAGTACAAGAGATAGACTTCTCCTAGCAGTTGATCCTCCTCCTCACATGTGCACCTCTTTCTAAGTGATGTAGAAGTGAGTAATGAGATGATCACATAGATATCTCCCGATCTCTATTTATACAGACCCTATCCTGCCAAATAAACCAACAGGGCTGACTTGTCTAACTCAGTCTAATAACCCATGGTTAACTTAATCAGAGCCGACCCCACACATGGTGGTCTAATAACCCATCAGCAAGTTATGACACTTGAGACACTTTTCAATACAAATGATGACACTTCCGTATAGAGGAATAATAACATCTCTATAGGAGTACAATATACATAGATGAAATACATAGATGAAATACATAGGTGAAATACATTCTGAAGTTACATATACATCAACACTCCCTCTTAACTAGGAAGGTATTTCTCGACACAGATCTACTATTACAAGTCTTCCTCTCTAGATCATCATCAACGAATCATCGTCCTCGAATCATCAACATCATCACTGCTGCTGCTATCTCAATCAATCTCCGATCTACTCGTCATAGGAAGTTCTACAGAGCCAATCCTTTTTCATATTGAATGTAGGCCCACCACCTATAGGTCTTCATCATCATTGGCCATACTGTGGAATCCTCAGGACTGATTACGTGCATCAACAAAACCTTGAAAGAGCATCCCAGGCATTTTACGAGCACACAGCTCAACCTATCAGATTTCCCATGATCTTTTACATGTGATTGTCACAAAACCTTAAAAGAGTGTCTCACCAAGCAAGATCTCTAAAGAGCATCTGAGGCCTTTTTCATCCTGTCCAAATATTCAGGACTTATTACATGTGACCCCTACCACAAAACCTTAAAAGAGTGTCTTTCCAAGCAAGATATCTAAAGAGCATATGAGGCCTTTTTCATCCTGTCCAGATCTCTAGGACTTATTACATGTGGTTCCCACAAAACCTTAAAAGAGTGTCTTGCCAAGCAAGATCTCTAAAGAGCATCTGAGGCCTTTTTCATCCTATCCAGATCTCCAGGACTTATTACATGTGGTCTAGCAAAACCTTAAAAGAGTGTCTTTCCAAGAAGATCTCTAAAGAGCATCTGAGACCTTTTACGTGACTAGCACAACCTGTCCAGATCTCCAGGACTTATTACATGCTACCCTTGCAAAACCTGCCCACAGCCACAAAGTATCAACCAGATACTCACCATACATCATTTTGATGTACATGATCATCCTGATCATCATCACTGCATCATCCTGATGCATCTCATCTGGAGCAATATCCTGAATCTCATCATCCATGATCATCTTGATCATACAATGCATCCACCTTATGCATACCAAGTATCTACCTGATACATATCATCATACATGATCCACCTAATCATACAATGTATCCACCTGATACATACACAGATACATGATCCACCTGATCATAGAATGTATCCACCTAATATATATCAACATACATGATCTACCTGATCATACAATGTATCCACCTAATACATATACAGATACATGGTCCAAGCATCCAACATGATGCATATACAGATACAAGGTCCAAGCATCCAACATGATGCATATACATATACATGATCCAACTGATCATAACATGCATCCAACATGATGCATATGCATATACATGATACAACTGATCATAGCAAGCATCCAACATGATGGATATACATATACATGATCCAACATGATGCATATACAGAGCAGTAATTGGAGCATCGTCCTGATGCTCATCATCCATTGCTTACATCCACAGCCATGGGAAGGATCCTCCTCTCACGATGCTTGGAATGGCTTCCAGCAAATGTGTCCATCACTTCTTCCTCAAAGTGTCGTCAATATGAAGAACACCAAACCTCTCCCTAAAGTACTCAAACTTCACTTTGGCTAGTGGTTTCGTCAGCACATTTGCAACCTACTCATCTGTCGCAACATACAGGAGCTTCAGTGCTCCTCTCTGCACCATATCCATGATATAGTGATATTTGATCTCAATGTGTTTCGACCTGTCGTGGAACACCAAGTTCTCAGATAGCTTCACACAACTCTGGTTGTCACAAAAGATACCAGTAGCCTCCAGCGGGAGATCAAATAACTCAGACAATAGCTTTTGGAGCCATACTGCCTCACAATTAGCCGAACAAGCTGCAACATACTCTGCTTCGGCTGTACTCAGTGCTACACAGGATTGCTTCCTGCTAAACCAAGAGATCACACCTAATCCCATACTGAAGCAACACCTAGATGTGCTCTTCCTATCTGCAGCACTTCCTACCAATCTAAATCAACATAACCCTAGAGGTTAAACTTTTGATTCGCATCATACTTGATCCCATAATCAATTGTACCCTTCAAGTACCTTAGAATATGCTTTACAGCAACCAGGTGAACACCTATGGGATCTGTCAAGAACTGGCTCAATGTGTTCACCGCAAAGCAAATATTTGGTCTCGTATTCATCAGGTACATCAAGGACCCAATCATTTGACTATACATCATGACATCAACCGGATCAAATGAAGCATCACACAGAAGCTTCAGCTTCGATGCCATAGGTGTGGCCATGGCCTTGTAGTCCATCATCCTGAACCTCTTCAGGATCTCTACTGCATACTTCCCTTGTCCAAGGAAGATTCCATCTACACTCTGCCACACCTCCATACCTAGAAAATAGTGCATCATCCCCAAGTACTTCATCTCTAACTAGTAGCAAGATCCCTCTTGGTGTTGGAAATCAACCCATCCTCACCTGTTACAAATAGGTCATCCACATACAAGAGTAGTATCACAGGATTGCCTTCTTCAACCTTGTAGTAAAGGTTGGAATCTCCTTTACTCTTAGTAAATCCCAAACTAGATAGGACGTTGTCTATCCTACCATACCAAGTCCTAGGAGCTTGCTTCAATCCATACAAGGCTTTCTTCAATCTGCACATGTATGATCCTCTATCATGTGTCTCAAAACCAAGTGGCTGCTCCACATACACTTCCTCCTCGACTACACCATTCAAGAATGCTGTCTTGACATCCATCTAGTGTATCTTCCATTTCATCACTGCAGCTAGGTTAAGTACTAATCTGATGGAAGTGTACCTGGATACAGGAGCAAAAGTCTCTTCATAGTCTATTCCCTCTTTCTGGGAGAATCCACGAGCTACAACTCTTGCTTTATATTTCTCTATGCTACCATCTGCAGCATGCTTGATCTTGTAGATCCACTTGGAAGTCACAACAGACTTCCCTTTAGGTCTTCGGACTACATCCCAAACATCATTCTTCATGATTGACTGGTATTCCTTGACCATAGCATCCTTCCATTCTTTCTTTTCTGCTGCTTCTTCATAACTATAGGGTTCTTTGTTCATAATATCATAGAGTAGGGCAACATAGCTAGTATGAGATCTAGTCCTTTTCCTTTCTCTGTGTTCTTCTTCTGGAATGCCATACCTTTTTGCATCTTGAATGAGTTCTCTATCCCATGCAGGTTTCCTCTTGTGAGAGTTCTTCTCACGGGGTGGATCTACAAGTTCTTGTGGATCTTCAACTTCACGATCTACTTCTGGAATTGATTCAGTCATGATGGTGTCTTGAAATCTGTTTTCCTTTGGTTCTTCATGATCTTCAACAAGTGTCTTCTTTGATTTGATGTAAGCTGAGTTTTCATCAAATGTTACATCCCTACTGACATCAATCCTCTTTAACCCTGGAAAGTATATTCTGTAAGCTTTCGAGCTTTCACTATACCCCACAAAGATGCCCTTCTTTCCTGAAGGATCTAGCTTTGTCCTCTTTTCCTTTGGAATATGAGTGTATACTAGACAACCAAATATTTTGAGATGGCTGACTTCAGGTTTCTTACCAGAGAATACCTCTTTTGGTGTGTTCTTGTCCAATATCTTGTGAGGTGTTCTGTTCTTCACATATACAGCTTTCCTAGCTGCTTTTGCCCATAGATGCATAGGAAGATCCTAGTCATGCAACATTGCCCGTGCTGCTTCCATGATTGTTCTATTCTTCCTTTCTGCAACTCCATTCTGTTGTGGATTGTAGGGAGCATTCAACTCCCTCCTAATCCCCAAATCACTGCATAGTTTCTTGAAATCACGTCGGATCTAAAGGTCTTGATCTTCTTATCAGTTTGGTTTTCCATCAAGGATTTAAATTCATTGAACTTATCAAACACTTCATCTTTGTTCGTCAAGAAATAAAACCAAGTCTTCCTAGATAAATCATCAATGAAAGAGACATAGTATACATACCCACTCAGAGAACTGGATGACATCGGACCGCATACATCGGAGTGGATAATTTCCAGATCCCTTTAGCTTTTCTTTCACTGCTTGGAAATGCCTTCTTAATGTTCTTTCCTTTTGCACATCCTTTGCAAATACCATCATGTTTTTTCTTGATTTCAGGAAGACCCTCTACAGCTTTACTTTCAATTGGTAGTGCTCTATAGTGTACATGTGCAAGCCTTCTATGCCAAAGTTCACTTGGCTCCATGGATTCATGTACCATGGCATGTTCAGGTTGTCCCTTCAATTTGTACAATCCTCCCTCTTGCTCTCCAATCACTACTGCATCATCTATAGTTTTACCCTTTGGCCACATTAGGACTTGGCCATCTACAAATGCAACCCTCATGCCTTTTGCATCCAATGCAGATATGGAGAGTAGGTTCTTCTTGAGCCCAAGTACATATACAACATCTTTCATCTTTAGAGACTTCCTAGAGTCTAGGTTGTAGGAGGCTTCACCACTTCCTTTGATAGGATATTGATAGTCTTCCCCAAGTTTCACCTTATGGGGTGACTCATGTTCAAATAGATTTGCAAAATATTCTTTAAACCCATTCATGTGTTTGGAAGCCCCACTATCAATAAGCCAATCATTACATCCATGAGAGATAGTACCTATGAGAGCATAGATTAGAACATATTCATCTTCACTAGATGAGTCATCACTTTCTGCTCTAGCCTTCTACTTGGGAGGTTCATCATCCTTAGAAGCATGAGCATGATATCTCTTCTTGTTTCCTTTGTTCTTGTTGTTGTTGGATCCCTTTTTGTTCTTGGGACAGTCTCCAGCAAAGTGTCCCTTCTCATTACATGTGAAGCATCTCCGATCCTTCTTATCCTTTTGAAGAGGTTTCTTGTGATGAGAGTGCTCCTTCTTGGGCTTGCTTCTTTTGGAGTGAGTTGTGAGAGCTTGATCTTCACTTCCCATCTTTTCTTCTTGGGATACAAGCCTAGCCTCTTCTTGTGAAAATTCCTCCCACAGTCTACTGAAGGAGATCAAATTCCTTCTTGCACATATTCCTTGAATGAAGGAATCCCATGACCTAGGTAGGCCATTAAAAGTGGTCATGACAACTTCACCATTATCCACCACTTCATCTACAGCTTCAAGTTTTTCCTTGATCTAAGAGACCTTAGAGAAATAAGATTGAATGGTCTCTCCATTCTGAAGCTTTACCCCTTTCAATTGGTTCCGCGGAGTCATCTTTCGATTTATATTCTTTCCATCAAATAGCTTGGTCAGGGAATCAAACATCTCCTAAGGTGTCTTCAGAGATGACACATGTGGTATGAGATGGTATTTGATAGAATTAGCAATGATCCTTTTTTCCTTGACCAAGTTTTTCTTATGTAAGGCCTTAGCCTCTTCTCCCTCTGGGACAGGGACCTCTTCACTTATGTAAGTGTCCAATTCATTTTCTTCCAGAATTAACCCAATCCTATACTTCAATGCATGGAAGTTATCAGCCCCTTCAAGATTATCCTCAAGCTTGGTTTGGTGAGACATTTTAATGAAAAACTCAAATGGAAATAAAAGATTTAGGTCTTACCACTTGATTTGTTGAAAATTGGATCTCGTCCCAAATTAGGGTTTGTGAGAGAAACCCTAAAAATTCAAAATGTGAATTTCAACTTTCTGAAAGGATAGAAAGATGTGCCTTGATGAGCTGATCAGCCTGGTATATTCAGAATTTGAAATCTGCAAAGCTTCACCCTTCAGAAATGCCTTTTAGTCTTCCCGGATTCACTAGGGAGGACCCAGAATTAGGGTTTGAGTTTCCTTGAGCTTCACCCAACCAAAAATATCGATCCAAATCTCTAAAATTCGATTTTTCCAAGGATCTTCCATCTATGTCCTTAGAATTCAGAAATTCCTATTTTTGTGGAAACCCTAAATTTTAGGGCCAAAAATGAAAGTGCCCAGAATTGAATTATGATTGGACCGAAAGATTCTCCTTGATGAGTAGAGTCAATCTACCTTACTGCTTTTCTATAATCTGTGGAGAGAAACCCAATAAACAAGAAACCCTAGTTTCTGCCACTACACAATGTCTTCTTCTCACGGAAGCTCTGATACCATGTTAATTTTTTTGCATAAATTCACATATACTGTAGGATATTTACAGAGAGAATAACATGTACAACATATCAAGTATAACAGTGCATATCAATCAAACTAAGCAATCACATGAGACAATAGACACACAGAGTTTCACTGGGGAAAACCATAAAGGTGAAAAACCCCACAACCTCCTCAGAGATAGAAAGAGCAATGATACAACCCAAGTACAAGAGATAGACTTCTCCTAGCAGCTGATCCTCCTTCTCACATGTGCATCACTTTCTGAGTGATGTAGAAGTGAGTAATGAGATGATCAAATAGAGATCTCCCAATCTCTATTTATACAGACACTGTCCTGCCAAATAAACCGATAGGGCCGACTTGTCTAACTCAGTCTAATAACCCATGGTTAACTTAATCAGGGCCGACCCCACACATGGTGGTCTAATAACCCATCGGCAAGTTACGACACTTGCGACAATTGTCAATACAAATGATGACACTTCCGTATAGAGGAATAATAACATCTCTATAGGAGTACAATATACATAGATGAAATACATAGGTGAAATACATTCTGAAGTTACATATACATCAACAATTTGTTAAGAGTGTGCACAACTCCCAACATGTTGGAAAATAGGTTTCATTCTAGATAAGTAGCAATGGAATTTTGTACAGTACCATAGGCCACTTACCCATTACTTGCATATTAGTAGTATCTTGTTCATTAATGCAACTTTTCTAAAATGCAAAATGTACATCCTAAATCTAGGTACATAAGTATGTACATGAATGAACAACATCATTTAAGTAATAAGAAATGATAATTCAAATACTTTTCTTTGTTTAGTTGTTGGGTGGACTCCCTCTCAATCTTTGCTTCCTTGAAGGAACCATTGGAGTGTGCTCCCTCTTGATCTTTGCTTCCTAGATTATCTGTCCTTGAACTTATATCCATCTTCGACCACTATGCATGCTTAAGTGTGCACTAGTGTCATCATTGTGTCATCCTCAAGATCTCATACATAATCATACATTCATTAGTATAATATCAATACTATCAAAACATTATGATTCTAAACAATCTTAAATATGTATGGTCATGATCATTTCATACATAGGTAATAAGCATTAGTATTCAAGGTTTCAAGGAAGACTTATTTTACTCATGCATATTCTTATTTGACCACAGGACTCTTCTGGTTAGTCATATCATCAATCATAATATGCATAAACCCTTGATTACTTAAACTTCTAACTTTCATTATCATTCTTACAAAAGTATAATATCCTAACACAAGGTAGGATTCTAACTTGATATAGGAAAAACATACCTGGAATATCATGTTAGCTAGTTATGTGTAACATACCTAAACAATGTCTTTTGTTCTCTTCAATGACCTGTGCTTAGTAACCTGCATAACACATAAGTTAACCATTGTAGAACCAAATTATACATGCTTCGTAAGTGGAGCTTCTATGTGATCAATGAGTCTTTGTCTTCATGTCACCATGGTCATATGTTCTTGTTCTAGAACTTGATTTGTACTTTCTTAATGTACCTTTCATGTTAGCAGACAACCTCAGCCTCATACAACACCACAGTACATTAGTACAATCATAAGTGTCATAACCCTAATCAATGAATTTCTTCTATCATTCACATGCATTCATACCTTTACTAGGGTAATAAGACAAGTCTAAAATTAATCAATATTGTACTAACGTCAATAATATGAAGACAAACATATCATAACCTTAATCATGAATAGATTACAAAAAACATACCTGTATTTCCTAAAGTCATACCTGTCGAGATTGCTTGTAGCATTCTTATGTAAGGCCTTAGCCTCATCTCCCTCTGAAACTGGAACTTCTTCACTTATGTAGGTGTCCAATTCATTCTCTTCTAGGATTAACCCAATCCACTTTGATTTGCTGAAACTAGATCTGGAGCTGGATTAGGGTTCATCAGAGAAACCCTAAAAATTCAAATTTTGAATTTCAAACATCTGAATGGATGGAAAGATGTGGCTTGCTGAGCTGATCAAGCTCGTATACTTCAATTTTTAAATCTCCAAAATTTGACCCCTCAAAATTGCCTTTGAAACTTTCGGATCTTGTGGACAGGACCCCTAACTAGGGTTTGTTGAAGCCCGGTCTTCTGACCATCCAAAAGGTTCGATCTTTTGTTCTAAACTTTGATTTTCCTAAGGAGCTTCCAGCTGTGGTAACATATTTAAAAAATTCCAACTTTTGTAGAAGCCCTAATTTTCCACCTTTCCGATCAAAATCCCGAACCAGGGTTTGATCAAGCCCGACCTTCTAACCAACCAAAAAATTCAAACTTGGTCTCTAAATTTCAATTTTGATGAGGATCATTCAGCCATGGACTCCGATTCCAAAAATTCCAACTTTCTCTGAAGCCCTAAATTCCCGCAACAGTGACAAGCCAAGAATGAAGGTGCTCAGAATCCAATTCTATTTTGAAAGAAATATGCACCTGATTGTTTCTAGCGCATCTCTGAAATTGTGAATCCACAAGGTCTAAAACTTCAGCCTCTGGTATCCTGACCTATCATCTTTCCAACCCCACAAGCCTGAACTCAATTGGATTCTCTGATAGAGAGTTATGCCAAGTGTCGCAACGTGACCTGTTTATGGGATAAAATAGGAGAGCGAACTTGTACGGAGTGCCACGTGTCACTGGTTCAAATTCGGCCTCTGAAACGTTTACCTGTGAAACTACATTCCATTTTCATACTGTCATGTTTTCCAGAATTTCATTTCAAGTTTCCTAGCCCAAGTTGTGACCTTTTTTCGTAGGTCACCTATTTATGACTGAGATCTAGAAGAGGCAGAAACCCTAGATTGTATATATCATAACTCATAAATTTCAATGAATCAGATGCTTTGCTTCACAAAGGGGGTACATGTGGATGTTATCTACGACCTGTAGAAGTTTTAGAACCTGAACCTTCGCCAAAATGGATTTATAGCGAAAGTTCCACAATGACTGGTTTTTGCTATATCAAGCCCTAGCTTGCAATTTGTCGCAAGTGCAACAAGTGTCATAAATGCCATATCATGCCTTCCTTCAGGCTAGATTTGATCCCATGTTATTTTTTCATCATTTAATTCAATATATCTAGGATCTTAACTGAAAGAACAACATGTATAGCATATCAAGCATAAGAGACAAGAGAGAAGAGACACAAAACATTTCACCGAGAAAAACCAAGAAGGTGAAAAACCCCACAACCTCCTCAGAGATAGAATAAGCATCAATACAAGGATCACCATGATCAAACCCAAGAGATAGATATCTTCATTAGCATTCTCCTCCTCCACTTGTGTGCACCCTCCTCTTCTCTCACTAATGCGAAGTGAGTGAATAAGAGAATGTGTAAAATGAGAGAGACACACTCTCTATTTATACACTACTTCACTTGTCTTTTAACTGTAACTAGGTTGGCCCCAACTTAACCACTTAAAATAATGTTGACTGGGACAACCCCCACTAAGGTGGTCTAATAACCCTTTAACCCACATGACTCATATAGGTACGACCCCATCAAGGTGGTCTAATAACCCATCAAGTATAAGTTACGATACTTACAATATACCTTGTGACACTTGCAAGTACAACTGATGACACTTCCAATCAGAGGAATAATAAATCTTCATTGGGGATACAATAAAGTAAAAATACAATATACAAGTGAATATCTTCCGAAGTTACAAATACATCAACACTTGTATTAATTCAAAGTATGAAAATTGAACTTCAAAAGCATTTTGAAATCATTGATCTCGGTATATTGCACTATTTCTTGGGTATTCAGATTTGGCATTGGGAAGATGGTATTTTTCTCTCTCATCTGAAGTATGCTACAGACTTATTCGATAATTTCTATATGAGTGATTGTAAAACTAGTCCTGGACCATTTCAGTCCGGTGTAAAGTTAATTGTTGAGTGTACCACTCCTATTGTTGATGCTACTCTATCGTCATATCATAGGGAGTTTGATATATTTAACTCATAGAAGACCAGATCTCTCTTTTGTCGTCAGTATGGTTTCTTGGCTCATGCAACAACCTCATGAAATTCATTAGCGGGAAGCCAAGAGAATTTTGATATATTTACAAGGGCCATTTTACTATGGTGTCTTTTATTAGAGCAGTGCTACAGTTTCACTTTCTGGATATACATATTCTGATTGGGTAGGTGACAGTTTTGATCGATGGTCAATTGATGGTTATTTATTTCAACTTGGTTCCAGTCCGATTTCTTGGTCCAGTAATAAGTTGAAGAATTTTTCTTTATCTTCATGTGAAGCAGAGTATAGAGAAGCCAAAGAAGCATCTAAATAAGAATATTGGTTACGGTATGTTCTCACTAAGCTTGGTCTGGCTCTGAAATCGTACATTGTGTTGAAATATGACAATCAAGGTGCAATTCAGCTTGCTTACAATCCGATATATTACTCCAAGGAAACACATCTCAACCTTGATGCTCATTACATTCAAGGTATCATCGCAGATGGTATTCTTTCTTTGGACTATTGTCCTACTGAGAATCAGGCAGCTGATATCTTCACCAAATCCTTAACAGTGGTGAAGTATGTGCATCTTCGTTTCTTGCTTGGGATGAGGGAAGTTTTCATCAAGGGGGAGCAGTAATGACGCCTTCATTCCTTAGTGTTAGTGAGGGCTTTTCTCCCAGCCATTATTAAGGGGGAGTGTTGGAATATATTATATTGCTTAGAAGGTAATAATGTCTTTGTATTATGTTGGAAGTTATCCACAATCTTATGTAAAAGAGTAATACATTATATCCCATATTCATTATGGTAAAGTATATTCTTGATATCCATTGTTATATAAAGAGATGTTATGTTATGCAACAAATTTTCAAAAGAGTATAAAAAGAGCAGAAATAGATCAAAAAGAGTACTCCATGATTTGATTGAATAAAATAGATGAATAACAAGCCTCTTCGAGGGGGAAACCTCCTTACACAATGTACTAAGTACACAAGACAAGACAAGACAAGATACTCCAAATGAAAGGTCTCCTTCCGATATATAGGAGACTAGGGGGTGCAATCCCAACTAATTGAACCAAGACGACATAATTAATATAACCATACTAATGACAATTACCACTAATGGACCAAATATGACATCAAAACTAATGTAATGGACCACAATATAGGGGGAAATGTGCCCATATTTAGGGCTTAACATGCCCCTCCCCTTCAAACAAGTTTTTTCCTCAACACTTGATGAGCTGCGGTAGCTTCTATATGAATAAGTCATCTTCCCATGTCGAATCTTCCACTGGTAAGTTCTTCCACTTTATGTGGTACTCAGTAATAGCCCGGTTTCGTAGTTGTTTAGTCCTTGTTTCAATGATTTGTTCAGGTTACAATATGAATTTTCCTTCTTCATCAAGCTCCGGCAAGATTGTTTGAATTGGGATCCTATCTCCTATTACCTTCTTTCAGCAAGAAACATGGAAAACTGGATGTACTCTTGAATATGAAGGGAGCTCCAATTTTTAGGCCATACTACCAATATTCCGCAACACTTTATAAGCACCATAATACTTGGTTGTTAATTTATTGTCCTTCTTTAATAGATTCAAAGACATTGTTATACCTCCATATTCCACAATGTCACATCTTCACCACAAAAAGAGTTGACGACACTTCCCGTACTGCTTAAAACACCCAGAAGAGAAAAACGATGAGTGATCCTTGAAGGCAAACCTACCCTGTCAATAATCAACCTAGTTGAGACTTCATTTACCCTCACTATCACGCCTTGCTCCATGTTAGGTGCGTAGTAGTCTGTACTACCGCGCTATGCTCTTCTTATGACATGCGGTACTACCGCGTTATGCTATGTTCTAGAGGCGCGGTACACTTTTTTTAGCCTTTTTTCCATGGCTTGTGGGATTTTTATTTTCGAGAGATTTTTGAGGATTGGTGTCCCTGATTCGATCCTAACTCAATTTCTGTGATTAGTAGGCCTGATCCACTTAAATCTCCCAAGATCCACCCTTCTCTCTTGTTGGTTAACCCTACCACACACTATAAGAGAGAGGCATTCCATGAGCAAAGGGGAGGACTCTTGGAGATATCAAACTTATGATCTTGCAGCTTTGTGGAGATAGCTAGAGGAGGAAGCACTTGGAGTTGGAGAATTGGCTTGGACTTCAAGCAACCTTTGTAAGTAACTTCAAGTTGATAATAGAAAATAACTTGTCTTGTTTCCCAAATCACATGTATTGATTTTGTTTCAATGATATGGTTTGTATCTATTGTAGATTTAGATCCTAACTCATATTTCAAGTTGCTAGAGAATTGCATATGCTTGTATTTTGGTTATCATTTTGATAGGTTCATTCACGAGGACTTGGATATTGGAGCAACCATAAAGACAAGCGACTGGATTGAAGGCCAGTTAGATCTCTTCTACCTCTTTAGCACTTTAATCTTGAGATGTCTGTTTAAGGTCTAGGAATTCAAGGGAGCATTTGTTTAGTTTTGTCTTAGTTTAGAGTCAGTAAGAGTCTACTTTAATCTAATAGAATTATAACTTATCTGTAGGGAAGAATTCTACCAACAGACATCTGTTTGTAAGGTTGTAACCTAATAAATACCTAGTCCCCTTCCTCAAAACTCCTTTCACTGCGATCTTGATTAGCTTGTTGTTTCATCCTGTTTTTTGACATAGTTAGGTTTTCTTAAGTATCTGTAGAACTCCTTGCTGGTGCTCATTTTGATCTTCCACGGCTTGAACTTTAGATATTCCTTTTAAGGGAGATGTGATAGATGGATGCTGGTACCCATAAAGTGCCATAAATGGAGAAATTTTTGATGATGTATGGAAGGAATTATTGTACCACCATTCTACCAAAGACAACTATTTCACCCACTATGTTTGTTTATCAGATGCAAAGCAACGAAGATAGCCTTCCAAACACTTTTTCACGATCTCAATTTTCCCATCAGATTGAGGGTGATAAGATGAACTATGAGCCAATTGAGTACCCAAAATGGAAAATAATTCAGTCCAAAATTTTCCAATGAAAATTGGATCTTGATCACTTACAATAATATTCAGATTTCCATGTAACTTCTGAACAGTTTCCATAAAGGCTGCATCTACTGTGCTTGCATTAAAAGGGTGAGCGAGTGCACAAAAGTGTGCATACTTCATGAGTCTATCAACAACCACCATAATAACATTATTTCCTTCTGACTTTGGTAGACCTATGATAAAATCCATGGAGACTTCCTCCCAGCACTAACAAGGTATGTCTAATGGTTGTAGAAGTCCTGGGGTCTTAACTGTTTCACCCTTATTTGGTTGGAAAACCAAGCATTCAGCCACAAACCTTTGAACATCAGATTTAAGATCTTCCCAGAAAAAATTCCTTCTTGACCCTGTGGTAAGTTTTCAAGAATCCCAAGTGCCCACCTATGAGAGAGGTGTGTAATTCAGAAAGGATCTTCTGCTTGAGTTGGGAGTTTTTGCATAAATATAAGCGATCCTTATACCATAGGGAATCTCATCAAGAAGCTCATCCACAACAGGAATTGGAAACTTATCCTTGATGGTGAGGTGATTAAGTGCTCGGAAGTCAATGCAGAGGCGCCATGACCCATCTTTTTTGCGGACAATAATAACTGGAGAAGAAAAGGAACTAGTGCTTGGGAAAATAATACCTTGCTTCAATAAGTCCCGAACGAGCATTTCAATTTCCGTTTTTTGGTGAAATGGGTAGCGATAGGACCTGATGTTGGGAGGAATGCTGCCAGGAAGAAGCTGAATACAACGGTCTTCTGGCCTAGAAGGTGGCAATCCCACTGGTTCAGCAAAGACACATGTATATCGATCCAGAATTTGTTGTAGATCCAAAGGAGTAGTGGAGACTACTGATGGTTGCATCTGGATGGAATGGATCTGAGCGATGACACCATGTGAATTCTTCTTGAGGAGTTTTTCCATGCGATGTGAACTGATGATGCTGAGAGATCCTGGTTGTAATCCTGTCAATGTGTGTTTTTGTCCATTGAGGGAAAACTGCATCCAAAGTTCAGCAAAATCCCATAAGATAGGGCCAAGTGTGCGTAGCCATTGAGCGCCCAAAACCACATCACATCCGCTTAAGGGCAAGGAAAACATGTAAGAGCGCAAGGTATAATATCCCATAGAGATACGCACATTTCGACACTTCCCTTTGCAAGGTAAGGTGCTCCCATTGGAAACCATGACTTCAAAGTTGGAGCAAGGATGGATAAAACAATCAGCTTGTTTGGCGATCCGAGGGTCAATGAAATTATGAGTGCTACCAGAATCAATGAGTATTGTAAGAGGAAGCTTCTTGAAGTAACCCCTGACCCGCATTGTTTGGGGGGTGGTGATTCTAGCTAAAGCATGGAGAGATATCTCTGGCTGGTCATCCTGAGACGGAGTGTCAATAGGAAGTTCCTGAATGTCGACCGGAGCATCCAGTGTTTCTGGATCTTCGTCACCAATTTTAGAGGCAGGCAGAGACTCCACATCCAAGAGATAGATCTTTTGCTAAACACATCTATGTCCCTGAGTGAATTTCTCATCACAATTATAGCAAAGCCCCTTTTCTCTGCGTGCTTGCATCTTTGTTTGAGACAAACGCTTGATAGGAGTTGGTCGAGGAGTTTGGGGTATAGGTGGTCGCTGAGAACCCATATTTTGGAAGGGAACAAAAGTGGGCTTGGAGCATTGTTGTGCTGCAATCTTGTCTTCTGCCAACTTAGCCAACCCTAGGGCTTCCATCATTGTGTTGGGACAGAACATTTTGACCTCAGAGCGGATGGCATCCTTTAGACCACTGATAAAACAACTCCGGTAAAAGTCATCAGACAATCCTTCAGTGTGGTTGGCTAGATTCTCAAATTCGGTTTGATACTCTCTCACCGTGCCAATTTGGCGAAGCTTAGTGAGGGCTCCTGTGAAGTCATCAAAAGCACTAGGACCAAATCGTTGCAAAAGGAGCTGGAAAAAGTCTAGCCATTTGGGATCTGGATGAGCCTTGATGTACCAACAGTACCATTGAAGAGCTTACTGTTCCAAGTGAAAGGATGCCAGCGAAACTTTGTTGACATCAAAAGTATTATGCAGACTGAAATACTGTTCTGCACGATAGATCCATCCAGTTGGATCAGTACCATTGAGGTGAGGAAAATCAAGCTTCGGGCCACGAAAATTGCTGGAAGAGGAGAACCCATTGTCTGATGAAGACTCGGACTGCCGTTTGTTGTTCATAGCTGAATGTTCAAGATGGAGGCCGAGAAATTTTTCATCCAGATCCTGGAGTTTGGCTTGGATGGCTGCAAGTGCTTCCTCCATGGTTTTTGCTCCTGCACGGGTGACAACCATAACCAGGAGTTTTTTTTTATTTTTGGTTGACTAGGTAGGAAAACAAAAACAGAAACTACTTCAGTAAGGGAAAATATGGACTAGGGAAAAAATTTGAAGGGTAATCGGGGTTTGACTAGGTTTTGGACACTGTTAAATAGACAGGGAAAAAAAATGAGGATTCTAGAAGCGAGGTGAAAGAATGGGAAAATTTGGCAGAGGGGAACAAAGAAGCAGAATTCAAAAATGAACTCTGTGGTAAAATTTGAGGGTGATTGGGTGAAATCTGAGGAAGTTATGGCAAACCCTAAAAATAGACAAATGTGGGATTTCAGGCTTTGGGAAGGGGAATTGTGGATAGGGTTCTCAGGAATGAAATATGCAGAATGGGGTGACAGGGGTTCCTTGAAAATTTCAAGGGAAACAGAGTGAAAACAAGGGAGATATGGAGAAAAAACTGAATTATATATATATATATATATATATATATATATATATATATATATATATATATATATATATATATATTTTCAGACTGGAGTGGCTACGGCTCGAAAGGGATTTGAAACAACGCCAAATGGATTGAAAATGGATGGATCTGGGATGGCTTGCAAAATGGATCTGAATGACTAGATGTAAAATGGCACTGCAACGATCGACGACAGTTCAGCTGAAATTAGATATGGACCCTAGGTATGTGCAGCTTCCTAACAGTTCAAGGGTTTCACTCGGCCACCAATGATGTCTGATGGCTTGCGTATTGGGGCAGTACCCCTCACATCTGGTATCAAATGTGAGGCACCTGTAACAATTAATTAATACAAATATGCGAAATAGCAGAAATGACAGAGCTCAGAATCACTTTTATATTGATCCTAAGCCACTTCGAGGGGGCAACCTCCTATGAGAAAGCTCAATACAAATAACTTCACGGTGCCTTCATAGGTCTCAACACACACTTATATACTAATTCTAGGCGCCAATACTATGGGTCGAAACCATGGGCCGTTACAAACTATGGATTAACAATACTACGGGCGACTTACAAAGCATATGCGCCAACAACAATAACACAAACTATTGATCAACAAATACTACGGGACGACTTACAAAGCATATGCGTCCAACAACAACTTACTAACAAAGTAAAGACATGGGTTCCTAACAAAAAGTATCTAATACACTAGGATAATTTTGTAGCTTTTGAATGAGTGTCCACATAGATAGGTCATTTTCTCATTCTTCCCTTGCTTCCACTATCCAATCTGGTTGTAGAATGGAAATGGAACAAAGGAATGCCTCAACATCTTCATATTTTCTCGAGAGTGCATCTTCCACCACATTATGTTTCCCTTTTCTATAGATGATTTCAAAATCATATCCAACACCTTAGTTACCACTTTTGTTTCTCTTCTGAAGATAATCTCTATTCCAAGAAGTATCTAAGACTATCATGATCTGTTTTGAACTTGAAGTGCCTACCTATTAGATAAGGACGCCATTTCTTAATAGTATGTAGTATTTCCAACATTTCCTTCTCATAAATGGGCTTTTGTAAGTTCTTTCCCTTGATTGGATGACTTGTGAAAGCAAGTGAGTGTCCTTCTTGCATTAGAACAGCGCCAATGCCATTTTCTAAAGCATCACATTCCACAATAAAGGTTTTTGTGAAGTCTAGTGTGGCCAATATAGGAGCTGTGCACATTGCCTATTTAAGTTGTTCAAAAGCTTGAGTTTCCTCTGGAGTCCAAGAAAATGCATCTTTCTTCAATAATGTAGTTAGAGGTGCTGCTATTCTTCCATAATTTTGAACAAATTTGCGGTAGTACCCTGTCAAACCTAAGAATTCTCGAATATTCTTCAGGTTTTTTGGAATCGACCAGTCAATCATGGCTTTAATTTTGTTAGGTTCTACCTTGACACCTTCATGAGATACAGTATGACCCAAATACTCCACCTCCTTCACCCCAAAGAAACATTTGGAAGATTTTGCATATAGTTGTTGCTCCTATAGTAGTTGTAGTACCTTGTCAACATGTTGAACATGTTATTCCCAAGACTTGCTATAGATTAGTATATCATCAAACAATATTAGCACAATTTTTCTAAGAAAAGGCTTGAACATGGAATTCATCAAACCTTGAAATGTGGAAGGACATTCGTGAGACCAAATGGCATGAATAGAAATTTATAATGACCTTCATGAGTTCTTAATGATGTTTTTGGGATGTATTCATCTTTCATTCTAATTTGATGATACCCAAAACGAAGATCCAACTTTGTGAATACAATTTCTCCATGTAATTCATCTAGCAATTCATCAATTACAGGAATTGGAAACTTATCTTTAATGGTGATCTTGTTGAGCTCTCTATAATCTAGACACATACGCCATGATCCATCCGGCTTGTGTACCATTACCACTGGTGCAGATTAAGAACTATGGCTAGGCCTAATTATGCCAGCCTCTAGCATTTCTTCAACCATACGCTCAATTTCACTTTTCTGTCCATAGGGGTATCTGTAAGGTCTGATGTTAGGAGGAACACTTCCTGGGATTAAGTGAATAACATTGTTATAGGTCAAATCTGCACTTCTCCATCCATGATCACATTGCTCTGTCGATCACACAAAAGGACAACATGGATTGAAGAGCTAGGTTGACCTAGATGACTTACTGCTAGAACTACACTCTTCAGCTGAAAATATTACTATTTCTATTGATTTCACAACATGTGCGCTACTCTTTGCATAGTAAACCAACATTCTTCACCAACATGTGCGTTTCTTTACTCAAGGACAACCAACGCACACCTTAAAAAATGTTGCAAATGCTTGTTGCAAAGTACAAGAGTTGCATACTGTGCGCTACTCCAGTTGTATGAAACCCACACACATCTTAATATGAAGTCAAAAAATATATTAAGATTATGAATTGGGATTAGTTGAAGTTGGTTCTGCAACTTCCCCAACCTACCAATTCAACCACCTCTCGATTCCAACTGTCTACCTTGTCCCATAAATACAAGGAGGATTCATGAGAGAGGGACCTAGAAGGAATGCTTTAACTGTTGTTACGTTGGAGGAATTCCCAATTCATTGTGAAGAGAAGGAGGCCAGGATTCAATTGCAGAAGCATCTTGACCAATCAGGTATATTTGTATTGATTTATGCTTCTTTGACAATAAAAAGGTGGAAATACCCTTCCTGTCCCAAATCGAATGTCTATTGGATTGTATGTTAATTTGGTTTAATATCTTATTGTAGTTGAAGTTTAATTGCTTTCAATTTCATCATATTTATTGCAGTCAAGATATGCTGAGGAAGGTTTCATTTGTTTTGCAGGTTCATCATAGCGGAAGATCAAGCGGAAGACCAAGTGAAAGCTAGGACCAGCCGTCGATAAAAGGTAAATCTTTTGATATCTTGATCTCTTTCATTTGTAGGAACTAAATGAAATGTAATGAATGTAGTTACCTATCACGCCGCCCAAGTTGGTAGTGTCTTCTCCTCACTATAAGGTATTTTTCCTGCACAACAGACTGGTGACTCTACTAGGGAGCAACCGGTTGTTTTCTGCTCTAGGAGACCTTGTTAGGTTTTTATTCCAGTCTATTTCAGTCTATTTGTTCTCTAAGAGGTCTTATAGGTCATTGTTTCCTGTTCTTACTGTCTAGACTCATATCAGTCCACTACTGCAAAGCTGTTTTGTTTGCTTCTGAGCCTTGTGCGTTGGTTTACCCTATATACAGTAGCGCATTTTGTCTGATGAATGCTGCTTTGTCTACTACACAGTAGCGCATATTTGCTAGTGTGAGCTAGTTTCTATACTACACAGTAGTGCATTTTCCTGTAACTTTCAGTTCTCTGTTAGGGTTTGATTTCCAGTTGTTTGGTTTCACTTTCAGCCTTTTGCTTTGCTTCCCTGACTGACCCCTGAGACTTTTATGTCTCTTTTGAGTCTTGTTCACCTCCATGAAGTCCTTTAGTTTTCCTTTTCTTGCTTGAGTACTTGTTTAAGGTGTCTTTACTGTTTTTAACCATTTTGAAGGTTGTGCACTGCTCTCTGTTAGACATAGCTACACTTTTTCTTTCCCTAGATGCTTGTTGCAGTCATACAGACCCGCATTCTTAAAATTTGTTGTTTGTGGCAACATTAGCACGCTTTGACTATGTCTTGTCCTTTTATTTAGGGTTTGATCCCAGTTTGAGTCCTTAGGGTGGATTTGAAAAGTTGTTTGGTCTAGATACTTTCTGATTGTATTTTCAGTTCAGTACAAGCGAGTTAAAGCTTTCTAGTTTGATTTTCTTTTGAGTCTGTGTGTTGGTAGGGTCACTTTTTGGTTTGCTTACCTAATCCTTTGCTTGGCTTAGTGTTTGCTTAGTGTTTTGGTGCTTAGGAGAAGCCTTTTAGGTCTGCCTTTCTGTCATGAGCATCTCTTTTCCTTGCTTCTTTTACACTTTGTTTCCAAGCCTAGAGTTTTTTCCTTTTGAAACAACTTGGTAGGTTGAGTCTTTCTTGAGTGTTTTGAGTTGATTATTTTGAGCCATTAGGTTGTTTATCTCACTCACACTTTGCGTTAGGTATTACTTACTCCTTTCCAAGTTCTTTTTCTTTTACAATTATCAGAAAAGACAAAAAATGGATTTGGTAGCTTAGTAGTAGGATTTATCATTGTTTTGAAGTAGCATAGTTTTCTTTGCTTTGAAATTTAAAAGAAAAATACAAAAAAAAAAATTGATATAGGATTTCCTAGTTTCAATTTTTTGAAAGAATATAAACGAAAAAAAAAGATTCTTTTGTGAATTTGAATGCATTATTTCTTTACGCACTTTGCTTTATGTCGAAACTATTCCACACACCGCACTGCCCTTATAGAGTAAAAAGTAGCCCTTAAAAAAAAATCTTAATAAAATTAACTAGCAACATTTTTATTTTTAGGTATACACATCATCAGTTAGCTTAGGCTAGGATTTCGGGTTTAAATCACCTTAAACCACCCGAAATCGGCTTCATTACTCAACAATCATAGTACGACTATCTATTAGGTAAATCAACCTATATCAAATAGTCCTGGCATTCTCTACTCAAACCAAAGTTAAGCACAAGGCTGTGGGAGATTGGAATTGTTGAGGATACCCCCTCACTTTCCCATCAATCATAAACCAGAGTTGACTTGTGTTTCGTGGACAATCTACCGAGAACGGACTCAAGGCCTGATCTCCCTAGCTTAACATAAGTCTAGAACAAATAGGACAGAACATAAAATACTTTCCTAGATCTTGTAGAAGTACAAATGTAAGGGTAGATCGCTTACCTTATATTTGTAGATCCCTTTCTCCTTCATTGACCCAATGCTCCAGTGCTGCCAGATTATGAGTAGCTAGACCCTGTTGAACATGTAACAGACCATGAGAAGTGAAAGCATATATCTCATATGACAGATCTAAGTTAACAGTTAAGGAGGAAAACTCTAAACATTATCGAAGAGACAACATTTATGGAAAGCAATTATATTAACTGTATTGAAGAATGGAGAAGTACAATAGAAAAGAGGATTACAACCATTGCCTTAATGCTGCAATCTCCTTTCGACAAGCCATGCCAAAGCTCTTAGAGAGAAGTGAAGGTTCCCAAAGCTAGAGTGTTAGATCTATTGGGATTGATTTCACCAGCATAAGAATACCATAGACTTCCTCTCCTTTAGAATGGGAGTGAGCTTCATTTAAATAGGACTAAGTGGATAGGATAGGTTGAGATATGATAAGAGAGGCTTAAGGGATCTTTCCAAGGTGTTAGGAATCGAGTGCCAACTCTCCCAAGAGGTCAGGGATAGGGTCCCAAGTCAGCAAGCTTCGATAAGGAGCTTGGAGAAGCTATTTTTGCCATCTAATTGACTTCGTCACACCCTGTAATGGAGTAAGGTGCGATGTTGCATGTTACAGGAGTGCAACCTGCAACGACCTCTCAAAACCCAATACAAAATAGGTGCAAACCCTTCTAGGTCAATCACTCAGTCAAGGTAACTCCAGAAGTGTATACACTGAATCTCATGATGGGAAGATTTTAGGTGTAAGAGAATGCCCCCCAAAGCATGAAGCCGTTGAAAAATAGACAAGTGAAATACTTTGATAGAAGGAATGGCAATAGACTTGTCGGACGAAAGATGTTGCTGTAGTACAACTGACTCTGAGTACACAGTCTCAAATGACAGACAACATGGCTACCGACCAATACAATGCAGATCCATGGTAGTAATGACCAACTGAACACAATCATGGCTACTAAACACAAGCATAGATCCATGATGAGAAGATAACACAGCCACGACCAATACAAATGTGGATCCGTGTAATGTAACTCAATACAAATTCCATCGCAACCTAGGTAAAACATGACTCCACAGGGTTTTCAAGCTGAACCCGCAATGATACGAATCTATCCATGTGATTACAAATGTCTTCATGTCGAACATGGTAGAAACCACTTGATTACCGATCATTGATGTAAACCATTAACAAGCGCAAGGGAGATCATCATTGATGTCAATGATTCCCAAGGTATCACAGTAGATATCATCAAGCGTGAATAAGTGAGTTGAATTCGAACGCAAGATTAAATCTTTCAATCAAGAGTCAATGATGTAAACTCATGTTGAAAGCGAGGTAACCTGCCATTGAGGCATGCAGGGCCAAGATACTTGGTTGGTTTCTAGATTTAATCTTTGGATGATGTGTTGAAGTCGACAAAGATAAATCCATCGAAGGAGGGCCATGATGAATCCCCCATCATTGACATGAAAAACGACAAAAGATGTGTAGAGTGGATTGGATGGTACAGTAACATGTGAGACTGACTCAGAGTGGACAGACATGATTGAAGATGTACTGACTACAAATAGTGAAAACGTTCTTGAACATGGGCATGGCATGACTTGGCAGTATTGACTTAACGAGTACGACACCAAATCCTAATGCAACTGATGATGGAGGCTTTCTTTGAATGAATCAAAGGAGTAACAAGACTCGAAAAGTAAGTGGGACTCGAGGACAAACAGATGATCCAAGTATTGTATGCAAATGCAGATGAGTGCCATGTTCAAGAACGACTATGTACTGCCACTGACAAAGGTGTAAATACAAAAGCTTTCCTTTTTCCCCATCATGAATGATGAGTGCCTCATGTGTTTTTTACAAGCTTGATGAGGGTAACCAGATGCTCGATATAGCTCATCTCATAGATGAGTCCAATCCCAAACATTTTCCGAACCTGGGATAGGAGGGGTTCATCCCGTGGTGGGCCCTTCAATGTAAAAGTTTAATGAGTCCATAGAAGGTAAACTCAATTGTCATTTCATGTTTATAGAATTTGAAAAGAACTAAAAAAGACTCCAACAGTCCTTTTTCGTAAAGTTAGCCTCATCGCCCGAAAAAGGGTAAAACAACGCGAGAGAGGAATCTTCCAGTCATGATTGGCTGGAGTATACCATTTTCGTAATTAGTGCCCCCTAGTCCGAAAAAGGGGCAAATTATCACCAGGGAGACAACCATTCAAATTCTTTAACAAGCATGAATGCGACAAGTTCGCTTGGCAATCTTTTCATTTTTTGAGAGCCTGAAAAGAGCTTAATGGTAGACTCCAGGGGTGTCCTTTTCCATGGGAGTTTAACGAGCCCAAAAAAGTGATAAACTGCAACTCGGTACTTATTCTCATAGTTTCAAGAGCACGAGAACAAACAAAGAGTGAGCTCATTGTCACGCAATAACTACAATATAACCATTGTAAAAATAATGACAAAACATTCAAAGGAGTGTTAATACCTGAAATGACCGTTGTGACACGAGAAACGACATGAAAGACCGCTTACAACTCCTGCATACTCAGAAGCTAGGTCAAATAGCCAAATAATATCCCAAATATGATAAAAAATAATTAAAACTATGGCAAATGACCCTAGAGCATCAAATATTTGAAAAAGGAATATTCTTTTTCATTTATAAATAGAAAAATGGGTCAAAAATAGTCACCATTGTTTCATTTTCCAATTTGGGAGTAAAAGTGCCAATTTGGAGCCAAAACTTCCTTTGCCGATTCCGGGAGCTACGAGCCACCATTTCACCCACTGTCTGGAGCAGGTAAGCCTAAACTTCATCCAGCAACTTTCTAGTGGATTATATTTTGATTTTAGGTTCAATTTTTGGGTTTTTTTATGAATTCATTGAGGGCTATTGCTCCCTCAGCTCGTCGCAGTTTTCCCTTTCGGGAATTGCGATGAGATCGACTCGGCGCAAATCTCGAATGCGTGGGGTGCGATGTCATCGCATTGTGTGCAAAACCACAGTGCAATAATGAATATGCATTTCCCAAACATCAAATTAAACCCAAGAAAGGAACTTGCTGTGGTTGAAGTAAGATCTAACAGTGTTTAAATGCCCATTTTGGCAGGTTGCTAGCAAGAAAACATGGTTTTAGAGTGGCAGGAAAGAGAACACGAGGTAGAATATGTACAAGCTACCAATGATCCAGAGTGCGTGAATGCCTTGAGAAAATGCGGTTTGCTCAAGTTCTTTGAGATTCAGGGGATGAGGTCCCAAATCCCGCTACTGTCACACATGCTCTGATGTTGGGACGCGACCCAACAATACTTTGTGATTGGTGAGCACATTCTTACTATAGATGTTGAGGACATCTATTTTCTTACCGGTTTGTCCCAGAGAGGGGACCCTATAGCTCTCACTGGAACACAGGTTAGTGACCACACTGTCGATGACATAGTGTCACAGCATTGTACTGCTCTTGCTCGATCTTCCAGTGGGAATATTCCTATTAGGGATGTTGTGGACCACTGTCTGCGTACCATATTGTTCACAATTACTAGAGTGGTGGGGAGCCAAGCCCCACACATGGCCACTCAGACTTAGATGCTTTATGTGGAGGACTATATGTCCCCCATGATCTTTAACTGGTGCGAGGGTCTCCTGGAAAATGTCCGAGCTCAGCTAACCAAGTGTCGATGGGGAGAGATCAAGCAGTTTGGATATGGATCAATCGTGGTATCATTCCTCTTGGAGCGGATCCCTCTCTTGTGCCCACAGGTACGACTAGATGACAGGGAGCCTAGAGATTCCCACATGCTCAGATGGGTAGAGGTGATGGCCCGCTATGGTAGGGTTCCTATCATCAGCTTTGGTGGTGAGTTCTTTAGCTGGCTGGAAGGCCAGTTACTCATGGTTGAGGACTACCTGTATGGTCATATGGATTACAGAGAGGATCCTAACTTGGTGCTTCCTGAGGGTGCAGCATGGGGAGACATGGGTAAGAACAAAAACCTTTGTATTTTTTAGTTTTGTGTGTTTATGATTTTTTTTGTTGTAGTGCTGACAAGTATATAACATGTGTGTGCAGACGTGGGCCCTGTACGGCCAGTGGGAGCCTCTCTTCTAGCAAGGAGAGATAGAGGTGGGGAAGCAGTTGTGCCCCCAGGTGTTCATGCTGCCATCATGGAAATGGAGGACATGTACAGGAACTTGTCCCAGCTAATAGTAGATGTTCCTGAGCCAGCAGTGGATGACTTACCGAGACCTATGCATAGGTTTGGAGTTGGGGCATCGCTACGCTTCAATGCCTTACTCTGCAAGGTAGTGAGGACTGTGGATTGCTTCCTCACTCAGCGACAGAGAGATGTCCATTGTAGGGGTGTACGAGCCAGGCGTCAGGCCTGATGACGTTATTATACTTGTACTGAGACCTTAGAGGCCTCATATTTTGTACTACTAAAAGCTACGAGGCTTCATATATTTTTGGAGACTCACTAAAAGCCTTCGTGCTTCAGATTTTTGTACTAGCACTACTTTTGATGATATATATATATATAGACATTCCCGACGATTTATACATTATGTGTTTTTAAAATGATGAATGATGTGATCTTGTTCATATGCTTTTCTTTTATACAGTACATTATTTACATGTCGTGAATGCTTTTACATATTATGAGTATTATCTGTGTGCGTTGTACCAATCTAGAATGAAGGTGGCCATCGAGTCAGCAACTGTGTTTAACTCTCTTGGAATGTGTAGGTACTGAATGGATTCAAATGAACTTTCCAGGAGATGTACTCATCTAAAGAGACAGAGTAGAGTAGGATCACAGATAGCATAAATCTGGTTAATATGGGAAACCACTAATTGAGAATCCATGTGGATGACAATGTAATTCATACCAAAGGAAAAAGCATCGGTTAGGGTTCCAATTACTGCCTAATATTCAGGAGCATTGTTAGTTGCAAATCTGAGGCAACTTCCTCCTAAGCTGATGAGCTCACCTGTTGGGGAATACAGTACCCAGGCTTCCGAGGCAAGGTTGCGGGTATGTCGGTTGGCGCCGTCCATGAATCCATAGCATGTTTCCATCTGCACACACAGACAGAACATGGTATAAGAAGCAAATACAAGATCTAAAGACACTAAAAAATAAACACGTCACACCACACAAAAACACAAAAACACGCTATGTACAGTATATACAAGAAAAAAATCTATGCATGACAGGTTCAAGAATAGTACCTCTTCAGGTAAAGCCCATTACGGGGTTCACCCAAAGAGATTCTGTCATAGTCTTCAAGCTCGTAAGCTCCCTTTTTCAATACACGTTTGACAATGTAAGGTCCATGCCACATGGACTTGAACTTTTACTGCTCCTAGTTTATCATGCTTCTAGTTGTATGTAAGGACAAGGTCACCCTTGTTGAAGATACGAGGTTCAACAGACTTGTAGTATTGAGCTTTGATGCGTTTCTTGTGTGCTTCATTAGCAATGGCAGCATCTCGGAGGGACTCATCAAGTTTTGCTAAGTACAGGAAATGTTCTTCCTCGGCAGTAGTGTTAGGAAGAAGTTTGACAGCGAGTTATAGAGACAAAATTTCGCACTCTATAGGAAGGATATCCTCCAATCCATACACCAATTGGAAAGGAGTAAAACCTGTGGCAGTTTTAACGGAAGTTTTGTAGGCCCATAATGCTGAAAATAGCATATTATGCCAGTTGGACTTATGCATACCTACCATCCTTTGGACCATAGTTTTCAAGACCTTGTTAATGGCCTTGACCTGTTCATTGGAATGCGGGTAGTAGGGTGTTGGTTTTTCATGGAGAAAACTTAATCTATCACTCAACTCATCAACCATATGGTTCTGAAAGTGAGAACCATGGTCAGTCACTATCGCCTGCAAAACTCCAAACTGCGCTATTACATGATTGAACATGAAGAGTGCGGCAATTTTGCCGTCATTTTGGTATGCAGGCATTGCCTCAGCCCACATTGTAAAGTAATCCATAGCTACTATGATGTAACTATTCCCCCCGGCTGAGGTATGCCTACAGTGCATAAAATCGATGCCCCATTTTGCGAAGGGGCCCACGGCAATAACTGGGTGTAATGGGTCGGGATGGGCGCACTTCTTTGTATGGAAGTGTTGACATGGAGGACATTTTTACACGACCTTAATACAATATTTGAAGATAGTAGGCCAATAATATCTTGCGCGCAAAATATTCTAGGTTGTAGCCATCCTAGAGAGGTGACCGCCACATGCCCCAGTGTGGCAGTCATTCAAAATGCGTTCAGCCTCATTGTGAGTTAGACAACGTCGAAGAATTGAATCGATGCCACAACGGTACAAAGTATCACTTATGATCAGATAATACTTTGCATGGTGACGTATTCTACAACGGTCATCGTGAGACAGTTGAGGATTGAAGCATTGGGTTTGAAGATATAATGAAATATCCCCATACCATGGATTAGTCGTATTGATGAGAAACAATGATTCATCCGAAAAAGAATCATTGTGCTCAACTTCTACATCAGGACGGGAAGGTCACAAATAAGATCAACAAACACCAAAGAATTTTTAGACTTGGCTTTCTCGAAAAGAAAGTCAAATTCTTGCAGTATCACAATCCAGTGTGAGTACTTGCCCCCAAGCACCTATTGCATCAATACGTGGTACATGGGGTTCGAATCTGTAATGATAGTGGTGGTGCGGAGCAAAATATAGTGTCGAAACGTTTGGACGGTGATGACTACTGCGAGAGCAAGCTTCTCGACATGTGAATATCTAGTTTCAGTATAAATGAGACCCTTACTTGCATAGTATATTACATGTTCCTAGGCATTTTGAGCCTCCTGTACCAAAACCATGGTGATAGTGGTAGTAGAAGAAGCGAGATATAAGATGTAATCTCAATAATAATTGGGTGGTTGGAGCATGGGGGCATGCATGATGGCATGTTTAATGCTGTCGAAGGATTTTTGAGCTTGGTCGTCCCAAATGAATGGGACGTCCTTCTTAAACAGCTTCATATACCCCTGAGTCTTCTCCGCAAAGTTACAAACAAAATGCCTTAAATAAGTCGCCTTCCCTTGGAGACCTTGAAGTTTCGTCACGTTAGTTGGAGGTGGTAGGTTGACAATGGCCTCCATCTTTAAGGGATCGATACAGATCCCATCATTCGAGACAATAAACCCTAAGAGGCATCCAGACTCGATGCAAAAGATACACTTATGAGGATTCAAACAGATATTGTACCGTCTGCATCTAAGGAAAATAGCCGTCAGATGATCCATGTGGAACTCACACTGCTTTGAATGAGCAGGGATATCGTCCAGGTAAGGTTCCACAAAGTCCTTAATGTCATGGAAGGCATACGACATGGCCCGTTGGAATGTGGTGCCAGTGTTTTTAATGCCAAATGGGAGTTTGCGATATGAAAATGTCCCCCAAGGATAGATGAAAGCTATCTTATGTTGGTCGGCTGGGTTGATCTCAATCTGGTTGTAACCAGAGAAGCCATCCATGAATGAAAAGATGATGCTCCTGGCACAATTGTCTATGATTTGGTCAATGAATGGGGTTGGTATTGTCCTTTGGACAAACCTTGTTAAGGTCCCGATAATCGACACATACGCGAATGGTGCCTTGCTTTTTGTTCACCGGGACAACGTTTGAGACCCAATCTATCAACGGGATAGGATAGATGAAGCCATCCTTTAAGAGATTTTCAATCTCCGCCTTGATCATTGCATTCTTCTGGGGGTGTACCGGTCGCAACTTTTGATGTATAGGTTTGATGTTGGGATAGGTTTTTATTTCATGAGAAACAATCGCGGGGTTTATCCCAGGCATCTCCTCATAGGACCAAGCGAATACGTCTCGAAATCGCTTGAATAAGGCCGTACCAATAGCTATTTCTTCAGGGGAACACTTATGGCCTATGCAAATGTATTCCACTACACCAGGTTTTACCGAAATGTCTACTGGCGTGGTAGGCTTAATGTTGGCCAGGTTTCCCTTGGAGTCTGAAAGACATGTGAGTATGGGAGAATGAGGGAACAGGTAGATATCCGGTGAAAAGATGGCGCTAATGTTGTCCTCTATGTACTCCCAAGGTGGAAGAAAAGATGACCTATGGTGGAGATCATCCCATGGACCATCATCAACATTCATGAATTCCATGATGGACTCATCTAAATGAAAAGTCCAAAGTAAGAGATCAGGGAGGATGCACATTGCAGAGAACAGGATGGGGAGGACAAAGTTAAGTGGTCCTCTGGTGTTCATTGAATAGCCTCGTAAATACGTTCAGCAGGCGAAAGAGGCATCGCATCTCTAATCAAGTGTGTTGTGGCTTCGTCTGGTACAAGCCAAGTATCAGTGGAGTAAGATGAAATCTCTGCGGAGATCATGTTCACTGAGGCAACATGATTAGGGGGGTCCGAAGTGGGAAAAATGCCCATGAGAGATGAATCTTTCAAAAGGATGACCCCTATACTCTCATACTGTTTTGACGTTTGTCCGATGGAAGGAATATGGTCACTAGGATGAGTAGTAGCATCTGATGTGAAAAAATCTAACTAGTCGATGATAACAATTTGTCCTTGATGGGGGAATTGTACTACGTGGAAGACTGAAGAGGCTACTGCTTGCATGGCATAAAACCAGCTGCGACCAAGCAAGAGATTATAATCTATTGGGGTGGAGACCACTTCCACATTGATGGTCATGGTCTTTCCTCCTAACTCGACTGTGAGAGCTTGTAAGAGCCCATGAGTTTGAAAGCCACATCCGTCGAATGCTTTCAACATGGTAGGGGAACGATTCAATTCGGAAGAGCCGATGGCTCTCCAGCAAGCGATCGACATGATAGAAGTAGAGGCGCCTTCGTCCAAAAGAGTACGATGGACAATTTTCCCAGCAATGTTTGTAGCTACTTGGAATGTGAGCTGATGGGAAAGCCTCGGCTTGAAGTAGTCAAGTTGGAACATGATGGTATTCGAAAAATCAGGGTCAACCGTACTGATTGCTGCAAGGAGAGTTTTGTGTTGATTGGGACAATTCTGCAAAAAATTCCAGCGTGGACGTGGTGCAAGGAGCTTGCGCCAAGTCTTCTATGATATTGTAATTATGTGCCGCCCAAGCATTAGGATTGAAAACAACATTTCTAATCGTGCTCTTGGGTGGTCGCAATATTGAAATTAAGGACAACTTCTCAATGGTGAGAGATGTTGACGATACAGTGACATCAGGTATAGAGTTGGAAGTTTTTTCAATATTACTTCCAACAAGTTCTTTCAAAGAGATCGGGTCATATGATCGCGATCGAGTGTTCAAATTGATCGTTTTGTTACGCACCATGAGAACATGTGCGGTGTTGGATGGTTCCCCCTGGGCTGAGGGATTTTGACCAATCATCTGCTGGTTTTGAGTGGGAAACGGGTCATTGAGGACTACGGGAGTGGGTTTACCTCTAAGAAAGTTTTGGATTTCATCTATATGGGGACACTCTTTGGAGAAGTGATCATCTCCACACAATAAACAAGGATACTTTAGATTCTGCTTCTATTTGGTGTCCTCAGGAGTGCTCTTTTGTTCCTGTTGGGCAGAAGATTTCTTAGGTTTTCCCTTTTTTTTCTTCTTTTTACCAGACTTCTGAGGTGAAGTTGATGAGACAGAATTCACTTCTTCAGTAGCAGCAGGAGCGGATGACTTGGTGGTGCTGAGACCAGCCTGTGTTGGTGATGGGGACGAACCTTGAGGGTACAAAGAACCAACAGTTTGATGAGGAGGCTGGGTGTGAAGGGATCCAATGATGCCATCGGCTTGGGGTCCCTTGAGTGGTTTCATGGGGTCGTTGGTGACACGGAGTGTGTCGGGAAGAATATCAAACAATGTCCTAGATTGAGTATAAACTAAGTCTAGCACATGGGCACGCACAATGGCTTGTTCTTCAGTGATAGCACCTCCCATGGAAACATCTCGTGCTATGACAGGGATGAGACTTTGTAAACTAGTCTTCCAGGAGTTGATTTGGGATAGGAGCCTTAATGAGACGACGTCTCCTTCGCCACTCATGAATATGATCAGAAATGTGAGTGGCGGTATTCTGACAGAGTGAGATTAAAACGTCGGTACCAGTTTCATACCATATAGGCAGCTGGAAATGTGTCAAAAATTTCATGGAAAGAGAACCAAAATCAGGAAAAGAGTGGGGTGGTAGCTCGATATACCATTTGGTAGCCAAATCGGTGAGAGTCCTTTGGAACAATCTAAGATGGATCGAGTCTTCTATTAAGGAATTAGATGAAAACCATAAATGGTATGTCATCACGTGGTTTTTAGGATCTTCACCCGGCTTACCATCAAATTTCGGGATATCAAATGGAAGTTTCACCGGAATAGGTGGCCAATTAGTTTTGTCGTAAATGGGGTCGTTGGTTAAACGAGATAGGTCAGGTAGGTCCAAGGTAGCCAAAAAGGGAAGCTGTGGATTAGGCTGCACATATTGATAGTATGGATAAGGCGTGTAAGGACCAGTATGACCATAGGGTGTACCAGGAGGAAACTGGCCATAGGGGGGTGTGCCGCTCGGACCGTAAGGGGGTCTGCCACCATAGGGTGGTCTATTCCAATAAGGTGGGGGTCCACCTCCACCACCGGGAGGAGGCGGAGGTTCATCTCCACCGCAGGGGGGAGGTGGGGGTCCATAACCATAATAAGGTGGCCTGCCACCACCTCCGCCTGGAGGGGGCGGTGAGCCACCTCCTCCTGGAGGGGGCGGTGAGCCACCTCCACCGCCAAAAGGATGGGAGCCTCCACCACCACCATCGCCTCCGCCTGGAGGGGGTGGTGGACCACCTCCACCACCAAAAGGGAAATGTCCTCCTCCACCATAATAGGGTGGTCCTCCCCCACCTCCGCTTGGGGGGGTTGGTGGACCATTCCTGCCATCGCCGGAAGGGTGGGGGCTGTAGTTGGTAAAATGAGTTGGGCCTCCGCCAGAAGGGAGAGGTCCACCTCCTCCTACATTAGGTGGGGGCCCGTTGCCTCCAACAGGGGGTGGGGGGGGACCGATCGGGGGTGGTGGCACTTGAGGGATAGTTGGTTGGGGTCCATGCTGTAAAATGGGCTATTTCCCCCATAAAGTGTAGGGATTTCCAGGATAAGGTATCTCGTATGGTGTGTTTCTAGGATTAGATTGGCTCAGCACAGGGTTAATAGAACCTGGATACGCTTGACTCCATGAGGGTTGAGTTACATTGGATGGCCCCCCAACATGAGATAATCCCATGGTGGATGGTTTTGCAGGTTAGGGAGGTCCAACAGGAGGTCCGTTGGGGATTCCACCGCCTACGTTCTTGTTAGGAAATGGGGGTTTCCCCCCAACCACAATAGGCTGACCACTATTCAAAGATTGAACCAACATAGGTTGTTGATTAGCTACCATAGTAACAATGTTACCAATGAGATAATAAAGGAGAATGGAGTATCCTCCCCTCAAATTTTGAGTTGGGGGAGGAGCTGGTAAAGTAACCGTGGTAGTAATGGGCATGTTGGACCATTGTCCTTCAACCGATTGCTTCACTTGAGGTGTAGGACTGGACTCTTCTGAGGGTTGACCAGTCTCATTAATGGTCAGGTTGTGGGGGGATGGTTCGGGTGAACCAAAAGATATCGGATGGACTAAGGTATCTCTATACCCAGGTCGTTGCTCGAGACTTTGTCTTCAAATTTCATTACCTCTAACCCGTAATCATTCCAGGAAATCCTGGATAGGGCCAAAAATCTTGGCAGGGTCAGGCCTGTAGACGGGTCTAGAGAGTTTCGGAGTAGTCCAGTTGGGTGGGGATGCGATGGCAAAATGAGCCACTGGGTGACCGGTGGAAGATGTCCAATAGGTTGCAGCTGGACCAGCAGCTGTTGTGGGGTCATCCTAGGGTTGATTTATCCATTCCAATGATCCAGTCTCTCCAGGCGTAACTGTCAGGAGGGTATTGTCTTGTGAAGTAGAAATGTCCACCTCTTCACCCTATGGGGGGTTGGAGGTGGATGAATCTGGTGGAGTTGAGGGAAACAAAGGTCCCCCAACATTCAAGGTAGGGTTTTCAACTTCAGTAACTACGACCGCATTACGCTGATCCATTCTTACCCTCGAAATAAACTCCGTATTAATGGGATGTTCGGGTGATAAGTTCAATATCCTACGGGATCTTCTCCAGGGAAAATCCTCCAGAACGTTAGGAAAATCATCTAGGGTGGCTGAAACAACGTTTCTCCTAAGGGTATGCTACAAAAGAAAAGCAGTCTAGAAAAACCTACTCAAACTAAGGCAACAAGTAGACTTATGTGACAGAGTGGATTCAAAGTCTGGAACCTCATGGGATTATCAAGGCATCGCAAACCGCTATATACTGCAGGGTGAAACAATATGATGCGACCAAGAGGATTGGGACCATACCCTTGCCTGCATACCCGATTACCTGGACAGTACGTGCATGCTAATCTCCCCGAGTGTTGTTCTCGATGTATTGCTTTTCCAAGACAGCCAAATGGTTAACTCAGTTGGTTTCAAAATCCTAGTGGTGTCTCCCGATATACGCAAGGTACGTGGGAGCTCAAATCCGTAGTGGTGCTGTCTAATGCACAACCATTCGGTAAGAGATCTTCCGATATACTACCGAGTACATGATACACCCTTCGATATACGCCAAGTATGGATTATGGTACTTGGTGGGTACATGAAGGAGCTCGATATACCGATAAGTACATGGAAGACTACAATACCCCCGGGATACAGTGCTGGAAAATAACGATAGCTGCCACGCTTAATGATGCCGGAATACGTCTCTAACTTACACACAAGTTTCTAAATATTTTACCCTAGTTCTACTGTTAATTTTATCTTGGACGGTTAGGTGAATGCATGAGGTGAGTACATAATCGAAAACATAATGCAAGCCCTAGCTACATGCAAAAAGTATGCTTTTCTTTCGATGAATGCTACCTATAGGAAGGAGAAATCTTCTTTTTCTTTCCAATAATTTTTCCAAAGCAATGCAATGTAACACAATCCCAACTCTATGAAAAATGATACTGAAACATTCTTTTCCTTTTTCAACAAAACACAAAAATCACAACACTACTAATCCAAATCACAACATTTTTTCCTTTTCTTTTTATTTTCAAAGCAAAACGACACTAGGTAATGAAAAGAGAGGATTCCAAGATGGAGTATGCAAGCTTTTCAATTTCACTTTCAATGATCTAAAAGCAATAAGACTTAAAAATGCATCTATCTTTCCTTAGCATGGAACTAATTTTGCAAGAACTGAAACATGCTCCTAGTCTTTCAAGAATATGAACGATTCATAATTCAAGAAAAACGCAACTGAGCACACATTCATTGAATTTTTTTCAAAAAATGCATGAGCAAAACATTCCAATGCACGAATTTTCTTTCACAATGCTTGAGAAATGACAGGAAAGAAACACTTTTAACTCTTCAATGGATGTATCAAAAGATTAACATGATAACAACTACACTTTTACATCTAAATGACTGAAAAGAAAACACTACTTGCAACACTCAGCACACGCAGAAAACTCAAAAAAAGACAAGCAATCAATCAGGCTGAAAGACACACAAGATTCAAAAATCAAACAGTAGCAAGCAAACCAAGCAAGCAAAGCTCAAAGAATAATGCAAATGAGGTCTAGGAGCTGATCTAATGTAGTAACTAGATCAGTTAAGGAGATGAGGGAATGCAAGGGTGAGCGGATGAAGGTGGAGGAGACAAGAGTATCTACCACTACCGGTTCTCAGACTTGTCCAAGACGGAACCCAAAATCAATCCAAATGAAACCAAACACTCAACACACAAATCAAATATGGGATCTCTGGTTGGATCTTTGTAGCATAGAGGGACTTCATACAGCAAACCAAAGCTCAGGTCAAAAGATGGAGAGGGGATGCTTGCATGCCAAATTCGACAAATCGGTGCACCCTGTGTTTGTACACAGTGCAACGTCGCAGTTCACCAATGTGGAAAGTGCGACGGTGTCATAGTATGCCAATGAAAGGACTGCAACGAGTGGCCAACAGGAAAAGAACAAAGACCAGGAAAGACACAGTGTCGCTCTGTTTTCACTAACTAGGTGTGACAGGCGAGATCCAAGTTCTGAAATGGATTAGATCTCCAAGCAATGAACCATGAAATGGTTTGGAAATGAGTAGTATAAACTCAGAGGAAGTAGATCAGAGTCTTCGATGTGAATATATGATGGTGAATATTGACTCAAGAATCAAGTGACAAATAAAAGGCTTGTGTCAAGCAATCAACTAAAAATGACTCCTAGATTAACAACTATTAAGACAAAATGAACTCTCCCCAGTATGGTGGCCAGATTTGTTTTACAGACAATCTACCGAGAGCGGGCTCAAGGCCTGATCTCCCTAGCTTAACGAAAGTCTAGAACAAATAGGACAGAACATAAAATACTTTCCTAGATCTTGTATAAGTACAAATGTAAGGGTAGATCGCTTACCTTAAATTCATAGATCCCTTTCTCCTTCGTTGACCCAATGCTCCAGTGCTACCAGATTGCGAGTAGCTAGACCCCGTTGAACATGTAACATACCATGAGAAGTGAAAGCATATATCTCATATGACAGATCTAAGTTAACAGTTAAGGAGGAAAACTCTAAACATTATCAAAGAGACAACATTTATGGAAAGCAATTATATTAACTGTATTGAAGAATGGAGAAGTACAATAGAAAAGAGGATTACAACCATTGCCTTAACGCTACAAGCTCCTTATGACAATCCATGCCAAAGCTCTTAGAGAGAAGTGAAGGTTCCCAAAGCTAGAGTGTTAGATCTATTGGGCTTGATTTCACCAGCATAAGAATACCATAGACTTCCTCTCCTTTAAAATGGGAGTGAGCTTCATTTAAATAGGACTAAGTGGATAGGATGTGGATAGGATAGGTTGAGATATGATAGGAGAGGCTTAATAAATCTTTCCAAGGTGTTAGGAATCGAGTGCCAACTCTCCCAAGAGGTCAAGGATAGGGTCCCAAGTTAGCAAGCTTCGAGAAGGAGCTCGAAGAAGCTATTTTTTCCATCTAACTGACTTCGTCGCACCCTGTAATGGAGCAAGGTGCAACGTCGCATGTTGCAGGAGTGCAACCGGCGACGACCTCTCAAAACCCAGTACAAAATAGGTACAAACCCTTCCAGGTCAATCACTCAATCAAGGTAACTCCAGAGGTGTATACACTGAATCTCCTGATGGGAAGATTTTAGGTGTAACAACTCATGTACAGGGGTCCACTAGTCCTTTTTAATGTGCTTTTGGATTTCAGGCTTTGCTACCCTGCCCATGTGTTTCGACTAGGCTTATGACTATCCCCCCAGGTTATTTCGTATTGGTGGAAGCCTTAGTATCATAACCTTTAGGGCTCTACAAAGGTAGAGTGGAAGGATATTCCCACTCCACCTCGGACAGACGTGGAAGGTAACCCTTTGGCAGTAATCCCGGGAGGGCGGTTTGGTGATTCAAATGCTTGCACCCATAGGACCTCCATTGGATGCCATGTAACTGACCATCGGTACTCTATTAGTCTATTCTGGGTCCTAATCATCCTAGACTTACTTCTGAGAGTATTCACCTTGTATTGCTTGGTTTGATCACTTGGGAAATTTTTTAGTGGTATGATGTTTGCTCCTTAGTTGTATTGGCCACTAGGTTTTTACTTAGTTTATTTTTATATTTGTGGAGGACCAACATCTTCGTCGGTCTCAGAAGTTGCAAAACCTTCCCCCACTCATTGTGGAGCCTCCACCGCCACCACGACGTCGAAGGACAGATTCCCGTGGTTCTTTTGAACTTACGGGTGAAACAGAGGTCCTGGAGAACCACAACCCAGAACCCCAGATCGATAAGTCTTTAATACTGTTGAGGTTGAGGAACTAACTTCTAGATAGTTCAGTACTCCTTTCAACCCTCCTCTTACTGGACCCGACGATCCACTTCTGGTACCTGTAGGCTTTCAACAACCTGAGTACAGTGCGTACTTGTTTACACCTAGTTACACCATGACTAACCTAGGAGATAAGCAAGGAGTTCCTCAAACTCCCACAACTTCTATGGCTACAAGGATTGTTAATCCTTCTTTCACAAATAATGCCACACCAAGTTCATTACAGGATGCTTCTTCTTTGAATCCGTCCTTTAGCTTTAATGCTGGTACTCTAGGCATGATGAGCTCATTAGCTTCGACATCTGCCTCAGTTTTTACCCCTACTTTTGGACCGAATAATGTCCCTTTGACAGGGATACCTGTAGTGAATTTCACTTAGCTTCCTGTTACACAATAGGTCTAGGGTGTGACTCAAGCTATTTCTTCAACTTCTATTGTAGGATCGATCCCTTTTGCATCTATACTTGTTATGGGTACGTTGACGGCACCGTTTGTTACTACTATGCCTGGCTTTAACCCCTATGTAGGTTACAATGTTAATCCATCAAATATACCTATAGGGAGTATCCCTTTCTCTTTATTTGCGGGAGGAGGGGGTAATTTTATTAATCCATAATACGGTGGGGTTAACACCCAGTTGCAATGGACCACTTCCCCGGGAAGTAATCCGCTTTCTTTTGGGTGGAGCAATTTTAATCCATTCATATCGCAACTGATTGCTGGGGGCAACCCCAACCAATAGTACATGAATCAGGTAGTGGGAAATACCCAATACCAAGTTCCAGTCTATCAAATTCCATTGACACGACCGCGTTTACCATTTCTAGTAACTTTGAAATTTCCATATCTTTCGAAACTCACAAACGATCCTATGCACCCTGATCCTGCATGGCAACCTGTTCCCACTAAGTTGCCCTCAAACATCTCAAAGTTTTAAGGTAATACCGGTGAGGACCTCGGTGACCATGTCACAACTTTCATCTCTGGTGCTCCTCGAATTCGCTGAATGATGACACCATCAGGTTGAGGCTCTTTCAAAGAACCATGACAAGTGTCATAGCCAAATGGTATATTGAACTGTCGGCAGCTGCTTATGGAACATATCGTGACTCCGTTGGTCTTTGCTGAGTTAGATATGGACTATGCTCCTGCATGGTCAGTGGACTCTACCTACTCTCTTGATTGTCTAGACATGGTTTTTCCTTCTGACGAAGCCATTTTGGAAACGATGATGGGCCTGAATCACCCTTGGGAACATTTGCACCCCAGGTCCTGTTTACTTCCCGTTCTAAACTTGATAGAGAGAAGCGAGTTTTCTATGAGACCCAGTGAGAGTGTTGATTTTTCCTCTATCCCTTCTACTTCACAAACTGTTTATGTCGAAGGGAAATGGAGAATATATCGAGAACCATCTCGATCAACATTTCCACTGAAGCTAGGATCGAGAAAAATATTTTTATTGGAGCAGATTGTTTTCTTGACGAGATCGTTCTGTATACCAATCTTTTTAACGATTTCCACGACGTATTTGCCTGGTCTCATGAGGAGGTTCTAGGCACCGATCCTACCTGAGGAAGTACTACGCTTAGGCATCTGTGCTTTTTCATGTATTATAGTTGTACATTTGTGTAGAGTTATTTTTGTTTATGGTTGTAGTTACATCTTATGCATCTATTGCTTTGTGTTTCAGATGTCGACTGAACACTTTATAGGGTTTGATGATGGCGCTAGCCGCCACACCCATCAGTTGGCCACGGCTACTTGGGTTATTTACTCACCAACTGGCCAACCGGTGTCTTCGGGAGGGGCTTGTGTAGGTCCCACAACGAACAATGTGGTTGAATACAATGAAGTCATAAAGCTACTCTGAGATGCTTTGTTCCATGGTATTTCACATTTGGAGGTACGGTTCGACTCGCAGTTAGTTTTTTTTTCAGTTAATGGATGTTTTTCAAGTTAGAGATCCTAGTTTGCTACGTCAGTTTCTGCGCATTAATCTACTTAAGAGATAGTTTGATTATATCACATATCAACATATTCCAAGGAACTTGAATGCATTAGCTGATTCATTTGCAAACTACGTTTTAGATTGGCATTTGCATCATTCACACACATAATAGTTCATTGATAAAACAAAATAACACACATGTAAATAACCGATATTGTATATATATATATATATATATATATATCTGTATCAAAAAATAGTATGAGTTTGGATCATAAGTCTGTCACAGAGTCATGTCATAAGATACAAAATTGGGCTCAATGGCCTAAAAAATATACATAAAATATCCTTCTCCTATGGATAAGGTGAGGCCTCATTTGCCTCTTCTGCCTCTTGATAGCATATGACCAACCTAGCTACTTTCCGCAGTAGCCTAACCCAAGCTGGGGGCACACCAACCACATCCTCCTGCATGTCGAGAAGCATCCGCTCGATCCTGTAAGTCGGAATGTCATGAGTCAACCGACTCATCTTCCTCTCTATGTTTCCCAGCATAAAATCAGCTGCACCCACTACCACTGGTCTCACGAAAGTACAGGGGTGTCCCTCGAGACGTACTGGTCCAACATCTGCATATGACACTTTGTTTCAGTACCTCAAACTCATCATAAAAATCATATATATAGAATATAAAAATTAAATAACTTTTCAAAAGCATAAACATACCTATATCTCCCTAGGCTGCTCTTGGAGGAAGTATCAGCTCAGGATTGTGGCAGAAGTCTACGCGCGCATATGGAAACTGCTCAAGAGGTAGCACTTGTCGTTCCCGCCAACCCCAGAAATCATCCTCATTGTAACAGAAGTTGCTCTTGCCACCACCCTGGTGGAGGAATATCTCACCCCAACGAGACAAAATTGGCTCACGAGGGTTGACTGAGGGCAAAGGCATTCCCAAACTGATAGCAAGCACCCTTTCAAAGAAAAAGGTGCACTGGTCTTACACCCTGAGAGTTGAAGCTTCATGTTCGACAAAATACTTGAACACCAGTCATATACTCTGTCGTGCAAGCATTTAGTACCTATGTGCATATAATGTCTCGAAGCAAGGTGTTGCATAGCACTCCCTCCCATCCGGTTAAGAATACTCACGATGACTTTGAGGGGGAATCTTGCAATGGTCAAGATCAGAATTTGACTATCGGATTTCTTAGTTCCTAGTAGGCAGTAAGCATTCACATACTCTTGCATGGAGAAGGCACCCACATTACGTGAGGACCCTTTCAAGTTCACAAAGTCTCCCCTCCGAGAGAGACCCATGATAAAATAGATGTCATCTATGGTAAGTTCAAGTATTTCACCTTGGATATCAAACACCAATGCCTCGGCATCCCAGTGTTTGACAAGCCTCTCAAGCAAGCGGATTTGTGTCCGCATATTGACCGTTCTATAAAATTTCAATAATCGACGTCTTCGAAGCACATGGAGGGTCACTAGATCTTGTAATGCTATTCGATCCATGTCCTCATGCTCCCTTTCAAGCCATACAAGAACCATCCTACCAAGCAACAAGTCAAATTTTAGTCATTTTCACTTTTTACCCTACTTTCAGGGGTGTGCGCTACTGTGTACTAGACAATCACGCTTGAATGCTACTTTACTTGAACTAAACCAGCACACTTGGCTAGTATGTGCTACTTTTGATCACACACAGTAGCGCACATGCAGAAACGCGTTGTGAACATTGCTAGAAAGTGATTTGAACCATGAAAATTGACAAACAATGCATGAAATTGCAAGTGTGGGAAGAAAAAACTTACTTGGTAGAAGTAGAAGATTGATTGGTGGTCCGGTTTGATCGTAAAGAACGGAGGAAGATCAAGGTTTTTCTCCACTTTGCCCTAAAAACTCCAATTGTGATATTTGATTTTTCAATTTGAAATTATTTATATCAAATGAACTTTGATTTTTACCCACTTTTTTCAAAAGCGTATAGTTTCAAGTTGTCCATAAAAGATTCTATTTAATCACTAATACCTACAAATGTTGGTGAGTTAAATTTAACCTAGGTATTTCAAATTTTCACGAGAAGTTCAAACTATTAAACCAGAAATGACTTGTTTTCTTTATTGATAGACCATATTGTCATTATTATGTCATTGAGAAAATTTGTCGATAGTTACTAACTCGATTGCTGAAATCCTATTCTTTGACAAGTCATGAACTTACGATCCTAGAAGCTATCTTTTAAGTCGTTTTAAGCTCTTGTTTTGACTATTTAAAAACTAAACAAGATTGCCGAGCACACTTGTTCTCTTCAAGCTCGTTAAAGGAATTGAAGGTACATCCACTTAGGTATAAGTTTAACCCTTTTTCTGGACTTTTACGGATTACTTACGAAAAAGGAATACTCTAGTCATACGTGACTAGAAGAGTTCTTCTCTAATCGTTTCAGAATTTTTCGGGGGAGGAGACTAACTATACGAAAAAGGAACTTTGGAGCCTTCTTTAGGGTTTTCAGGCTCTCGAAACATGAAAACACCAAGCGAGCACTCACCTACTCGAGCTCGATGTCAAATCTACGAGAGGGTATATAGAGGATTGTTTAAGTTTTTCAGACTCTATAAACAGGAAAACACCAGCGAGCATATACCAACCCGGGCTTGATATTAAAATCCACGGGTAGGTGTATGGAGTTATTGTTTAATTTTTTCAGACTCCTTAAAATTGAAAACACTGGCGATCAAGAATAGATCTCGGTTCAATATTAAGATCCAGAGATTAGTATTATAGAGTATTCTTCTATCTCTTCTTCGAACTCTATAAACAATGAAGAAGGTCCCGAGTCTTCCTCCCATGGGATCGTTAAACTTTTACATGGTTGGACTTATTGAGTTTTCTTTCTTGGGCTCATTAAAACAACAAGAAGGACATTCTTTTACCAAAAATAATAAGGGATGAGAAGGGTATATCACATCTTTTCAGTTTCGAAGTCAGTTAAGTCAGTCATGTCCTTGAACATAGCACCTACTTGAGTCTTTCATGTCAGTTGGGTTTTAGTTTTTGACCTTAGGGTGAACCTAATCTCTGAGTTTTTACTCCCCCGATTGGTTATTCTTCCAACCATATGGAGGGTCTATTAATGTCTCCTACATTGCATGCTTATATAATTTTCCCTTCATGTTGAAAAATTGCCTATGTCACTTTGTGTTGTGCTCACTGTTCAAGGATACAACCTGTGTTGGCCATTCTGCAGTTTACCTTGACTTCATGTGTCGGCCATCCTGGTGTCCGTTTGTTTCATCTTGTTACTTGTCCTACTCCACATCAGCTCATACCTTTTGAGTTTTCCTCATGTTGGATGATGGAAGATGCATTAAGGCCTCCCTTCCAACGGACTTCTTCCCATCGACTTCATCTCATTATGCTCTGGGAACGAAGTTTAGAGTTTCGGTTAGTACCTTGGGGATTGTATTCATCAGTGGTAGTTTTCCTCCCTGTTGAATAGTGGGAATACATCAATGTCCCTGTTGGCTATAACTGACCCAGAGATTTTCTATAAGACCCAGGTTCTTCGCAGTTTCCCTTTGACCAACAAAACCCCTTCGCACCGGCCCTTTCGGCAACAACCTGCAAGCAGGTTGAGGTCTCACCCGAGGTGTATCTATGGGGTACTACGGAATCATGTTTCCACAGTAAGTGACGAGTTTCTTGGACATGTCACGTCCCCTTCCATCATCCCAATGCAAGGGAGAGAACATGAACCAACATACCGGGCTTATTGGAAATCTCAGCCCCATTCAAAATGTTTAAGAAATGCATGGTTAAATAAAAACTTGTGCATACATATTCGTACTCAACAAGCACAGCGGAATTAAACACTATAGATGCACATAGTTTCATCATGCATTCAGCATATAAACAGCAGTCACTAATTAAGACATTACAGAACATAGAATTAACACAACTCATTTAATCAACACAGTGGAATAATCATAATAACATACAAGTAGAAGGAGATGCATTAGCTTATTTCTTCCAGGCAGAATGATGAAATGGTCATACAATAATCCATCCCATTCTCATGCTATACACAGGCATCCTGCCAACTAAATTAAGATAATCATTTCATCCAAGTAACATGAGTAATTTAACATACAGGATTGACACATTGTTGAAGACATAATGCAAATAAATTAATCCACAGAGAATACTTATCTTGAAATGCAAATGTCCAAACAACTGGCTACGTGAGAGCAATGTTCCACCCAACCATAGATATCTGTCCATCCTATATTCTTTTAGCTAAGAGATCACCCCCGAGCTGGGCTGTGTATCCACTAAGGAGGAACTAGACAGGCTCACTCACAGTCGTAGATTCACTCAAACAGTCATGCTAAGCCAGTACACAGCTGGGTTTATCAAGCATGCAATAAGGAAAATGAGGAGGATGCTAATCCAGTGAGCTCAACCATAGAGCTACAGACATCTCAAGCTAAATTCAAGCAATCCCATCCTCTGTGAAAACATCCACACTGGGATTCCTCACCATTCTGGCAACAAAATAACTCAATCCCATCACTGGGTTTCTAGGCTATCAAAACTAGGTTTTCCAATGGATTTCAGGGTAGCTAATGCTCCCAAATTCACCCCAAGGTTCACACCTATGGATCCCCCATTGAATTTTTCTATCCAATACCAAATCTGGGCGTTTTTGGCTCTTCAAAATGTGGGTTCTTGCAAAGTTGCGATTTCTGGTTTTTCTCTCTGCTGGGAATTCATGGGTGATGAGAATTGATGCTGGGTGATCAACAATGGAATGGGAATGATATTGGAAGGATTCCCAAGAGGTAGAGTGACTTTTGGGTCAATCAAAATAGAGCCCATACCCTGCCATACGAATTTCTGGGCTGGCCATGGACTGTTTTCTTCAACCACTTCCTTACAACAGAATTAAATGTTAGCAAGGGAAGTCAAATGGGTTCTCAAAGTGACATATGGCAACCTATGGTTCAATCCCACAGCCCCCTCACAACTCCCTAGTGGATACACATGGCCCCTTCTCATTCATTGCCTCCATAGCTAGTTTTGGTATTTTATTGAAAAATGTTTATTTACATCATTTTTACAATGTTCTATGGCTAAATAACACATGGTAAACATAATGTCTAATACTTTCCTTTAAATAAAATTCAAGCTTCCATTAGCGGGGCCTTGGTCTTGAGCTCCACGCTAGGAAAACATACATCACATGTATACAATATTTACATTAAAAGCTAATATATCCTAAGGGTCAAAATGGGGTATTACAGATGTACCGCGCAGCGCAACAGGGGGTATGCACTGCGAAGGGGGAAACTGCATAGCGATGGACAACGCTACGGTCTGCACCACTATGTTCTTCTACCACGGGACTCCTCCTGAAGCTGCGAACAATGCATATTTACTCTATACTTGGATTATCTTGAAAACCCTTAAGGTATTGAAATGAATATCACTCATCCACTCGTTCAGGCACTTAACTGACTATTCTTCTAACATTCATTCATTAAGTTGGAATGTTGCGATTTGAACATATATGACTATACAACCCAACTGTTGTGCATTATTTTACTACGTAGAGAAAGTGTCTAACTAAATGACTGATTTGTTGTCTTCAAACACAACACTAAATGTTCATCATTCATATATTCATACAGAACTTAACATATCATTTCCATACTCCTTTTGAAGGCAAATGCATATCAAAGTTCTCTCATAATAGCATGCAAGGAAACATCTAGACATTCATTTACAGAAAACACAAATAATCATTCACTCATAAAACACAATCGCACAACGCAATATTTAACATGGTTCACTCCCTCAGGTGGGAAGCTACATCCACAAGAATGGTTGGTAATATATATATTTAAAAAGGGATGGGGACAACTGTTCCTAGTCTGCGCACTCAACTGCAGACCTTCCTTCCTCTCAGATAGGTCACTATGCACACACCTGCAGAGCCTTTAGAATCTTCTCGACTCAAGAGATTTTACAATATAATGTCCAAAACCCAAAAATGTAACAAAGAGTAATAGTTCTGAACTTAGAACCTCTAACTTCTAACCCCATCCCATACAAAATTGTCTTCTTAAATAGACCATTCCCGAAGGTCATGTATTTACAATACCAAAGACCTAAACTCGAAAAACCCTTAGGGTTTACAAAACCATGCCGGTTTCCCTAAACTGGCTTGCTGGCATCTGGTAGCGTCTACTTCATCATGGTGGTTCTCCATGTCTTCACTATATCGTTATCGGCCTTCCTGACACACGCGTGCCAACAAGTCTCTTTCACTTAACCGTTCATCTCTAATGGATTCGCCCACTAGGCGTGCCAAGTCATCACTTTCCTTGAGTTGTCCTTCCCTTAACAAACTCGTGTATTGGCTGCCTTCCTGATTTGCTCGTGCCCTCCACTCGGCACTCCTCGAGCATCTTTCCAAAATTAGACCACTACTAGTCCAACCAGTACCTGCACCTGATCCTTGTCCAGCAGTCTGCTTTGCCGGCTCCACGTGCCTGACTGCTTCATAGAACTGCTTCCTTGTAGTGCTGGTCTTCGCGGTGCTTCCAAAATTCGAATGTTGCACACAACTTTGCAGCATGGTCAAAACTTGGATACTACGCACAACTTCACAGCACCCTCAACACTTAGACAAAAATACTCTTGCTTATCAATAGTGTTACCAAAACTTTGTCCCAACTTGGGCCCAACATGCCCCTAACACTTACATGTGGCTCGTCCCCGAGCCACTTGTTGCTTCGGTCGTCTCGCTCTGCTCCGTGATCGGTGGAACTAATTTGGCCGTGAACTCATTATATGTATCGAACAACTGGTCCACTGCTTCTTTGGTATCTTGTTCAACTTGTTGCACTGTCTCAAGCAGTGCTGGAGTTATCTCTTCTTCAATCTGTCCCTGTACCTGCTCCTGGTTGTCACGCAGTTCCTTCAGCTTGTCTTCTATCTGCTGCGACACCGCTATGGCATCCTCTAGGAGTTGTTGCGACTGATTATTCATCTCAATCTCCTTTTCTCTTAATGCCTGGACTCCCTTCTTCAAGCTGGATATTTCTTTATACCTAGACAGTCTCTCCCTGGTGGCAAAGCCTTGAGCTCTGCGTCCAACTTCTCTAGCGCGGTCTGCTTTTCTTTTACCGCGGTCTTTACCTGTTGTAGCCCTTGATCCTTTTCAAGGGTCATGAATGCCTTTGAAACTTTTTCCAAGATATCTTGGCACTTAGCCATCTCACTTTTTATGCTCTGTGCAGCAGCACTCACTGCTTGCTCTCTTAGCTGCTGCTCAGTTAATGGCGTCTGTGAATTCAGTTTTTCTTTCAAGGCTCCAAGCTCGGCCTCATGGAGGATGTCCCTATCCTGCATCTCCATCTTCAAAGATCTTATCTTTTCTCCGGTCCTCATAACTGTGTCCGCAGGATTATCCTGGAGTTCTAGACCTTCAATATCTTGCGCAACAGTAGATATGGGAGTTTCCAATTGTTTGCGGTGGTCATGTTCATCACGTAGCTTCATTTATGTACACAACTCGAGCTGCCTATTTTCTGCATTCAGCTCCACTTGTGACTTCATCAACTCTACGGTTCGTTCATGCATCTCCTCTACTATCTATGTGTGCAAAAAGTGTAAGCCTGGCAAAGGGATTTTGGCTAAGTCGAGCTCTACCTGCTCGACACCCTTTGTGTCCAGGAAGATCTATTTTGGCATTGGCAATGCTATGGTCAATGGGTCCAGATGGACAACTTTAGTCTTAGACGACAATGTGATGGCTAGCTGCAGCGGCGTTTGCTGCGAGGTTCCTACCAACCTCCCTTCTGCTACTGTGTCGCGCGGCAAGTTTATGCTCTTCTGGACATCGTCCATTTTCTTCATGAGACCTTGTAGTGCGAGTCTAGTCATTTGCAGGTCATCTTGGATGACCTTGTCCTTTTTGTCTTTGTCAACCATGAGATCCTGCATCTATTTTGAGACCCTTTCTGCTATCATGTCAAAGTCATCTTCCTTCAGCACTGTCTCAGCTTGAGTCTTTGTGGCCTTCATCTTCTTCCGCGCCTTCAGCTTCTGCAAGGTCTTAGGCTCTTTCCGCTTTCCTGTTTCTTCAACAATCAAGCATGACAACGAGATTGGCTTGTCTTCGTCAGAGTCCATCTCAACATCCATGACTTCAACACAGAAATCGGCGGGCCAGTCCTTCATGAGGATTTCAATGTCGTCCTCATACATATGGTAGCTACTCCTGTACCATTCTGGCTTCTTCAACTTTGCCTTGGGTGAAATAAAAATACATCACACGTCAGCATGAAAATAAAGAATGCGAATGTATTTCGACATTACCTGCTTTGTGATCCGAGCTGTATGGGTGATCACATCACACAGCTGAGTGTAATACTGATAGAAAACTTCAGCTATCACATGCTGTCGCTCTACGTTGATGTTTGCCCAGAGGTTGGCATAACAGAACCCTCTAGGGTTTTTGGTTTCTGTAATGACACCCACATCGTCCTTCGGCTCCTTCCATCCGGAAAAGGAGATGAGGATGATCAGCCATGTAAAGTGGAACTGTCCACCATTCTCCTGGGTATCATTGAGTTCGTCCAGGAACTCATTAAGAAGATACTGACACCAATTGAATTGGGTGCCTTCAGCCACTGCGGCACCGAGTAGTACTGCGCCCGCAGGCACCTTCGGAGGCCTAGCTGTTCTAAGGATTTTTCCTGCGAGCAGCTGGGTGACAAATCTTGTCGCATTGTCCTCAATTTCTTCTATGGGAAAACCTCTTTTCCCTTTCACCAATGCATGAGTTTTCTTCATCTTTTCGACCGCTTCTTTCTCCTTATTCTTCCCCTGGAAGAATTGCTTGGGATCTTTACCGTGCTTGCTTAACCCTGTGATGCGGTGGATTAAATCAATGTTGACATCGATATTTCTGTCGAGCCACAAATATCCCTGGTGGATTCTCCCCATCAGCATGCGAACCACTACATTAAGTTCTCGTGAACGATCAAAATGAGGTAGTCAGAGCAGGTTTAGCAATCCGGACTCCACTACCGGTGTTAGCCAACTTTCGACAACCAAGTTAAATGTTCCCTTGGCATCCTTTTTCCAGCACATATACTAGTCAGGCTAGAATTGTGGGTACTTAGGTGTGTGTGGCTCTTCCTTTTGCATGCCTAGGAGGTCAAAATCTTCCCACTTACAGTCTGCGATCTTCCCGAGTAGGTTCTTGACAACCTCTACATGTTTTGAAATCGACGACAATGGGATTTCATATCTAGCATTCTTGGTCAATTTAAAGACTGGGGCATCCAATGCCCGAGGTGATATATATTCTGGTGTCAACTTCAAGGGTTCCTTCTGAAAGAATGGTGATCTTTGCGCCGTCTAGCCCGTCTTTTGAATTTTGGTTCGTGGTGCTATTACGTCTTTCCCTTTGTCTTTCTCTTTTTCCTGGATGATTGGAGTATGGCGAGGTGATCTTCTGGATGCCTGACCGGGTTTGAGTATAGTCTTCTTGGAAGGGGTTTTCATTAAATCTGCAATCCCCTCATTCTGAAAGACCCGGATTGCTTCTTGAAGTGTAAGCTCTTCTTCACTATTGTTAAATTTTAAACATTAATTCACAATACTCTAGGATCTTTACTGAGAGAATAACATATACAGTATATCAATGCATGACAATCACAATAAGCATGACAAGCATCACAAGAATCAAAAGCATTAGAGACAAGAGACACAGAGTTTCCGTGGGGAAAAACTTAAGGTGAAAAACCCCACAACTTCCTCAGAGATAGAGAGAGCAATGGCTCAACCAAAGTACAACCAAAATACACTAAGATAGTCTCCTAGTAGCAGATGATCCTCCTCCTCACTAGTGCGCCACTTTCTGAGTGAGAGTGAGATACTTTTCCGAGTGATCTAAATAGAGATCACCTGATCTCTATTTATACTAATCTGTTTGCCCAGTGACCTTATGGGACCGACTTGTCTAGCTAGGTACATCCATATTATAACATATATCTTTCAGGGCCGACCCCACACATGGTGGTCTAATAACCCATCGGCAAGTACACACACTTGCGACACTTGTCAATCCACATGACGACACTTCCTTATAGAGGAATGACACATCTCTAATAAGGGTACAATAAATATATATAAAATACATAGATGAAATACATTCTAAAGTTACATATACATCAACAACTATTTGGTGATTTGGATATTCACTGACGAGAGTAGGCAACTGTTTCTGAGATATGACTAAGGATTGCTAACACAAGAATGAAGGCATGAAAAATTCTAAGTGTCTGGTAATACCCACAAGTCCTTATACGGTGTTATTTATAGGCGCAGCTGAGTCCTCATGTGCCTTCCAATGGTAAGATGAGAATTTAATGAGGTGTCCGTTGGCCAATTTGAACAAATCCTTTGGTCCCTTCCATCATCAGTGTGTCCAGAACATCTATCTTTTCGTTAAATGCTGAAGCGATTTATTGCAACGGTCACCTAACGGCTATTTTTTTTTCCAAAGGCAGTGCAATGACTATTTTTCTGAGTGTTGCGCCGAGCTGCGCGGCAAGCCATATGAAATCCTGCGTCGTTACTTCGCAGTGCTACTATTTTTCAACTGCGCAGTTTCCTTTTTCTTTTCTTACTTCTTCTCTCTTTCTCTTTTTTTTTTTTTTTAATTTCCCGCGCAGCTTCAACAGTGCTGCACGGTACACACATTGTTCTACTTATCATACATGTACAGAATCCTTTACATTTCCAGTGTCCAATTTCAACTATACCTGACACTTAGAAATCTCTTCCTCTGCTTATTATTCAGGATTCTGTGAAGTAGGGCTATCATGCTACAGCTTTAGCCTGCTTCCATTTATTTGATAGGTTCCTTAGGTGTTCAACTTCAATTCCACTTATTCACACTTGTTGGAATGTACTAGGTACATTGGACCCCATTATCATTATCAATGGAATTCCTTGCGTTTGTTAATGGTATACATCAATGACCATTAATCAAATGATACCCCCCATGTTCGACCTCAGCTCATCTATTCACATGGTTAGGGTTTGTACCTTGAGTTGTTTTGGATGAAGACCTTGGGATTATGATAGCATCACCGTATTTATGTTATCACCCAAGCTGTGCAAGACTGAGCCTCACTCATTTTTGCTCTTCATGAGACATAGATCTAGTTTGTTGTTATGGCTATGATCTATCATTTTCACATGGATCCACACTTGTATCTCAATGGCCATGCTATATATACATCTCCTAGTTATGTATCGGAGATCATGTTGTATCATTCTGCACATCTATATGATGTCAAGATTGTAATTGCTCTCTGACCTTGATCATTGTTTCAGGTACTTCTATGACCTGTTCCTGCGGTTTCTTGCTCCTCCTCTAACTTGGAATTATAATGTATTTCGGCCATCGTTTCCCTCTGACCTCACACATTAGGGTGCATCCGTTATAGGTCAAATCTACACTTCTCCATCCGTGATCACATTGCTCTGTCGATCACACAAAAGGACAACATGGATTGAAGAGCTAGGTTGACTTAGATGACTTACTGCTGGAACTACACTCTTCAGCTGAAAATCTTGCTATTTCTACTTCTACTAATTTCACAACATGTGCACTACTCTTTGCATAGTAAACCAGCGTTCTTCACCAACATGTGTGTTGCTTTAGTCAAGGACAACCAATGCACACCTTAAAAAATGTTGCAAAGTACAAGAGTTGCATACTGTGTGCGACTCTGGTTGTATGAAACCCGCGCACATCTTAAGATGAAGTAAAATATATATTAAGATTACGAATTGGGATTAGTTGAAGTTGATTCTACAACTTCCCCAACCTCCCAATTCAACCACCTCTCGATTCCAACTGCCTACCTTGTCCCATAAATACAAGGAGGATTCATGAGAGAGGGACCTATAAGGAATGCTTTAACTGCTGCTAGTTGGAGGAATTCCCAAATCATTTTGGAGAGTAGGATCCTAGGACTCAGTTGCAAAAGCATCTTGACTGATCAGGTATATTTGTATTGATTTATGCTTCTTTGAAAATAAAAAGGTGGAAATACCCTTCCTGTCCCAAATCGAATGTCTATTGGATTGTATGTTCATTTGGTTTAATATCTGATTTTAGTTGATGTTTAATTGCTTTCAATTTCATCATATTTATTGCAGTCAAGATATGCTAAGGAAGGTTTCCTTTGTGTTGTAGGTTCATCATAGCAGAAGATCAAGCGGAAGCTAGGACCAGCTGTCGATAAAAGGTACATCTTTCGATATCTTGGTCTCTTTCATTTGTAGGAACTAAATGCAATGCAATGAATGTATTTACCTGTCACCCCGCCCAAGTTGGTAGTGTCTTCTCCTCACTATAAGGTATTTTTCTTGCACAACAAGCATGATCGAAATCTCAGACAGGTGGAATACCTTTTGGAATATCTTCAAATATCTTGGAATGCTTATTAATGACCCTTTGGAGATCTGGGGAAATAGGAGGCTTAGATGTTTGAACATCTAATGAGCATAATTGTGCAATTACACCTTGATGTCCCTTTTTCATCAATTTTTTCATACCATTAGAGCTTATCACCTTGCTTGGTTTCCCTGTGATACCATGTAATTCATATTCCTTTCCTTCCCATAAAAATTTCATGAAAATATTCTGAAAATTAAAAGCCACAGTTCCCAAAGATTGTAACCATTAAACTCCTAAGACAACATCAACACCACCCATTGGAATAGCAATCATTGGACTATTCAATACATATTCTCCCATAGTAATATTTATATTATGGCATTTCTCTAAGCAGTTGATAGTTCTTCCATTTTCAATCATTACTTGAAACTCTGGTGCCGGATATACAAAGCAATTGAGAGATTTTTCTAATTTATAGTGAACGAAATTATGAGTACTACCAAAATCAATCAACATCGTTACCTTTTTCTTTTTGATAAATCCTTGGATCTTGAGAGTTTGAGGAGTGAAAATTTTAGCCAATGCATGACATGATATGGTGGGAGTAATCTCTTCTGAAGTAGTGTCTTATATTTCTTCATCTGTAGATGGTTTTTGTTCGTTTGGTTCTTCCTCTTCACATTCTATGTAAAATAATTTCTTCTCACCACACTTATGTCCCTTACTATACTTTCTATCACAATTAAACATAGTCCTTTTGCTCTTATTTCCTGTATTTGTTGAGGTGTCAACCTTTGAGGTGGGTTAGAAGAAGTAACAATATTCTCTCAATATGTGTTGAGGGTGCTCTTTCTAGTAGCCATCGTCATATTTTTACTTTCAACCTTCCTTGCCATTATGAAGGCCTTCTCCAAGGATGGTGGTTCAAAGAGACGCACCTCATGTTGAATGTTATCCTTCAAGGTGCCAATGAAGAGATCCAACAGATTATCTTCTAAAATATTCTTCACTTTAAGACTTAGCTTCTGAAATTGTTTGATGCACTCTACAACTGGACCTTTTTGCTTGAGACTTATTAACTGGATGAAGAAGGTATTGCTATTAATATCCCCGTAATGTGCAATCCATTCTTCCGTGAATATAAACCAAGATACAATAGAGTCATTTTTATGGTCATAAAGCCACTGATAACATACAAATTGATCAGGCTCTAAATATAATGATGCAATAGTTACCTTGTGCAAAGTTGGAACCTGGTGTAGATCAAAGAATTGCTCCATTTGGAATATCCATGTTATTGGATCATTGCCATCAATCTTTCTCATGTAAATATTGGGAAGTTGGGTACCCCTTGTTGACCATCTATGATGACTTCCATTACCAAAGTCATTTCCTCTAGGAATATTCTTATTCATGGAAGGTTTCTCAACATGATAATTATCTTTATCCTCCATAGTATCCTGGAACACCACATCACCTGTAGGAAGAGTATCCCTTGAATTTTGAATGAGATTAGAAATATTGTTCAACTTCTCCTCTAAATTGAGTAAATCAGTTGTTCTCACCACACCCTTCATATTTTCCTCCATTTTATTCAAATTATCCTCTAAATGATCCAAATCCACTTTTTTCATAGACCTTTTAATCATATCTTCCAACTAGGACACTCAAAAAGAGAGGTCTTCTGTTTCATCATACGTCGAGGATTGATCCTCAGGTGGTTTACTTGAAGTGTTAGACTTTATACTTCCTTTTGGTGGCATTTTGAACAATATAAATATATATCAAACCTTATTTGTCCCCACAATTAGATCCTTCTACTCAAAGTTAATCAAAATTAAAAATGGCGTACCTTTTCAAACCCTGATTGGAAGATTGTTTTCGAGCCGACTTGAAACTGAGATAAAATTCTACTTTCGGCTCCTTTAGGTTTGAAACTTCATCCTGTTGTATTATTAGTTGTCCTCTTTCCAATGCCGCAGGTCTAACCTAATTATGATATTCCAATAGAAATATATTGCTAATCTCCCAACACTTCTTATTTTTGGTCCTTTTAGAATATCTAACTTGTACGGACTTCCATGTGTTGAATATTTTGTATCTGAGTCTGAAATGTCTACCACATATAATTTGGTCAGTCCAATTTCTTATTCAACTGGTATTACTCAATTTGGACCTTGGATTCACTAGATATGACCTTTTTCTCTAGAACACCTGTTTTAGACTAGTTTATGTACTAGTCAGAAACCCTAGCTTCCGAGGTGAATATATCCGAACTTGTGAGGACTCAGGACCTGAATTTTGGACCCACGATATTTTGGCCTGTTTCAGAAGTGGGTTTTTCATATATCTCCTTGAATATTTGTAAAAACAAAATTATAGCGAAAATTCCAAGATGATTCGTTTTGAAGAACCCAGGGCCGAGGAAAGAGATATGATACCAAATGTTATGCAAGAAATTTCCAAAAGAGTAGAAATAGATCAAAAAGATTACTCCACAACTTGATTGAATAAAATAGTTGAATAACAAGCCTCTTCAAGTGGGAAACCTCCTTACACAATGTACTAAGTACACAAGATAAGACAAGACAAGATACTCCAAATCAAACGTCTCCTTCCTATATATAGGAAACTAAGGGGTGCAATCCCAGCTAACTGAACCAAGCCGGCATAACTAATATAACCATACTAATGACAATTACCACTAATGGACCAAATCCGACATCAAAACTAATGTAATGAACCATAATATAGGGTGAAATGTACCCATATTTAGGGCTTAACATGTTATTGTGGATAATTATATTATCCCACATGCAACATGTGAGAGTAATTCCTCCACATCTCTTGGTATATAATAGGCTCAAGGGAGTCACATCCACAAAACAAAAACATTCGATCATACTATCACAACACATTGTCTTATGCTCACAAGCTCTCTGCTATATTGTATTGGGGTTATTTGTAGTTTCTCTCTTGTAAGATTGAAGGAGATTTATGGATATAATAGAAGACAACCTTCCCGTGCATGTATCCCAATTGGGTGAACCACTTATATCTAGTGTATTATTTTTCTTGTTCTCTTTCTGTTCTTATTTATGTTGATATGTTGTTGATTTCTTAGATAGGTAAGCTAGTTTAGCTAGATCTATAACTTTGACAGATAAAAATACTGGGGAAATATGAATTTGCGTAGATCTGAGAAAGTTGAATGATGCTTGTATACTAGGAAGCTTACTCATTCACAAATGAATTTTCTGGATATCATCAAATCAAAATTGCTAAAGAAGACCGACACAAGACCACATTTGCGACTAAATGGGGTTTCTATTAAGTATACATTGATGCGGTCTAAAGAATGCACCAACTATTTTCTCTCAGGTTGTGGTCACATAATTTAAGGAGTTCATCCATAAATTTCTAGACGTATACTTTTATGAGTGGATAGTCTATGGACTGTTGAAGAAAAATGTTCATCCATAAAAATTTTATGTAGTTTATCATTTTCATTTTTTTGTTGCACTAAGACCTCATGTACTTTTTCACAGATGTTGGGCCTTCAAGACTAGTTGGATCTTTGCATACCAAAAGGTGAGTACTAGTCAGGGAGATAGCAGTGATTAACCGAGAGGTTGTAGAGGATCTTGAATAGATCGAGGAGAACCTCCAACGACTAATTGTGGGAATTCCTAATATATCTATAGATGAATTTCCATAGAACTATCAATGTCATACAACTGGAGTTTCTAGTTGTTTCATTCGGTTGCTCCACCGGGTGGCAAGCATCGTCATATGTTATCACGAGCACCAATAGTGATAGTATTTATATGTAGTGATGTACTGAAAGCCACATGATTCATATTTTGTCATGATGATATATTGAAATCTATGAGCTTCAGATTTTTGTCTCAGTACTTTTCATGAAACTTTTATCATAATTAATATAAAAACTATTTCCGTGGTTTTATATACAATGTGTCTATGGTGAATAAAACTCTCATGGGGACTGCTTATTTATGCACAAATGGTTTACATGCTATGTTTATTTACACGTTCCACTAATGAAATTTTTAAGAATGTGAGATATACCAATTTATAATAAAATTGGCTAATGAATCAACAATCGTATTCATGTGTCTAGGGATGTGTTGGTATTGAATGAATTCAAACAATCTCTCTAGGAGACATACACGTTAGAAAAGACAGAGTAGTATAGGATCGTGAATGGCATAGACTCGGTTTAATTGAGATACCATGAGTTGAGAATATAAATAGAAAACCATGTGGGATATACCATAGGAAAAGGTGTCGGTTAATAATCCAATTACCACGTGATACTCAGCGGTATTGTTGGTTACAGGACCAAGGCACACTCCTCCAGAACTAAAGTGTTCACTTGCATGGGAATAGAGTATCCAAGATGTCGAATCAAGGTTTTGAGTGTGTTGATTATCACATTCAAGCAGAACATGGTATAAACAACCGCTATGAAAATGAAACCCTAACCTATAAAATAAAAAATCACACCATATCAGACACACATTATATACAAAATGTACAAATAACTTATGCAGGGTTTACCTAAGCATAGTACCTCTTAAAGTAGAGCCCATTTTTGTGCTTCCCCAAAGGAATTCCATCATAATCAACTAGCTCGTAGGCCCCGTTTTCTAAAGTGTTTCACTATGTAGGTCCCATGCCACATGGACTCGAACTTACCTGCCTACATTTTATCATGTTTTAGGTCATATGCAGACCAGATCGCCTTCATTGAAGATGTGAGGTTCGACATTCTTTTCATACTCAGATTTGATGCACTTCTTATGTGCTTCATTAGTGAGAGAAGCATCACAATGGGTATCATCTAGTCTGGCTAAGTATAGAAATCGTTCTTCCTCAGCCGTAGTGTTTGACAAGAGTTCGAAAACTAGTTTCAAAGGAGAAATCTTGCACTCTATTGGTAGTACTGCTTCCAGTCCATACACCAATTGAAAGGGTGTGAATCCAGTGGAATTTTTAATGAAGGTTATATAATCCCAAAGAGATGAAAAGAGCATCAGGTTCCAATTTGATTTATGATCCCCTACCATGCATTGTATCATTGTTTTCAAGACCTTATTGATGGCCTCTACTTGTCCATTCGCTTGAGGGTAGTAGGGGTTGAGTTTTCATGATGAAACCCTAACTTGGTGCACCATTCAATTACCATTTGGTTTTGAAAGTGTGAACCATGGTCAGTGAAAATGGCTTGTGCAACCCCAAACCTAGCAATAACATGGTTAAACATGAAGAGTACAATATTTTTTCCGTCTTCTTTATATGTAGGCATAGCCTCGTCCCATTTTGTGAAGTAATATATAGCTACAATAGCATAGCCATGCCCCATGAATGAGGTAAGATTACAGTGGATAAAATCAATGCCCCATTTAGAAAAGGGGCCAATGGAAATAACTGGATGTAAAGGGGCAAGAAGAGTGTGCTTCTTAGAATGAAAAATTTGATAGGGAGGACACTTCTTAACGGCTTCCATGAAATATTTAAAAATGGATGGCTAGAACTATCTTGCACGTAAAATATTCTGAGTTGTAGCCATCCCAGAAAGATGACCACCAGATGCCCCAGTGTAAAAATCATTCAAAACACGCTCGGCCTCTTCATGATTTAAACATCATTGTAAAACAGAGTCGATACGACGACGATATAAGGTATCACTGATTATTAAGTAATATTTTGCATGATGGTGGATGCAACAACGTTCATTGTGATATATTTTTGGTTGATTGAAGCGTTGGGTTTGGAGATATAAGGTGATATCTTCATACCATGGGTCAGAAGTACTGATCGGGAACAATGAATCATCAGGAAGAGAGTCAATGGGCTCAGTTTTGTGACTAATACATGGAATATCACAAATAAGCTCCGCAAACACTAAATATTTCTTGGATTTTTCCTTTTCAAATTGTAGATCGAATTCTTGAAGGATAACAATCCAACGTGAATATTTTCCCCACAGTAATTAATGAGTTAAGATATGCTACATAGGGTTTGAATTCGCAAAGATAGTAGTTGCATGGAGGAGAATGTAATGATAGAACTTTTGGAAAGCTATGATGGCTTCCAGAGCTAACTTATCAACATGTTATTAACGAGTTTTAAATTCAAGCAGACTCTTACTAATATAGTAAATCACATGTTCTTGATCATTATTACCGTCTTGCACTAAAACCATACCAATGGTAGATGTAGAGGAAGCAAGATAAAGGATGTAATCCTTAGTATAATTGGGTGGTTGTAACACAGGTGCATTGGTAATGGCATGTTGTTAGGAACCCATGTCAACCCTTCTATTTACTTTGTTAGTATATTGTTGTTGGACGCATATGCTTTGTAAGTCGTCCCATAGTATTTGTTGATCCATAGTTTGTATTATTGTTGGATGCATATGCTTTGTAAGTTATCCCGTAGTAATTATTGATCCATAGTTTGTGTTGGCCCATGGTTTGTATTGACACATGGTATTGCCGCCTAGACTTAGTATATAAGTTTGTGTTGAGACCAATGAAGGTACCATGAAGTTATTTGTATTGAGCTTGCTCAAACGAGGTTTCCCCCTCGAAGTGGCCTACGATCAATAAAAGTGATTCTGATTTTTGTTATTTCTGTTATCTCGCGTATTCTCATTAATTAATTGTTGCAAGTTCCTTACATCTGGTATCAGATCACTTTCTTGGGCTCGCTAGGTGAAATTTATGCCAAATTTTTTTTCGAATCTGTTGCAGCTTCGGATCTGAGAATAATCCCTATCTGCTTAACTGTGGGAAGTACTTGGGCATAATCCCTAAGACTTATTGTGAGGAGTACCATAGGAACCCTGAAGTAGCTAGCCCATTGAAAGGACCTGCTAGTGAAAAGGGAAAAGACCCCTACCTGAATGACTAGTTCCCACCCATGAGGTAAACCAAGAGCTGTCCTTTGTGGAAAAGCAGTTATCAATTTTACCTGAGCTATAGAGTGAGGGGTACTGCCCCAATACGCAAGCCTTCAGACAACATTGGTGGCCGAGTGAATCCCCTGAACCGATAGGAACGCGAACATACCCGGGGTCCATATCTATTTTCAGCTGAACTATTGCCAATCATTTCCACGCCATTGCAGATCCATCTGTTGCCGATCACTTTCACGCTATTGCAGATCCATTCTGAAAGCCGATTTTGATCCAACCATTTTAGATCCATTCTAAAATCCATTTCAGATCCATCTGTTTTTGATCCATTCTGAGCAGTTCCAGATCCCGCCGTTTTCGATCCATTCCGAAAGTCGTTTCAGATCCATTCTGAAAATAAATAAATAAATAAAATAAAATAATTCTATTTTTTCACCATATCTCCCTTGTTTTAACTATGTTTCCCTAAAAATTCATGACACCCCTGCAATCCCATTCTACATATTTCATTCTCGAGGACCCTATCCAAAATTCCACTTCCCAAAGCCCAAAATCCCACATTTGTTTATTTTTAGGGTTTGCCATAACTCCCTCGATTTTCACCCAATTGCCCTCAAATTTTTCCATCGTGTCCATTCCCTATTTATGCTTCTTTTTCCCTCTGACAAATTTTCCCATTCTTTCACCCCGCTTCTGAAATCCTCATTTTCGGCTTCCCTATCCATTCCAAAGTGTCCAAAACCTAGTCAAACCCCAATTACCCATCCGAGTTTTTCCCAAATCCATATTTCCCTTTACTAAAGAAAATTTTGTTTGTGTTTCTTTATCCATTCCCACAAAAAAAAATGCTCCTAGTTATGGTTGTCCCCCGCACAAGAGCAAAAACCATGGAGGAAGCACTTGCAGCCATCCAAACCAAACTCCAGGATCTTGATGAAAACATTCTCGGCCTCCATCTTGAGCATTCAGACATGAACAACAAACGATAGTCCGAGTCTTCATCAGATAATGGGTTCTCTTATTCCAACAATTTTCGTGGTCCGAAGCTTGAATTTCCTCGCTTCAATGGTATTGATCTGACTGGATGGATCTATCGTGTATAACAGTATTTCAGTTTGCATAATACTTTTGATGTCCAAAAAGTTCCACTTGCATCCTTTCATTTGGAACAGGAAGCCCTTCAATGGTACCGTTGGTACATCAAAGCTCATGACGAGCCAAAATGGACATATTTTTTCCAACTCCTTTTGCAACGATTTGGTCCTAGTGCTTTTGATGACTTCATCGGAGCACTCACTAAACTTCATCAAATTGGCATTGTGAGAGAGTATCAGACAGAATTTGAGAAACTAGCCAATCACACAGAAGGATTGTCTGAGGAGTTCTACAAGAGTTGTTTTATCAGTCGTCTTAAGGATGAAATCTGCTCAGAGGTCAAAATGTTTTGTCCCAACACAATGATGGAAGCCCTAGGGTTGGTTAAGTTGGAAGAAGATAATATTGCAACCCAACAGCACTCCAAACCCACTTTTGTTCCCTTCCGAAATATGGGTTCTCAACGACCTCCCATCCCACCAACTGCTCAACCAACTCCTATCAAGCATTTGTTTGAAACAGAGATGCATGAATGCAAAGAAAAAGGGCTTTGTTATAATTGTGATGAGAAATTCACTCGGGGACATAGATGTGTTCAACAAAAGATCTATCTCTTGGATATGGATTCTTCGCCTACCTCTAAAATTGGTGAAGAATCTCTAGATACAATGGATGATCAGGGTTGACATTCAGGAGCCGCCTATTGACCCCCCATCTCTGGATGACCAACCATAGATATCTCTTTATGCTTTATCCGTCGTCACCACCCCCCAAACAATGCGGGTCAGGGGTTACTGCAAGAAGCTTCCTCTTACAATACTCATTGATTCTGGTAGTACTCATAACTTCATTGACCCTCGGATCACCAAACAGGCTGATTTTTTTGTCCATCCTTTCTCCAACTTTGAAGTCATGGTTGCCAATGGAGGAACCTTACCTTGCAAGGGGAAGTGTCACAATGTGCGTATCTCTCAGGAAGATTATGACATGCACTCTGACATGTTTTCCTTGTCCCTAGGTGAATGTGATGTGGTTTTGGGAATTCAATGGTTACGCACACTTGGCCCCATCTTATGGGATTTTGCTGAACTTTGGATGCAGTTTTCAGTCAATGGGAAACAACACAAAGTTACGAGCTTACAACATGGGTCTCTCTACATCATCAGTTCACATCGTCTGGAAATGATCCTTAAGAAGAATTCACATGGTGTCATCGCTCAACTCCATTCCATTCAGATGCACCCATCAACGATCTCCCCTACTTCCCTGGATAGATATACAGGTGTCTTTGTTGAACTAATGGGCTTGTCGCCTTCAAGAGACCTTTCCGGTAAGACTTTAGTCGGATCTACATCTCAGCAGAAAATGATCGCTATTTTTCATGCCGTATAGAATTGGCAGCCATACCTATTAGGGAATCATTTATGAATCAAGACTGATCTTCAGAGTCTGGAAAATTTCCTGGAACAACCGGTCTCCTCCCCAGCACACCTGAAATGGGTTATCCAACTCATGGGTTATGCCTATGCGATCACTTACAAGAAGGGTAAGGACAATATGGTGGCAGATGCTCCTTCTCACACATTTGATGACCCAGTTCCTCTTACATCTATTTCTTTGCTTATTCCAAATTGGTTGCAATATGTTCAAAAGGGCTATCTCTTCTATGAACTCCATGCTTCTTCATCAGTAGAGCACCTTGGGTTCCTCAAAATGTATGACTAGGAACAATGTAACTTCTTTTGGCAGGGACTGAAAATGACAATTCAACAGATGGGGGTTGACTATGATACTTTCCAGGTCAACAAGGGTGAAACGACACTCCTTTTGGTACTGCTCGAACCCGTTCCCATCCCTACACATATTTGGACAACTATTTCTATGGATTTCCTAGAAGCGCTCCACTGGTATAATACCACATCTAAAAGGACACCATATGAAGCAGTTTATGGATAGGCACCACCAATTCTTCTTCCATACACCCTCAATAGCTCCCCAGTCCAGGTAATTGACTCGGTTCTTTGAAATCACAATCATATTCTTCTCATTCTGCAGGAAAATATTCACATGGCAACAATCCGACTAAAACAACAAGCCGATCAACACCGTTCTGAGCACACTTTTCACGCAGCTGATATGGTTCTTCTTCATCTACAGCCTTCCAAGAAACCCTCCCTGAAACTCAAAAGGTGTCAGTGGCCCGAAATTGTGAAAATCCTCACAATAGATCTAACAGCTGATGTATACCTCACAAGAAAGAATTTAGGAATAAGATTAAGAGTGGTCAATGTAGTAAGATGAGCAACAGAATAATAATACAATAGAACTTGGATAGAAGCAAAATAACTTGACACACCCTAATTAATTAATCACAATACGGACAAATAAGTAGTACAATGCATGAGGATTCGAATGCCAAGGTGGAAATTTGAATTAGCCTTCATGGAGTGATCAAAATATCACTGGAGTGTCATCGACACAACTAGAATTCTATCTCATCATCAGTGGAGTCATCAATGCTCAAGTAACTGTCAACCATCAGTCAAACTGAGTCTAACTGAGTGTGGTAGGTGTAACTGAGTGTAACTGGACTAACTGAATGAAGGAGGCTCACTGGAGGGCGCATGAGGAGCTAACAGAAGTCAGAATGAGCAGTCTAGTCACATTGGAGGTCCATTGGAGTGGTAAGGTTAGTTAAGAGTGAGTTGGGGCTAAAATCAAGGAGAGAACTCAGTTAATTGAAGACAACTAGACTGGTAGGTGAAGAAGGGTGCATTTGTCAAGTGGATGGTGAGATGTGGGTGCATCACTGGCTAGGAGGGCTCAATCTGAGTGGAAATAAGTTCCCGAGTGCTTGAAGACTAGGGACTAGGTGATGGAGGTATCAACCTGATGACTAGGCAGCATGCGGATGCATGAAAGACTGAAAATGCAAAGGATGAAAAATGATGGTAGGACTAGGATGGAGTATAGGAATATCCTAACACCCCCCCTTAATCCATCCTGGGCCCTAGTAGCTAAGACCAAATGTCACCCAATACAATGAATAATAACATTCAATTAACCGAGGAAATGGGGAAAACCTCATGGGAAAAATACCCCCCCTCAAAATAGACTGTAAGGCACACACAAAAATAAATGCTCCAAACTCAAGTAGGTGTGATGCTTGGTCATATGTCTGGAGGTATCTTCTTCTTGGGAATAAGTGGATCATTCTCAAAAAGCATGTTCTTGTACTTGCTCTTTAGATCGAATGTGATGAGAACAAATCCAAAAGTATGAGGATGATCCTTGAACCTGTGATTCGAATCAGCTGAGGTGGGATCAAAAACATGAATGTGTAGATAGTATTTTGTCTTCTCCTTTGAACCATCATGGGTGAGATTATGCTCAAAAGAACCATCAAATAATAGTAAATGTTTTGAATCCAAATCAGATCCAAGACTTAAAGAATGGTTTCATAAGATCTCCTTTGAACCATTTGAGGTGAGATCTAAACCATTGAATGCATGAGAAATTATCCCAAGCGAATGGCAATGGCCATCAAATATCAGTGTTTGCTTGGAATCCAAATTAGATCCAAGACTTGAATCATGGTTTCTTGAGATTTCCTTTGAACCATTAGAGGTGAGATCAAAACCAGTAAATGCATGAGAAATTATCCCAAGCAAATGGCAATGGCCATTATCTTCAATAACCTTCTGAAAGAATGAAATAATGATCATATAGTAGTACATAAGAGGTGATTGATCAAGGAGAGTGAATGCATTACGTCCAATGTCTGATTTTACCTCCAAAACATTCAATAGATCATGATGCAAACCAACAAACTATGGCGTAAGAGAGGATTTAGGAGCTTATGCAATTTCTAGAGTGTGATTTGGCACAGAATTCAAAATAGAAGAAATTTTGAGAATGAGTGTAGAATGTGCAAGTTCTTCTTCTTTTTGGACAACTTCAATATGAGATATGTTTGATACTGGTTCATGATCAATGAGATCACCAAGGAGGGAGAATGCATCACTTTGCTTGCTCTCAAAAGGGTTTGGACCAATCCCTTCATTCTGTTTTCCAAATCTTTCATCTAGGAGTGCCCATAGATCTTTTAGAGATTCAACATCATCAATGAATTGGTGTACCAAGAATCGATACATAGCAAACATCATGGCTGCAATGGCTCTGCCACCTTTATTTAACCAGTCAATCTTTTCTTCAGAGGATTCGAACTCTCTTTCAAAACAATAATCAAAGAGACCATTTCTCTTCAAATATGCTATCATCTTTTGTTTCCATTAATCATAGTTGAATGGAGAAAGAGGATCATAGTTCAATGTAGGAGGATAGATTTCTTCTGAATACATGGAAGCTGTAGAAGACCTGCAAAAACAATAGACAATATCTACAATTGCTATTGCTGCAAAAATGCAGAAACTGCTGCACTCGAAATCTTGATAATAACCTGCAAAAAACTCTCAGGAATGGAGATAAAAAATACTCTCAACATGCTCTGATACCATCTGAAAATCCTCACAACAAATCTAAGAGCTGATGTATACCTCACAAGAAAGAATTTAGGAATAAGATTAAGAGTGGTCAATGCAGTAAGATGAGCAACAGAATAATAATACAGAAGAACTCGGATAGAAGCAAAATAACTTCACACACCCTAATTAATTAATCACAATATGGAAAAATAAGTAGTACAATGCATGAGGATTCGAATTCCAAGGTGGCAATTCGAATTAGCCTTCATGGAGTGATCAAAAGATCACCGGAGTGTCATCGGAGCACAACTAGAAGTCTATCTCATCATCAGTGGAGTCATCAATTCTCAAGTAACTGTCAACCATCAGTCAAACTGAGTCTAACTGAGTGTGGTAGGTGTAACTGAGTGTAACTGGAACTAACTGAATGAAGGAGGCTCAGTGGAGGGTGCATGAGGAGCTAACTGAAGTCAGAATGAGTAGTCTAGTAACACTGGATGGCCATCGGAGTGGTAAGGTCAGTGAAGAGTGAGTCAGGCCTAAAATCAAGGAGAGAACTCAGTTAACTGAAGACAACTGGACTAGTAGGTGAAGAAGGGTGCATTTTTCTAGTGGATGGTGAGATGTGGGTGCATCACTGGCTAGGAGGGCTCAATCTGAGTGGAAATAAGCTCCTGAGTGCTGGAAGACTAGGGGCTAGGTGCTGGAGGTATCAACCTGATGACTGGGCAGCATGTGGATGCATGCAATGCATGCAGAATGTAGGAATGCATGCAAGACTGAAAATGAAAAGGATGAAAAATGCTGGTAGGACTAGGATGGAGTATAGGAATATCCTAACAGGAATGCAACCCGAAGATGCTATAGGGAAGCCACTCCTTCAAATTCTGCATCAATTTCCACATCTAAAGCTTTGAGGACAAAGCTTTTTCTAAGGGAGAGGGGATGTTAGGAACCCATGTCAACCCTTATATTTACTTTGTTAGTATATTTTTGTTGGACGCATATGCTTTGTAAGTCGTCCCGTAGTATTTGTTGATCCATAATTTGTATTATTGTTGTTGGATGTATATGCTTTGTAAGTCATCCCATAGTAATTGTTGATCCATAGTTTGTATTGGCCCATGGTTTGTTTTGACACATGGTATTGACCCATGTTATTGGCGCCTAGACTTAGTATATAAGTTTGTGTTGAGACCAATGAAGGTACCATGAATTTATTTGTATTGAGCTTGCTCAAAGGAAGTTGCCCCCTCGAACTGGCCTGCGATCAATAAAAGCGATTATGAGTTATGTTATTTCTGCTATCTTGTGTATTCTCATTAATTAATTGTTGCAAGTTCTTCACACATGTTTTAGATTTGAAAATTCGCTTTGGGACTAATCATCCCAAACAAAAGGAACTCCCTTTTTTAACAGCCGTATATAACACTGTGTCTTCTCCGCGAAATTACACACGAAATAGTGCAAGTAGTTTTCCTTCCCCTGCAAACTCTAAAGTCTAGTGATATTCGTGGGTGGTGGCAGGGATAGAATATCCTCTGCCTCCAGGGGATCAATGTGGATCCCATATTTGGATACAATGAAGCCAAGAAGGCATCTGAACACAACGCAAAAAATGCACTCGTGAGGATTTAGGAAGATATTTTAATGTTGGCATCTGAGGAAAAGGGTCATCAGATGATCGATATGAAACTCATGATGATGTGAATGAGTGAGTAAATCATTGATGTATGGACCACAAAATCCTTAATATCATGAAAGGCATACGACATGGCCCACTGGAATGTTGTGCCGACATTTTTAAGGAAAAAAGGAAATTTGCGGTATGCAAATGTACCGAAGGGGAAAAAAAACTCAGTTTTTTGCTGGTCATATAGGTTGGTCTCGATCTGATTGTAGCCAGAAAATCCATCCATAAATGAGAATATCACACTACCACCACAGTTATCAATGATCTAATCAATAAAATGGGTAGGGTAATTTTCTTTAGGACAAGCCTTATTAATATCCTTGTAATCGACACATACTCTGATGGTTCCTTGTTTTTTCATAACGGGAACAATTTTGGAGACCCATTCTATTAAGGGGATAGGATAGATAAAACCATCTTTCAAAATATTTTCCACTTTTGCTTTAATAGACGTAGCCTTTCATGGTTGTACAGGACAGAGTTTTTTTCGGACAAGCTTAGGGACGGGATAAGTTTTGATATCATGTACAATGATAGCAGGATCAATCCTGAGCATTTATTTGTAGCTGCATGAGAATACGTCACGGAATCGTTTGAACAAGGTTGTATAAGCTATGATTTCTTCTAAATAGAAATTTTGGCCAAGATGAATTTGTTCCACAACACCTAGTTTCACTGAGATGTCAATAGCCATGGTGGGTGTGATTTGCCAAATTTCCTTTGGTTACTGTATTCTTTGTAAGAATAGGAGGTTAAGGATTTGGAACAAAATTGGGTGAAACAATTGAATCAAATTTTTTTTTTACCATAATTAAAGTTGGGAGGAAGGATGATTGATGGTGTTGGTCCCCCCATGGAATCTCATCCAATCTCATAACCTCCATAATTGATTCATCATAGGGAAATTTATGGAAGAGATTATCCAGCGATGGTGAGAACGATTTTAACTAGGACAGCATAGAACATGAGCCTGATGCCATCGGATGATGGTCATTGGGTGGGTATGAGACTGATTGGGTGGAATTATGTGTAGCTTCAGCAGGGCTAAGAGGCATATGATTTCCAATCGAATCGTCTTCATAAGAACTAGGAACAGCCCATGGATTGGATGAGACAGAGGAATGATTATTCATGGACAAAATCATATTCACCTAGGAAATTTGTTTTGGGAGATCAGGTGTTGGAAAGACTCCCATTAGTGATGAATCGTTAAGGATTCCTACCCTCACATTCTCATACATAGGACAAGATTTCCCTAAAATAGGGACATTATCCGCAGGATGGGAAATTGTGTCAGGTGTTCAAAAATCTAGTTGGTCAATAGTGACAATATTCCCTTGATGGGAAAATTGTACAATGTGGAAGACTGATGATGATACTGCAGTCATCGCATAAAAAAAAACTGACCAAGTAATATATTATAGTCCAAACGGTCTTTCCTCTTAACTCAATGGTGAGGGATTGTAGCAGTCGATGTGGTTGAAATCCACGACTGTTGAATGCTTTCAGAGTAGTAGGAGAACGGTTCAATTTGGGAGAGCCAATGGCTCACTAGCAGGACAATGACATCATATAAGTAGAGGCTCCTTCATCTAAATCAATACGATGGATATTTTTCCCAGCTACATTGGTAATGATTTGGAAAGCCATTCGGTGGGAAAGCCTTGGTTTAAAATATTCTAGTTTAAAAATAATGATTGTAGATGATTCTGGATCCATTTCTCCGATTGGAGATAGTAGAGTCTTACGCTGATTGGGACAATTTTGAAAGACTTCAAGTGTTGACATTCCTTCGTGAAGTGATCTTCACCACACAGTAGACATGGATATTTGGCCTTCCTTTTTGGTTTGGAATCAGTGGTTTCTTGATTTTTTTCGGTTCCTTTTGGTTAGAATATTTTTTGGATTTACCTTTATTTTTCTTCTTACCACCAGATTTCAGAGATGAAGAAGATTGAACTGAATTCATCTCTATGGTGGGAGAAGGGTTGGGTGACTGGTTGGTGTTATTACCATCCTATGGCGGAGGTGGATTTGAAGTCATATGGATTTTTGGTCCAGTTGATTTGATGGCAGGATAAGTTTTTATGGAACCAACGATGCCATCGACATGTGATTCTGTGGGAAGTTTCGTTGGGTCATTGGTAGGGCGAGGGGCATTGGGAATTATTTCATACAAAGTTCCATATTGAGCATAGACTAAATCGAGATATTGGGCATGTCAAATGGATATGAATGGAAATAGTGATTTGGTGAACCAATCGGCCAGTAATTGGTCCGGAATGGGAGCCTTAATGAGGCAATGTCTCCACCTCCACTCATGGATATGATCAGATATATGAGAAGAGGTATATTTCTGAAGTGAAGTAAAAACACCTATATCGATTTCATAGTGGATTGGTAATTGAAAATGTGTGAGAAAGGCCGTAGCCAAGGACTAAAAGTTGGGAAAAGAATGTGGTGTCAATTCAATGTACCATTTGGCGGCAGTACCGGCGAGAGTTCTTTGGAATAACCTCATATGGATAGAATCATCCATTAAGGATTTCGAGGAACATCGCAGATGATAAGTCATCATATGTTTTTGGGAATCCTCACTGGGATTTCCATCAAACTTGGGTATATCCAATGGTAGCTTCACGAGAATTAGTGGCCAATTAATGCCATGCTGAATGGGATTGTTGGTCACACGTGACAAATCTGGTAGGTTCAATGTAGCTAGAAATGGTAACTTCTAGTTGGATGCAGATACCAGTAATATTGGTAAGGCATGTAATGTAAAATTAGTCACAGCAAATCTATTGAACAAGAATATCAACCACAATGATGTAAAACAAATTGGAGTAAAAACTGTGCAAGAGAGATGCATCAATGCTCTATAATCCAGAATAGTAGAATTACAATACAATGCTGTCACAATGAGTGAGCAATTAGAATTATCCAAGGAGGTCATTCGAATATACTACATGGCATAGCTTGGCTCCAACTAGGAGTCCTCATCATCAATCAGTGGTGGTCATCAATGCACAAGTAACTGTCAGCCAGGTGTCAAACTGAGTCTAACTGAGTGTAATGAGTGTAACTGATGGTAATGGCACTAATGTAGGGAAGGAGGCTTAGTGGAGGACGCATGAGGAGTTAAATGGACTCAAAATAGGTATTCAAGTCTCATCGGAGGTCCATCAGAGTGGTAACAGTAGTTAGGAGTCAGTCTAGCCTCAAATCAAGGAAAGACAATTAGCTAACTGAAGTGAACTGGACTGGCAGGTGAGAAAAGGCACCCCTCTCAGGTGGTAGGTGCATTTTGGGTGCACTAAGAACTAGGAGGGATAAAAATAAGTGGAAGGAATCTCCCGGGTGTTGGCAGACTACATCCTAGGTGCTGGAGGCATCAAACTAGTGACTGGGAAGCATGCGGATGTATGCAATGCATGCATGCATGCAAAGTGCATGCAAAGTACATACGAAATGATGAGATATCCTAATACCCACCCTCAAGCTATACTATGATGTAAAAAATAAAATGTAGGGCCCTGGTTATTGAGACCAAAGGTCACCCCAATACAATAATCCAAAAATGTTGAAAATAAGCTAAGTGAGGAAAGAGGGAAAACCCAGTGGGCAGAAATCCCCCCCTCAAGCTAAACATAAAATGGATCTAATCTATCTCCACCATGATGGAACTCACGCCCAACAGTGAACGGAGGTAAGAGAATTTCTTCTCAGTGAAGCTCTTGGTGAAGATGTCTGCAATTTGCTCATCAGTAGGGCAATATTGTAGAATGATGGTGCGATCATGCACCAACTCTCGAATGTCGTGTATATGAATATCAATGTGCTTGGTCCTCTGCCGCTCAACTGGATCTATGGAGATCTTAATAGCACTTTTATTGTCACAAAATATGACAGTCGATGTAGTGCTACCAAAATCAAACTCGAAAATAATACCCTGCAACCAAACTGCCTGAATGCAGCCATTGACTGCCCCTCGATACTCTGCCTCTACTGAAGAAAGTGCAATGGATGCCTGCTTTTTGCTTGAACAGCAAATAGGGACATGGCCAATCATGAAAACATAACCGGAAGTAGTCTTCTGATCAATGCTATCACCCGCCCAATCTGAATCAATAAAACCAATGAAATCTAGCTCAGAATCTACAGCATAGTGTATGCCAAGATGTCTCGTAACTTGCACATACTGCAAGATCCACTTGGCTTCTCTCCAATGAATCTCATGGGGATGCTGCATATACCTTGATACAACACTCATGGCATGAGAAATATCAGGCCTTGAGTGTGTCAAGTAGAGTAGTGAACCAATCAACTGTCGATACATAGTGCAATCTGCAAGTGGTGTAGAATTTCCCTCCTCAAGACTGATTCCTGAGAGGAATGGAAACGGAGCAGCCTTACATTCTTCCATATTAAGCAGCCTCTGAAGCATACTTTTTCTGAGACAATTTTATCCCATCAAAATTTTGAGCTATCTCCAAGCCCAAAAATTGCTTAAGCAAGCCCAAATCGCTCATGTCAAAAGCTAGATTTAAGGGAGTTTTTAGCTTGTTTATTGTAAGGAGAATGCTACCAATAATGAGAAGATCATCAACATAAATAATACCAATCAGCAAATTACCTTTAACTTTATATAGGTATAGATTTGGATTATATTTTCATCTTTTGAAATTATGAGAAAGAAGGAAGGAATCCATCTTTGCGTACCAAGCTCTTGGGACCTGTTTCAATCCATAAAAAGATTTATTCAATCTGCAAACTAATGATGGATCTGATATGTATCCTTCTGGCTGCTTTATATATACTTCTTCATTGAGATCTCCATGTATAAAAGCACTCTTCACATCCATATGGTGCACTTCCAAGTGCTTGGATGCAGAAATGGCCAAAACTAGGCGGATGGAATCCATCTTTGCAACCGGTGCAAAGGTCTCAGTGTAGTCCACTCCTTGGACTTGGGAGAAACCTTTTTCCACCAACCTAGTTTTGTATTTTCTGATAGAGCTATTAGCAGCAAATTTCATGTGGTATACCCACTTACATTGGACCAATTTCCTTCCAGGTGGAAGAGAAACTAGCTCCCATGTATTGTTCTTTTGAAGAGAACTGTACTCTTCATTCATGGAGGTTTGCCATCTTGGGTCTCGGTGGGCATGATAGTATGATTTGAGATCTGAACCAATCATCAAATAACATTTCTCAGATAATAATGGATCAGAAAATGAAAGATCCATACTTTCTCTTTGAAAGTCTGCTCTTGTTCTCCTTGGATCAGTAGGATTTCCAATGTTTGGAGCAGCAGATTGTAGAGTGTTTTGGGCCCACTTTGGTAAATGAGGAGGATCATTATGGTCAGATTTTGAACCTGATATTTCATGGCCATCTAAGTCTGATAAAATATCAAAAATATCAGATCCAATTCTTTCTTCAGATTCTCTTGAAACTTCTTCTTGTAGAGACTACGGATCGATAGTGTTTTCCTCAACTAGTTTCAGATCTGGAAGTAGTTCTTCAAACTTCACACTTCGCTCTATGAATATATTTTTGGTTCTAATATTAATGAGTTTATATGCTTTTTATTCTTCTCCATATCCTATTAGGATGCATTCATTACTTTGTGGATCCAAAGCTTTTCTCTTTTCAGAAGGAATTCTAGCCCATGCAGTGGAGCCAAAAACCCTCAAATTGGACACATCCGGTTTGTGACCAGTGAATGCTTAGAAAGGAGTTTTACCTTTCATGGATGAATGTGGAACTCAGTTCTAAATGTATATAGAAACATTCATGGCTTCAGCCCAAATATTTGCAGCCAAACCTTTTGACTCAAGCATACAGGTAGCCATCTCTTTCAGTGACTGATTCTTCCTTTCCATTACACCGTTCTACTGGGGTGCATAGGGAACTGTATGTTGGATCTGAATTCCGATTTCGGCACAAAGTTGAAAAAAATAATTCTTGATATATTCTCCTCCATTATCATATCTAAGGGCTTTGATCTTGCTCTCAGTTGCGGTCTCAACAGAAGCCTTAAAATCCTTGAATTTTCCAAGCACTTCTGACTTGTTTTTGAGAAAAAAGACCCAAGTAAAGCATGAGAAGTCATCGATGAATGTAAAAACATACCTTGAACCATTCATGGAAATATTTGGAAGTGGACCACTGATATCAGAATGTATGAGACCCAAAATAGTAGAAGCTCTACTAGCTTTTCCGTGGTCAAACTTGTGCCCGGGGTGCTTCCCAATGATGCAACGTAGGCAAATTCCCTTCAAGGAACGGAGGTGCGGAAGACCATCAACCATGGATTTGTTTTTTAAAAGCAAAAAATACTTTTAATTAAGGTGTCCAAACCTTTCATGCCAAATCCTACTAACCTCATTTCTATGAGTGAGAAGAGCAGTGGGCTTTTCAAGCGGCACAAAGTGTGAAAACTCATAGTATTTTGTAGTATGATTTTCCTTTCCGACTGCAATAAGCTTTCCACTTTCAATATAAGAAATTTCAACTTTTTTAGGGCTGAATGTAACTTTCTTTGGTGCACTAGTGTGTGTCATTTGATACACATAAAGTAGATTCAAAGCCAAGAAAGGCACATAAAGAACATTCTGAAAATTTCCATGCTCTAAATGGATGGTACCTTTACCCTTTGATGAAATTTTTGAGTCATCTCCCAAATGGATGGGGATGGAGATATTTGGATCAAATGAAGAAAAGGACTCAATATTTGCAGCCATATGATTCGAGGCACTGAAATCTATTAGTAGAGTGGTGGGTTTCGAAACAGTTTCCATGAGTGCTTGACCTCTTTCATGATCATCATTTCTATCCTTCTTCCGTGCATCGTCAGGAAGAGTTATTTATTCTTTTCCAAAAGGAGGGCCATTTGATCTATTGTTTTATTCATGCATGAAATTTTAGGATGAAAGCCACAGTTGTAATATGAACATTTATATTTTTCTTTACCCTCTTTACCCTTTGCTTGTTCCTTGAACCGGATGGTGCATCCGATGGTTTGCTTTTCTCTCTTTGCTTGGTAGGTTCGAATTTGGGCTTCTCTTTCTTTTGCTTCCCTTTGCCATTCGAATTCTTGGATCCTCCAACAAAGAGGGCTGAATCTTTGGAGCTTATGGACCCCATTTGAATTAGCTTATCATTCTCTTCGGTAATGGACTCAACGAAGGCACTTAAGGTAGGCATCTTCCAATTCAAGGTAGTTAGACGACCGGAATTGAAAGTAGAGACAAATACCAAGAAATATTTACCAAGTTTTGAAAGAATAGAGACGATCAATTGTTTATCCTCTTTGACAACTCCACTGTTCTTCAATTGCAAAGACAAATGCTTGAATCTTGTGAAAAAATCATTGATGGTCTTGAAATTCTCAGGATTCAAGGCAATCAATTCATTTTCCAATTGAAAAGACCACATGTCATCTTGCTTTCCAAAAAGCTTCTCGAGTTGCTCCCATAATGCCTTTGGAGTAGTCAATCCATTGAGGTGAAAGTGAAGATCCTTGGAAATATTGAGGCAAAGAAGACCATATGCTTCATCCAATTTGTTGAAGTGCTTGGATTTTTCAATGAGAGTATTGGGCTCAACTTCGAGGCCCATGGTGACTCTGTAGTACCCTTTTGAGCGCAACATAATCTCCATGTCATTCTTCCATTCAAAACAATTGAAGGGAGTGAGTAGCTTTGAAGAAGAAGAATCCATCTCAATGATAGCGAATGCACTTGATGGAGATGATTAACCTGCAAATCACAATCAAAACAAGAATAGTAAGGTCAAACAATCCACCCTTTTAGAGTTGCATCACACCTGGGATTGGAGATCAAGCAAGCTTGAAGATCCAATGTATCAAATCCAAGAATTCTGTGGGAAAATCAAGGCTTCTGGAGTGGATTGGAGAGTATTTTTCAGCTTTGCATGCACATGAGATTTTACATGCCAAAACTTCAGTATTTTTGAGCAAATTCACTCAATTCTTCATGTAGAACACCTACAGAAGAGAAATCTTGTCCCTAGCATGGCTCTGATACCATGTAAAATTGGTCACAATAGATCTATTGAATAAGAATATCAATCACAATGATGTAAAACAAATTGGAGTAAAAACTGTGCAAGAGAGATGCATTAGTGCTCTATAATCCAGAATAGTAGAATTACAATACAATACTGTCACAATGAGTGAGCAATTCGAATTAGCCAAGGAGGTCATTCGAATATACTGCATGGCATAGCTTGGCTCCAACAAGGAGTCCTCATCATCAATCAGTGGTGGTCATCAATGTACAAGTAACTGTCAGCCAGGTTTCAAACTGAGTCTAACTAAGTGTAATGAGTGTAACTAATGGTAATGGCACTAATGTAGGGAAGGAGGATCAGTGGAGGGTGCATGAGGAGTTAACTGGACTGAGAATAGGTATTCAAGTCTCATCGGAGGTCCATAGGAGTGGTAACAGCAGTTAGGAGTCAGTCTAGCCTCAAATTGAGGAAAGACAACTAGCTAACTGAAGTGAACTGGACTGGTAGGTGAGAAAGGTGCCCCTCCCAGGTGGTAGGTGCATGATGGGTGCACTAAGCACTAGGAGGGCTAAAACTGAGTGGAAGGAAGCTCCTGGGTGCTAGAAGACTAGGGAATAGGTGCTAGAGGCATCAAACTGGTGACTGGGAAGCATGCGGATGCATGCATGCGTGCAAAGTGCATGCAAAGAACATACAGAATGATGAGATATCCTAACATTTAAGTGCCAGTAGGACCATATATTGATTGATCATAAGTTCTTCCCATAGCATATTGGGCATATTGTGGAGGTACGCCCATGTTAATAGGTTGGCCCAGTTGTGGATTTCCTCTTGAATGAGGGGGTCCTCCAGCATGGAGGGGTTGTCTAGATGGTGGGGGTGGTGGTGGTATAGGTGGTGGAGGTGGTGGAAGTGTTCGGGGTGGTTCGTTGGCTGAATGTCCATCCGGAGGGAAATTGTATTGTCCCCATGGGGTATTCATATTTCTAGGGTAAGGTACTATGGGATAAATATTTCCCGAGGTGGTTTGATAGGTTTGTCTCATTTCCATATTCTAAATTCCTAGATATGAATAACCTCATGCAGGTTGGCCCAATTAATATGTCCCCATGACGGTTGTCCCATGGTTGGAGGTAGACCTCCAATCATATTATAAGTCATATATGAAGGTTTTCCTCCACATATATTATGTCCACTAACTAGAGGATTCCCCCCAGTTAAGTTTTGTGCAATGACCAAATGTTTCCCCCTAGTCATATTTTGTCTACCAACCAAGGGTTTTCGGCTATTCATATTATGACAACTGACCACAGGTTTCCTTGTAGCCATTTTCTGAGTACTAACTAGAGATTGGCCTCCAACCATACTTTTGACACTGACCATAGGCTGTATCCCATAGTCGTACTTTGATCGCTAACTAGAATTTGGCTTTCGACTGTGCTTTTCCTTGTGACTGGATACCGTGCTCCAGCTACAAGGTTAACATTGGTTGAAGGTTTTCCTCTAGTCATTGAGGTCAAAATAGGTCTAGAACTGACCAATTTATTTTTATATGATATGATTTTAATATAAGGTTGGCCTGGTTCATACGATGCCACATTAAGTTCTGACATTCCCGACAAAGAAGGAGTAACAAAATGAATGGGTGAGTGATATTCAGGGTTTACTACTTCCGAAGTGGATGGTAAAGGTGGATTAAAGATCTGGCGTGTTGGGTTTCTTCTTTTCACTTTATTTATCAGGCTGACCCGAGTTCTGCGTAGTAATTTCCCTTCTTTGGATCCACCAAAATCCTCTTCACTGGCCCTTTCATCATCAACCTACAAGCAGGTTGAAGTCTCACCCGAAGCGAAGATACGTGGTTACAGAATTAGACTTATGCAACCGCGGTGACTCGTGATTACGTTAGGCGAGTTGGTTATGTGCAACTTACTCAACATCTACTTAATAGGTTATTACCAACAGGTAACTTTGCACTTCACAGTTATCCACAACCTACAGACTTTGTTGAATCGTTGCTACTTTTACTCTGATAACTACGCATTTTTCATACTTATCATAACTTCACAATGTTCATACATGCATGTTCCACTACTTAACATATTATTCTCATTCACATTCATATGAAAACACATATATAATCATAACCATTCATGAACACACAACATAATAGAGATTCAAACACATAACACAGATATTTATGTGGTTCACCCCCCTGATGGGAGCTACGTCCACGGGAACTGTTCTTATATTTCTTGGAAGGGTTAATAGTTCCAGTATTCTCACTCAGCTACAGAATATTCTTTACAATAGATCTCTACACACACAGTTGCAGATTCTTTTTCCTCTTTTAGATATCTCTTAGCATAGATCTAACAATATCTTTTTACAAAATCTCGCAATCAACTAGATTCTAACAAAATATAACCCTTCCTTATGCAAAATTTCCCTTTATATAGATTGTGCCCGAAGGTCACATCTTCACAATAACTATGGGCCAACCCCCATAGTACCCTTAAATCCAAAATGGCATGGTTCTCCTATTGACCACGCTTTATATTTACTTCCTTGGAGCTCTATTGTCATTTTTTACTGCTTTCTCTGGCTCTGATGCTTCTCTGAAATTTGCAGTTCTGACCACTAAGCTCTAACACTACAGTGGTGTGTCCTTTGCACCATTATGCTTCCTTACTCTTCGCTTCTATAGATAACAGTCCGCTGCTTCATTCATTACTGCTCCAACAACCTCGATGGTCCTTAGTACTTTTCCTTTACTAAGGGGACAGGTTCGTTTTTGCCACTTCGCTTCGCTCCATACCCTACTCCTAGGAATTGTGGAGTTGGTTCTCCCAAAATTGGTTGATGTTAGGCCTCTCCTAACTTGTAATTTCACCATAAAAAATTCTTCCACTTGAGCAGCTCCCAACAGGCCCCTAACACTTACTTGTGGCTAGCCCCCGAGCCACTTTGACTAGGCTGCTTGAACTACGCATCCCGTGGGATGTTTGATTTCCCAGTGAACTCTTGAAAAGTTGCACTCAACTTTGCAACTGTTTCCTTAGTCTCTTGATCAAACTCCCTAATTTTTTTTATCATCTCCCCTGAGATGTGTTCTTGAAGTTGTTCCTTCATAGTGTTCTCTATTGTCCTGAGTTCTTGCAACTTATCCTCAATTTCTTTAGATAGTGCAAGTGCCTCTTCCTACATTAGTTGTAACTTTGATAAAGTTTCATCTTCCTTCTCCCTTAGCGCTTTCATCTCCTTTTGAATTTATTTCTTCTCTATGAATTTCTGGATCCTTTTCCTTGGTGGCAAATCCTTCATAGCCATGTTCACAGAGTCAATATATTTATTTCGTTGCTCTACTTCATCCTGAATTTTATGTAACTCAGGGTCTTCCTGAAGCATAGCCCATACCTTGGTAATTTCATCAAGTAGGTCTTGAGATCTCTCCACTTCTGCGGAGATGTTTTCTGTTGAAGTCTTCAACTCCTTAGTTCTTGCTTCTTTAACTTGTTGTGGAGTTCCAGATTGTTATTGGGCTTCTAAGCCAACAATCTATTCCTTACATCCAATCTCCATGTTTTCCATCTTAGCTTTGAGATTGTCTACCATGGAACCAATCCTTAGGATAGTGGCTTCTACTTCTGGTTCTTCTGGTAATTTTGGGATCTTCGCACAGACTTCGGAAAAAACTTTCTTCAACTTATTCTACTTCTCCTACCCATATGCTAACTCTTTGGTCTTCAGTGCACATTCATCCTTTAGCTCTTTGTAGATATCCACCAACTTCAGATGCGATTTATAAGAGAGAATGTCTCTATCTCATATTTCTTCTACAACCTACAAATGAAAATTATGCAACCCTTCAATGGGAAACATCCCAACATTAATATCTAGATGTGTGAGTTGCTTCACACCTTCAGTGAGATCATAGGTCGGGAATATGACATTCATCGGCTCGATTCTAACTAGCCGAGGTCTCATTATCAAGGAAGGTGGCTTTATTTTCCTTTGGCTTGTCTCACTTGCCCTATCTTCAGAATATGATTTTCTTGCCAAATCTTGCTGGACTTGTTCGAGTCTTTCTACCAGGATCTTCAGTTCTGCGAGGCTCTCCATCATGCCTACTTGGACTGTTTCTTGCTTGCTTTCTTTTAATGCAAGTGTTTCTTTAATGTGCTCAGACACTTGGAATGCGATGCAATCATAACAATCCTCGTGCAAGTGCGTATTGAGTGGAACCTTAGTTTCTTTTTGTTTCTTCCTTTGCAGTCCTTCCGGGATGGTCGTGTCGGGTTCCTTTCTTTTCTCACCTGCTGATAAGCCAAAATCTTGTTTTTTGTTCATCGCCTTGGTCTTGTGAATTTCCACCTTCACTTTCTTCTGATGTGGTGATCAACGTGGTTGGTGCATCGATCTTCCATTTTAGCCGCCATTCCTCCATGATCAGATCAATTTTTTGTCCATCTAGATGATATAAGCCTTCAAACCATTGAGACGGCATTAGCTGTACTCACGGCTGAATGTAGATAAAGTGCAGTCCAGCTTTGAAAGTCATCTTAGGAATATAGCGATTTGTCACTTCCTTAGTCATATGTGGATTCCTCTGAATGGCTTCTCATAATTTCTCAAAATAAGTGTACAATTGTATGTTTTTTTATCCTTTGTTGATCTGACTTTGAGTTTTCCCACATGTTCGCAAACGTCAGTCCTTGGCAATATCCAATGAATACCGATGAAATTTGTTGATAGCTAGGCTCTTTCAATCCTATGAAGGAAATCAGTACTAGCAACCAACTATAGTGGAACTAGTTTCCACTTAATTGTGTATCTCAGATGTCTTCTAGGAATTCATTCAACAGATAGCTCGCCCAATTGTACTCAATTCCATCCTTGGTCTTCGGATCTAAGGATACTGCAGCGGCTAGTACCTCGTTCGGTCTGCATTTCCTTAGGATTTTTCCTGCAAGGAGATGGACTATGAACTACGAGGCTTGATCCTTGATCCCGACTATTGTATAACCACGGATTCCTTTGAGTATACCAAATTTGCTCTTCATTCTTGTAGCCAACTATTTGTCCTTGTTCTTTCTGATGAACGCAACTTCAAGATCAACACCTCTCTTGCTCAAGTACGTGATCCGGTAGATGAGATCAATGTTAATGTCTATCTTGCGGTCCAACAACAACAATCCCTAGTGCGTGCATGAAAGTAGTATGTGCACCACCGCAGTGAGCTATGGGCTCCTATCAAAGTGTGGGATGTGCAGTAGGTTCAACAACCAGTAGGTTCAACAACCCTGATGGCTGCAACGGTGCAATCCAGTCTTGCAGGTGAATGGTTTCCTTCTTGGTAGCTTCGTCATACCTTCTGCACATATATTGATTTGGTTGGAATTGTGGGTACTTTGCTTCCTGGAGCAAGTCATGGTTGACGAATTTTCACTACGGAATTTTATCGAGAAAATTTTCCTCGATTTGTACACGACTTGACATGGGCGGCATCAGAATATCTTACTCTGGATTCCTCATTAGAATCACCTCTGGTGAATCCCATTTCCTTGGACTGATGTACTCTGGAACAAGTAGGATGGGTCTCTCTTGAGGCAGTTCTTGTGGAAACAGCTTTGGAACACTCGCGATCTTTGTCTTTTCTTATTCAGTGGCCTTCCGTTTGTGTTTCTGCTTCTGTTGTGATACATTCCTCGGTGAGTTTCTAGATGATTAACCTCGTTATGGGACTGTTTGCTTCACGGGCGTCTTCATGACTCCTTCCAAACTAGAATGTTGAAAGTCTCTCAAGATTTTGTCTGTGGCCGATTTCTCAAACATACACTGTCAGATAATGATTTATTTCAACTGGTAAAAACTTGGAATTTATAGGCAATAAAAATTTAAAATTCACTGTAAAATCAGTAAGTATGCAGTCTTTACTATTTATAGGAGCAGTAGCACTAAGGCGCGCCCATGTCCATTGGCCAAATATTACTTGGATCTTGGTCCTTTCCATTCATTGGATGTGTACTCAATGGACAAATATGCCTTAAATGTGGAAACATCCAGTTCCCGAAAGTACTATATAACAACTACTTTCCGACCCTAACTGTAATGGCTAGTTTTCTTTTACTTCAATAGTGGTTATGTGAATTGTGAGATTCACTGTGCATTCCCTTTGCTTAAATTTAAATTCACAGCACAATTCCTCTTTTACTTCACAACTTATCTTGATACGTGTGCTTCGCAACACATCTTTCCTTTCTATGAAAACTTCGCATTTTACCAAAACTGTGTGCAGACTTTTATTCTTTATTTGTAGTGTCCAATTTTAGCTACACTTGAAACTTAAAAATTTTTCTTGCATTGCTTAATTGATACTTGAAAGAGTAAGGCCATCCTTGTAAGGCTTTAGTCTACTCCCATTAACAAGCCCTTTCAAATTTTCTCCAAGTGGTGTGGCTAACTGAACTACGCCACCATTAGGGATGTGCTTAACAGTGTATGGTCATAACCAATGCATTTTTAATTTTCCAGGAAATTTCATAAATTTTCTATCATAGAGGAGAACAAGGTCTCCTACTTGGAAAAATTTATTCTTGATGTGTCTATCATGCTATACTTTTTCGCTGTCTTTCTGCTCTTATTGGTGAAACCCTGCAATGAAGCGATCTTCCTCCAATCCAACTAAGTGTAGTAGTCATTCTTCCATTGTCTGATCATTGGCCATATCTATGAATGCTGCAATTCTCAAACTTGGTACTATGTATTCCATGGGCATGACAACTTCCTATCCATATGCTAATCTGAAAGGTGTATGACCTGTCAACTTCTTACAAGTTGTTCTATATGCCCATAATACTACCGATATTCTAAAATCCCAATCATCCATGTTTGTGTTGCATAGCTTGGCCAATGCATTCTCCAAGACTTTGTTAAAGGCTTCTACAGTGCCATTAGCTTGTGGATGATATGGTGTGCCCTTCTGATGATAGATCTGAAATTCTATTGTCAAGGTTGCAATAGTTCTATTTAGGAAATGGGTTCCCTTATCACTCATTAAAATATTTGGACATCCAAACCTTGTCAAAATATTCTCAAAAATGAACTGCGTGGTGGTAACTACGCTACAGTCCTTCACTGGTTTTTCCTCTTCCCATATTGTTAGATAATCCGTAGCTTTGATGATATATCTTTAGCTAGTTCGCTTTCCTGGTGGGTTATTAGGTCCCACGAAGTCAATAGCCCATTTATCAAAGGCTTGAAGTGTCAATTGTGGCATTAATGGCATCTCATCTCATCGAGATGGATTTCCTCTTATTTGGCATACATCGCACTTCCGGCAATTTTCTTTTGAGTCTCTGTGTATCGTCGGCCACCATAGTCTTGATCTCAAAATTTTCTGCACAGTAGCTCTTCTTTCATTTTTTCCTCCAGATACACCTGAATGTGATTCATCCAGTATACTAGGTCTTTCGTTTTCTAGTATGCATCTTCGCAATACTTCATCTGGTCCCAATTTGTACAATTGTCCAGCATTTAGAGTAAAGTCAGCTGCTCTTACCACCAATTGTTTCTTCTGATGCATAGTAAATTTTGTAGGTGTTAATCCTGTAGTCATAAATTCTACGATATCTCTAAGATAGTCATATGCTATATGTATAGAAAACAACTGCACATCTAGTAGACTGTCCTCCATATTACTAGGTTCTTCACCTGACTCAATGTGTGAAATATGGTTAGGTCTTACTTTCATTCTTCATGGTTTCACAATGATTTCAAAATCATATTCCTGAAATAGTAACAACCATCTACATATTCTCCCCCCTAACACTAGTTTATTGACTAAGTACTTCAAATATGAATGGTCATTAAACATACAGATATATGAACCTACAAAATAGTGTATAAAATTATGCAATGCGTATACCATAGCTAAGCCTCCCTTTCTATCTTCGTATAATTATTTTCTGCTGAAGATAGATTTCTGCTTGAAAATGCGATGGGATGATCGATGCCTCCCTCACCTGGTTGAGCTAGTATAATGGAAACTGCTATATATGAAGCATCTACATGTACATGAAATGGTTTATTCCAGTAAGGAAATACTAGAATAGGTGTCGTAACCATTTTCTCTTTCAACGTGTCCAATACTTTTTGGAAATATTCATTCCAACTATACTTCACTTATTTATTCAATAATTTATCCATAGGCACAGTGATCAGCGCATATCCTTTGTGAATTTCCTATAGTATCCTGTGTGCCCCAATGTAGTGCATAGTTTTTTACAGAGTTAGGTGCTGGGAGATTTACGATGATTGCGATCTTCGTTGGATCAACCATCAATCCCTTCTTACATACTATGTGTCCGAATAAAATACCATAACGAACACATAAGATGCACTTCTTCAGGTTTAGGTAAATCTGGTATTGTCTACACTTTGCTAACATCATCCTTAAGTTCACATGATGATTCTTCAAAAGGATGAAATTGTCCATTCATCAAAATAAAATTCTAAGAATTTATGAATATAATCCTTAAATGCAGCTACAACAACTCTTGAAAAGATAGCAGGTGCATTCTTTAATTCAAACAACATAATAGTGTACTGATATCATCCCCATTCAGTAGCAAATGTGGTCTCATGTCTATCTTCTATAGCAATTCTGATCTGATGATATCTAAAAAATCCATCAATGAAAGAGTATGCCTCATGTCCACCTATGTTATCTAACACTTCATCTATGAATGGAGTATGAAATGGGTCATGTAGAGATGCATCATTCAATTTCCTGAGGTCCACATAAATTCTGATTTCACCTTTAGCTTTCTTATCTTGAATTACCATAGGACTTATCCATTCTGATTCTTCTACTGGTTCAATAATTCCTGCATCAAGCATCCTATCAATTTATGCTTTCACCCATTCTTTATAACTGGGATTCAATCTGTAAGGTATTTGCTTAATAGGCTTTGCATCAAGCTTGAGAGGTGTTTTCATAACTCCCAAGTCACCTAAAATGCCTTTCATTTCAGAAAACTTTGTAGGAAATAAATATTGATATTCGCGCAGCAGGTCTACAATTTGTCCTACTATTTTTTCATCCCAGTAATCCCCAATAGAAGCAAATTTTGGTTCATTCATAGTACCAATATTGATCTTTCTGGTCTTCACAGGATTACTCAGGTCTGGAATTTCTAAATCTGGTCCTTCAACATCACGTTTTCCTTTAGAATCAGGTGGAACATGTAAATATGGGGGAAGATGCAACAATAGTGAACCCTGTTGCAGAAGGGGATATGATGGAGCCCGTAGAGAATGAGGCAGTGATATTGGAAGCTGCAATAGCAGCAAATCCTATAGAGGTGTTGGATGTCGAATCCTCCCCTGAAAGAAGGGGAACCATCACTGAAGAATAGGAATTCATCCCTCTTTCTGAAAATTTAGAAACCCCTATGTCACAGAAAAGAAGAAAAAGGTCAGGGAGTAAGGGTCATACATCTACTTCAGCAAAGATGAGAAGAACCACAGATTTTACAGTAACGGTAACAATATGCAGTGAAGTCCAACCATCGGGAGTTGTGAATAAAAGAAGGACTCGGTCTATTGCAGCAGTCGAAACAGCATGTGAAATTGGGGAAAATAATGAAATTCCCACAGCAAAAGCAGCATGTACAACCGGGGTAGGCATAGAAGTTCCTATTTTAAACCCCAAATCACCGACTTTTACACAAGAACCTACTGTGGAAAAACCCCAAATTGAAAACCTCTTTGAAAATGAGCTGCTAAAGGAGGAGGTGCAAATGCTTCGGAATGAATTGGAGAAATGGAAGGAAGTGACTGGAAAATAGGCAGATAAGAATTTTAATATATTAGTGGAGGCTGCAGATCTGTTAGAAAATTGATATCATGTTTTGGGAAATGAAGAACAAGGAGAAATGGTATGCCCAGAATGTGGAGACATATTTAATTCGACAGGGCACAAAGTCATAGTGTTGGGTTTGGTATCACAAAAGCCTGCATAGGCAGAGCAAGAAGGAGAAAAAGCACCGGCAATGGAGTTGATGGAGGGGAATGAGCTAGAGATAGACATAATCCCTGATTTGGAATTAGGAGAAGATGAGGAAATGTAATCCCAACCAGCAGGAAATATTGAACTATTCCAGGACCAGTCTCATCATCAAGAAGATATCGAGGTAATTCAAGAACAACCTCAGCAATCTGAAGAAATTGGAAAATAGGATGTTGTTACACAAGAACCAACATCCTTGACAATATTTAGTGAAGTTGCAACCTAGACAACAATTGTTGATATTGAGGTACAAGAGGAAGACGCTGTTACAAAAGAACCAGTGTCTTTAAAAATGTTTGCTGAAATTGCAACTTAGACTGAGGTTGCTGAGATTGAATTGAAGAGAAAGGATGCTGCCACACAAGAACTAGCATTCCTAAAAGTAGTTGTTGAGACTGCAAATCAAAATGAAGTTGTTGAGATTGAATTGGAAAGGAAGGATGCTTCCACACAAGAACAAACATTCCTAAATGTATTTGTTGAGACTACAACTCAGGTAGAAGCTGCTAAGTTTGGTATTTAGGAAGAGAATGATGTCACACAAGAGACAGTGTTCTCAAAATTAATGATTGATTCATAAACACAAACTGAGGCTGTTGAGGTACAGGAAGAGGATGTTGTTACACAAGAACCAACATCCTCAAAATTAACTATTGAGGTTGCAACACAAGCAGAGGCCATTGCAACACTGATGGAAGAGGAAGCTGCTACACTGCCAACCGAAAATGAGGAAGCTGGAACATCTGGTGGCAGGGTAGGAATGCAATTTTCTCAAGAAATTGTTGCTTTAGACTCTGATGATGAGAAATATCTGGAGGATAGAAGGATTCGATGATTGGAGAAACAACTTTCTTTGTTACAACTGGAGTTAGCTAAATGGGAAAAGTACATTGATCAGTGTCAAGCAGGGATGGTCCCTCTCTCTAAACATAGGAAGACTATCAAAGAATTAAGGGAGAAGTGGGCAGAGAAATCAACTCTTCAGAAATCTCAATTGGAAGAGGTGCAAAAAGAATTGGAGGATTTGAAGGAATTCAAATCCATGCAAAAAGAAAAAGACCAAATGTATTCCCTCTCTTGGGAGTTGCTGAGTTCAAGAGCCCCATCTCCTTCCTACTTGGTATTCCTGTATGAGCAAATGACCCTATTCAAATTGAAAGCTTTACAAGAGGGTAGACCTTATCAGTTGTTGATCCCTTCCCGGTTTGTAGAGACCTTTTTGTCAAGCAGTTTTCTTGAGCAACAGCTGTTGTGTGAATTGTATTTGCACAATATGGCATTGTTAGTCCAAGAGACATTCTAAGGATGTCTTTAGAACTGTGCCTGGGCATCAATAATATCTTCTGAATTTTTCGTTGCATTGAAACACAACTGACAGAAAATAATGGAGAATTCCAATCTTTAAAGATTTAGCTGGTACTAAGATTAGAGGAGTATCCCTCACAAGATTACTGATCTAAAAATTTCTACTAATTGGGAAACAGAGGTTATTAGAACTTCAAGAAAATAAGTGAGATTTAACAAGGAATTAATATCGAATTTCGTTGGCAGCGGTTACTAGTAGAGTTGGCGCTGAGATATGCAAACTCTCAACTCATAGGCCTTTCCATTGGGCATGGAGTCATAGAGAAGAGCTTTAAAAACTAAATTGGACATAATATCAATTACAAAGGAATTTCATTGAATGGAACAGTGAACCAACTTTAAATAAGGATGGATTTAGAAGGTGAAAAGGAGAATACTAAAGGAGTGTCTCTTGGACAAATTACTAAAAGTCTAAAGGTAACAAGGAGAAGACTAAAAGAAGTGCATCTTGTACAAATTCCTGAAAGTCTAAAGGTGACAAGAAGAAGACTAAAATGAGTGTCGCTTGGGCAAATTCCTGAAATTCTTGAAAGTCTTGATGAGAGAATAAACATGTCGAGCCTCAATCAAAGTAGTCAGCAATTTCTAACAAGCTGCAAAATCTTCATGAATCAACTTGTCAACAAAACACAATGCATATATAATTAAGCAAAAATCCAACCAAGATGGTAGTCCCTACCCAACAAAGATGCATATGTATCATTTAACAAAATATCCAAAAACTCTGAATAATTGTTAAACTGTTGCTCAAATATTTTATTTCAAGAAATATCAGCAAAGAGGAAAACATTGTGGAAACGCAAGAGAAATACAAGCTGCTACATCCAATGATTTTAATCTCTGCAAAAAACACTGCATCTGCTCTTCTATCAGGATCATGGATCCAGTGATAGGTTTCTCATCACTGAAAATAATTACAAGATGGCTTGCTGGCCATGGATGGCTCAACCCTCTACCTTCCTGATAAAATTTGGTGCCTTTTGAATTTGAATTGTCCTTGCTTAAATAGACAAAGAAGAGTTTGTAACAAAAAAACGGATCTGACAGTTGCTTGTAATAGAAAATGGTTCTGGAAAAATCCATCTCAAAAGGTCCCAAATATCTCACAATATATGCATTTGTTTTGAAAACAGCCCATGGTTAAAGGTAAATTGGCCCATTTCTGAAGTGGGATTTTAACCGTTTGAGCTGATTCCTCACAGTTTTACCAGGATAGCTCACAGAAAAATGTGTCTCCTCCAGGTGCACGATTTTACAAAACGTCTTTTATGAGTTGGCAGTTTTAGGGCCTTCAAAAAGTTGTTTTGGAAAACCACTTGAAGGCCCCTGAATAGCTCTCTGACTGTCATGTGTCCACATTGGTTTTAAATTAGGCCCATGTGCCTTTGGTTATGTTTCATGCAACCCTTCAAGCCTGAATTCATGAGAGCCTTACATATGCTCATGATTTACCTTTTTACAAAATTACCACATGTATTAAAACCTCTTTTATCAGCTTGGTGGTTTCAGGGCCACAAGAAAATGGTTTATAGATTACCACTTTGGCGACCCTGAATTGATGAGAGGCTGCCACGTCACACTGGTGGTTTTAAATTCAGGGCCATGTGCCTTTGATTATCTTCATGCAACTTTCCATGCCTGAATTCATGAGATCCGTTGATCTGGGATGATCATGATCTACCTTTTTTCCAACAAGCCTTTACATTATAATAATGGAATATAAAAGACAAATTATCTTCTCTCTTCTTGATATTCAATTAAGAAATGAAAAATGGAATTAGGCTATCCAAATCATCAATAGAATTTTAGTTGACTTGGTAGGTGCCTAGTTTAAGGCTCAATTGCTCATAAAATGAAAGTGGTCAAAATTAGTACTAACATTGACTCCAATGGGGACAACAGATCCTTGTGATCTATTGAGAAAAGCAGTTCCAGTTCCTTCATCTGTAGCAACTTTAAATTTTGGCCTCATTGACACTCACTCTGTACCTTTTTATCAAAACTTTTATGCTTTTGATCGTGAAGAAATTTGAGCTTGTGAATATACAACAGAGTGAAAATGGAAACCCTCTTGAATACTTTAAACATGCTTCTACAAGATCTTTTAAACATGGAAAACATAAGAAACAAGGAGAAAAATGATCCTTAGAAGCCTTCTTTGCAAGATCTGCTAGATCTTATTTATTATTTTCTTTCTTTCTTGAGGAAACTAATATATCCGTTGAACCTGAGCATGATCCCCAGTGGAATCCCCATTATGTGGAGTCGCCAAGGTGAATTGCTTGAATAGCCTGTGTCTAACTCTTGTTCACCTTCAAGAACCAGATTTTTAACCTTTGTCATTCTACCCAGGGAAACTTTCTTTCACTTTCGCGTCCCCAGAAATGGCGCCAAAAAAGATGTTAGTCCCAGAGGCGTTGTAAGGCTGTCTTTAGAACTATTCCTAGGCATCAATAATATCTTCTAAATTTTTCATTGAATTGAAACACAACTGACAGAAAATAATGGAGAATTCCAATCTTTAAAACTTTAGCTGGTACTAATATTAGAGGAGTCTCCCTCACAAGATTACTGATCTAAAACTTTCTGCTTATTGGGAAACAAAGGTTATTAGAACTTCAAGAAAATAAGCCAGATTTAACAAGGAATTAATATAGAATTTCGTAGGCAGCGGTTACTAGTAGAGTTGGGGCTGAGATATGCAAACTCTCAGCTCATAGGCCTTTCCATTGGGCATGGAGTCAAAAAGAAGAGATTTTAAAACTAAATTGGACATAATATCAATTACAAAGGAATTTCATTGAATGGAACAGTGAATCAGCTTTAAATGAGGATGGATTTAGAAGGTGAAAAGGAGAAGACTAAAGGAGTGTCTCTTGGACAAATTCCTAAAATTCTAAAGGTAACAAGGAGAAGACTAAAAGGAGTGCATCTTGTACAAATTCCTGAAAGTCTAAAGGTGACAAGAAGAAGACTAAAATGAGTGTCACTTGGGCAAATTCCTGAAAGTCTTGAAAGTCTTGATGAGAGAATAAACATGCTGAGCCTCAATCAAAGTAGTCAGCAGTTTCTAACAAGCTGCAAAATATTCATGAATCAACTTGTAAACAAAACACAATGCATATATAATTAAGCAAAAAACCAACCAAGATTGCAGTCCCTTCCCAACATAGATGCATATGTATCATTTAACAAAATATCCAAAAACTCTGAATAATTGCTAAACTGTTGCTCAAATATTTTATTTCAAGAAATATCAGCAGAGAGGAAAACATTGTGGAAGTACAAGAGAAATACAAGATGCTACATCCAATGATCTTAATCTCTGCAAAAACCACTACATCTTCTCTTCTATCAAGATCATGGATCCAATGATAGGTTTCTCATCACTGAAAAGAATTACAAGATGGCCTGCTATCCATGGCTAGCTCAACCCTCTCCCTTCCTAAGAAAATTTGTTTTTTGAATTCGAATTGTCCTTGCTTCAATAGACAGAGAAGAGTTTGTAACAAAACAACGGATCTGACAGCTTCTTGTAACAAAAAACGGTTTTAGAAAAATACGTCTCAAAAGGTCCCAAATATCTCACAATATATGCATTTGTTTTGAAAACAGCCCACGATTAAAGGTAAATTGGCCCATTTTTTAAGTGGGTTGTTAACCGTTTGAGCGGATTCCTCACGGCTTGCCCAGGACAACTCACGGAAAAACGTGTCTCCTCCAGGTGCATGATTTTACAAAACATCTTTTATGAGTTGGCGGTTTCAGGGCTCTCAAAAAGTTGTTTGGGAAAACCACGTGAAGGCCCTTGAATAGCTTTGTAACTACCATGTGTCCACAGTGGTTTTAAATCATGCCCATGTGCATTTGGTTATGTTTCATGCAACCCTTCGAGCCTGAATTCATGAGCCTTAGATATGTTCATGATTTACCTTTTTACAAAATTACCACATGTATTAAAACCTCTTTTATCAGCTTGGTGGTTTCAGGGCCACAAGAAAATGGTTTATGATTACCACTTTGAGGACCCTGAATCGATGAGAGGCTGCCATGTCACACTAGTGGTTTTAAATTCAGGGCCATGTTCCTTTGATTATCGTTCGTGCAACTTTCCATGCCTGAATTCATGAGAGCCGTTGATCTAGGATGATCATGATCTACCTTTTTTCCAACAAGCCTTTACATTATAATAATGGAATATAAAAGACAAATTATCTTCTCTCTTCTCGATATTCAATTAAAAAATGAAAAATGGGAACTATGCTATCCAAATCATTAACGGAATTTTAGCGAACTTGGTAGTTGCCTGGTTAAAGGCTCAATTGCTCATAAAATGAAAGTGGTCAAAATTAGTACTAACAAGCATGTTTTGGCGGTTCTCACTCTAATCCTATTCCCTATGCAGGGGATGTTCAGTTGAGAGCCTTTGCCTCTTTTGTTAATAATCATGTGCAGTGGGAAGATGCCTTTCATACAATCTCTAGGAATGAGGCCAGTGCTAATTTATGGATTATGAGTGAACCCCAGTCTCCTCGTGCTCTCATCATAAACCATGGAAGATGTTTCTTATGTCCTCCAAAGACTCAGCATCTGAAAAAGATGCAAGAGAAAGTTATCTCTACCTGTGTTGACCTGATATCCAAACAACAACATCTTGCCTTAGAGGGTAGCAAGCACAGGTGGAAGACTTCTTCTCCAGCTTTGAATAAAAGGGATCCTTACTTCCTTAAGAATTTTAAACAAGCTCTTCCCAGGGTAGCAGGGTATATCAATTGCATGAGAACGTGTGGGTTACACTGGCTGGGACTCAAGTTCAAATTTCCACTGATATGGTGGCCAGGAGGGCAGTACAGGGACAATTATACACTGACCAAGGAAAAAGAGAAGCAGTGCTGGGAATATTGGCTTGCTTGCAATGGGTTTTTGGAAGCAAGAAAGGAACTTGACATTTCCTTCAAATTTTCCTTTCAACATGAACGGGGACCAGATTTAGACTCAGATTATTTGATTGTTTCATGAGTACATGCAATTGGATAGTTGTGGGGAGATGTTGGGCCCCAAAATAGCCCCTTTTTCCCTACACCTATCTACACCTTTTTCCCTATTTTGCCTCAATATTCCCTGATCTAAGTAGATATCTTCCCAAGCAGAGCATGGATTGCAACAGGTATGTTCTATTATTGTTTTATATCATTAATGCCTGATTTGTTTATGGTTTTTCATTCTATATTTTAAGTTTGTGCTAATATTGATCGATTCAATAAAGATAGCCCAGAAGCCTTTAGAAGACCGCAATTGTAGCAGCTTGCCTACCCTTGGAGAAGATGCATATGTGGTGCCAGCCATCCCTTCTTGATTTCAGTTCCACAATTTGCTGCAACAGTTCGAGCATTCCTCCACATGGCCAGCTGCAACTGAGTCACAACAGAGCATCCGAGTACCATCCAATCCAATCAGCTTGAATCTATTATGGGTTGCGACAACATGCAACAACTCACGCTTGAATGCAATGATTTCATTCAAGACTACTTATGGCTGTAACAGTTCCATTGTAAATTGGAAGCCTGAAGATCATAGATCTTCATGGCTACCCAATTTTGTGAAATGAATTCATGTCATCAAGGTATAAATGTAAAGAGGTGTTCTGAGCCTGGGTTGGAGAATTTATAATTGTATAAGCTGAAACAGAGAGTTGTGACTATGATTCATTATTTCTAACAAAAGGAGCAGAGTTTCTTATATCTTGGTGTTTTAATTTGTGTTACAACACGACATCTCTATTAGAAGGCTAGGGCCTGCCTTCTCACAGAGATCATCGAGGTAAGTAGGTAGTTTAATTTCTTACCTATTGTGTGGTGTGGAATTGCATTAGATGTGTTACTGCGAGCTACAACAGTGAAATGATAATTGCATTCTTCTTTGGTAGTTTATGATTGCATCCTGAATGATTCATATCAATATCATGGACATATATCATGCTATTATGCTAATGATTCGTATCAATATCAATATCATATATGTAATTTGAATTAATGTGCAAGTAGCAATACCAATGTCAAATGTGTGTTGTTGAAAACTTATTAACTTAATAATAAATATATTAATGTAATTATTAATTATAATTTAAACTTGAAAATTATATATATCTTCCGAATGGAAAATATCCATCACGCTAAATAAATAATGCAGACTTGTCAACCAACAAAATGGGTATAACTAAACAATAATAGCAAGTAATATCAAATTGAGTAAGAACGATAATCCTCTACTTACTTATGAACTCAATCTAATTCATCAGCTGCAAGGGAATGTCCTTTCATGCACTCGTTCAGTTATATTCCTTGGCTTTCATTCCATAAATTGCATCACTTGTATTGTTGAAACTCTAGTAGAAAATTATAGGTTGATTATAGTCACATTCAGAATTCATCCAATAAGAGTTCAATAATGGTTTTTTGGTTTGCTGATACTTATTATGCACTCAATCAGTGTGCTTAAACTGTCATATGGTTTGTTTGGACTGTCAATGGGGTGTCTTCAAATATGATTAGACTCTTTAACCAACTTCATATGTTCTTCATTAATTAATCCTAATGACCAAACTTGACATCCTATCTATGAAATATGGAATGGCATAATTACACATCTCTGAGCCTACTCATCCATGAATAAGCTCTTTCAAATTGGTGAAGAAAAGTGCATTAGACAAATTAATACCATCAAGAAGAAACCTCGAAGAATAATTTATGGACCTGCCAAAACTATGGTTTAGGGAAATTAGACCAAGCCTAGGAGAAGATCACAAATTGTCCAAGTATGGAATTATTGGTAAAATATTCCTAATAGGCCTTAGGGAAATGCCTGCCACAGCTCATAGGATGATGATAAAAATATTCTGAGAGTGTGGATCTCTAGAGTGTTGTATGGTACATCCAACCATATCATTAGCCTGACCAAAAAGTCTTTTAGGAAGAAGATATCAATCTACCAAAAGTGCCTCTCAGCAATATTTGCACTGCTCCAGAAAAATGCCCGCTGAGGAGAGAGAAAGAAGCTCCAGATAATGAAAGTGGTCTTGATGGATTCACCTTGTTGGCCTCTACCCATTGGGTATCTCACTTTCCAAGTTCTAAGGAAAAATTAAATCACCTTGGTGATCTAGGGTTTGAATACAACTGGTTAAGTGTTAGAAAAAGAGTTTGAGAGACCATTTGGAAATGCCTGCAAGGGGGTGTTCCTTTGATGATAAAATTCATCAGATGATATGGTTCTATTCATTGTTGAAATGGCTATCTAGTCATGCTCTTAGTTTTTCTTATGGTGATCAGATAAGGAAAATATCAACCTGCCAAAATAGAAGAAAAATGTTATTTTGCATACTAAAGACAAAAGGAAAAATGGCTAAGTGTTGTAAAGGGGCTAAGTGATGTCTGCATTAAGGTTGATTGCCGCACTAAGGATATTGATGCCCGCATGGAATTGCATGGCATAGATGATGATGTGGCATGAATTTGAAATCATTGTTGCATTATGACATCATTCTGGAGAAATACGACAAATTAGTGAAAATCAAGAAATTGGCTAAGTATGGGAAAATTGGTCCAAATTTTTTACTATTTTAGAGAACATGAATGAAGGAAAACTATATGCAATTGATAATATTAATCTAAATTATATGCAACAACAAAACACTTTTCACTTTTTAAGTCAATAATTTTCAGTTTTTTTAGAAAATACGGCTTATATTATAATAATAAAAAAATTACACAGCAATATGCATTACCTCAATGCAATCAGCACTACAATGAGATCATATTGTCTTTGTTGAATATTACTAGCATGATTGGTTTTTAAGGAATCTGTTGGTTAATCATTTCAAAGACATCTTGGCCAAATCCTTTCAATGGATTTGGCCTTGACAGTAAACTTCAATTGATAATGATTTAACAGATGCAAGGGATGCATTTGGCCTGTCCTCTTAATCAATTCACTCGCTCATTACCAATAATTGCAATGTTCTACAATCATAGCTCTATCCCAACCAATAATAACATGCATATTTTGATCAATGGATTTCTCGAAAGATTCAAATACATAAACATACTTCGTTTTAACTCAACATTTCTACCATGAAGGCGCATTGGAAGCCATTCAAATGCATTTGGACTGGCATTCAATCTTGTAGAAAAAACCATTTCAATGACGCATTCAGTTACAAAGATCATACACAGAGGTTTCAAATTTTAAATCAGCATAGACACTCAAAAATAAACCAGTGAAAAGAAGAATATATACGTCTGCAATCTCGACTTTCATCTAGCAAAAACTCACAAGCATATCATAACATAATTCTCCAAGAGAGTAAATAATGAATCCTTCTTTCAAAAGGAATAGGGATCTATGTTATAATGTCAATCATATCACCCCTTCATTCTTAGTTATATGTTCATATGATAATTTCAAAGCAGGGATGTGTGTTCATACCACCCTGCATTTTTAGTTATATGTTCATATCATCATAATTCATTATGAAGAGTCATTTTCAATCCAATTTAAACTAATATTCAAATTTATCACATTACCCTAAGTAATTTTACAAAGAGTCCTATGACAAATTCAAAGGAATGGTTAAAGTATGTCTTTTTGTCAAAGGAATGGTTAAAGTATGCATTAGCAGATACATTCTTAGCATCATGCATTATCAAAAAAATATTAGCTTTTACTTGAACACTTACCTCATCATAAATCAACTTTTTAAAAGAAGAGACGGTACTTACAGTTACTTAAAACACAAAAATATACTTATGACTGTGATATGAAGAATAATCCTTTGGGAATACTAAACACCATTCCAAGTAGCCTTTTTTTTATTTTGTAAGTAAGGAGATTTTGCATTATATTAAAAGGAGCAATCTAGTCGAAGCTCATAATTGTTCATCAAAACAAACCAACTTGGTTTTACCCCATAGACACATACCCTCGTGGCACATCTGAAGGCTATTGCCATAGTAACCGAGATGAACCTTCTATCTGTCTGACCATCCTGATTCATATAAGCAAAACTACTACCCAAACAGACAAAAAACCACATAACCAAAAACCACAAAACCAAATACTTTCTTCCCATAGGCTCGCAGGCCAAAGAGCATAATGCTTCATAACCACTCATACATAAGATAAATGTTAAACCAACTATCCCCATACCCCCCAAATAAACCAGACTAGTAACTGACTAAATAGACACCCACCCAGACATCAACGAATAATATAAGGAGCTTCTGGAGAACTCCCCGGAGGGCGAAAGATGGAAGAAGAAGCAGGGCACAAAGGAGGTTGAAGTGCCATGGCAGATAAAAGGAAATCCAGCTTCCAGTGAATCATGCGAGACTCTTTCAAGAGAAGTTGTGCATTGTCATATCTGAGAGGATTCCTATCGCGAATGGCATAGCCAACCAAGTTTTTCATCATCCAAAATAGGTCAACCATGCGCTTGTAAAGACTAATGCGCCCAGCTATGTTGCCAAGATCCATGATCCAATTCTGCAACTGCTTGCGCTCCTCCACTAGGGTTTCCCTACTCAGAAAATCCCACCATTGTTGTTCATAGTCATTGATGTCCCTCTGGATTTCCAAGGGGATTTTAAGAGCAAAGGAAGTTGCCTCCCTATGTGCACGCTGATAGGCACGAGACAAACCACCACCCGGATCCCCCGGAGAATCCCCACTCCCTCTCTTCCCATTGCGATTGGAATTATCTCCAACCTCAGGACGATAGTTAGTATCTTCCGGATCCTTCATCCTCTCACCAGAGGCTTGCTCCATAATCAACCAGATTACCAAAACTTGCATTCATGCAGAAAACCAGCAATGACGATCACGGTTGCCACCTTGAGCCTCCATATATTCTCTCCTGCCACTTCCTGTTATGATGAACCGGGTACATCTTAATAACTGAAGGAGGTACAGCGAGTGATGCTTGCTCTGATTTTCTTCCATCATTTCCCCCATCCAAGCTCTAAAAAGACTGATCAAGAACTACGAAGGAGGATGAAAAGATAATCCCTCTCCCAGCTATTAAAGGTCCATGCGGACCACTACAAAAGGAAATAGTTATGTGTCCCAATTATCGTCAGCATGATGTCTTCTCGCACGAAAAACCATCATGTCTTGGTCTGGATAACTCTGCAGCTATCCCGAACAATTGCTTCTGTCAAATCGTCCCACGTATAAGCGGAGGTGTCCATGTGAACACTACTCCCATGGTTGGCCAGCAGATCAGCTAATTTATTGCCATTGCACTTGACGTGGGAGAAGGAAAGCACTAGGCCCTGCAAGAACAAGGAAGATGGACTTTTGAACTTTTTGGGGGGTTTTTTAAAAACCACCCCCAAAAGTCAAATTCTAAGGACTTTTGAGGGGGGTTTTTAAGGACTGCCCCCAAAAGTCAAATTCTAAGGACTTTTGAGGGGGGTTTTTAAGGACCGCCACCAAATACCTTTAGGAAACGTTTTGGGGGGGGTTTAGCAAGACCGCCGCAAGACACTTTTAAGGGGTCATTCTAAAACCCCCACCAAAGTCCTGAGAATTACACTTTTTTTGGGGGGGGGTTTCCACAACCGCCCCCAAAAGTATTGAAAATTGGACTTTCGGGGGGGGGGGAGCGGGGGGGGGGTGGCGGGCATTTAAACAACCGCCCCCAAAAGTATTAAGAATTGGACTTTTGGGGGGGGGTTGTTACAAAACCGCCCCCAAAAATCCTAACAATTGGACTTTTTAGGGGGTTTTTTAAAAACCGCCCCCAAAAGTCCAATTTTCGGGACTTTTGAGGGGGTTTTTGAAGAACTGCCCCGAAAGACCTAAAAAAAATTTTTTTTTGGGGGGGGGGTTTAGCAAAACCGCCACAAGTCAAAACTGCCCCCAAAAGGGTATTTTGTTGTAGTGAAGGGCATTTTCAATGTGTATTGCCCAAAATGGTTGTTTATATCTAGGAAACGGGACATCATTAAATATTTTCTTTTTAATGATTTGTAAATCCTCATTGACACTCGGACAATCATCCTCAAAATGGAAAGTGGATTGAAATTTGTTTATCATCATATGCCAATCTTTTGTACTTTTGCGGAGATCTGCTTCTGTATACCAATTTTTTGGTATTTGATCCAATGTGCGTACAAACATATGAACCCATTCTGTCTTAGGTATATGTATCTAGGATTGCAAGAAAAAATCTATATGATCTCTAGGATCAGTCTGTCCATTGTATTTTTCATGTACTATCTCAGTTTACTCTGCAAATCTGATTTCCATCATGTGCTTACATTCTTCCCATGTGTTTAGGTTCTCTTTATGCGCATCCCACCATCTAGCAAGTGTAGCTCGCATTGCTATGTCCAAGGCTGCTAACTTATGTTCATCTAAAACTGATACTAAATATTCATGAAGAAATGTGTGGATATTTCCTAAACCATCATAAGTAGGAATTGGACTTACCTCTATTCCAATCCAACATAGTGACATTGTTATCTTCGCCGGTCGTCTTGTTTATACCTCATGCATTCGGCTCTACCAGTTCTCCATTCCTGCATCTGATTCTGATATGCAAGAACTGTTGCATATCCATCTCAATGTTCCATCATCTGTAGGATTAGTGTAATTTGCTTGATTCGCTATCATCTTGTAGATATTATCAAGTTCTTGAGCTCTGCATTCTTCTCGGACTAGTTCAACATATCTAGGTCCTTGTGAAGGATCCAAGGGTGCAATGACCCTGATATCCGATCCTTCAAATATCATTTGTTTTTATTTAAATTTATAATTGCGAGGTTGTCAATTTCCCAGTCAATCTCTAATAATGCAGGATAAGGATTTTTGTCATCTATGATCTCAATAACCTCCAAGTCTACAAGGAGACATTGTAGAACAATAATTGTCGATTATTGTTCTACAGTTGAAGCAATTTGGTATTGATAAAAAGTATGAAAAACTAATCTTGGCCATTCTCTCCAAGCTTGGCCCTGATTACTCAGTCTTTGTTTCGACCTTCCACTCAAGCAGAAAGTCAGTTCGAAACTGGAAGAGTCCTACTCTCTCAGAATTCATGGATTCTCTTACACAAGAACAAGACAAATTGGTGTTAATGGGAGCCATCAAAATAACATTGTCTGAATATTGGAGACTCAAAGGGTTCAAAAGGGAAGAAGAAGGAAAATTTCAAGAAGCCCACTGATCAGAGGAAAGACAAGAAGAAAGTTCCTGAAGACTCCTACAACTCAAAGAAAAATCCAAATAAGAAGAATGAGAAGGCAAAGTGTACTTATTGCAGCAGGGGATTTCATCCTGAAAGCTCCTGCATGAAGAAAACCATTGATCAAATGGCTCTACTCCTAGATAAAGCCAACATTCATCTTCTTGAGAGCGCAAGGAGGAAGGATGGAGGACAAAATTTTGAAGATAATGAGAGAGTGCATGCACTGATGGCAAGCACATCCAAGCCTACCTCACTCATTATTGATTCCAGAGCTTCAAGGCACATGGTGTCTACAAGTGAGTTATTTACTTCACTTGACTCTTCTTGTGGTCCAAATATTGTGTTGGGTGACAATTCTGAAACTTCAAGCAAAGGTAAAGGAAGCATAGATCTCGATTTTGGCTCATTCAATAATGTCTTGTATGTTCCTGGACTGCTGCTAACCTTTTTTCAGTATACCAGATGACCCACACGGGTTCACCCAAAAAGGTGACCTTTACACCAAATGATGTTGAGATATGTGAAATGTCTAAACATCAAATTGTTGCATTAGGCATTGCTGACCATAGCTCTAGAATCTACAAGTTTTCTCATTTTGTGTCATTCCCCTCACCTCCTGCACTTTTAAACCATGCCAATGAGTCAAGCAAATTGTGGCATGAAATATTTGGCCACTTAAAATATAAATATCTTTCCCAACTCCATGAGAAAGAAATGTTCATAGGGCTGTCCAATATCAAATTTTCCAAAGGTGTTTCTCAAAGTTGCATCCTAGGAAAACACCCTGAGCATAAGTATGGGAGATCCAAAACTGAGCGAACCTATGCACCCTTGGAGATTATTCATAGTGACATATCAGGTATATTCCCCCATGATTCCTTGAACCATACCAAATACATCCTTACCTTCATATATGAATTTTCCAGGTATTGTTGGATCTATTTCATCAAGTTAAAGTCTGAATTTTTTGGTATGTTCAATATTTTCAAGGCCTCAGTTGAGAACCAATCTGGTAGACATATCAAGATCATCAGATATGATAATGGTGGGGAGTACATCAAATCTTAGTTTCAGCAATTTTGTGCCTCTTCAGGCATTCAAATGGAACACTCTGCTCCATATACACCTCAGCAAAATGGTGTTGCTGAGAGGAAGAACATATCGTTGAAGGAAATGACCACATGTATGCTTGAGGCAAAGTCTTTATTTGCAAGGCTTTGGTATTAGGAAATAAATTGTGCCACATACATTCAAAATAGGGTTCCTCACAAGGCTCTCAAAGGAATCACTCCTTTTGAGGCTTGGACTGGGCACCAACCTGATATTTCTCATTTCAGGATTTTTGGCTCTAAGGCTTGGGCTAGGATTCCACTTGAGAAGAGGAGGGCTATGCAGCCCCAAATCCAACCTTGTCATTTTTTTGGATATTCAGAGGACTCCAAAGGCTATAAGTTTCTGAACATGGCTACTCAAAAATCCTTCATTGAAAGAAGTGTTCAATTCAAAGAAGAGCCCTCTCAGAATGTTGAAATTGGAGAACCATCTTCACCACCACCTGAAGAAGTAAGTGATGTTGCTCTTGAATTTTTTGATTCTGATATTTCTAATGATGAGTACCATTTCATTACAGATCCTAATTCACCAACAATGCCTAAATGGGCTTCTAATACTTTGCAAGCAGCTGGTGAACTAGTGGGAAATCCTCAAGACGCAAGGAGGACTAGATCACAATTTGAGATTGCTCTCAATGTGAATGACCCCTAACTATCTGAGAGATGTTATATGATGGTGGATTATGATCCTTAGACATATGAGGAAGCCTCACATGACCCAATATGGTAGGATTCCATGTATTAGGAGTTTCATTCACTGCAAAAGAATGAGACATGGGAGTTAATCAAGCTCCCCCAAGGTATAAAATTGGTAAGGTGTAAGAATTAGAGGAAATTTCGATGAAAAATGGGCCTTTTAACCCTAAAGTACAATTTCTTGTAATCACATATTAGCCAATCAAAATGATTTAAAATTCTAACAAGGTGCATGTAAAAAAATTGGAGGGAAAAAATAAAAACTACTTTTTTGAATCGTATTTTCAACTTATCTCCTTGTAGGTTTACTCAAATTTCAAGCAGGAGGACTCGTTGGATGCATAATTAAATTATGCATCCAACGAGTCTCATGTTTCATACTTTTAACAACATCCACACCATGAAAAATCGAAAATAAATTAAAAAAACGTGTTTTCTCCCACTAGAAACACTTTCTTAATGTATTTTCAATTTTTCATGGTGTGGATGTTGTTAAAAGTATGCAACATGGGTACTCATTGGATGCATAATTTAATTATGCATCCAACAAGTCCTTCCACTTGAAATTTGAGTAAACCTACAAGGAGATAAGTTGAAAATACGATCCAAAAAAGTTGTTTTTTTACTCTCTCTCTACTATTATTTTATTATTTTCCTTAGGAGGCCCATTTTTTACCCAAATTTTCTCTAATGAGGATCTACAAAAACAAGTGTGCAGCTGATGGTATAGAAGTGAAATATAAGGATAGGCTAGTGGAAAAAGGATTCTCCCATGTCCATGGCCTTGACTACAATGAGAATTTAGCACCAGTTGCACAGAAGGATTCGATAAGACTAGTTCTGGCAATTTCTGCATCCAAGCATTGGGAAGTGCACCACATGGATGTCAAGAGTGCATTCCTCCATGGGGATATTGACGAGGATATTTATATGCAGCATCTAGAATGATATACATATGATTCTAACTATGTGTGCAGGTTGAGGAAGTCCTTATATGGTCTTAAGCAAGCCCCTAGGGCTTGGTATGCCAAAATGGACAACTTTCTCTTGTCACAATCTTATGTTAGATGCAAATCTGATTCTAACGTTTACATGAAGCTGATTGATGGTTCAATTATGATTATAGTGATGTATGTTGATGATATACTAATCACAGGTATCTCTACTGATCAAATAGATTCATTAAAGACTGCTTTGCATCAAGATTTTTCCATGAGTGACTTGGGAATTCTTAAGCAGTTTTTGGGGCTTGAGATTTCTCAAACTGAGAATGGAACTAAGTTATATCAGTCCAAATATGAATCTGAACTGATAAATAAGTTCAAGATGGCTGATTTCAATCCTTCAAAGACTCCTTTCCTTTCAGGAGTTAGACTTGAAGAAGGAGAATCTACACGCTTGGTTGACAACACCTTATATAGATAACTTGTTGGGAGCTTGTTATACTTGACTCATACTCGACCTGATATTGCATATGTTGTCAGTGTGGCATCAAGATGCATGGAGCAACCTCATGATCTCCATTGGAGGGCTGCAAAAAAATCTTGCACTATGTGCCAAGAGTAATGGGATTCACTATGTTGCAGATTCTAACCTAGATCTTCTTGGCTTTACTGACTCAGATTGGGATGGTGATAGCCTTGATAGAAAATCCACATATGGATTTGTATTCATGCTTGGATGTGGTCCTATTTTTTGGTATAGCAAGAAACAAAGTGCAATTGCACTATCTTCAGCAGAGGCCGAGTACAGAGGAGCAGTCAATGCTGCTACTCAGTGTGTGTGGTTGCAAGGTATTCTTTCAGAGTTTGAGATTTCCTTTAGTAATCCTACTGTCATCTTTTGTGACAATCAAAGTGCTATAAGCGTCTCAAGTGATCCAGTACAAAGACAAAGGACCAAGCATATTGAGATCCATATGCACTACATCAGGAGTTTAGTGCATGACCAGATCATTGATTTGCAGTATTGCCCAACAGGTGAGCAAACTGCAAACATCTTCACCAAAGCTTTTACTGAGAAGACTTTCAGCTACCTTAGATCACTGTTTGGGATGGTTGAACATGTGGTGGAGTGAAGGATTGATCAACAATATTTAAATTTTGATATGTCCATTTTTTTAGGGAAGGTTTTTCCCATGAGGTTTTCCTTCTTTCCTTGTTTTGTGGACCAGGAAGTATTGTATAGGGTGACCATGTCTTGTTACTGGGCCCTAGTTTTTATTTCTGATTTTTATCACATAAATTCAGCCTTATGGGGGGGTGTTGGAATATTTAAAACCCATACCTATGTCAATTAATACATTAGAGGCATTAATTAATCATTTTATGATTAATTACTATGTATTAGACTAGATAGTTGGCATATGAGTCATTGTGTGGACCACAACGCATCTTCGGGGGGACCACAAGTATTCCTGGTGTGGAACAAAAGCTTCCTAAGTCACTTGGGCACATTTCTGGTGATTCTAGATAAGATTCTGGTAAGAAAGGCGGATTACTGCTTTTTACTGTTTTTGGGTGAAAGGTGAAAAGCTAGTTGACTAGGGAAAGTGTTTTTTGGACCACTTTCACTCCTTGATGTTTCTTCCTTCCTTTTTTGGGATTTAGAATTTTTTTCATCACACATCATTATCTGATCACTAAACAAGAAATTCGTGAGCCTTTGCTGTGACTTGGAGAACACACTTGCCACCTAGGGGGGTTTTGCATCAATTTAGTAAGTCTACTTTTGTGAGGATTCGAATGGAATCCTTATGCATTCGAATATCTGATGTAAAGTTATATATTGACATCCATTTAATTTCCCAAGGTTGGTTTATGTAATAATATTCTCTCGAGTAATTCAGTTTGCATCTTATGTGAGTAAATTTCAGTGTTCTTGACTAGTTATGTGAGATATTTTGTGAGAGTGTGTAATTTCTTGATCAGATCTTGGCGTGAACTAAATTTCACGAGAATTTCTAAATCAGGTCCTTCTACATCGTGTTTTCCTTCAGACTCTGGTATGTTTACATCGCAGGGATATTCATCTTCATCTCCATCTAATGCGAAGTTATAACATTATGGTGCATGCTCCAACTATGTTTCCCAATTTGGTTTCTCATACATAGGTGACAGTGCATCATTAAGTATCTTTTATTTAATGATCTGCAAAGCCTCATTGATGCTTGGACAATCATATTCAAAGATGAAAGTTCCTTGGAATTTCTTTATCATGATGGACCATTCTGTCATTCCTCTGCGGAGTTCTGTCTTGATGTACCAGTTCTTTGGGATTTGATCCAATGTGTGCACAAAAATGTGGACTCACTCTACTTGTGGTATGTGTGTCCAAGGTTTCAAACAAAGTTCTATATGATATCTGGGATCAATCTGTCCATTATATTTTACTTGTACAATCTCAGTTTGTTCTACAAATCTAATCTCCATCATGTGCTTACATTATTCCCATGTGGTCAGGTTCTTCTTATGCAGAGCCCACCATCTAGAAGGTGTATCCTGCAGTGCTATGTACAAAGTTGCCAACTTATGTTCTTCTGAGACTGATAGGAGATCTTTTTAAAGAAATGCATGAATATTACTCAACCCATCATAAGTAGGGATTGAAATTACCTCTGTTCCAATCCAACATAGTGACTTTGTTATTTGCACACACGGTCTTGCTGATACTCTGTGCATTATGCTCTGCCAGTTCTCCAATCCTACATCCGATTCTGATGTGCAAGAACTGTCGCATCTCCCACTCAATGTTCCATCATTTGTAGGGATGATGTAATTTGATTGATTCACTGTCATCTTGTAGATATTATTAAGGTCTTGAGTTGTGCATTCTTCTCATACTGGTCCAACATATATGGGTCCTTGTGCGAGATCTAAGGGTGTGATGACCCTTATATCTGGTCCTTCGAATATCATCTATTTTTTCTTGAGATTGATGATTGCGAGGTTATCAATTGCCCAATCTATTCCAAGTAATGCAGGATATGGATTTATGTCATCTATGATCTCAATAACCTTGAAGTCTGCTTTACTTTGCACTCCGTCAATGTCAACAAGGACATTTGATAATCTCCCAAAAGGCAGAACCTTTTGCTAATTTGCCAGCCTCAACTGTATCGGTGACCAGCATAAATTTGGCTTTCCCATCTATTCCCATGTTTGCATTGTCAATACATTCACCTCTGAGCCTAAGTCAAGAATTATCTGGTTCATTTCAAAATTTTCAATTTGCACACTTAGTCTCATTTCTCTTCCAATCCTTCTATGGATCTTGATATGATGGACTGCGCTATCTAGATTATTTAATATATGACGTTGCTCGTAATGTCCTAATAGGTTCTGTAATTATCCTACGGAATTTTCATGTCTTAACAGCTCTGTAAGAACTGTGTAACAGGACTAGTCTGTTTCGGTGAAGTTCGCGATCATCATACGAAATTGGCATATCAATCACAGGTGTTGTTTTACTTGGCAATGGGATTCTTGTAGGCAAATTTTCTAAGCTCTGCAAAAATTTCCTTGCTTCCATGAAGACTTCTTTTTCTTTGATAAGGTTTAAGGCAGGTATTTTTCCAACTGCTTTTCTTATCCAAGCCCCTTCAGTAGGCTATTGTCTAGCTATATGGTCTTCAGAAGTTAAAGCTTCACTGTTATGGTCTCTTCCTGTCATGGCTCCACTTCACGTCACAACATGAATGTTGCAATCTTTGTTTCGTTTTTCAGCTGTGATCATCTGTATGTTTTGATTCTGTGCTTATTTCCTTCTCTCTTGCATCTTGCCTTGCAAAATGGGACATGCCTCAATGACATGGTCAAATGTCTTACAGTACTTACAAGTAGTGCATGGATTCTGGAAGTCTCTTGCTAGATGTCCTGGTTGAGCGCAGTTATAACATACAATCTTACCTCTTCCTCTTCCTTGGTCAATATTTCATCCTCTTCCTCATCCTTGGTCAATATTTCATCCTCTTCCTCTGTATCCACCACATCCTCTATATGTGCCTTGATCATACTGCACATTTTAATTATCATTCTGCGTTTCTCCTTGAACTCTATAAACATCATGTTTTATTTCTATCATGAGATCATATGCTATACAATTGTGATCGTCATGGCCAACCGACTTACAGAATGTGCAGTACAAGTTCTTTGGCGTTTTCACATATTTCTGAAGTAGGTAATAGTCCTCTGGGTGATGTCCTCTGCATCGGAAAATTTCACACCATGGACCTTATTGTTGTTTCAATGGGTTCAGTGCTCTACTAGGGATGTAATCACATAATACAAAGCAGTGTTCCTTGGAATGTCCTTCTCCTTTTCATTTATTACACCAAACCTCTTCTCGCGTTTCTCTACCCTTCTTCATATCTTTTAGCTGTAACATCAAGTTTGCTAGCTGGGTCTGTATCTGTACCATTCCTACACTAGTTTCTCCTATAGGAGAAGCCTCTAGTTTCATTTCAATATCTAATGCTTCTGTCTACGAAGAAACCTTTTGTTGCATCAATGGTAATCTAATATGGGGCAACAACGCAGCTATGAACCATTCTTGATGTTGTTGCGGTGCTATGTCAAAACTTACTTGATCTAATAGTGCTTTAAATTTTTGATCAAATTCCCATACTATCTCATTAGAATTTTGTTTGATTTCTTTTAACTCTGTGATACACTGAGATTCTGACTTATGTTTCTTAAATTCTCTGATTAGCACAGTTCTGATCTTTGCTAGTGTTATATTCTGTCCCCCAGAATATTTCATGAACCATGTCAAGTCTCTATCTCTGAATGTAGTAACTAGTTGAGCTTGTCTTATGTCATCGCACTCTACTTTCTTAACATTCCAGACCGCTTCACAGATAAACCGATGTTGTTCTAAGTCTTCTAAACCAGTTCCTTTGAAAATAGGAAGCTTAATGTCATATGACATTCTTCTTCTAGGATGTGTAGTGTTTTGTGATGCAGAAGGTATATTACTACTTGGAAAATTCTGAGTATTTTCTCCTGTAGTGTTACTGCTACTAGTGTTTTGTGAACTAGCAATATTTCTCTCGTCAACTGGAGGTTTCTACAGAGTGATAGGATGATAGTCAATCTGTCTAGGCTCTCTTTCACTATCGGACTCAACTTGATACGAGTTTCTATCACTTCCTAACTCTGTTTCTGGGAAGGTGCGAGGTTCGACTTCACGATCCCTTTTTCTAGTGTTAATTTTATATCTTTTTCCACTTTGCAAAATGCGAATTTTTTTCTGTGTCACTATATGTGTTACTAAACATTAAAGAGTCACACCCTAGGAATCTGATTGCATTCTTAAAACACCTTTTTCTGCTAACAACATTTTAATGTACAAGTTGAGATTTTTTAGGTACTTACCTCTAAATCCTTTGAAGAAATCTCCTTCTCCTGCACTATAAAACTTCAGAGTGTCCATATTAATTCTGTTAGGTATCTCTCTAGTACGCTATCCAACCAAAATTTTACTGCTCTTGAAATTGGGTTATCAACCTCTTTAAGCCTCTGAATCAGGTCTAGATTCCAAACTATAGGTTCTCCACTCTGAAAACAGGTTTTTCATTCTACGAGTCTTGATATCCACTTGTGTAGTTTGGTAATGAAAAATGTGAAGAAAACTATGTGTAAGTCAGAAAATAGATATTTCTCCAACCATTCTTCTGTAGGCAAGCATGAATGCTTGTTTTATTTCTTCGCAAACTCCTTTTCTGTATGAATCACCTAGTTCTCTATGTCTGTCCTCTTAGGATTCTAGTTATCATAGCACATCACCGGTTCAAGCACGGCAACAAAACCATTTGTTGGATCACTATATCTTTCTTTGGCTGACCCGGGTTCTGCATAGTTAGAGACCCAACAAAACACCTTTTAACCGGCCCTTTTGGCAACAACCTGCGAGCAAGCTGAGGTATCACCCTAGGAGAAGTTATGGGGCGATTACAAAAGTAGGTTTCTATAACCTTGGTGATGTGCATATATGGAATCGATCCTTCTAGTGAAGTCACGCCTACTTCACATATGCTTCGAATACAGTTGCGCATATATGTGACTGCGCACTTCGTAGTTACCACAATACATACTTCGTTGATTTAGTGTTATCTATACAACTACGCATTCATCAAATTCATTGACACTTGCATATTCAATTGTGTTTGATTCACCAGTTAGCATATTATTCTCATCAACATTCACATGAAAATACACATAAAAGCGTAAACATACATCAACATGAGACAATCTCAAAGATGCGATCACACAACACAGGTATTTACACGGTTCACCCCCCGGATGGGAGCTACATCCATGGGAATGATTGTTTATATTAATGGGAAGCGTTAACAGTTCCATTCTATGCACACAACTGCAGACTCTTCTCTACAATGGGTCTCTATGCACACAACTACAGAGCCTCTTCCTCTCTTGGATCTCTTACAATATTCAACAATCGAAAGACCAACCCACATCTAACGACCAACCCTTCCCTACATAAAATTTCCATTTTAATAGATTGTGCCCGAAGGTCACATCTTTACAATAGTTATGGGACAAAACCCCATAATACCCTTAAACCCCCCAAAATGGTGCGATTACCCCACTAACCATACTTTTCCATAACTTCTCAGCTACTTCGCTTGTCCTCGGCTGTCCTTTGCTCCGCTTCCCCGGCTCTAACGCTCTTCTGACAACCACTTTCTCTGATTGCGCAGTGCTGATTGTACAGTGGTGCATCCTTTACACCATTTTGATTCTTTACCATTGTTCATGTAGTTGTCAGTCCTCCACTTCTTCCTTAACTGCTCCAACTACCCTGGTTGTCTTTTGTACTTTATCTTTACTAAGGATACAGGTCCTTATCCGCCATCTTTGTGTTGCTCCATATTGTAATACCCCATTTTGACCCTTAGGATATATTAGCTTTTAATGTAAATATTGTATACATGTGATATATGTTTTCCTAGTGTGGAGCTCAAGGCCAAGGCCCCACTAGTGGATGCTCGAATTTTATTTAAAAGGAAAGTATTAGATATTATGTTATCCATGTGCTATTTAGCCATGGAACATTGTAAAAATGATGTAAATAAACATCATGCAATAAAATACCAAAACTGGCTATGGAAGCAACTAATGAGAAGGGGCCATGTGTATCCACTAGAGAGAAGTGAGTGGGTTGTGGGATTGAACCATAGGCTACCAAATGTCATCTTGAGAACCGATTTTACTTTCTTTGCTGACATTTAATTATGTGTAAGAAAGTTGTTGAAGAAATCAGTCCATGGCTTCAATGGATCATGGGAAGCCTAGAAATTCGAATGGTAGGGTATGGACTCTGTTTCCTTGACCCACAAGTCACTCTACCTCATGGGAATTGTTTCTTCCTCATTCCCATTCCATTGTTGAAGATCCCAGCATCAATTTTCATCCATTACACATGCCCAGCAATGAGAAAAACCAGAAATCACAACTTTGCAAGAACCCACGTTTTGAAGTGCCATAAAATCCCAAAATTTGGTATTGACAGTGAAATCCAATGGGGGATTCATAGATATGAACCTTGGGGAAAATATGAGATAATTAGCTACCCCGAAATCCATTGGAAAACCCAGTTTTTATATCCTAGAAATCCAGTTACAGGATTGAGTTATTTGATGACAGAATTGTGAGAAATCCAAGTTCGAATGTTTGAACAGAGGATTGGATTGCTTGAATTTAGCTTGAGATGTTTGTAGCTCTGTGGTTGATCTCACTAGCTTAGCATCCTCTTCCTTTTCTTATTGCATGCTTGATAAACCCAACTGTGTGTTGGCTTAGCATGACTGTTTGAGTGAAACCATGGCTGTGAGTGAGCTTGTTTAGTTCCTCCTTAGTGAATACATAACCCAGCTCATGGGTGGTCTCTCAGCCGAAAGAATACAGGCTGGATAGAAACCTATGGTTGGGTGGAACGTTTCTCTCACATAGCCAGTTGTTGGACAGTTTCATCTTAAAGATAAGTATTCTCTATGGTTTAATTGTGATCATTCTGTGCTCTGTTCTGAATGTTAACTATTCATGTTAATGAAATGAAATGATTATCTTAATATGGTTGATATGAAGCTTGTGTTTAACATGAGGATGGGATTGATTCTCTATATGTTGATTCATCATCTGCTTGGGATAGATATGTTGATGCATTCCAATCGATGTGTGTGTTAATGTGTTTTTAATTCCACTGTGTAATTTCAGTAGGCATTTTATTTAAATGGTAAAATTCAGTCTTATGGCTCCTGGGAAGAATCAAATGATCCCATGTTATAGTCATGTTCCCTTTGTGGTTTGGAATGATTGTATGATTGTTTCATTATTCTACTTGGAATAAATAGGCTGATGTATTCCCCTCTACGTGTATGTTATTATGGTTATTCCGTTGTGTTTATATTTAGTATGATTCTACACTACTTTTCAAGATAAGTATTCTTTGGGGTTTGAGTTATGTTAACTCTATGCTCTGCAATGTTTTGATTAATGACTGCTGTTATATGATGAATGCATGATGAAATGGTGTGTGGATAGTGTGTAATTCTACTGTGTTTATGAAGAATTCTCTGCACGCATAAGTTTTTTATTTATTCACGAATTTTCTTACTAATGAATGGGGTTGAAATTGTCAAATAAGCCCGGTATGTTTGGTCATGTTTCCTCCCTTGCACTGGATTGATGGGAGGGGATGTGACATCACATAGTTGAGAGAGAGAGGTGCGCACAAGTGGAGGAGGAGTAACTATTGGATACATCTATCTTTTGGGGATTGATATTTGTGATCTTTGTATTGGGGCTTATTCTATCTCTGAGGAAGTTGCGGGGTTTTTCACCTTCTTGGATTTCCCCAGTGAAATGCTTTGTTTCCATTGCCTCTTGTGATTGTTATGTTGTTCATGTTATTCTCTTAGTGATTCTAGATAATATTGAATGAAATTATCGGAAATTTAACATAATATTCCTGATAATATTCAATTGCATAGAAAAACACAAGATGTCTTGTATTCTGATTTATTAAAATCCACTTAAAAAATTTCTAAATCGCAGTCTGTGATAGCAAAGATGGAGATTCAATTGAGGCAAGAGAAGGCAAAAAAAAAAAGAAGAAGCAAATTTGGTCTAGATTAAAAGACTACAAATGGACCTTGTGAATGTGGGAGATGATCCAAGAAACACTCAGTGTACCAAAAGGCTCCTTAATGAAAAAGAAAATACCATTCAAATGCTCAAGAAAAAATTGAAGGTTCCAAATAATCAACATGTGCAATCTCTAGAGTTGACAACATTGCAACAAGAAAAGGAATCCATATAACAATAAATGATGGATCACAAAGGTAAAATGTTAAAGTTACAAGATGAAAAACATGCTTGGGAAAAAGAAAGGATTGAATTGTTGTCACAAATATCAGTGTTAAATACCAATCATATTGAAACTGTGCAAGAGCCAGAGAAGCCAAGGGATCAATATATATATGTACGGATGGAGGACAAATGGAAAATTACTCCACAGAGGAACTGACTAGTGTTATGTCACAAATTAGTCTAAAATATGTAGAGATAGAAGAGTTGAAAACGAAAAACCAGAAGTTAAAACAAGAAGTAATTCAAAATTCTGACAAAAAGAAAAAATCATTGAGTGATAGAAAACAGTTGCAAACGAATGTTGATGAATTAAGACACAGATTAACAGGTAAGATTCCATTACAAGGAGCTAAAAACCTTATATGGGATGTGATATCAGTGGAAGTCACCAAATTCTGGTCACATTTGAATTTTATGGAAGATAAATATGCTATAGAAAACATAGCTCTCCAGAGGCATAAAGTGGAAAATGACACATTAAGCAAAAGTTTTTGAGAAACAACTCAAAATACAGTCAGTTTTTTAAACGCTCTAACTCAATTAGATATGTAGACTTTTGGAATCAAAGAAAAACCAGCAATCATCATTTGGGAAAGAAGAATTATTGGCAAGCATGATCATGTTAGAGAATTACAAGACAAAGCGCAATAGATGCTCCTTCAAGTTCAAAATTTTAAGAAATTATTTCAGGGCCTTTTGAAAATGATCTACCTTCTTTTTGGAGTGACGATGGAAAATTAATGACTCAAGAAAATTATCACAGTTTGATAGTACAAGCTCGTATGGATAACTCGAAATTTGAAGGTTTGGTCAAAGGATTAACTGGAAAGATAATAATTGATAAATTGACATATGATTTTGAAATATTTGGTCAAAGAAATGATGGATTATGAAATCCCAAATCAAGAGCAATGGAAAATTGTCGAAAATTTTGGGAAAACAAAATACAGGTTATATCAAGAATGAATATTCAGGTGTCTTAATTTGAAATGAAGTTGTGGTTCCTTTGTTAACTACCCGAGTGTTACATCATCCCAAATCAAAGCACCACGATACCATATTAGTCGACAACAAAACAAATGTTCCTGAAGTATAGAGATTTCTTTGAAATTTCTATTTTTAGTGAAGAATCATTTAGGGTTTATTCAAAGAACATTTTTTATAAATTTTGAATTTACAAAGTAATCGGGGTTGGATCCGAGGGCAAAAAATTTAGTGATGTAATATTTTTTGAAGACTTTAATGAAGAGCAAAAGTATAGGTCTATCGGAAACAGAGATTCATATGTTGCCAATTTCTTCAGTCTGTTAATTTCTATTTTGTGAATGTATTTTCTATTACACCATCTTATCACTTTGCCTCATATTTGATTGAACTATGTGCGTTAGAATTCATTTTATATGCCCTGATTCACACATTTAAATATTGTCAATGTTATTTCTTCCAAAATAATGTAGAATTCATCCTAGTTAGATGCTTTCAAATTTTTTTCTAGAAGAAAAAGAGCCTATTTCTATTCATATTATGAATCAAAGAAACTACACATATTCTTTTCCATAAAAGTCAATGATCATGATAATCATTTGTTACATGTGAAACATACTTGTCTCCCAAATGGCCACCATTCCTCATGTTACATAGGTTTTTATCTCATAATAATCATGTTTGTCATCTTCCATCCACATCAACATTTAGCATTCCATATCACAATCAATAAACCAAAAACTATTATCTAAGCAATTTATCTAATATTATACCGTATTATACAACTATTTTAAGTAATGTATCAAAATAATATTGTCCAAAAAATCCTTCCCTACTTAGTATATATTTATGTCAATTTCATCCAACACCTGTTGTTTGTGAAAAAGGCAGATATGAGCCCTTCCGTCCTCCATAATTATACCACTTTTTGATAGCTTGTATGTCATCATGTTATAGATATTGCTCATATTTTTATAACATATATATTCAAAATTCTTGTGTAAATGTGCAATCCTTTATTTCCAAGCTGTCAAATTTTAAACATGTAATAAGCAACTGCCATTGATCCAATTTATAATAGCTAATGAGTCAACAAAAATGTGTATCCTATTTGAACCCATATTATGTGCTATTGTCAACAATCCCCATAATGAAAGGGGTTATTCCCTTGTGTTTCTCCCCATTCCGCATCCAAATGACATCTCCATGTGATGTTCCTGATCCATGAACAAAAAGCATCTTGCTCCACATCTTTCCAATTGACGAGCTCCATCGAAGTAACCCATAGGAAAATGATAATTTATAATTTGGAGGTCAATTTTTTTTCCCTATAACAGGCATCTTCCAGCTTATGACTTTCATGTAATGTAGTATGAATTCCACATACCCACGCAAAGTGTATATTTTATCATCAAATAAGATAGAGTTCCTTAGTCTCCAAAGACCCCAAATGAAATGAATAGGATATGACATCAAAAGTCTGAAATTTGAATACCAATATTTAATATTTTCATCAAGAGTGCTTCCTGCCCAAGTACCTTCTTGACAGTGGCAAATCGCTATCACATCCCAGAGATGTAAAGTGAATACACACCGATTGAACATATCATCACATGTTTCTTATGCTCTAAAACATAGCTGACATACATTAGGTCCAATTCCCCCAATTTTTATAAATCTATCACTAGCATAATGCAATAATTTAGTGCTAACCACATGAAAATATTCAATTTTTCTGGGACATTCCATTTCCATAAAATATGATTCCACCAGTCTGGATAATATTTCGGATTTTCAGAATAATTTGCCCCATATGCCATATTTGTGGTAACCATTCCATTCCCACAACCATAATCCCAATAAATATCATCAATTTCTTCATTCAAGGAAATACCTGCATGTTTCAATCCTGCAATATAGAGATCCCAATCTACTGCCACCTCCCCATCAAGATGTAAATCAAATGCTGATAACTAATAATAATTCACATGTTGGTTTTGAGTATTCTTCTTTACATGGTTAAGAGATTAAATGGCCATCCTTTGAATACAACTAAGGATATGTTCTGTAATAATACCCGAATGTTTTGTGCCCAGAATCCGATCTTTTCCAACCACAATATGGAAACCATTTCTATTTTTCGAATTAAGCCATCACTGAAGAAAAGGCATGGTTTCCACTAATCTCATTGAAGACAACTAATAACCGAGCTCTGGAGAAAATGAATGAAAAAAAATATGATATTTTACGTTCTTCACCGATTCAAGCCAACTAACCACCATATTTGGATAAATATATTTGTCCTGAGTGAGATTTCCCCATAGTCCTTTATCAACAAGACTTCTCGAAATAATTTTTAAGTGCAGAGCTGAGTATACCCAATGTAAATTGTGGATACCCCAACCACCCCCATTCTTTGGAGTTGACATTCTTTCCCATGAAACTAAGTGACATCCTTCGAAGTGATGAGAGCCCTTCCAAAGAATGTTAAAGGAAAATTTCCTGATCAATCTTAAGATGGTCCCAGTTAGATGCTCTGTGTTATGAATGTATTGTTTTCTTTAATCTTCTATAATTGCTAAAATTGTTATTTGTCTAAACGAATGATACCGATTTTTCCTCTGTGAAATATTTATCCTACCACCAGGCTCTTAAGTAATTTTGAGAAATGCGTGCGTTGACTCCATCCTCAATGGATTTTGTTTTGATTCAAACACTTTGTTAAACTGTATGTTGTAACTAAAGATATGACCATTTTTTTAAAAAGGTGAAAACTGAGCACAAGAAGGGTCGATAGACCCTTCATTTACAAGAGAATGTAAAAATATTTAATCTACGAAAGCTAGGATGACAATTCATGACTTCTGACTTCTGCAATAAATAGTAGGGATTGGGACATTGACTAAGTTATAACATATAAAAAAATATTTATCCCTACTTCCGACTTCTGACTTCCACAGTAAATAGTAGGTATTGGGGAATTGGATAAGTTATAACATATAAAAAATATTTATACCGACTTCTAACTTCCTACAAGAAGGATCGGCTGCCCCTTCATTTAGTAGAGAATTGTGAACACTAATATCCAACAATTCACCTGTATCCAGAATGGTGAACACAAGAAGGATCGACCAACCCTTCTTTAAGTCTAGAACTATTATCAAAAGAATATTGGGCACAAGAAGGGTCGGCCACCCCTTCATTTATGAGGGAATTGTAAAAGTATTCAACCTATGAAGGCTAGGCCATCAATTTATGTATATCCAGAATGGTGAACACTAGAAAAATTCTGAGCACAAGAAGGTGCAGCTGACCCTTCATTTAAGAGATAAATGTAAAAATATTTAATCTATGAAGGCTGGGATGATAATTCCTGACTTCCGACTTCCGCAGCAAATAGTAGGGATCGGAACATTGGCTAATTTATAACATATAAAAAATATTTATCCTGACTTCTGACTTCCGACAAGAAGGATCGACTACCCCTTCATTTAGTAGAGAATTGTGAACACCTTTATCCAGAATGGTGAACACAAGAAGTATCGATCGACCCTTCTTGCAGTCTAGAACTATTATGAAAAAAATACTAGGCAGAAGAAGGGTCGGCAACCCCATCATTTATGAGGGAATTGTAAAAATATTCAACCTAGGAAGGTTAGGCCATCAATTCATGTATATCTAGAATGGTGAACAATGGAAGAATACTCAACACAAGAAGGGTCGACCGACCCTTCATTTACGAGAGAAATTTAAAAATATTTAATCTACGAAGTCTAGGTCGACAATTCCCAATTTCTGACTTCCACAATAAATATTAGGGATCGGGACATTGGCTAAGTTATAACATATAAACAATATTTATCCTGACTTCCAATAAAAAGGATCGGTTGCCCCTTAATTTAGTAGAGAATTGTGAACACCTATATCCAATAATTCACCTATAACCAGAATGGTGAACACAAGAAGGATAAAACAACCCTTTTTGTAGTCTAGAACTATTATGAAAAGAATACTGCAGAGAAGAAGGGTTGAACGCCCCTTCATTTATAAGGGAATTGTAAAAATATTATGTCATAGCCATATGTGTCCCACAACTTGGGGTTCCGCTGGCACTTGGATAAATGGTTCTTTGAACAATAAGGAAGTGGACACTTATCCAAAATTCTAAGTGTTGGGCACTTCGCATGGAATGCGGGAATCACTTGGCGGTTAGGTGTAGTGGAGCATCTTGGAATGATAGCTCCAATGGTTTAAGAACCCATGCGATGAAGCCTCAATGAAAGTTGGGAGTTTACTTAGTGGAGGTGACATACAGAGTTTCAAGGTGGGCACTTTGACAAAAACGGTGCCCAAGGGGGGGTGCACTGACACAACTGTGCCCAAGAAGTGTGCTTAGACGAGCGTCAACTTGATGGCATCCGCAAGACTTGTGGTATATGAAACCACTTGGATGGGTCAACTAGAGTGGGCTCAAATCCCTACCTTGTGTATGGATAAGTGTTTAAATAGGTTGCGGTTGGAGGAAAGAAAAGACAACCAAGGAGGTAGAAAGAAGGAAGTAGCTCTGAAATTTGGCTAAGGAATTGGGAAGCTTTGGCTGCAGGCGTGCTCTGTTTGGGATGCGCCATGCAGGAGGTCAACATGTGACTCTTAGGATTTGGGATAAATTCCAAGTAGCGCGGCATGCAGACTTAGACAAACACGCCCCAGTTTAGAGGAGTTTCAATAATCACGTTCTGGAAGGCTCTAGGAAGATGGACTCTCTATAGTTCGTTCAGAGGTGCACCGAGACAAGTGTACCCAGGAAGTGCTCCCAGAAGTTGCGCAAACAAATGCATCTGGTAGCACGTCCAGGGGATTTGTTCCAATGGGAATTCAAAATTGTGCCTAGTGGTGTGCCTAGGGAAGTGTGCCCAGAAGTGTGCCTAGTTAGGTGCGCTTAGGTGTGCACCTGCCAAGTGTATCCATAAGTGTGTTTTGAAAATGCGCTCAGTAGTGAGCCTAGGAAGGTTCTCCCAAAAGTGCTCCTAGGAAGGTGTGCTCAACAAGTGCATCAAGTAGCAACACTGCAAGAAAGTGTGTTCTGGAGGGAGTGTGCCCAAGTGATAGTGTCAGCAATAGGTCTTTTGGAAGTGCATTTTCAGAAATACACGCTAGTGGAGTTGCGCCTAGTTTGGGTGACCGCAGGAGACAGGAAACCAGGAGTGCGCACCGGTAGACAAGCACTTAGGTGGGTGCGGTTTGTTAATTTTTTGATAAATTCCTTCCATTATCATTCAGGATCACTAAGAGAATAACATGTACAACATATCAATCATAGACAAAAAAACAATAACACAAGAGACACAGAGTTTCACCGGGGAAAACCAAGAAGCTGAAAAACCCCGTAACTTCCTCAAAGATAAGATAAGCCACAAACCAAGATCATAATGATCAAACCCAAAAGAGATGTCTCTAGCAGATACTCCTCCTCCTGCACTAGTGTGCCACTTTATCCCTTAGCTATGCGAGCTTGAGAAGTGAGTGAGTGAATAGAATGAGAGACACAACCTCTTTATTTATACACTAACTTGACCTACCAATAATCGAACAGGGTCGACTTGCTACTCAAGTATAATAACCCAACCACATGACCTAACTAGGGTCGACCCCATACTAGTGGTCTAATAACCCATAAATACAAATGATGACACTTACAATGTAACTTGCGACACTTTCAAATACAAATGACGACACTTCCAATCAGAGGAATAATACATCTCTGTTGGATATACAATAAAGTACAAATGTAATATACAAGTGAATATCTTCCGAAGTTACAAATACATCAACACGGTTCGATACTTAGGATTCCAAGATGGATGTTGTGGTTGTGTGCCGAGGAGAGTGATGACCATTGAATGGGTGATTGGATGGATGTCTTAGTAGCTTGCCTTAGTGGCAGAGTCAGAGTGCGGCGAGGAGGCATACTTCAGCACGTCAAGAAGACACTTGGCAAGGAGGATTGGCACAAGTATAAGATGAACGGAAGTGCATGGTGCAGGAAGTTTGAGCAAGACCTGGGCGGAGTGCAGATGATAGTTTGGCAGTGCAAGATTTGGCAGGATCATGATGGACAACAATGCTGCAGAAAGACCTTGCATGGGCAGTGCGAGTATGCAGGCATGCGTACGCAACGAAGACAATTGATGTTGTGTCTTGATTGTATTTTGGGTGTTGTCATTTTGTCTCACTCTTGGATGAGTTTCCAAAGTATTTTTTCATCCTCCGTCATTGTAACAAGTCTTTTCATGGGTATTAGGCTACTCTGTTTTAGGGGTGAATCCCACATATATTCTTGCCTCTTGTACTTGGTTGATTTTTTGTGTGCACATGTAAATAAAAAACTAACTAAGTGTAGAAGCTCAGGAGGTAGGAGTAAGTAATTTCGCGGGTTAGGCATAGTCTGTCAGAGTGCTTTTTAGATGGCCATGCCCTCGGTTATTGTCCAGGAAGTGCCACATGGCTTAATGGAAAGAGAAAAATTGAACTTGTCCACTGGGTCTGTGACATATTCAACCTTTGAAGCCTAGGCCGTCAATTCATGTATATTCAGAATGGTGAACACTGGAAAAATATTGAGCACAAGAAGGGTCAGCGAACCCTTCATTTAAGATCTAAATGTAAAAATATTTATTCTTCAAAGGATGGTACGACAATTCAGCTATATCCCGAATAGTGAACAGAAGAATGAATGGCCAACACCAAAAGGTTCGGGCATTGCTTCTTATATCCTCCAAATATCAAGAATATCATGGAGAGAAAGGATCGACCGCCCCTTCGTTTAGTAGATAATTGTAAAACTATCGAACCTACAAATAATCATTCATAAATTCACCTATATCTAGAATGGTGAACACGAGAAGGATCGACCGACCCTTCTTGCAGTCTAGAAATTTTATGAAAAGAATACTGGTCAGAAGAAGGGTCGGTTGCCCTTTCATTTATAAGAGAATTGTAAAAAAATTCAACCTATGAAGGCTAGGCGGTCAATTCATGTACATCCAGAATGGTGAACACTAGAAGAATACTAAGCAAAAGAAGGGTCGACCAAACCTTCATTTAAGAGAGAAATGTAAAAATATTTAATCTCTAAAGGATGGGATGACAATTCATCTATATCCCGAACGGTGAACAGAAGAATGAACGGTTGACCGTTCTTGTATTGTAGGATTAGTATAAATATTAAACACAAGAAGGATCAAGCGCCCCTTCTTATAGCCTCCAAATATCATGAATATTATGGAGTGAAAGGAATGAGCGTCCATCAATTCATCTATATACAGAATGGTGAAAACAGGAAGGAAAAATTGACCCTTCTTGTGTTATAGAACAATTACAAAAAGAGTACTTATCACAAGAAGGGCCGATCGCCCCTTCATTTATGAGAGAAATGTAAAACGCAACAATGATGGGGCACCCATTCCTATATCCTCCAAATATGAAGAATACAATGGAGTGAAAGGATCACTCAACCCTTTGTTTATTAGATAATTGTAAAACTATTGAATCTCTGAATGGCCGTCCAACAATTCACCTATATCTAGAATGGTGAACCCAAGAAAGATCAAATGACCATTTCTATATTATAGAACTATTAGTAAAATAAATACCAGGAAGGAACATATGCCCTTTTGTAATGTCCCCTCCTGCGGACCCAAATCCTGGAAGGGAATATGCTACCAATCTATGGGGCTGTTCCTAAAAGACTCAACCCATTCCTTTTTTTTATACAATTAAAATCCATTGTGTGCAGATGCAACTCAATTGAATATGAACAGTGGAAATAAACAAATCATCCACACACATTTTATATGCATACAGCATATCAATATAAACATCAAATTAGACATTGCAGAAGTAAAATACAGAGACATAGTACACTTATCTTCCTTTCCCAATTGCCCCAAGCAACTAGCTATGTCGCTGCAACATTCCACCCAACCGTAGGCTCTTCGACAGCATATACTGAGTCCGTCCGAAGGCCACCCCCGAGCTGGGCATGATATCTACAAGGAAAAGCAGATTTCAAACTCATACACAGCCAAACAACCAAATAGTCATTTGGATCTAAGCCAAGCCTGACCACTGCTAGGTTTATCAGGCTTAATCTGAACCCTCTTTAATTGTGGATGCTTCCACTCAAGTTCAAGACAAAACAATGGAAACCCATTTCAATCCAAACAATCTCCTACACATAGAAAACTCATAAACTGGGAATGGGTACACATAATAGCAAAATCTCAAGTATTGGGTATGAAGGGAAAACATGGGCAACCCCAAAAACAAAATGGGAAATGGGAAAACAACCTTGGAAGGAAATTTCGTTTTCAGAAAATGTCCATGGGCATTCAAAGAACAACAATGGTCTCTACAAACCTCCAAATCATGCTCTCTCCTTCCCAGCAGGTCTGCAACACAAAAATGAATTCCCAGCAATGCCAAAAACGCCCAGCAGGTTTCAACAAAAATGCACAGCAAGCTAAAAATGCCCAGCAAGTTCCAAAAATGCCTAGCAAGCTCCCAAACGCCCAACAAGCTTCAAAATAAAACGCCCAGCAAGCCAAAAATGCCCAACAAGCTAAAAATGCCCAGCAAGTTCCAAAAAAACGTGAGAGAGTGAAGTCTGGTCCTGAATAATGGCTTGGGAAGGCAATTCGTGGGTGTTTTCTTGCCCAAGAAGGAAAAACACGATTTTCCATGAGGATGGCTTGCCCATACTTGAATTTGGACAGCCATACCTCCCTAATCCCCAAGGCATTAACTGCATCAACCAACTCTTGGGAGAAATGAATGATTGGGCACCAAAGTCAACATGGGTAGTTGATGGTTCATGGGTTCTCACATTGACACTTGGCTTGACTTGATTGGATCAAGGGTTTAAATATTTCCCTCCCAATTCCTTGAAATATCATGCCCCCATCTCTTGTTGCATTGCATAGCTAGTTGTGGGCATTTATATTAAGATGCATATGTACAATTCCCATGGTTCACTAGCACATGGGTAGCATAATTTCAAATACTTGCCTCTCCTAGATCGAGCGTTCACTAGCGGGGCCTTGGCCTTGAGCTCCACGCTAGGAATCATACATAATATGCATACAATATTCACATTAAAATCTAGTATATCCTAAGGGTCAAAATGGGGTATTACAATCCCCCCCCCTTAGAATAACACCATCCTTGGTGTTCCAAGACTTAGGAATACATATACAATTTACACATCCAAAATTTTCAAAATTTTGCAAATCTTCCCTGCATTCTATCCTTTACTTTGAACTTTCAGGACCAAGTCCCTTGGCTTTCACGAGCTTCTCCTGCTGGTTCTAATCTTTTATCCCATCCACAAGTCTGAAAACTTTATGGCTGCTACCCTCTTGATGTTCCCTTGTTGGGCAGTTACAGAGGTAATGATGTCCTCCACAGTTCCAACATTTCACTGGCTGCTTCATCTTTACTTGCTCAATTTCCTTTGAGTCTTCATGCTTGGAACGTTTCTTAATGGACCGATTGGACGAATGCCTCATCATTGATCCATTTTCCTTTCCCTCACTAATTGCTCTCATAATGCTTTTTACCTCTCTTTGCAGGCAAACAAAGTTCTGCAAAACCTTGTGGTTCGTTTCATTCTGCCTCTTCTGTACCTTGAGCATTTCTCCAAGATTTTCTTGGGTCTTGTAAATTGTCTAAAGAAGACTTTCATCCAATTCCAACAGCCTATGGTCTGCTGCCATGGTTACTATGCACAACTAGTTCTCAGTTTGTTCACAAGCAGCACTTGCTCGTAACAGTTGCAACCAATGGATTTAATTTTCACCTGTGAAATTAATCATTACAAATCTTGTTAGGTCAAGCATAACCTAACATTAAAAATAAGTCAATTGTTTTTCTCCATTTGACATGAAGAGCCCATGCTCTATTCATGAGACTTTCACACTTTTCATGCTTACCCAGCATACACATGAATTCTTTCATGTTCATCCATTCACAAGAAATTAACTATTTCAGCATTCACAATTTATTTCAAGCAAATAAACACACTCTACTTTCAGTCATACATGCATTCAACATTTTTCTGTTTTTATAAATGCATCAATGAAAAGGAAAGAGAGAGCAGTAAGAGTTTTCTTCTCTTAGTCTTGTTCCATTCTAGAACCCACACCACCATTGTGGTTCACTTCATGCTCCTAGCCTCTTTCACTTCAACGTGAATGCTTGACCTGCCCTTCTTGGCTATGACACTTAGTGTCTATGGTCTATTTCAGACCTCTCAACCATGGAGTCCCTCCACATGGTTTGTCTACAACGCTTGGCTGCTAGGACTCACACAGTCCTACTAGCCCCTTCTTCCATTACTACTCATGTTGAGCTCTTTAGGACGGTTACATGCCCACATGCATCCCTAGGATGCCTTTATAGTCCTTGCTTCCAACAATACCTACACTCAAATATTGAATTAATTCGCATGTTTTGTTTATTTTCATAGGATTTAGCTCTAAACAAGAGTTTAGGAAGTCATAACCAAATCATATACATATGTATATTCATAAGCAAGAAATTACAAGATAACCAAATACTTATCTGCATTGGAAGTCTTCACTTTATTCCATAGGGTCCTTCTTGCTTTACAAGCCTTGGATTTCCTATGGATATAATAATGAATGTTGGGCTAGTGCGTAGGCTACTCCTCAACCATTCATATAGGCAATGCTAAGTCAGTACGCTGACTGGTTTTATCAAACATCTCATTTAGCAATATGCTAAGCCAGTACTACGACTAGGAATTATCAAGTATTTGAGGGATGTTTGGCTAGCACGCCGGCTGCTCCATAACATTCAAGTAGTTAATGCCCAACCAGTACACCTTCACGCCGACTGGGTTTACGAATCATTTGTAGCACCTAACCAGTTACTCTTTGGATTTACCAAGCACTTTTAATTCTTTCAGGGTCCTTGCTTCCTGCATTGACCAAGATTTCAAACAAAGAAACAATAGTGCATTAGCTTAACTATTAGAGGGATTATACTTGAAACCTTCATTATTCCAAATAAGACATGAATGAAACTGAATACTTATCTATATTAGGCATTTCCTCTCTGGTCCACAGGGTCCTACTTTTACTTTACAAGCCTTGGGATCCTCCTGTGGACTGGGATGTTTGGCCAGCATGTAGGTTGTTCCAAAACATCAAATAATTAATGTCCAACCAGTACACCTTCACGCCAACTTGGAAGGAAACTTCACAATGACCATTTTTAGGTCAATGCTCTACTATGGAGCCATAGGGCATATAACAACCTTTTCATCAACACCTTCACTACCCTTCATAAAAAATCCCCACAACCTCCACAACATCCTTTCGTACACATTAACCCTTCCACCACAACCCCTCACAACAACCTTTTACTTTGTTCCTTTAGTGTGTAGCACCAAATTGCATCTGTTTAAGGTGACAACACAAGCAGTATAGGCAAACTTGTCAGCGTTGTTATTCAAAAATTACAACCATAATTCATAGCATTCACTATCAAGTATTGAAACACCAGGAATGCATCCATTCCTTTAGGGCATAATCAATATTGGCATCCCTAACATAACTCATCATCAGAAAGGCATGCACTCGTCACTGATGGGAGCTATGCAAGTCCTAATCATACTTCAAGCAGTCTGAATAATGTACATAAATAGAATATGTTCTGCATAGTAATTCTAACAATTAGACTTGCACACATATATGTATATATATATATATCAGTCAAGGTTTACAGAACACTTATCCATTTGCAGGTGTAGTTCTTTCTTGATTAATGAGGAATGGGGGATCCCTTCTCTGAGTTGACAGTCCCTCGGTTTTCCGTCCCAACTCCTTTTTACATTCCATATCCCACATATGTCTTACCGACATAATCTTTACCATCTCACTCATATTGTTTACCAATCATGCAGTGTAGATGAGACATTAATAATGTCTAATGGTGTTTCACCCGAAACCCATTTCCAAATCATGGGATCCCTTCCCATGAAGTTCGGCTTATGCAGGCCCTCTCTCATGGTCTTAATGCAATGTGTCTTCCTAGAACACTTAGTAAATAGCCAAACAATCAGCAACATTTAACAATACAATTCAATTCTTATTGTTCCATAACAAATCCATGGTACTAATAATTAAATTCAATATGAATTAGCAACTCTGTCTACTACAGAAATTGATTTCCTTAGCCATGAGGCTATCCTCATATTGCTTGGCTCTTGTAAGTGGCACCATTCTGTCCATTATGGATTTATGTTTGCTGCCATACATGAACATTCACTTACAACACGTCCTCCTAACACAATTTTACATAAGCCAAATAGTCATTAGTAATTATTAGCAAAATTCCAAATAAGAGATTTACAAATCTGAGATTTTCAATCCTTTTTTCTAACAAAGCTTAGATTTCTCGACCATGAGATTCCTTCTCATAAGCTCTAAATCGAATTTTCAAATCTACTCCCTACAAAAATTAGATTTGCAACCATGATATTATTCTCATAAACTTAAATCAGAACATTTTCAGATCTATTTCATGCATAAATTAATTTTCACAACCATGAGAACCTTCTCATAACCTTTGGCTTTTTCACATGGTAGAGTTTGGTCTTTACTATGGTCTTATCCCCATTTCCATACGCAAGACATTTCTACCTGGAGTCTGAAACTTCCAATCAACTAAACATGCTGTGAGTCCCCATGCATATAATATTTCATTGCTGCAACAGTCACTGAAGCATTTCCAGAATTATAACATTCCATAATTCAAACACTTCTAGATGTTAACATATCAATATCACCAAACTCATTTATTTCACATAAATCATTATCATACTCAAATTGCAAGGTACAGTCACATCATTTATGCAACTTTGTCCTTTCAACAGAGCACTCTGGGAGCCTGTCAATCATGACTTCCCTCTTCATTCACTTACTATTCTGCATTCATAACAGCCCGTGAAATGATCTCATAATTTTTGACAATTCATCATTTCATCTATTATCTAATTGTAATGAATCATACACATCACAATTGTGCATTCGCACAATGCATCACAACATGTGCATCCACACACATGCATGCACATCCACAATGTTTACACAACATTTTCAAGTGCATTCATTCAAGGAATAACCACAATATTTATAAAATCTCTTAATGCATATCCACTCAATGCTCTTGCATTGGTTCATGAATGTTCCGCATTCAAATATATTATGACTTAATCATGACTATCTCGTATAACACGCATTACCATAATCAGGACCACCTGTCCTCACTTGCTTTGGTTGTTAAACTCACAATTGACATACTCAAATGGCATGATATAATTTCATATGAATGCATTGGGATTTCTAAGCAGTTATAGGGTGTAAGGATCATTGCCTTCACTTACCCACACCTCACCATACCCGGTAGGCTAACATTCCCATTCGGGCACTCAGTACCACATGCAAACCAAATCAACATAGTTCAAACATAGTCAAAGGGATCTTACCAAATTATCTTTCAACATTCATGCAATTATGCATCAATAACCATTACCTGCATGGTTGTCATTAACATCACTTGATGTTACCTGATCAGTTGGCCTCTTACCAAGGCTACACAGTCCTTTTTCCAATCCTCATGATCGTAGATTTGTTGCACCATCCTTTCTTCATACGGTTGTTGGTCATATGCAACAACATCATTCTCGTCTTTAGCCATGCTTCAGTTGCCTTTGGCCCTATAACCAATGCGAACACAACTAATGATTAGCAACCACAATCATTGTCTTAAGTGGCTCATTGCATATGTAAAACTTCACTATTTTACCAATATGCAATATCCTATTCATGCACAACATTTCCACATGCACTATGCAATGTTTGTTAATATGCCATCTAGTGCATATGCATCTATGTAATCTCTTACATTTTCACATTCCTATGCCATAGCTTATATGCATGACAATTTTATAATTATAAATACGATATCAAAACAGGTGTTAAGGAATTCTACCTTTCCAATCCCTCATTGCAGAATGGAATCCCTCTTCCATGTCATAGTTGGTTTGATTTCCTTCCAGTCATGCAATTGTAGAAATTGCCCATATTGACAACAAAATTTTGTCTTTGTCAAAACAGTCGTTGGCACTCTTCTGCACCAAATATCTATGATACATGTGGACCCCAGTCAAACTCTGGTCACGCATCCCTGTTCTCTTTTGGATAATATTTCCAACGCCTATCCCGTGCTCCATTCCAATCCAGGACATGGAATTTACATTCTTCCAAAAATGCAAACTTTGCCCAAATTTTGCCCGAAATTCGGCACTTTCACAGCTGCAATTTATTCTGAAAGGCTAGCTTCAGCTGCTTGTAGAAGCAAATTTAGGAAGAATCATGAAAACTTATCTATCGGGAGAAGGTATTCCATATAATGAGGAACACTCAACAACCTTCAGATCCTTGTTCCAATGCACCAGTCAACTTCTATAAAATTCGGGGTTTGGCTACTTCTCACTTTTCACTTTTTCCCCAAAATCTCAAAATTTGGCCAAAAATGGCTATCTCCCAAACTATGCATTTCTGGAAAATCTTCATCTAATGGAAACTGTCCATATTAATGAGAAGATGAAATGTCTAGTTCAGTAAAAAAATTTATTCCAACATCTAGGGTCACTTTCACTGTCCACAAGCTTTTCAAAATCCCGAAAAAGTGGCCCAGAACAGTGCTTTTTGGCCTTCTGGTTCACCCCGACTCCACATCCTTTGGAGTTCAGCTCCAAGATTCAAAACTTAACACTGTGCCTGCTCCATGGCTGCGCCATATCAATTTCATCTCAAATCAACCTTCCGTCAAGCCTCGGGACCCTGTCTTACAAAAGTCACTATTCTCCATTTTCTGTCAAATTGGAGCATACTGGGTTTGGGACCCTCTCTGGTTCTTTCATGACCTTCGTTAATGGCCTCCAAACCCCACAGGAATCATCCCATTCTTAGCCTGACTACTTCTATCCAAAAATCAAGGTTTTTTTTTTTTTTTTCTCCCCTCGCTGATCACGACCCAACTTCTGCGACCATCGCTAAATTTGACCCTAACTTCCCCGTCGCAGTGCAGGTTTTATCCTTAACGTTTCCGCCCTTGGCACAGGATTTAACTCTAAAATTGTCGTCGTAGCGCAGGTTTTATCCTTAACTTCTACGCCCATTTCGCCAATCCTGGCCTTGATTTTGTCGTCGCGTGCCGCACGCATCACAGGTTTTAGTGTTAGAATTGCCGCCAGCGCTGCGCGGGTCTTACCATTAACCTTTCCGCCAGCGCCACACAAAAATTAACACTAACTTTACCGCTAGTGCCATGCGCAAAACTTACCATTAACTTTGCTGCCAGCACCGCGCAAAAATTAGCGCTAACTCTGCTGCCAGCGCCGCGCGCAAAACTTACCATTAACTTTGACGCCAGCGCCGCGCAAAAATTAATGCTAACCTTGCCACCAACACCACGTGCAAAAATTACCATTAAATTTGCCGCTAGCGCTGCGCAAAATTTAGCGCTAACTCTACCGCCAGTGCTGCCCAAAAATTAGCACTAAAATCGCCAACAGAGCCTTAAGCAAAATTTCCAACACTTAGAAAAATTTTCAAATTCTCAAAGACAGTTTAGAAAATTTTCTGAAATATTTGATTCATTTTCTTTACAGAGGTGAGTTACTACAGATCAAACTTGCATAAAAACAGTAAAAGAATGCCAAGAACTTGCATCTCTAAAATGGGATTTTCTCTTCATTTCAAATTCAACAATCCAACCAATGGATTCACAATCAATCTTCAAGCACCCAACAGGCATGGGCAAGGAAAACTCATGCCAACCATGCCCAACATTCAATTTCATGCATTCAAAGCATCATGGACATTCAAGGGACAAGGAGTCATAATTACTCAAGGTCTCAAGCACATGATGCATTATCTCATATGCACAGCAATTAGCAACAAATAGAAACCAACACACAACAACATACCTCCTGCACAACACACACAAAAATCATATTTTCCTAATTTGTTGTGTGGATGTCGGCCCAACAGCCTCAGTGTTGTAACCATGGGCTCTGATACCAAAATGTAATGTCCCCTCCCATGGACCCAAATCCTGGAAGGGAATATGCTACCAATCTATGGGGCTGTTCCTAAAAGACTCAACCCATTCCTTTTTTTTATACAATTAAAATCCATTGTGTGCAGATGCAACTCAATTGAATATGCACATCGGAAATAAACAAATCATCCACACACATTTTATATGCATACATCATATCAATATAAACATCAAATTAGACATTGCAGAAGTAAAATACAGAGACATAGTACACTTATCTTTCTTTTTCAATTGCCCCAAGCAACTAGCTATGTCACTGCAACGTTCCACCCAACTATAGGCTCTTCGATAGCATATACCGAGTCTATCCGAAGGCCACCCCCGAGCTGGGCATGATATCTATAAGGGAAAGGGGATTTCAAACTCATACACAGCCAAACAACCAAATAGTCATTTGGATCTAAGCCAAGCCAGACCACTGCTGGGTTTATCAGGCTTAATCTGAACCCTCTTTAATTGTGGATGCTTCCACTCAAGTTCAAGCCAAAACAATGGAAACCCATTTCAATCCAAACAATCTCCTACACACAGAAAACTCATAAAATGGGCATGGGTACACATTATAGAAAAATCTCAAGTATTGAGTATGAAGGAAAAACATGGGAAACCCCAAAAAATGAAATGGAAAATGGGAAAACAACCCTGGAAGGAAATTTCGTTTTCAGAAAACGTCCATGGGAATTCAAAGAGTAGCAATGGTCTCTACAAAGCCCCAAATCATGTTCTCTCCTTCCCAGCAGGTCTGCAACACAAAAACGAATTCCCAACAATGCCAAAAATGCCCAGTAGGTTTCAACAAAAACGCCCAGCAAGTTCCAAAAACGCCCAGCGAGCTCCCAAATGCCCAGCAAGCTTCAAAATAAAAACAACGTGAGAGATTGAAGTATGGTCCTGAATAATGGCTTGGGAAGGCAATTCGTGGGTGTTTTCTTGCCCAAGAAGGAAAAACACGATTTTCCACGAGGGTGGCTTGCCCATATTCGAATTTGGACAGCCATACCTCCCCAATCCCCAAGGCATTAACTGCCTCAACCAACTCTTGGGAGAAATGAATGATTGGGCACCAAAGTCAACATGGGTAGTCGATGGTTCATGGGTTCTCACATTGACACTTGGCTTGACTTGATTGGCTCAAGGGTTTGAATATTTCCCTCCCAATTCCTTGAAATATCATGCCCCCATCTCTTGTTGCATTGCATAGCTAGTTGTGGGCATTTATATTAAGATGCATATTTACAATTCCCATGGTTCACTAGCACATGGGTAGCATAATTTCAAATACTTGCCTTTTCTAGATCAAGCATTCACTAGCGGGGCCTTGGCCTTGAGCTCCACGCTAGGAATCATACATAATATGCATACAATATTTACATTAAAATCTAGTATATCCTAAGGATCAAAATGGGGTATTACACCTTTCGTATACTCTCCAAATATCAAGAATATCATGGATATATTCTACCTAGATAACTTTTACATAAGTAGCTTTCAAATAGGAATGGACGCTCCTTCTTGCATCGATCCATTTTCTACAAACCACAATAAAGATCAATTTAAATGGTAAGGATCATCATATTGGGATTAAATAGTAGGGATCAAGACATTGGCTAAGTTATAACATATAAACAATATTTATCCTGACTTTCGACTTCTGACAAGAATGATCGACCGCCCCTTCTATGATGATTGATGCTTCTATGATCAATTCTATCTCAAATGACTATATAAAATGTGCATTCGATCTCTCATGGATAATGCTAGCATATTTGTTCTTAATCAATCAATTTATTTTGAAATTGAGCGATCGTTCCTTCTCCATTGATCATTCACCTGAACATTTGCAAGTATACATGTAATATTAAAACACTAATTGATAATTATAAACATTGTATGCATTCTTATATTAACCACACTATTTACTGTTTTGTAGATAAAACATGTCTACATTGTTGAGCCTTAGTCAATACCAAGAAATCTCATTCCTTGATTTGTTAAAAGATCACAACCTTGGTTTATTCAAGCATGGATGGTATGTTGAGATGGATGAACCAGATAATTTGTACCCAGATTTATAACTATTATGCTTGGATGAGGAAGGAGCTCCAACTCGAGCTGGAATATTGAAATTTGCAAATCCCATTTCTGACTATTTATTGCATGTTCAAGTTGAAGTGGTCGAGAGAGACCATTGTTTCCTTCTACAGGCTTATTTAATGGTTTGTAATTTTTGACCAAATCTAATGAAAAGTGGTCCCGATTCAGATCTAGTTTCTTGTGCAAAGCAAGGGTGGGTTTTTCCCTTGTATGATGTTTGTAATTGGTCTGGATTTAATAACGTGTCGTCATTGAAGAAAGGAATTTTGTCAGTATGGAAGAAAAGAATCCTGGCTGCGAAAACCTTGTCTGTATTGCATTACCTGAATATTGAAAAGAAGTTGAAAAATGTAGACCATGAAAAGATTCTTTTCTACCTTAGAATAACATTTCTCAATCATATTGAAAAAGATGTGACCAAATATTCCTTCAAAGCACTCAAATCAAGTCCTTCTATAGCGATGATATGGAAAGTGACTAAGGGATTCGAAAGTTCAAAAGAAGTTCAATAAGAACAGATCAAATACTTTGTGTTCAATGAGAAAGTTTTTTCTATTGACCTAACAAGATGTGTTGTTGCGCCTCCGCATTTGCAATATCGAAAAGTTGATGAGGAGGTCATGGCAAAGATGGTTTTATCTATTGTCTCAACTATTACAACAACATTGAGAGATGCTATTCTATTTTCTTTCGATAAGTAGACCACGTTGGGATTTATTCCTTGAAATGAAGACGAAATTCGCCTTCAGTAAATTAAGTGATAAATATCAATTGGTCCATTCAAGGTATCGACATGAACAAGTTGTCTTCTACATAAAGATGTTCCTCAACAGATTATCAACAAATTATGCAAACAACAAAATTTATCAAACAAGGAATTTGTAGACACTCCATTCATTTTTCAAGTTGTAAAAGAAAGGGAGAAATGGATATATTGCGGTAGGAAATCCCTCATGGGAAAGGGAAACACTTCCATTGATGATTGGCAGGTATAGAATTTTTCTTCTTGTCAATCAAAGTCTTTAGATTGCAGCCTGTGTTATGAAATTAGAAAATTAAATATTATCTTTAATTGTATATGTTTGCAGTCTTTACAAAGTGAATGTATGGATATATTTGTTGTTCAAACAAAGGAAAACCTTAAAGACAAGCTAACTCTTGTTTTGACATTGGATCGACTGTGGAGCAAATGGATGTCTGTATTCGAGATTTAAAAAAGTGGTTCCTTTCCATGCTCACCCAAGAGCATCACTCGGGTTGATTTTGTTCAAAATAAAATAAAGACTCATGGATCTAATTTTTTTAGATCATTGCATGATCTTGATGAATATGAAATGACCATTGTGGCAGACAATATAACCAACAGATCAGTTTGGGTGAGCACATCAATCGAAAAAAACGTTTGCGCAGAGACTTTATATCAATATTGAAAGCGAATGAAGGACGAGAGGTCAACCATAAATTCAATCTTTGAATATTTCAAAGTTCATGATGTTCAAACTTTTCAATCACAGATTATCACTAACGATAATGTCATTGAAATCTATAAAAATGCACCAAATCATCTCCAACAATTGTGCAGTATTTTATGCTCTAAAAAGCAAGCAAAATATCCGGGTAAAAAGTGAAAGAAATAATCTGAAGAGGATAATGGTACCAAATTACCAAATGATGCTGAGAAAGTATTGAAAATATATATCAATAAAGAGGGGATGGGTATGTTCGTTGACTCTGTCAAAGATAGTTCACAGTTTGCTTGTCAATGTTGTTATCCAGCATATTTGGTCAACACACTAAGATCCATTGCATTTTTTGGTGCGACAATCAACTGTGAATTTGTTGTTGTTGATATGTGTAATTGCGATAGTCCCTAGATAGAAGAAGATATGATTTCGTTGTTGTGCTACTTATAATCAAATGAAGCGACATGTACTTTTATTTTTTTAGATGATATTGAAAACTCTTGTATGATTTCTAAATCTTTCACACTTTTCAATAAGAAATAAAAAAAAGGTAACGCATAATTCTACCAAGGGTGTTTATAGAGATTTATTCCAGGAATTATTTATAGGATTCTCTATTATACAGTGTTGGAGAATTGGAAGGGATGATGATAATTTGTCTACTTTTCAAATTGATATGGATTAGAAGGATGAGGGCCTACCAATGATTGATTTACCTTTTCCCAAGGTTAACAATGATATTTCGAGAAGCCATGTTTTTGCAAAAGAAAGGACACGGTAATTCTGGGATCACATAGTTTCCAGACTGGTCTCTTCTCGAGGTACAGTTCTTTCGTTGTACGCAGAAGGTAGAGCTATCCGTTCATTGATAAGGTCGTCGGATAGAATAGTTATTTCTATTATGGATACAGTACAACAAGAGATGTTTATGAATAGTTCTTATCTTGAATTGGGTATAAACCAAGGTATTTGTATTAAAAATTTCAGATGTCTTATTTCATTGTACTTTACTTTTCTTCGTCGGTTATGTTTAATAACTTCTTCAAATTCCTTTTCTTCTACAAATTCAAATAAAGAGCACACCCAGGTATCGTCCAATAAAATTATAGTATCCAATGACGACATTGAATGTGATGGAGAATCCACAAAGAACTACCAAACTAGAGATCTTGGTTAAATTAACTAAGGTAAAAAATTATTTTTCAAAGATCCTAGTTAAATTAACTAAATTATGAACGGGGATAGTGACCTTCAATAATAGTGACCTTCAATACTTGCAAAATGTTATATAAAATGTATACCTGCAAATTTCCAGGTCAAGATGATTAGATTTCTATTCAACATGTGGATCATCCACAACTAGAGCTGGGATCGACGATGTCCGTGGATATTAGCCAGCAAATCACATTGGATAATAATGAACTAGGTGAGAGCTTGGATAATAATGAACTAGGAGAGGGCTTGGTGTCAAAACATGGTATCTACAACAATGTTACTCACCACTCAAATGTTGGCCTAACATTGACAAGTAAAAGACAGATTATTTTGTACTTAAATTGATAAAACAAATTTATTCTGAAATATATAATGACAAGAAATATTTCTGTGCATCTCCCCATACAAAAATGTTATTGATATTATAAATGGAAGGTTTTCTATTTCGCAAGAAAGTCACAAAAAATGACTCCAAAAGAAAAAGAAAAAAAAGGAAAAAGGGAAAAAGGTAAAAAAGGGGGAAGAAAGTACTGTTGGTGAATTTGAATTTAAACACAAATAAACTTTATATGAGTCACGAACATATGCCATACAATTTTTGGGATTATGTCTTTTTGAATTCAATGTTTGGATTTGGTCATCTAAATGTGGGGTCAATGAGGGGAAGTCATTGTTTACAATTTTTTTGAGGGAAGGTAGTGCAGAAAAATCAGATGGAGAACAAATTTTATTTTTATGGTTTTGAGAGAGATGTACCAATGATAAAGAAGGAAATACACAAAAAAATATGGAGAGTGTGTGGGAGGATTTCCCAATGAAATCTTCGCAAAGTAATACATCAATTATTGTTTTGTAGGGTGATGATGTGAAAGCACATCCATGTGAAAACTGTATTTTGAGTAAGCCCTTTAGTGCATCGTCCGCTAGGACAAATAGTGAATTGGTACATCGACTCTAGCAGGGTTTTAGTAAACTGCATGAATCAACTGATATTAGAACCTTCACTGCCTTCTTCTAGTTGAGTCACAACCATCAAATGTAACCTATCATTGCATCTTTCAAGAGCGGGAAACACTAGATGTAACCTAGGGAGATTTTAAATAATTCAATTTCTTTTCTGTTTTTTCTGGTGACATTGTTATTTGCGTCTGAATCTAACATATTATTTGTTTAGTATGATGCTTTTATTACATCATTTGAATCGATGAAATTTTGGGTGATTTTTTTATTAATATTTGGAAATCAAAATCTTCATCTACAGTTGCATGTTTGTGATAATTAACTTCATGAATGAGGTGTTGTTGTTGTGGTTATATATATAGTCACAGTTTTTGTATGCAGTCTGGATATCACCGCAAAAGAAACTATTGGTCCTAGGAGTAGAATGATTTCTCTTTGGAGTTCGGATGTTATCCAACATTGAATATTTTTCCAAACAACCTTATTTTGTCCATAATTGCTATCATTATTATGCACGTATGTTTAGCCCCGATATTATCAGTGTTTCTAGAGAACATTTTGACGTTTCTCTGTGGTTTTCCACGCTCGAAAACATGCAAATTAAAAAATTCCTTGGTATATTTGAATGGTTGAAGAATGAATACTTTGTATTTATTTGGATTCAAGAGCAATGTAAACATAGTACTATTTATAATTACTCAATGTCTGCATATTATAATGTTGGTGAAGTACCGCACATATACAAAATGTCATTCAAGGATGTACTTATCCAATATGGAGATATATAAAAAAAAATAACATGTTGTTTATAGATGAAGGGAAATATCATTCAACAGATAATACCTAGGAAAAATGCTTGAAAACGCTAACTAGTTGGACATTTGACGATTCACAAGATAAAGAAATAAATATAAATACAATGTTGTGTTCTCTGTTGAATTATCTCGGGCCTCATTCAAAAATGGGGTGTTGGTTAAAGAAGTTCAACTTCAAATGACTGTCATATTATACATATAACAATTCATTTACTAATTTGTATATTTTTGACAACTTCTACATTTAATTGATGTAAATTTTATTGGACAATTCTTATATTATTTATGGACATCATATCATGTATGTGGTGATGTGTTTCAAAAATTGCAGAACTTGAAAGCAATATACTTAGAAACATTGAAACATAATATTTTATTGACTGGATTGTGTGTGTGTTTTTTTTTATTGCATATACTAGAAGATTTGTTACTAGTAAACAATTAATTATTTTCGATTTCAATGGAGTTTTTTACACACAGTTCATAAAAAAAAGTCGGATTACCACAAACATTGGATATCGAATCAACCACAAAGTATTATTTTATACGTCCAGGATTTAGGGAATTTTTTGAAAAATGATTTAGTATAGTTGAAGTTGTGGTATGGACATCTGCACAAGAAAAAAACATTAACGATTTTTTTCCAACATTATGACAAAGAAAAGGATTGCAAATGGAACAATTTAGAGTAATTTTAACAAAAGAATAATGTTCTTGCATAGCCAGAGAGGGTTATCAGGGTGATGGAAATCCTTATGTATTTATCAAGCCTTTAAACAAAGTTTGAGACATTTTGATCCACGGTTGGGATGCTACAAATACAATGATTTTAGATGACTCGAAATAAAAACATGTTTGTAACGAGGAAGGGAACTGTATTATAACAATAATGTATACTTTCCAAGATTTCAATGACACATTCTTGTTAGATCGATTATGGCCTTGCTTGTTGCACCTGAATGGAGTGAGTGATGTGAGGCCAATTGTGAATAAAATGAAAATGAAAGTATTTTGTTAAATAATACACTTATGTTTGTTTGTACTAGTATGTTCAATTTTACTGTGTTTATAATACTTGTAAAGTGTCGATATTGGTTTTCGAAAATGCAAAACCATAGCTAGAAAGTGCGAAAATCAGTTTTCAAAATTGCAAATTTAAGTATTGGAAGTGTCAAAAGTAGCCTTCCAAAAGGATAAAATCAGGTTCTAAAAGTGCCATTATCATATTTATCATATCCAAAAAGCGCAAAAACCAACTTCAAAAGTGGGGATATCAAAAGAAAAAGTATGCTTTTGGAACTTCGATTTGGCACTTTTGGAACCAGATTTGGTACTATTGGAACCAGATTTTGCACTTTAGAAACTTTGATTTTGGGGTTTAGAAAGGTTGTTTTTGAACTGTCTTCAAAGTGAATTGAACTAGAATATGTCCAAGTTTAATGAAATAGGCATTTAATTGTTATGCTAGGACCTACATAAGAAAAATTATGAGCCCATGAGAAGAAGACATAATCCCTCACTACTTCTACTTTGAGTCCCAGTTTCAATTTCATCCTTACTAGCATGACTCGGGGTATATGTAGATTTTAAAGGTGATGGAACCATTCATCTCTAAATTCCCTCCTAATTCCAAAATCAGTGCTCATACTTCTCTTGCTACTAGCATTTCCACTAGAACTACTATCAGTATCTGGAAACTGTGCACCTAAAGGCCATAAAATAGATGAATTTTCCCTAACCTTTGTTGTTGCTCTCATAGCCTCATTAGGGTTCAGTTTTTCCAGCTTCCAAGCACTGATTCTAACTAGACACTTTTACATCTTGTTTTCTGACATATTTACTTCAGTTGAATCATTTGGATCAATTATGGATGGCGCCCGACTAGGACCCAAATGTGGAATAACTTCGTCCTGTCGGTCAAGCTAGAAAATCCTCATTAGAAACCTACAATGATATTAAGAATCCATGCCATGCATAACACAAATATGTACCTGATGTGTGCCCTGGGTTTGAAATTTAGGACTGTAAAGAAGAAAATCTATGAAAGTAGTCATAATAATGGCCATGAATAAAACTCTAAAATAAGGGCATAAAATGATAATCATCTTCATGCATGTATCCAAGACTTATTGTCATCATGATTTTTGGGAAGGCAATCACACTTTGGTAAAACATAACACTGTTTCCTAGCTCATTCTTAGTTATTTTTAAGGCACCAATCTGCTAAATTATTTCTATGTTAGCAACACTATATTTTGGATCCCTCAAGCAGTGACATGAAATAGTACATGTGTTGTATTCATTACATAGGATTTAGGCCTATGCATGGAGGATGCAGTCAAGGTTAAAAAAATTTGTATCAAGACTAGACATATATAAGGAATTATTTGAAGGCACCTAATAACCTACAGAAGTATTGCATGTATAGTAGTAAAATATGGAAATATGTGAACCCATTGACTAACCCTTGTTTTGGCCTAGAATTTTGGAAGATTTGGCATGATTGACATCATATAAATATATATTATGTTCACTCGGATTTCAAGTGATGGTACAAAGGATTTGAAGCAATGCAATTGAGAGATAAATCCTTCCAATTATACCATATTATGAGAACAATAATTGCATATTTTAGATCCAATCTAGTTATATTCATCACTCTTTAATCTCATGAAAAGAAGACTTATCTCTTTTGAATATTCCATTGGAAGATATAAAAACTAGACCTACATTCTTAGGCACTGGTAGAAAGCATGGTGTGATTACTTGTAGCATATTTGTGGAGACTTTAACACATGGTAGCTGGCTGCATCCTTAAGCTTTAAAAGATCACTTCACCACAAAATATAATGGACCTATCGGCATTGGGTTAAAACTTAACACAATATCATGCATTTGACATAATATGAAACCTAAGGAACATGAGCCCAGATCTAAAATTGCACTAGAAATACAACCAGTACATAGGAATAGGATCCACCTGTTGTGCAGGAGAATACCTTATAGTGAGGGAAATGACACTATCAACTTACATGGGGTGATAGGTAAATACATTCCTGTTTTGCATTAATTACTACAAATGGAAAGAGATTAGGAAACTGAAAGTTGTTGTCACCTACCCAATTTTTGAGAATAATTATTTTCTACTATTATCCTTTTTGCAAAAGTACTTTGTGATAAATTATAATTACAAGTTTTGTAATTATGACCAATTAGGTCAAAGATGAATGTAATGACTCATTATTATTATTTAATAAATAAAATGGGAGATAAACACTCAAGAAAGCTGTTACAAGAGTGTCCACTGGCCCACTAGGAGGAATTGAAGCTACTGGAAGGACTGGGATAGATGGAAGCATTTGCACTTTACCATTAGTTGTTGTTATGAGACAAATTCCCCTAATTTTGTGGCATTTCGTCCTCCAGGTGGAGGGAGGTGAGCAGGTAGCTCACTAATGACCAGTTAATTACAAAAAGACCTAGGCAGCTTATAAAAGGCAATTCGAATTGAGCGGGGAGCTCTTACAATGTTTTCTGCAGAAACATTCCTCATGTGCATCAGGTGATGGCTAAGAGATTCGAATAGGGAGGCTATGGAGAGTGCAAGTATAAGTCTGCAAATGTTATGAGAAGGACAGACCAGAGGTGCTGGTGTTGGTCCAATTGCTTACTAAGCCTATAAGGCTCGATAAAATTTCTTGTTGCTGAAAGTAGAGATCCTAAGCTTTAGAACCTTCTTCCTCCTGGTGGATCAGTGGATAGGCTCGGGGGTCCTAAGGCATACATCTTGGCTGCTTGGGAGCAGGTTGGGTGGAATAGGCTTCTTGAGTGATTTGTTCCTCCCATCACACTCAGGTTCTATTCTTTTTGTGTTTTTCCAAATCACATGAATGATCTCAGAAAATGGATTAGTAATGTTATCAATGATCAGTAGCAGTAAAATATTAGATCCTAATTAATTTAAATTTGTTGAACTAATAAAATGACTCCTCTACATTTTCCCCATGCATGAAGCTGCATCGTACTCCAGTACAAAGAGGTAGCATTAAATTTGTTCAGTTAAAAGTGAAACCTAGCATGCATCTAAATATATAATCCCAAGAGACCACCCATGCACATACTTATGTTCCCCATGCATCTTATATTTTAGCAGCTGTAGATTAGATCCTTGCATGGATTGTTTTTACTGTTCAAATATGTATGCTGAAACAACATAATAGAAACTAGTTATAGCAGTAGGTTCTTTTCTGACTGCTAAAGGTGGACATGGTGTTAACATCTAGGGTTTACTGATCATCAGTCATTTCTTCAAAAGAAACCAATATCATGCATTCTTTCTAACCACATACTCATTCTTTTATTTGTTATTTGAATCTGACTAATTGTTATAGAAATTCATGTCATCACTGTATTATTTTTGTGCAAAAAAAGGAGTACTGCATTGTTCTTTCATTTTCTCCAGCGATCCAAATTGGACAAATACAAGGAAATAGAAAAACTGTTATATTCATAAGCAATTAAAATTACTAACAAATGCACTGTCATTTTCTTGTTTATGTATTACCATATGTATGTGGCATAATTTACATCATAGAATATCATGTTATTAAAAGCAAAGAAAGGAATAACATTATTGAATTGACAGAACAAAATACAATATCTCTACACCCAAACCAGGGTTGACCTGTTCTCATCACCTATTATTTACAAATATTTAACAGCTTCCAAATCAAATGTTTCATTACCATAGATATCCTAACTGTAGAATCAAGATCTATTATTCTTGTTTTCTTTAAACATCATTACAGACTAGCAGACTTCATTAACATCGATAGGCTAGGGTTTAGCATTATCACAGTTGTATTCAAACAAAACCAACACCTTTTTATTATCGGCTTAACCCATGTGTGCACAGATGCAATGTAATCCAAGTAGATCATTATCGGCTTATATCCACTATTTAAATAAACAACTTAAACATGCCTTTCGTTCTTTGGAGCGGAATTCAAAAATGAGAAGTTCAAAAACACCATACGTAAACATTAAACCGTAAACATTTATCTTTTCCATTTAAAATTTTGAGGCAACAACCTACAGATTGCCGCATTGTTTACTGAGGGTTCCATTCCAAAACCCATTCTTTGTACACTACTCAGTTATTAAAATAAAACCATACTCAACATTTCTTTTCCACACTTGTTCTTCCATTGACTCAGAAGTGCCAAAATGACAAACATCACATGTTAAATACCGCGAAATTCTTTGCAAAACAAGGGTTCAAACGCTATCAAGTTCGCCGAGCCAAAGGATGGCCAGCCATACATTTAAGGAATATTCACATCATCTACACTATCAAACAAAACATAAACTGTAACGTTTTCCCAATGCTTCAGGCGAGACAAAAGCCACTATCGAGAAGGCATGCTACCAACACCCTGCTCATCAAGTCCGATTCCAGGAGATCCACGAGGGAGGGATACCGCCAAAGCTTACTGGTGGGTTCTCTATATTTATTCTCCCCGTCAACTTTCCTAGCACCCTGCTGTTCGCCGAGAGCTACATACCAAATGACCATACTCTGAGTTAAATATCAATCATGAAATAATGGTGCATGCAACAAGAAAACTTTAAAACTTTTGCAACTTTACGGTACCTGAGTCATGAAAGAAGCTTGACGAAGCCAGCCATCCATCCACTGTGAAGGAGAAGCACCCAACTCGAAGGCCACACTGTGTGATAGCTTTTGAAGCTTTCAACGCGATTGAAACCCCAGACTTGCAAGTCACTACAACGCCACAACAGACGCACTCATCCAACCTGTGGAATGCCACTCCTTTCAACTCCAGACTCTGCCTCCATTACTAGCATTCACTTACAGTCTAGAGGTTGCTGCCGATCTCAGGATCGAGTTCGAGGAAGGCTAGAAAAAAATCAAAACCCTAAGTGCCTCTCGGTCGGTTGGCCTCACCACATACCCTACCACCGAAACGAATGCCAAGAAACGTTGCAATATACCATAAGTTACGTTAGGGTTCTCTACAATCCCAATGCACAGCAATCAACGAGGGAGATCTAAGTTCCATGAGCCACGTTGGAGGGTGGTAGGTGCGATAATAACTCTCCCCTCCATCTACCAAGCCACGAAGTTGCCAACTCTGCTGACACCAGGGTAGGAGGCCCGTTACAACTTAGCATCGACTAACCTTATCACATGCTGGAGACCCTTCACAATATGCACGTAATATTACCCTTAACACGGTGGCCAGGTGAATTGAACCTAATCCTTTACTACACCCCTGTTTTCATACGCAGGCTTTACACAACGCCATCATTGCACCTGCCAATCATATGGATCAACGTTTAATTGCATCGACATTATAAATTATATCAAGGTATAACATTCACCGGTAGGATATATTAAAGGTCTTATATGTTCCATTTAATCAATTTCGAGCACACTCATAGCATAAGAATATCCACCTAGGTCGCATTCAATCCTAGGGTATGGATTGACTCCACCCCAACTTAATATAAAATCATCAATAAAGTTCATCATAAGATTCATTATAAAGCTCTTAAAGCTTGTTCACATCATAAGTTATATGAATACACCCTTAGGGTATATTTGCCCCATAGAACCATCGCATACATTGCATGGTAGGGTATTAATGCATAATGCATCACCATTATAATTGCCCAGGTATAGATAACTAGAACCACTTATCACTCTTTCTATGGTGTGCTTAGGACCATGTGTCCTTCTCCTAAACTTGTCACCATCAAAATTATAAAAGAATTATTTTAACAGCCACAAGTCATTCATGGAATAATAACAAGTGAAGTCATAAACTCCTAATGAAGAACATTCACAACAATCACACTCTGAGATTGACGTTTTCTGTAGTTTTTGAGATAGCCAAGTTCTGCTGACAATTGGGAGGAAACCATACCTGTAGCGTCGGAATCATAAGCAGCTTTTATTTATTTCACGGTTATTAAACACTCTGAATTTTATCGCTATCTCTTACCTGTGAATCTACGCATGAAGGACGAGTACAATGCTTTAGTCGAGTTGCCAAGTAAGCCTTGGGGCACCTCATGGGACCCCTTTCATCATCATCCAAAAAAATTAAACCGTCAGTACTTGTCGAGAAGAATTATGTTTTCCAAATGCATCAAAATTTTCAATCATTCCAGCATATAAATAAAGGACATAATCATTAATTGGATTCATGACGTATCGCCGACATGATACACCAATAGAAGACAAAAGGACACAACAGTTAAATTGTTGCTACCAAATGTCGCATTTCTTAATTACTGCTTTATTAAATATTATTATTTCCGCATTTTACAAATATTAGCATTTAATGATGATTTTAAAATTTTTAAATTTTTATGAAAATATCAGGATGTTACATGTGGTATCAGAGCTCATGTTCGAACTCTAGGGCTAAAGACGGTCCAAGAAACATGCAAACAGAAAAATTTATGACTGTGAAATTTTTCGCTAACTCAAGTTTAAATTATTTTTTCGTATACAAAAATTTTTCTTTGAGTTACAGATATGGAAGGATCATCTGAACACATAAGGGGCAAATTTCCGCCAAACAACCCAAGTATGGAACAGCAATACCAGGGCAATCGGGGTAACGATTCGTTCGAATTATTGCGTGCTTTTCAAGAATTAAAGGCATAGATCCAGTCAGTAAACCAGGACAATGAAAGAATCTTGATGTTGTAGAAATTTCTCCCTACGGATAGGTAGAAACTCTCTTAGGATAAAGCAGGATGTACTGACTCTATACTAAGACAAAAAGGAAACAAATGCTACCTTGAATCCCTAGATCTAACAAACGTCTCAATATTAAAATGCTAGAAAGAGTAGAAGAAGTTTAACTGACCTTCTATCCAAACGCTTGTCTTTGTAGTTGCTCCAATCTCCAAGCCCTCACGAATGAACCTGTCAAAATGGAACCAAAACACAAGTATGCACTATTCTCTAGCAACCTGAAACATGAGTTAGGATCTAAATCTATGAAAGATACAAATCATATCATTAAAACAATATTAACACAAATGATTTGGGAAAACAAGACAAGTTATTCCATTACAACTTGAAGATTACTTACAAAGGGTGCTTGATGTCCAAGCCAATCCTCCAACTCCAAGTGTCTTCTCCTCTAGCTATCTCCACAATGCTGCAAGACCATAAGTTTGGTGCTCTCAAGAGTCCCCCCTTTGGCTCATGGAAGGCTTCTCTCTTATAGCACATGGGAAGGCTAACCAACAAGAGAGAAGTGTGGATCTATGGAGGGTTTAGTGGATCAGGCCAGCTAAACAAAGAAGGAGTTAGGATCGAACCAAAGGCAGTAATCCCAACAAAATCTCCTCGAAGGTCGAAATCCCAAAATCCAAGGAAAAAAGGCTAATTTCAGACTACCGCGCCCCTATAACTGAGCATAACGCGGTAGTACCGCGCCCCAGAGAAGGAGCAACGGGCGGTAGTGCTAACTACCGCGCCCTTGTAGATGTGCAAGGAGCGGCAGTGTTCACAAACAGGGCTAAGTTGGGTTGGAAGATGGCAGAAAAAGGTTTTGCTTTCAGTATTCAGTCAATGGTTTTCACTCTGGATGTTCAGATGATCTTTAAGGGAAACTGTCGTTTAGGTCGGTAATGCAAGGATGCGACACTAATACGAAATGTGTAATATTGAGGTATAACAGATGCCCCCTAAAGTGTGAGGTCAGAAGAGACTGATGACCGAAAGACTTTACAAATATGGTTCGGAGATAGCATCGAGGGGAGCAACAAGGAGCTGAAACAGAAACAAAATGTCAGATATACCACCGAGGCGGGCATTCCCATGCTCGGAAACAAATGACTCAAAGCATGGCTGCCGACCAATACATTGCAGATCCATGAGTACTGAGATGATATAGACTGTAGACAAATCATGGCTACTATGAACAAGCGTAGATCCATGAGACAATAATGACACAGCCACGACCAATACAATAAGTGGATCTGTGTGACAATACAAAGGACATCTCCATCGTAACCTGGACGCAATCAAAATATAGAGGTGCGCCCAGGGTCTTCTACCCGATCGCAAAAGATACGAATCTAGCCATGTGATTACAAGGTGTTGAAGTCGAACATGGTAGAAACCATTTGATTACCGGTCAATGATGTGAACCGTTAACAAATGCGAGGGAAATCACCAATAATGACAATGATCCCCAAGGTATCTATAGTACATCTCAACGAAATGCGACTAAAGGAGTTGATGTCGAGCATCCGAGAGATCATTCAATCAGAGGTCATTGATGAAAACCTACTGTTGAATACGAGGAAACCTGCCATTGAGGCATGCAGGTACCAAGGTACTAGTGGTTGAATCCTAAGCCTAATTCCTGGATAGTGATTTGGTGTCGACAGGAATAGACTTGTCGAAGGTGGGCCATAATGATTCCCACATCATCGACACGAAATCAGAACGAGAGATAGTATGGATCGATGAAACAATGGAATATGTACTGACACAAAGGGAAGGTTTGACATGAAGTGGAGGTGGACTCAAGGTAATAACCCTTTGAACATATAACGCCATGAAACAGAGCTTGGAAGCAGGGATTAATTGAACAGACAGAACCGCAGGAAGTGTGAACTCATAGCAATAATGAGGATGCATGATCATAATGATGACACTATCAGCAAGACTGACTACCCAAAACAGACAAGGTGAGGATGCATGCCATGTTCAAAGGTGATGACTCACAAGCTGCCAACAAGGTAAACTTGACTCATTTTCCCATTTTTCCCCCGACATGATGGACGAGTACCTCTTTGTTTTTTAACGAGCTTGAGGAGGATAACAGATGCTCGATATAGCTCATCTCATAGATGATTCCAATCTCACATGTTTTTCGAACCTGAGAAAGGAGGGGTTCGTCCCAAAGTGGGTCCTTCGATGTTTGATTTTACGAGTCCAAGGAAGGAAAACTCGGTCGTCATTTCATGTTTAGAGAGTCTGAAAAGAACTAAAGAAGACTCCAATGGTCCTTTTTCGTAAGGTTAGCCTCATCGCCCGAAAAAGGGTAAAACAACGTGGGAGAGGACTCTTCCAGTCATGATTGGCTGGAGTATTCCTTTTTCGTAAGTAGTGCCCCCTAGTCCGAAAAAGGGGTAAACTATCACTAGGGAGACGATCATTCAAATCCTTTTACAAGCGTGAACGAATCAATTTCGCTTGGCAATCTTTTCAATTTTAGGGAGTCTGAAAAGAGCTTAACTATGGACTCCATGTACAACTTTGTCATGGTTGATGACCGAGTACGACAAAGGAAAAGTAAACTCGGCACAGTTCCTTTTCCGTAAATAGTCTAGCGAGGCCGGATAAAGTGATAAACCTATACTCGTTAGCCACACCTTTTTACTCCAATTGTTTAACGAGCACGATAATGGTATCAAAAGCACTCGGAATCTTTTTCATGTTTGGATCCAGAGCACGAAAAAGGAAAAAGTAAGCTCAAACCACTTTTCATGTTTTTAACCAGAGCACGAAAAAAGTGAAAAGTAAGCTCAAACACCATCTTACTGTTTTTAACGAGCTCGAAGATAGGTTGGAAGAATGCTCATAATGTCTGCTTCATTTTTTAACGAGCTTGTAACAGAAAATGAACTATGCTCAGGATAATTTTCATGGTTTAATGAGCTCGAAACCTAAAAAGGAAAGTATGCTCGAAAATGTTCCCAATGGTGAACTTCTTCCCGTCATGAAATCCAAAGGTTGGTTCATGCCCCCAGCATGATTGCTAGAAGTAAGTGACTTAGCTCCAACGTGATGTGGAGAGGTGATCGAGTTGACTTCAACGTAGCTTCCAGAGGTTGAAGACATGCCCCTAAGCTTCATTTCATTCGCCTAAGGTATAGGCAAGTGAAAAGAAGGTTCATTTACTAAGTCTACGAGGAGACTCGACTCAAAGGGAAAGGATATGTTTCATTTTTTAACGAGCTTGACACAGGAGTAGAACTTTGCTCAAAATAATGGTTTCATTTTTTAATGAGCTTGAAGCCAAAGGTAAACTCTGCTCACGATTAAGGCCCACTGATGGGTTCCCTCCCAACATGATGATCAGAGGTTGGTAAATGCCCCCAGCATGATTGCTAAAGGCTAAACATGCCCCCCAATCTTCGTTTCGTCTGACTACTCTTCTTCCTTACCCAAAAATCCTAGCTACTAATCCAAATGTGTTCACCAGGGGGGGTAGGGAGAACCAGGATCAAGTGACCCAGGCAGATGAAATGAAGGTTCAAATCCTAACTCTAGCGAGAGACTCGAACAAATGGAAAGGAGATCTATTTCATTTTTACACAAGCTTGAAAATAGATAATAACAATGCTTGAAAGGGTCCTTTTTATTTTTTAATGAGCTTAAAACAGAAAGAAATTATGCTCGAAGGTAGTTTCATTTTTACGCAAGCTTGAAATTGAACGTAAACTATGCTTGGGATTGGTTTCATTTTTACACAAGCTTAAAACCAAAAGTAAACTGTGCTTGAGGGTCGGTTTCATTTTTTTAATGAGCTTGAAACAGAGAATAAACTATGCTCGTAGGAACCTATTTCATTTTTTAACGAGCTTGACATAGAAAGGGAACTATGCTCATAATGATGGTTGGTTTCATTTTTACACAAGCTTAAAACCAAAAGTAAACTATGCTTGAAATGATGGTTTCATTTTTTAACGAGCTTGACACCGGAATAGAACTTTGCTCCAACGTGGTGGTTGGTTTCATTTTTACGCAAGCTTAAAACCAAAAGTAAACTATGCTTGGGAAAATGGTTTCATTTTTTAACGAGCTTGACACCAGAATAGAACTTTGCTCTAACATCCCCCCCTAGGGGGAAGAAACCACTAAAACATGTGGAACATTTAGGGAAGTCTGGTGACTAGGAGTCATGCGATGAGTGGGCGTCACAAAGGAAAGCTGATCGATGGTCACAACATTCCCATGATGGGGAAAATACATCACTCGAAAGAGTGAGGACACTACAGCCTTCATTGCATAGACGTAATCGCGTCCAAGGAGTAGATTAAAATCTAAGGGACCTTGGATGACCATAACATCGATACAGACAGTTTTCCCTCCCAAAGTGATAGGTAACTGAGGAAGGGACCCTAAAGGTCCAGTAGGCCTTCTATTGAAAGCCAGTATTTGGTCAGTGACGGGCACAAGCCGAGGAGAACCTAAGGCTTGCCAAGCAGTTGAGGATAGAATACTAACAGAAGCTCCTTCATCAACTATCGTACGAAAAATTTCTTTATCAGAAAATCCTACAGATATTTGAAAAGGAACACTCGAAGGAAGACGAGATTCTGTTAGACCATTCCAATCAAAGGAAATAACCTCAGTACTTGGAAGGGGACTCGCGGAAACAGGCAGGGTTTCCCCTTGCCGAGGACATTCTGAACCGATAAGGAAAACATCAGCGATTTCCAATTCACTCTCGCTTGGAAGATAAGAATGAGACGAAGATTGTGTCAAGGTGACTGCTTCAGTCTGGACTTTCTCCGATGAAAGAGCGGGATCAAGTGGGGATGACAGCGACTCGATCACTTCACTCTCGGAAGGGAGAGTGGGATCAATTGCAGATGAAACTGAATTGATCACTTGGTCAACCAGCGGGGGGTCAAGGGACAGTTTACCATGGTCTGTTGGAGGCACCAATTGAGAACTAGTAATATCTTCCAACTACCGTGAGGCTTCATCCATGCTCGGACAAAGGAAAGTACGGTGCATACCCTTGCATATCAAACAGGGATATAGGACTTTACCCTTACAACCCTTCACCAAGGGGTCACTGGTTGAGGGGGTGTCATCGACATGATGGTCAGAGGTCGACGATACGATCAGTTTGGGGTTTTTAGACCACACTTCTGACACACGAGAAAGACTAGGGCAATCCTTGAGAAGGTGATCACCCTTACAAAGTTTGCAAGGGAACTTGGGCTTACGGGGTGTTTTCGTAGAATGAGTGCCACTAGGGGCAACCGGTTTACGCTTGGTCTCTTCCTTATCCTTCTTCTTCTTAACTTTCCTTTTCTTCTTCTTCTTATCCACCTGATTACTAACACTATTGCTTTCATCAGGCGAGGAAGAAGGAATGGAAGAAGATTCATTCGACGAATAAGGGGAAGGAGTAGTTTGGGATTGACTCTCTCGTGGTGGAGAGTTAACATTCGAAACATTGGGCGCAATCGGAATTACCGGATTGAATAACCATACCGGTAATCCTATGGTTAATCCAGGAAGATTTAACGTGGCAATAAAGGGAGGACCAATATCTCCAACTTGAGAAAAACTAAAAGGTACCCCTTGAAAAGGGGTCTCCGGATTGGTAGTCCCAGAAGGAGCATGGGCGCATGGAGGTGGATTCTCCATGGAACAAAACTAAGTGACGTGGACAAAGTCTTGTTAAAAAGAACTCAAAAACCCTTAGGCAACCGAGCGTGCGAAAGGGGAGCTAGGAAAAGACAAGGCTCACAGGCCAAAAGAGCAAGCTCAAAAAACTATACTGAGGCCGCTGCCACAGTAAGTGAGCTGTACAACAAAACGGCCAGAATGCCAACAAGCAGCCCTACAAAGAAAAATACCCTCTACAAGATAGCAAGCAAAACCGCCTAACTAAGAGCTGGAGACCTCAACAAATTGTATTCTTCGCAAGGTGATGAAATCCAAGTCGAACAATACAAAATGAGAGACCAATAATGGAAGGATATCTCTCTACCGAAAGGGATCCTGGGTAAAAGAGCCCTAGTAGAATAGATACTAAGCTACCTCGTTCATGACACGTCGGAAAAGGTTTTGGGCACTTCAGCCTTCCGAAGAAGACAGTGATCGATGTTGCCTTAGGGCTAAGTGGAGTGCGGTATTCCACAAAGTCCGTCCGGTTCTCAATCTCGCGGCCGTTTAACCCCTGAAAGTTAAAAACAGTCAGGAGGCCCCTCCACAAACTAGCTGTGACCGTGTCAATAAATACTAGAGGATTTTAGTTCCCTAAAGACAACGACTATGTCTCAGATGAAAATGACAAGGGGGAATTATTTTGATGCCTATCCCCAGTGTCCTACCTAACTACCAAATTCTTTTGATTTCCTCAAGTGAGGTTAAAGTTGGTTTAATTAGGGAGATTAATTTTAGTGGCTGTCTTACTCAATCAGGTAGTGGACGTGAAACTTGATGGTGTTATGACGACTCAAACCATGCAAATGAAGATGAATCGAAATGAACCTTTCTCTTCGATGAACACTAGCTAAAGTAAGGAAGAATTCTTTCCGTTCCCAATATGCACAACCCAATGCACATGTAACTTTATTTCTTTTCAAAATGATAGAAAGAAGTAAAATATGTACCCAAAACTAACCCAAAGCAATGAAAAAGTTCTTTATATGAACACCAAACGTAATGATTCTAATCCATTTCCTATCTTTTCACACTTGAAAAAGACACATCCAAGCTACGGAAAGAAAGATTCTACAAATGCTTCCAATCAAATGCAAGACAAGGAGAAGAATCTAATAATATCGTCTAACTCAAATGCACATAAATATGAAACAAGCATTTCTTCTTCTCATGAATGTAATACCAAGAATGTCAAATGATTAAATTAAAGCAAGAAGAATACCTATGTGTTTCAATTTCATGAATATGGTAAAAGAACGACAAAACCAAGCTTCTCTTTGAACTAAAAAAAAAAAAATGGAAACAAGGGATCGATCTATTCCAATGACCAATAAATAGCTAAAGATGCAAAGGAAACGAAATGCAAAACCCAAGAAAATGACTTCCAAAGACAAGGATGTCCCAAGTTTTTCAAAGCCAATCTAATCAATCCAAATGATGCCAAACCAAACAAACCTTTGGAATATCACACTAAAGAGATTTCTGAGAAAAAATGAATCCAATTACAATCCAATGGCGAGAAAAAGTTTTAAAAATCAATGCAAGCTATTGGGGCTTGAAAAGAATGACAATTCTACCCAACAAGCAAACAAAGCACTAGTTTGACTCAAGAAACCAAACAAAGGCTTTGATCTTCCAAAAGATGCAAAGAGTTTCTAAAACAAGCTAAAAATGAATTGTATCAGTCCAAATTGGTCATGTAATGGTCACAAAATCCCTGATCAAGAGACTCTAAATCAGAAAAATTGAAAACGTACACAAGGGATCAAGTTAACCCAAGGGGATTTCAACTTTCCAAGATAGAACCTAGTCTTCCAAACAAAGAAAAAGGGGCACAAATCTTCCCAAATGAGGTTTGGAAGGGTTCAAGGTTATGTTATAGAGATCCTAAAGTGACTGGGAAGGTACACTTGACTCCCAGAACTAAAAAATGGCTTAGAGGACTCAAAATTGACCAAATGGCCTCAAAGATGCCAATGAAGGACTAGAGACAAAAATGTGGATGAAAAGGACTCAAAAGAGACTCAAATCTTTTCAAAAATGTGTAAAAAAGAATCCCATGGACCATATGGAGGCACCCCAAGAGTTTGGAAGCAAAAAAACCAAGGGAACCCCTCCAAATAAGCTCAAAAATGACCAAAAAATGACAGTGCCGCCCCCTGGAACACTGTGGGGGAGCGGTAGTTTGGACAGTACCGCGTCCTAGAACACTATGGGGGAGCGGTAGTGTTGACAGTACCGCGCCCTAGAACACTGTGGGGGAGCGGTAGTTTCCTGTAGGATTAAAAAAAATCAAAGTTTGGCCAAGATCCGAGCAAGGGTAAGTTCCTAAGTTTAAAATGGTCCTCAATGATGATCAAAGAGGATCTAAGGTGATGAGAAACAACACTTAGAAGAGGATTTGATGATCTAAACAAGCAAGCAAAGGTGAAACTAGGGAAGAAAGGTTCCCCAGCGGAGTCGCCAGTTTTTGTTGTAGAAATTTCTCCCTACGGATAGGTAGAAACTCTCTTAGGATAAAGCAGGATGTACTGACTCTATACTAAGACAAAAAGGAAACAAATGCTACCTTGAATCCCTAGATCTAACAAACGTCTCAATATTAAAATGCTAGAAAGAGTAGAAGAAGTTTAACTGACCTTCTATCCAAACGCTTGTCTTTGTAGTTGCTCCAATCTCCAAGCCCTCACGAATGAACCTGTCAAAATGGAACCAAAACACAAGTATGCACTATTCTCTAGCAACCTGAAACATGAGTTAGGATCTAAATCTATGAAAGATACAAATCATATCATTAAAACAATATTAACACAAATGATTTGGGAAAACAAGACAAGTTATTCCATTACAACTTGAAGATTACTTACAAAGGGTGCTTGATGTCCAAGCCAATCCTCCAACTCCAAGTGTCTTCTCCTCTAGCTATCTCCACAATGCTGCAAGACCATAAGTTTGGTGCTCTCAAGAGTCCCCCCTTTGGCTCATGGAAGGCTTCTCTCTTATAGCACATGGGAAGGCTAACCAACAAGAGAGAAGTGTGGATCTATGGAGGGTTTAGTGGATCAGGCCAGCTAAACAAAGAAGGAGTTAGGATCGAACCAAAGGCAGTAATCCCAACAAAATCTCCTCGAAGGTCGAAATCCCAAAATCCAAGGCAAAAAGGCTAATTTCAGACTACCGCGCCCCTATAACTGAGCATAACGCGGTAGTACCGCGCCCCAGAGAAGGAGCAACGCGCGGTAGTGCTAACTACCGCGCCCTTGTAGATGTGCAAGGAGCGGCAGTGTTCACAAACAGGGCTAAGTTGGGTTGGAAGATGGCAGAAAAAGGTTTTGCTTTCAGTATTCAGTCAATGGTTTTCACTCTGGATGTTCAGATGATCTTTAAGGGAAACTGTTGTTTAGGTCGGTAATGCAAGGATGCGACACTAATACGAAATGTGTAATATTGAGGTATAACACTTGAGGACACGGGAGGAGTTGAAGCAAGAACTGTTCGACCAATATCCAAATTATGAACAGAACCTTGAACATACTTCCGAAACTAAAGAGCTATCTCATGAAGGAAAGGATAAATAGACAGAAACAGCTGAGGAAAACATCAACTCAACATCATCAAGAGCTACCAAACATCCACATAAAAAGAAGCATAACTACTCTAATGAGAGCAGTGAAGGAGACTTCAAGACAAAAAGAAAAAGAAATAAACAGTACGAACAGATATCTGGTGAATTCAAGAAAATCAAACCTCCAACTTTCAATGGCGAAACAGAGAAAGGAGAGACAACAAAAGCATGAACGTCCGGCATGAAAAAGTATTTTCAGATCTACGACTATTTGGAATCCTTAAAGGAAAAATGGCAATTTATAATCTGATCGAGAAGGCAGATATTTGGTGGCAAGACCTTAAAAGGGTAAAAGGTATAAAGGACCGAGATGTGAGTTGGAGTACTTTTAAGAGACACTTTAAGAAGAAATTCTTATTCGAGCAGTATTATGAGGAAAAATCCAAAGAATACTATGATATGAAACTGGGAACGATGAATATGAAAGAACTGAACAACAAGTTTTTAAGTTTGCTAAGGTATGTGATGTATATTGGGGAAGAAAAACCAAAGGTCCAGAGGTACCTAAGTTGTCTACCTTTCGACATCAAGGATAGGATAGAGTACGATAACCCTAAGACACTAGAGGAAGCCATGAGGAAAGCCACTTTTTGCTTTGACCAGAATAAGAAAAGAGAAGGGCTACCTAGCTGGAAAAACCCAAAATCCAGTAACTTTGAACAGAAAAATAAGAATTTTAGATATGGTGGCAATTCCAGTTTCCAGAAGAGAAATTTTCAGAATCAAAAATTTCAACAGAACAGAAATAATCAGCAGCAAAAATTTACAGCACCCAGAAATGTTCCCAATATTGCTAGGCCCAATGAACAGAAGCCACCTATAAAATGCTTTGAGTGCCAAGGGCCCCATTATGCCTCAAACTATCCCCTCAAGAAACGGGCGGCCAACCATATTCACTCCATATAGTTTGAAGCTACTGTAGGAGATGTGGCGAGAGAAGTACCCAGAATTAGTGCAGCATTAGACAACCGGCAAGCAGAACACCAAGTCTCAATGGTGGAGGTCGAAGGTATGCTGCAAAACCACCCAGTTTCTATTTTAATTGACCCCAGTGCTAGTCTAAGATTTATATCACCAGTTGTTGTAAAAAGACTCGATTTGAAAACAAAGAAATTCGATAAATTCTGGTTAGTTAGATTAGCGACAGGAACAAAAAGAAAGGTTTCTGATTTTGTGGAAAATTGTGTTCTATCTATGAATCAACTAACAACGTAGGTTAAGCTAAATATTCTGCCATTAGGGTCATATGACATCCTAATCGGTATGGATTGGTTAGAAAACCATCGTGTCATTCTGAATTGTTATGAAAAAAGTTTCATTTTCCTGGATGACGAAGGAAAGACAACAGAGGTAAAAGGAATCCCAAGAAGAACATCCGTTCGGAATATTTCAGCCATGCAAGTAAAAAGGGCAATCAGAAAAGGGTGTAAGATGTTTGCAGTAAATGCAGTGCATGATGAGATAAGTACTAAAGAGGAAAAACTGAAAATAGAGGACATACCTATCTTATAGGATTTCCAAGATATTTTTCTTGAAGAGATCCCAGAATTACCTCCCAAAAAGGATCTGGACTTTACTGTTGAATTAATACCTGGTGCAGTGCCAAGTTCCAAAGCTCCATACCGGATGAACATACTAGAGCTGAATGAGTTAAAATCTCAGTTGAAGGAACTAATCGATAAAAAATACATAAGACCCAGCGTGTCTCCTTGGGGAGCACCTGTCATTTTTGTTAAGAAGAAGGACGGTATCTTAAGACTTTGCATAGATTATCGTCAACTGAATAAAATGACGATCAAGAATAGGTACCCGCTGCCCCGCATTGACGATCTTTTTGACCAACTACGTAGAGCAACAGTATTCTCAAAGATCGATTTATGATCAGGATACCATCACGTCCATGTGAAGGATGAAGACATTTTCAAAACAGCCTTTAGAACTAGTTATGGACACTATGAGTTCGTTGTCATGCCGTTTGGATTAACTAATGCACCTACTGTATTTATGTGTTTAATGAACAAAATTCTGCACAAGTACTTAGACAAGTTTGCAGTTGTGTTCATCGATGACATTTTGGTATATTCTAAGAACAAGGAGGAGCATGATGAGCATCTATGTATCATTATGCAAGTTCTGAGGGAGCACCAATTGTATGCTAAGTTCAACAAATGTCATTTTTACAAAGACAAGATTCAGTACTTAGGACACATAATCTCTGAGGAAGGGAATTCGGTTGACCCTACCAAGATAAAGGCCATTAATGAATGGCTGGTTCCTAAGGATGTGACGGATGTGCGATCATTTATGGGCATCACTGGTTATTATAGAAAATTCATTGAAGGGTTTTCCAAGATTGCAAACCCCATAACGTCGCTGCAGAAAAAGGGAAAGAAGTTTGTTTGGGATCAAAAGTGTGCGGACAGTTTTGTAAAGTTAAAAGAATTGCTGACTTCAGCGCCTATTTTGAGGATTGCAGATCCTAATAAAAATTTTGTAGTGTGCACAGACGCGTGCAATGATGGATTGGGAGGAGTCCTAACGCAGGAAGGACATGCTGTAGCATATGAATCAAGAAAACTGAAAATACATGAGAAGAACTATTCCACCTATGATATAGAATTGTTAGCAGTGATTCATGCCTTAAAATGTGGCGTCACCACCTTATTGGCATAAAATTTTCCTTGATGACGGATAATATGGGGCTGAAATATTTGTTAGGTCAAACAAATTTGAATGTCAAGCAAGCCAGATGGCTAACTTTTCTGAGTGAGTATGATTTTGAAATTCAGCACATTAAAGGGAAGGAGAATAAAGTTGTTGACGCATTAAGTCGTAATGCAAGGATACATTTTGTTTCAGCCATCAACACATACGCAACAAATTTAGAGGAACAGATTTTTGAAGGAATTAAGGAGGATGAGGAATATAGAAAATTACAAGAAAGGACAGTAGAAAACAACTCTGAAAATTCTGTAACAGATTTCAGTTTGAAGGAAAATGGCTTACTGCTGTACAAAAACAAATTGTACGTACCAAACATACCAACAGTAAAGATTCTGATTTTAGATGAGATGCATAAAAGCCACTATTCTTTCCATCTAGGTTACCAGAAAACCATCGCAATGCTACGGAAGGAGTACTACTGGCCCAGAATGAAGGATGAAGTAGCGGAATTTATAACTAAGTGATTTGACTGCCAAAAAGTGAAAGTGGAACATCAGCATCCTGCTGGATTGCTGCAGCCCATAGATTTCATCACTAGGTTACCAAAGAATCAAAAACAGCATGACTCCATCATGGTGGTAGTAGACAAACTTAGCAAGGCAACCCATTTTATCGCTGTCAAAACTACCCATAAAGCTCCTGATATCGTAGAAATTTTTATGAAGTGGGTTTTCCGACTGCATGGGATACCCAAGGTAATAGTTTCAGACCGAGATTCAAAGTTCATAGGTAACTTTTGGAGGTCTTTCTTCAAGGGGTTAAACACCACCTTCAATTTCAACACTGCATTTCATCCGCAAATCGACGGACAAACTGAAAGGGTGAACCAGATATTGGAAGATATGCTTAGGATGTATGTTAAGGATCAGCCTAGTAAGTGGGAAGACTACTTGCATTTAGCAGAGTTTGCGTATAACAATAAATACCATGCTTCAGCCAAACTTAGCCCATTTGAGATTCTTTATGGTAGAAAGTGTAACACATCAGTGTCATGGAGTGATCTAGTTAGCAGGGTCACCTTAGGGCCTGAATTGTTGTAGGAATTAGAACTAATCATGAAGCAAGTACAAGGAAATCTTAAAGTTTCCCAAGATAGACAAAAACGTCAACCAGACCTTAAAAGAACTCACAAAGAGTTCCAGATTGGTGAACATGTTTTTCTTAAGGTAAGGCCGAAAAAGAGTTCCTTAAAATTGGGAAGTTGTGCCAAACTGGCACCCAGGTATTGTGGCCCTTTCAAAATCTTGTCCAGAGTTGGACCTGTAGCATATCAATTAGCCTTACCTTCAAACCTCAAAGTCCATAATGTTTTTCACATTTCATTTTTAAATAAATATGTGCATGATCCTACTCATGTTGCAAATTGGAATAATGTTCAGGTGGAACAAGGCGACGATTTTCCAGTGGAGCCGGACTGTATTCTCGCAAGGAAATAAACTCTACTCCGGAATTGCACGGTTGGCCAAGTAAAAGTGCAATGGAAACACTATAGCCCAGCAGATGCTACCTGGGAGTTGGAGAGTAGTATGTCGGCTGCATACCCAACTCTATTCCAGCAACACTCAAGGACTGAATAAAGCAACATCAAGGACGATGTTGAGGCTTAAGGGGGGGTGTATGTCACCTACCCAATTTTTGAGAATAATTATTTTCTACTATTATCCTTTTTGCAAAAGTACTTTTTGATCAATTATAATTACAAGTTTTGTAATTATGACCAATTAAGTCAAAGATGAATGTAATGACTCATTATTATTATTTAATAAATAAAATGGGAGGCAAACACTCAAGAAAGTTGTTACAAGAGTGTCCACTAGCCCACTATGAGGAATGGAAGCTGCTAGAAGGACTGGGACAGATGGCAGCATTTGCACTCTACCATTAGCTATTGTTATGGGACAACTCCCCCTAATTTTGAGGCATTTCCCCCTCCAAGTGGAGGGAGGTGAGCAGGTAGCTCACTAATGCCCAATTAATTACAAAAAGACCTAGGCAGCCTATAAAAGGCAATTCGAATTGAGCAGGGAACTCTTACAATGTTTTATGCAGAAACATTCCTCATGTGCATCAGGTGATGGCTGAGAGATTCGAATAGGGAGGCTGTGGAGAGTGCAAGTGTAAGTCTACAAATGTTATGAGAAGGACAGACCAAAGGTGCTGGTGCTAGTCCAATTGCTTACTAGCCTGTAAGGCTAGATAAAATTTCTTGCTACTGCAAGTAGAGATCCTAAGCTTCAGAACCTTCTTCCTCCTGGTGGATCAATGGATAGGCTCGGGTGTCCTAAGGCAGACATCTTGGCTGCTTGGGAGTAGGTTGGGTGGAACAGGCTTCTTGAGTGATTTGTTCCTCCCATCACACTCAGGTTCTATTCTTTTTTTGTTTTTCCAAATCACATGAATGATCTCAGAAAATGGCTTAGTAATGTTATTAATGATCAGTAGCAGTAAAATATTAGATCCTAATTAATTTAAATTTGTTGAACTGATAAAATGACTCCTCTGCATTTTTCCCCATGCGTGAAGCTGCATCGTACTCCAGTACAGAGAGGTAACATTAAATCTGTTCAGTTAAAAGTGAAACCTAGCATGCATCTAAATATATAATCCCAAGAGACCACCCATGCACAGACTTATGTTCCCCATGCATCTTATATTTTAGCAGCTGTAGATTAGATCCCTGCATGGATTGTTTTTACTGTTCAAATCTGTATGCTGAAACAACATAACAGAAACTAGTTATAGCAGTAGGTTCTTTTCTGACTTTTGAAGGTGGACATGGTGTTAACATCTAGGGTTTACTGATCATCAGTCATTTCTTCAAAAGAAACCAATATCATGCATTATGTCTAACCACATACTTATTCTTTTATTCTTATTTGAATCTGACTAATTGTTATAGAAATTCCTGTCATCACTGTATTGCTTTTGTGCAAAAAAAGGAGTACTGCATTGTTCTTTCATTTTCTCCAGAGGTCCAAATTGGACAAACACAAGGAAATAGAATTAAAATAGAAAAACTGTTATATTCATAAGCAATTAAAATTACTGACGAATGCACTGTCATTTTCTTGTTTCGGTATTACCATATGTATGTGGCAGAATTTACATCACAGAATATCATGTTATTAAAAGCAAAGAAAGGAATAGCATTATTGAATTGACAGAGCAAAATACAGTATCTCTACACCCAAACGAGGGTTGACCTGTTCTCATCACCTATTATTTACAAACAATTAACAGCTGCCAAATCAAATGTTTCATTACCATAGATATCCTAACTGTAGAATCAAGATCTATTATTCTTGTTTTCTTTAAACATCATTACAGACCAGCAGACTTCATTAACATCGACAGGCTAGGGTTTAGCATTATCACAGTTGTATTCAAACAAAGCCAACACCTTTTTATTATCGGCTTAACCCATGTATGCACAGATGCAATGTAAGCCAAGTAGATCATTATCGACTTATAGCCACTATTTAAATAAACAACTTAAATATGCCTTTCGTTCCTTGGAGCAGAATTCAAAAATGATAAATTCAAAAACACCATACGTAAACATTAAACCCTAAACATTTATCTTTTCCATTTAAAATTTCGAGGCAGCAACCTACAGATTGCCACATTGTTTACTGAGGGTTCCATTCCAAAACCTATTCTTTGTACACTACTCAATTATTGAAATAAAACCATAGTCAACATTTCTTTTCCACACTTGTCTTCCATTGACTCAGAAGTGCCAAAACGACAGACATCAGACGTTAAACACCAAGAAATTCTTTGCAAAATGAGGGTTCAAACCCTATCAAGTTTGCCGAGCCAAAGGATGGCCGGCCATACATTTAAGGAATATTCACATCATCTACACTATCAAACAAAACATAAACTGTAACGTTTTCCCATTGCTGCAGGCGAGAAAAAAGCCACTGTCGAGAAGGCATGCTACCAACACCCTGCTCATCAAGTCCGATTCCAGGAGAACCACAAGGGATGGATACCGCCGAAGCTTACCGGTGGGTTCGCTATATTTCTTCTCCCCGTCAACTTTCGCGGCACCCTGTTGTTCACTGAGAGCTACCTGCCAAACGACCATACTCTAAGTTAAATATCAATCATGAAATAATGGTGCATGCAACAAGAAAAATTTAAAACTTTTGCAACTTTACGGTATCTGAGTCGTGACAGAAACTTGACGAAGCCAGCCATCCATCCACTGCGAAGGAGAAGCACCCAACTCGAAGGCCACACTGTGTGATACCTTTTGAAGCTTAAAACCTGATTGAAACCCCAGACTTGCAAGTCACTACAACGCCACAACAAACGCACTCATCCAACCTTTGGATTGCCACGCCTTTCAACTCCAGAATTGGCCTCCATTGCTAGCATTCACTTATAGTCTGGAGGTTTCTACCAGTCTCAGGATCGAGTCCGAGGAATGCCAGAAAAACATCAAAACCCTAAGTGCCTCTCGGGCAGTTGGCCTCACCACGAACCCTACCACCGAAATGAATGCCAAGTAACGTTACAATATCCCATAAGTTACATTAGGGTTCTCTACAATCCCAATGCATAGTAATCAATGAGGGAGATCTAAGTTCCATGAGCCACATTGGAGGGTGGTAGGTGCAATAATAACTCTCCCCTCCATCTCCCAAGCCACGAAGTTTCCAACTCTGCTGACACCAGGGTAGGAGGCCCGTTACAACTCAGTATCGATGAACCTTATCACATGCTGGAGACCCTTCACAATGTGCACGTAATATTACCCTTAACACGGCGGCCAGGTGAATTGATTACAAACCTAACCCTTCACTACACTCCTATTTTCGTAAACAAGCTTTACACAACGCCATCATTCCATCTGCTAATCATATGGATCAACGTTTAATTGCATCGACTTTATAAATTATATCAAGGTATAAAATTCACCGGTAGCATATATTAAAGGTCTTATATGTTCCATTTAATCAATTTCAAGCACACTCATAGCATAAGAATATCCACCTAGGTCGCGTTCAATCCTAGGGTATGGACTGACTCCGCCCCAACTTAATATAAAATCATCAATAAAGTTCATCATAAGATTCATTATAAAGCTCTTAAAGCTTCTTCACATCATAAGTTATATGAATACACCCTTAGGGTATAGTTGCCCCATAGAACCATCGCATACATTGCATGGTAGGGTATTAATGCATAATGCATCACCATTATAATTGCCCAGGTATAGAGAACTAGAACCACTTATCACTCTTTCTATGGTATGCTTAGGAACATGTGTCCTTGTCCTAAACTTGTCACCGTCGAAATTATAAAAGAATTATTTTAACAGCCGCAAGTCATTCATGGAATAATAACAAGTGAAGTCATAAACTCCTAATGAAGAACATTCACAACAATCACACTCTGAGATTGACGTTTTCTGCATTTTTTGAGATAGCCAAGTTCCTCTGACCATTGGGAAGAAACCATACCTGTAGCGTCGGAATCATAAGCAGCTTTTTTTTATATCACGGTTATTAAACACTCTGAATTGTATCGCTATCTCTTACCTGCGAATCTGCGCATGAAGGACGAGTACAATGCTTTAGCTGAGTTGCTAAGTAATCCTCGGGGCACCTAATGGGACCCCTTTCATCATCATCCAAAAAAATTAAACCATCAGTACTTGTCGAGAAGAATTCTGTTTTCCAAATGCATCAAAATTTTCAATCATTCCAGCATATAAATAAAGGACATAATCATTAATTAGATTCTTGTTGAAATATTGTAACTTCAAATAATATTATATTTGTATATTATTTATGTCGGAGATGTTCCATACCTCCGATGTGATTATACTATGAATACGGAGATGTTTATTCCTCCGAAGTGGTTGTGGTAACTAGGGTTATTAGACCCACCATGTGGGGGTCGGCCCAGTCAGTTATAATAGGGTATTTAACCTAATGGTTAAATACGAGCCTACATGTACTTGTGTAAAATACATGTCAGTGTAGTGTATAAATAGAGGAGGTATGTTCCTCATTTGACACACACACTCACTTGAGAAAGGCGCACTTATGGAGGAGAGGTCTACTATGGTGGAGGAGGAGATCATGTATTTGGTTTTCATCTTTTTATATTGCTGATCATCTATATTGAGGAAGCTTTACTGGGTTTTCTACCCCATGAGGGTTTCCCAGGATAAATCTGTGTCTCTTGTGTTTATGCTATGCTTGTCGTTTCTTCAGTGATCCTGTATATGCTATTATTGTGAAATGGAATGTAATGCTGCTATTTTCTGTCTTAGCATATTAAATCTTAACATGGAATCAGAGCTAACCTGAAGGAAGGCAAGGTATGGCACTTACGACACTTGCTTTACTTACGACAATTTGAAGGTTAGGGTTTTACATAGCAAAAACCAGTCATCGTGGAACTTTCGCTATAAATCCATTTCTGAGAAGGTGCAGGGTTTGAAACGTTTACAAGTCGAAGATAACATCCCCAGGTACCTTTTGTCCAAAGGGCACCCTCAAATTCGTTGTACTTTGTGAGTTATGATCAGTACAAGTTAGGGTTTCTGCCTCTTCCAGATCTCAGTCAAAATCAGGTGACCTAGGAAAAAAGGTCATAACTTGGGCTAGGAAGCTCCAAATGCAATTTCGTAAAAACTGACAGGTAGTACACAGACTGTACTATCTCAGGAAACGTTTTCAGAGGCATAAGTTCAACTAGTGACACGTGGCACTCTGTACAAGTTCGCTCTCCTATTTTATCCCATAAACAGGTCACGTTGCGACACTTGGCATAACTCTCTCTCAAAGAGTCCAATTGAGGTCAGACCTATCAAGATGGAAATATAACAGGACAGGATATCTCAGGAAAAGTTTTCAAAGGCCGAAGTTCAAACAGGGACACGTGGTATGTCGTACAAGTTTGCTCTCCTGTATTATCCCAAAACAGGTCACATTGCGACATTTGGCATAACTCTCTCTCAGAGAATCCAATTGAGGTTAGAACTGTCAGGATGGAAAGATGACAGGTCAGGATACTATAAAAAACGTTTTCAGACCCTGTGGAGCGAAAATTTTGGATTTATAGCAGAAACAATCAGGTACATATTTCTGTCAAAACAGAATTATTTTTGGTGCACTTTCATTCATGGCTTCCGGAATTTAGGGTTTCGGAGAAAGTTAGAATTTTTGGAATCGGAATCCACGGCTGAATGCTACTCAGGAAAATCGAAATTTAGAGACCAAGATCGAATTTTTTGGTTGGGTGGAAGACCGGGCTTGATCAAACCCCAGTTCGGGATTTTGATTGGAAAGATGGAAAATTAGGGCTTCAGCAAAAAGTTGGAATTTTTGAAGTCTGTAACCACGGCTGGAAGCTCCTCGGAAAATTAAGAGTTTAGAGCCTTTGATCAAACATTTTGATTGAGCAGAAGGGTGGGCTTCATCAAACCCTAGTTCGGGATCCTATCCAGAAGATCCAGAAGTTTCAAAGGCAATTTTGAGGGGTCAAATTTTGGAATTGAAGTATGCTAGTTTGATCAGCTCAGCAAGACACATCCTTCCATTCATTCGGAAGTGTGAAAGTCAAAGATTGAATTTTTAGGGTTTCTCTATCAAACCCTAATCAATCTCCAGATCCAGTTTCAGGGGGAGTTGAGGCTAAGGCCTTACATAAGAATACTACAAGAAGTCTCGACAAGTATGACTTAAGGAGGTTCAAGTATGTCTTGAAATCTGATTCTTGATTAAGTTCATGATGTGTTTGTCTTCATATTATTTATTAGTACAATCTTGATTAATGTTAAAATTGTGTTATCACCCTAGTAAAAGTATGAATGCATGTGAATGATCGAAGACATTCATTGATTAGGGCTATATGATTGTACTAATCCATTATGGTGTTGTGTGAGGTTGATGTTGTCTACTAACAAGATTCAGGTACATCACAAAAGACAAATCAAGTTCCACATGAAGACAAAGACTCATCCATAATCTTTGTTCTACTTACAAGGTATGTATGACTTTGATATATTATGCTTAACCTATGAGACATGCAGGTTCTAGCTCAGGATCTCTAAATCAATGAAGAGATTGTTTAGGTATGTTGCACATAACTAAGCAGGTATACTAATCCAGGTATGTTTTCCTATGTCATGTTAGAATCTTACCTTGTGTTAGGATCCCTTATATAAGTATACTTGGTATGATTGGTTATGCGTATTCATAAAGTTAGTAATCAAGGGTTTATGCATATCATGTCTCTTATCTTGGTTGATTATTTAACTAACTAGATCAAACAAGAATATGCATAAGTAAAGGAAGACTTCCCTGAAACCTTGAATATTATCTATAATTAGGATTATACATTTTCAATATTATTTAGAACTATAATGTTTTGATAACATTGAGATTATACTAATGAATGTATGTTTGTGTATGAGATCATGAGGATGACACTTGAGCATGCATAGTGGTACAGAATGAATAGAAGTCCAAAAGACATACAGAAGATCAAGCGGGAGGCAACCACACAAACAGAAAAGATAAGTATTTGAGTTGTTATTTGAAATAGTAAATGATATTGCCTGTATGCATATTTGTTTTCCTAGAATATATGATACCGAGCATAAACATTCATAGAGCATTGAACAATGTACTACTAGTATGCATATGATTGGTAAGTTGGACAAACATTCCATTGTTGCGTGTCTAGAATGAAACCTCTTTGACATGCTGAGAGCTGTGCACACTCTCAATAGTATGTTTTGGTAGAGATGGAAGGCATCTAGATAGCCATTGTATGCATACAGGATATGGGAAAGTGTTGTGCCAAAGTATTGGTCAAGATAGTTGCATAACTATGAAAATGATATCTGTATGCATAATAGGTTATCATGTCAACGTGATTTGATGATTATGAAGTATTACTAATCATATACTTAATCTTGATTTGTAGGAAAGATCATGAAGAATGATGAACACCGAACAAGTGATGGATGTTCAACAAGAAGATTTACAAATCAAACAAAATATAGAAGGCTCATGGCTAGAAGATTCTTTTAGAAAGAGAATCATGATGAGATGTTTGCTCCAAGTGGCTAAGATAACACCATTCTCTTAATGGTGTAATTAAAGAAGAAGTGTGAATCAGGTTCTGTATGGGTTCCCAAGATCGATAATCAATTGATGAGCTTAATGATCACCATGGGTGATGTGGATCTCAACCTTTGCTACAAGGTTGAATATGGCTTCTATACACATATGACATGGATGCAAGAAGGAACTCACCACAGAGTTCGAATGATGTTGAGGCTCATATCAGTAGACCCATCTGATGAGAGATGGCACAGATAGATGGCTGTAGAAATGAAATTGAAAGATCTTAGTTTGATGCATTACTTCCTAGTTTTTGGAAGTATGGAAAGGCTCAGAAGGAATGTTTCTCAACCAGGGAAAGTATGATGAGAAATATTAAAAGGACTTGAGGTGTTGGAATGGCCACCCTCATGGATTCCAACTTGAAGCTGTTAGGGGATGACTCATCAGAGTTAGTGGATATAACTCTGTACAGTCAAATCATTGGGTCATTGATGTATCTAACATATACTAGGTTAGATATATGCTTTCTTGTGAACACCTTGTCTCAGTATCTAGTGGAAACTAGATGTGTTCACCTGATAGTTGCAAAGCATGTGATGAGGCACCTAAAGGATACGATAGACTTTGATCTATGCTATCTTGGAGATCATGACTTCAGATGGATACTCAGATGCTGATTGGGCAGAAAGTGTATCAGACGGGAAGAACACATCGAGAGGATGTTATTGTCTGGGATTAGCCATGATCTCGTGGTTTAGCTGGAAGCAGTCTAGTGTGGTTCTTAGCACAAGCAGAATATATGGCTGCTTGCTCTGCCAGTTGTGAAGAAGTTTGGCTTCAGGATTGTTTGACTTAGAGATAGAACCAACTGTGATCCTATGTGACAAATAGAGTTGTATCAAGATGACATAGAATCTAGTGTTCCATGTTAAGTCAAAGAACATAGGGATCTAACAAGATATGACGTAGAAAGGAACTATAAAGTTTGAATTTGTAACAGGTTACCGATGTACTAACCAAACCTCTACCTCAAGTGAAGAAGTTACCAACATACTAACCAAACCTCTATCTTGAGTGAAATTTGAATACTTTCGAGACAAGGTTGGTGTAGTTCAAAAGGACCCTCCTCGAAAGGGGGAGCAGTATAGTCACTCTTGATGAGATTGTCTCATCGAACAACAAGGTCGATGATGAGGTAACCTGTTATCTACACATAGATACTTAGAAATATTTAGATTTAGGACTCTTATACTTAGAATACTTAGTTTTACTTATACATGCTTTTGATGTTAGATGTATTAGTAAGAATACATGCTTTTGATGATAGATGTATTGATGAGAATACATGCTTTTGATGATGAGATGTATTGATGAGAATACATGTAGGGATTGTATCATCCTTGAACACTTGTTCTAAAGTGAGCCGTAGACAGGTGTCTTCGAGAAAGAAAAGGGATTGTATCATCCTTGAACACATGTTCTAAAGTGAGCCGTAGACAGTTGTCTCCGAGAAAGAAAAGGGATTGTATCATCCTTGAACACATGTTCTAAAGTGAGTCGTAGATAGGTGTCTCCGAGAAAGAAGAGGGATTGTATCATCCTTGAACACATGTTCTAAAGTGAGCCATAGACAGGCGTCTCCGAGAAAGAAGAGGGATTGTATCATCCCTAGACTTTGGTCCCTGAATTGATCCGTAGACGTGTGGTCTCTGAAAATGAAGTCCTTAGTGGACAGATAGGGATTGTATCATCCCTGGACCTTGGTCCCTGAATTGATCCGTAGACGTGTGGTCTCCGAAAATGAAGTCCTTAGTGGACAGATGGGGATTGTATCATCCTCGGACTTCGGTCCCTGAATTGATCTGTAGACGTGTGGTCTCCGAGAAGTGGGGATTGTATCATCCCCGGACTTCGGTCCCTGAATTGATCCGTAGACGTGTGGTCTCTGAGAAGTGGGATTGTATCATCCCCGGACTTTGGTCCCTGAATTGATCCGTAGACGTGTGGTCTCCGAGAAGTGGGGATTGTATCATCCCCGGACTTTGGTCCTTGAATTGATATGTAAACGTGTGGTCTCCGAGAAGTGGGGATTGTATCATCCCCGGACTTTGGTCCCTGAATTGATCCATAGACGTGTGGTCTCCGAGAAGTGGGGATTGTATCATCCCCGGACTTTGGTCCCTGAATTGATCCGTAGACGTGTGGTCTCCGAGAAGTGGGGATTGTATCATCCTCGGACTTTGGTCCCTGAATTGATCTGTAGACGAATGGTCTCCGAGAAAGTGATTTTTTATTGATGATGTGGTTACTTGTATCGGTAGGATACTTGTATTGATGATGTGGTTACTTGTATCGGTAGGATACTTGTATTGATGATGTGGTTACTTGTATCGGTAGGATACTTGTATTGATGATGTGGTTACTTGTATCGGTAGGATACTTTTATTGATGATGTGGTTACTTGTATCGGTAGGATACTTGTATTGATGATGTGGTTACTTGTATCGATAGGATACATGTATTGATGACATGGTTACTTGTATTAGTATGGATACTTGTATTGATGATGTGGTTACTTGTATCGGTAGGATACTTGTATTGATGATGTGGTTACTTGTATCAGTAGGATACTTGTATTGATGATGTGGTTACTTGTATCGGTAGGATACTTGTATTGATGATGTGGTTACTTGTATCGGTAGGATACTTGTATTGATGATGTGGTTACTTGTATCGGTAGGATACTTGTATTGATGATGTGGTTACTTGTATCGATAGGATACATGTATTGATGACATGGTTACTTGTATCGGTATGGATACTTGTATTGATGATATGTATACTTGTATTAGCATGAATACCTGTACTAATGATGTGGATACTTGTATTGTTATGGATACCTATATTGATGACGATGCTGACGATCGTGTAATGACGATGCTGATGATCGTGGGATGACGATGCTGATGATCGTGTAATGACGATGCTGATGATCGTGTGATGACGATGTTGATGGTCATGTAATGACGATGCTGATGATCGTGGGATGACGATGTTGATGATTGTGCAATGATGATGCTGATGATCGTGAGATGACGATGCTGATGATCATGCGATGACGATGCTGATGATCGTGAGATGATGATGCTGATGATCATGAGATCACGATACTGATGATCGTGTGATGACGATGCTGATGATCGTATGATGACGATGATGCTGATCGAGATGGTCTAGATGACGATGTTGATGATCGTGAGGATTCAGACGTTGATGTTGCTGTAGTTGTTCGAGTGCTGCAAAAGATAAAGATTCAGTACTGAAGATGTTGATGTTCCAGTATTGAAGATGTTCCAGTAACTGCTTGAGTTACTAATGATGTTGAGAAAGCTTCCAATGATTTATAGATGTATCATGTATGATGTTGATGACTCCTTGCTCGTGCAGATACTGTTATAATATCCTTCTCGTTAAGGGGGAGTGTTGAAATATTGTAACTTCAAAGAATATTATATTTGTATATTATTTATTCCGGAGATGTTCCATACCTCCGATGTGATTATACTATGAATCCGGAGATGTTTATTCCTCCGAAGTGGTTGTGGTAACTAGGGTTATTAGAACCACCATGTGGGGGTCGGCCCAGTCAGTTATAATAGGGTATTTAACCTAATGGTTAAATACGAGCCTACATGTACTTGTGTAAAATACATGTCAGTGTAGTGTATAAATAGAGGAGGTATGTTCCTCATTTGACACAAACACTCACTTGAGAAAGGCGCACTTGTGGAGGAGAGGTCTGCTATGGTGGAGGAGGAGATCATGTCTTTGGTTTGCATCTTTGTATATTGTTGATCATCTATATTGAGGAAGCTTTACTGGGTTTTCTACCCCATGAGGGTTTCCCAGGATAAATCTGTGTCTCTTGTGTTTATGCTATGCTTGTCATTTCTTCAGTGATCCTGTATATGCTATTATTGTGAAATGGAATGTAATGCTGCTATTTTCTGTCTTAGCATATTAAATCTTAACAATTCTTGACGTATCGCCGACATGATACACCATCAGAAGACAAAAAGACACAGCAGTTAAATTGTTGCTACCAAATGTCGCATTTCTTAATTACTACTTTATTAAATATTATTATTTCCGCATTTTACAAATATTAGCATTTAATGACGATTTAATTTTTTTTAAATTTTTATGAAAATATCGAGATTTTATAGTTGTACCTTTTTAACGATGGTTGGTCCTAGCTTTCGTCCAATATTCCACAGAGATGAACCTGCAAAACAAGTTAACGTTCCTTAGCGTATCTTGACTGTAAGAAATATAATGAAATTGAAATCAGTTTAACATTAACTACAATCATATATCCAACAAAAGAGACATTTCATTGGGGTGGGAAGGGTATTTCCACCTTTTATTGTCAAAGAAATGTAGATAAGTACAGATATACCTGAACTGTCCAGACACTTCTGCAACCGAGTCCTGGGCCCCTACTTCTCACAATGACTTAAAAATTCCTCCAATATAACAGTAGCTTATCATTCATTCGTCCCGTCTCTCATGACTTCCCCTTGCATTTATGGCACAAGGTTGGAATTTGGATTCGAGAGGTAGTTGAATTGGGAGGTTGGGGAAGTTACAGAACCAACCTCAACTAATTCCAATTCATAATCTTAATATATTTTTCAATTTCATCTTAAGATATTAGTGGGTATCATACAAGTAGACCAACGCACAGTATGCAACTCTTGTTCTTTACAACTATTGCACACATCTTTTAATGTAAGTGCACGGGTTCTCTTCAGAAGAACCAACGTTTAGAACGCTAGATAGCAAAAGTAGCGCACATGTCATGAAAACTATAGAAAAAATAAGATTTTCAGCTGAAGAGTGTAATCTCAGCAGTAACTCATCCAAGATCAATCCATATCTTCCATCCATAGTGTCATTTTGTGTGATCGATAGGGCAATGTGATCATGGACGAAGAAGTGCAGATTTGACCTATAACACCACCTATAAACCTCAAATATTATTGTTGTTCGATGAAAGATAGATAGACTAGACCTAGTGGCTATCTGTAATCTCAGCAGTAACTCATCTAAGATCAATCCAGATCTTCTATCCATAGTGTCATTTTGTGTGATCGATAGGACAATGTGATCACGGACGAAGAAGTGTAGATTTGACCTATAACACCACCTATAAACCTTGAATCTTCTTGTTGTTCGATGAAAGATAATGTGAAGAACCTACAATAATTAATTAATGAAAACACACAAAATAGCAGAAATAACAGAACTCATAATCACTTTTATATTGATCGCAGGCCACTTCGAGGGGGAAACCTCCTTTGAGCAAGCTCAATACAAATAACTTCACGGTACCTTCATTGATCTCAACACAAACTTATATACTAAGTCTAGGTGCCAATACCATGTGTCAATACAAACCATGGGCCAATACAAAATATGGATCAACAATTACTACAAGACGACTTACAAAGCATATGCGTCGAACAACAATAATACCAACTATGGATCAACAAATACTATGGACGACTTACAAATCATATGCATCCAACAACAATATACTAACAAAGTAAATAAAAGGGTTGACATGGGTTCCTAACATCTTCCATCCATAGTGTCATTTTGTGTGATCGACAGGGCAATGTGATCACAGACGAAGAAGTGCAGATTTGCCACCTTGAATATTGTTGTTGTTTGATGAAAGATAGATAGACTAGACCTAGTGGTTATCTCATCACTGTGGCATGGATGTAGGAAAATGAAAATGCATATAACCCATACTTGCATTTAATGCATGTGGGTGGGAAAAGTCGTGGTAGACTTAAGAGTTCAATACTCTAGTTAGCACCAAAACCAAGATTCAACTGAGATAATTTTCCATAAGTGGACCCTCTATCCAAGAAAATATGAAGTGTGAAAATTCCATAAATATCATAGGTCAAATATAGCATGTAAAAGTCCATAAATATCCTAGGTCAAATATGGGGTGACTTGATCGTCATTTCCTATGTGATTTTCCATAACATCCAACAGTTCCACATATGTGATATATGGTTTTCCCATAGATACCTGACAAAGACACTTTCAACTAGCTCAAAGATGGTTCCATCCTACTCACCTTACCTTTCCACTTGACAGAGACACATGGGTACATCCAATTTATACCAGTGTTATGAAATATGCTCTCTACTTGACTTGTGGTAAATGCTTTCTTATGTGTGGATATTGTTTCCCCTATTTTGTATGGATGTCCACGTGTGATTCTGATTACTCTTAAGGGGGTGACATTGTCATGGTGGTGGTGATTGAAAGAAAATCTAGGAATGTTGGTGCAAGAGAAGAAAATCTTGGCAGTTTGGAGGAGGTTCTAGGAAATTTAAGACCTTTAACTAGTAATACTCTGCAAAATACTTTAGATCACATGTATGCTACAGTTGGAACTTTTTTACATTAGATCGCCAAGGATGCCCCATTGAGGCTAGAAAACACTAGCTAGAAGCGAAAGGCACTGTCTAAGGTGACATTGGAAATTTCCCTAAATGTTCATTTGATCCCCTTTGTACTAAATTCCCCACGGACAATTTTGGCTAATAACAGGTCCCACTCTCTTAACATTCCAGCTAGGATTTGGGCATTGAACACTGAGAAATTTAGAAGAAAAATTTGAGTTTCAATTTTTTCCCTGAGCTTTAAATTATCTTTCTAATTGCAATTTAGAGCAAGAAAAAAAAAGAAAAAAATCAACAAACCCTTGCATAAAAAAACCCATGCAACCTTTGCACCAAATAACCAAGGACCAAAATTGAGGCATTCAAAAAGCAGCAGAGTTGAGAAAACTTGAATTTCAAATCCATGTAGGGGAGACATGGAGTGGATCTAAACCAACTAGGAAAGGTGAGGCTGCCACTGCAAGTTGAAGTGAAACCAATATGTACCCATAAAAGCAATTGGTTGATTCTGCATTATAAATATGAACATATATTTCCCATGTTAAGTGAAAGTTTGGAAAAATAAACCATTTGTTTCATCCTATAGATCCATTTGCATCTAATTGTACTCTTTCCTCTAGTAAATTCCATAGGCTCCCATTTTTTATTTCTCTATATGGAATCATATGCCACCTACATTGCTTTGTCCCATTTATAAAATTAAACAAGTTCATATAAATTCAAAATAGTATTCATTAATGTTGTATTCAAAATAGTTCAAAATTCCTCTATTCTTACTTGTTGAGGGCACAAAAGGCAATGCTTGTTTTCTCTCAAACAACCACTTAACTGTATCTGGAATTGATACCTTTGAATGCTCCTACAGTTCTCCATGTTAGCAACATTTACTTCTGGGACAAAACAAAATGATTCATGGAATATTGACTTTAAAGGATTCTGAAACGGTTTTGGACAAGAAATGATCTCTTGCTAGACTAATAGTGTTGAGTCCTAACCCTCCTTTGAACCATTTCTATAAAACAACAATGATTCTTCCTAGAAATCTATTTCTGAAACGACTATATATATCTAGAGAAGTGACCTATTTTACCATGATTTTCTAAGGTAACAATTTCTCATTACTAAACAATTTGCTAGATATGATATACTAATTTTTCTAACTCTCTTTCACTTAAGTATGGTGACTTCTTCTCTGCTCACTTCTATTAAGTTTGATGCTCTCCACTTTCAATCTACAACTTCTCTCGAACTAGAATTGCCACACCAATAATTGATAAAATATTTCATACCATGTTTGTTTTTTTTAACACACATGCACATAAGAAGACAAGATAATTCACACTAAACTTACTTTTAAAATTAACTATACCCTATTTATGGAAAAAAAGGGTGACCAACTAAAATGTGTATTAATACCTTAACAAAAGTTCTATAAAATTTGTATACAAACATCTATATTTTTACAACTCAGATTTCATCCTTGTAAGTACCCTCAACTTCAAACAAAGGAAAGTGATGGTTATAACTGACAAATCCCTTAAATAATAAAATACTAGATATCCAAGCAAAGGAAAGTGAAGTGCACGTACATAAATACTTTGTCTACTAGGTTCACGATGTAGTTGTCAAGAACAGAAATCCCATCTGTGTTCATTTCCATTTGACTAAAATAGACTTCAACTACCAATTTGAACAATCCTTATTGTATTCCAAATAAAGTCCATACTTAAGAAATTGTAAAACCTGAGTTGGACAAGAACTTTATTTTTGTTCCAATTTCATTTAATCCTAACTACAATATCCAAGAAACAAAATGTTGTCTTTTGAATGTCATCAACATATGTAACATCTCAGGAAACACAAACTTAGTTAGACCAGTCACTAAAATAACTACAAAGCTATTGAAAATAAGTAATTTCATATACACCCAAAGAGCACTACTCCCACATCCTGCTTTCAATTCATTAAAGACAGAATCCAGCAATCATTGTTTTCAACTCATAGGTGAGAAAATTAGATCATATAGTGTTATCCTCCCCACCCATGATCAATTCCCACAAGTAACACATTGATCTCTTAATGAGTTTATTGTTGTATCAACCTTGAGCCATGAAGAATCTGGTTTACATGTTCTAGAATCTGTCTGACATTTCCATGTCCAATTAGATTATTGGTTTCCTCTTCCTGGCGATATTAATATTTTTTGCGCTAGACGATGGGAAATAGGTCATTTCATATCTTTCATATAATTTTGTATCAAGGTGCCTATAAGTGGCACTCCGCGCTATGTTAGAGATCCCTCTATGCATCTAGTTTAAAACTAGTGGCAGCTAATGACATCTTTAATGGTGGTAGTATAGGATTATTTTGAGATTTGGAGATCACACTTTAGAAGGTCTATAGCATGAGTTTATTTTTGGAACTTTTAGGCTTTGGAAATTGGAGACCATTTTTTGGATGGTTGCAAATTGTTATATACATGTACATGATGTTTCTCTTCTTATTAATGCAATTTACAATTTTATTTCCGAGTACAAAAAAGTGTAGAAGTGTTGTTCTAAAATTGAAATTCAAAATCAGATAGAGAAATTACAGAATCTTGAATCTCATCCTTGACTATATAAAATGGATCTCAAGCTACATAGATTTTATTGTATTTATTTTGTCACTACCACAACTTCAACAGCAACAACGATCGACAATTCTTCTTTTCCTTTTTTCATCTTTTAAAGATTAACTTTATGACTACATGTATGTATTCCTTTGAGTAGATGAACACGTGAAAGCTGTCAAAATTACACTCCTTTACATCAATGTAAATGCAAAAAATTGAAGACCAAATATGCATGTGTGTTTATTTATATTGCATGTAAGGGTGTAAATAGGAAAAATTACATCAAGATACATAAACTATCATGTTTTGAGATACATAAAATTAAAGTTCTTAGACCGAATAAAAAAAAGGAACCTTTAATTGTCCTCCAAAGGATAAAAACCACAAAAGTCTAATTTGATAAGTAAATTCATATCCTTGGGGACAACTTGGGTCAAAATGGTTTTGAAGCATTTAATATAATGTCTTACTCATTACATTGACTCAACGGAGTCCATGAATTTGACATTACTTTCTCTTGATGAATGGCTTCAACAACTACTTCCATTTAATGTTCTAAATTAGTCAGTACCACTGGGAGGCCTATAACATTCCAAAAAATATACCTTAAGGGGAATTTCATCCTATGTATCCCCCCATTTATTATGTTGCCACAATAGATCCAAGTGTCTTTCCCTGTGAACAAAACCATGCAATGGTTCCATGCAGGGTCCTTCCTCGAAGCCATGAGATGTTGCCTTAAGAAATAAAAAAATAAATTTGCAAATACAAATATGATTATCCTTATAATTTTGGAAATGAAATATTCATTTCACATGTTCCACATAGTCACAATGAAGAATGGTTGAGAAAAAAAGACTGAGAATGTATTTATAAGGGATTAGAGCTTTGGAGCCTAAGGTTCCCTATTTTCTATTTAATTTTTTCCTTTCTTATTAATTTTTGGTTGATTTGGCGTACAGTTGGGCTACTACTAGCAAAATTCCCAAAACATCGTTTACCTATTTCCTAAGGGAAATATATTGTTCTCAGCAAGAGAAGAACATGTTCTGGAGTGAAGAATTATGTGAGACAATAGAGGATGTAGGGATATCTAATATTTCCCATTTTATGAGATATGTAGCCCTGTTTTGTAATAGGGTTAAGGGTAAACAATAATGCAAGCATGTTTTTGGGACACCATGTGCATTGCATTCTTTGAAGTTTGAATAATGCACTGATAGAAAATGGTAGACTTGATTGTGTGCCAATCTCATTGACAGTGGGTGCAAAATGAAGACTTGTATATGAAACCAACACCATTCATAAGCCATCCACCGTATGTTTTCCAATGAGGAGTTTCTTAAATCAGATTATCCAAAATTTGACACCTACTACATTATTCTTCAGCTACTATTGGAGGTGTAGGGAGCTTTAGCTTCCACAGTTTTCACTAAGATGTGGGAAACATGGAAGCAATATAACATGGTGGAAATGGTTGAGAAAAGGGAGATGGTTTTGGATGATGATTTTTAGAAATATGTTACATTTGTTGAATTATGATTCCTTATGTTGATACAAGTAGCCCATTTTTGGGATATATTTATGAGAATATGACTCTAGGTGTGACAATATTCAATCCATCATGGATAGGAGAGGTCACACCCTATGGCCACAATTGTAAAATTTCATATATGGGTAGTGGAATATACTAAATACACCACTTCACATGGAGGTGTATTCCCTTCATCCAAAAATGGTATGACACCAAGAGAACAAAAAAGAGTCCCTTTCCCAATACAGAGAGTCTATCAAACGTTTCATGACTGCAGCTACGAATATTTATGGATCTACAAAGGAGGCATATGAAATCCATAACCCAATTCTCTTGGGTGCTAAGTGTGTTTGGATCACATGATACAACAAAAGATAGGCATAAGAGAAAGGATCTAATCAATTGGGGGTGGATTCATGGTGCTCATGCTCTAGGTTGCAGTCATTTTCCACATAGTTATTTTCATTAATATCCAATTCCTCTTCCTCTAAGACGAATTGATCACTTATTCTTTCATCAATTCAATGAATGGAAACTGGTTTGGATCAAAGAAAGAAAAACAATAGTCTACATTCATAGCACACTTCCTCTCATTGCTCGGAAAGACCCAATGTTTTTGATGCAATAGGAGAGTCCTTGCAAGAAATATGAAAAATACACAAATTTTTATACACATGGGAAAGATGCCACTTTCAAATGGACATGCTGAGCTACCTCAACAATAGTTCAATATGATAAAAATGACTCAATGCTTGAGATCAATGTTATCCTAGAAATCCTATTAATAGAGGACCTGAAACTAATTGATAATGAAGATGCAATAAATGCAAAAGACATGGGGACTTGAACCCTAAGACTTTGTTGTACTTGTTTTTAAAATTTTGAAATGCCATTAGGAAATTTTAGCATTCACGTAGCTTAAAAGTTAAAAATCATAACTGTTATTAATGGTTTTTCAAATTCATATCAATGAAAATTTTTCCAAATTTTTGTGTATCTAATCATTATTTGATGTAAAATTTGTCATACTGATACACCTACCATGGAAACTTAGGGATAAACAAAAAGAAAACACTTTGGCCTAAAGATAAATACATGAATATGCAAAAGGAGGAGAAAATAATAGAACCACTACTCTAAACTAGAAGTAGGAATAGTGTTGGATGAACAGTTATCTCAATCACCAGCAATCACCATGAATGATGAAGTTACCGATACAAAGTCTAATAATGTCATCTACAGAATGTTTGGGACCAGGTGGACTAGGCTGGGTAGTGATGGGGGCACTCAAATCCTATCAAAATAATATTTCCTAAGATCTACACCGAATATATAAGATAAGATAAGATACTTTGATTAATGTTCAATGAATGACCAAACAAATGGGCCAATGGACTATGACAGTACATGCAATGTAATACAAAAAGTGGGAGTGAAAAATCATCTCCCATACCTATGCTGACAACAAAAATAAATGTTCTAACAATATAGCTAAACGACTAGCTTAAAGAAATAAAGAGGCAAAGGAATAATAAAGACATGATTGCATGAACAGAAACTCATTGAGAACATGTTAGGAGGAGTTGGAAATAGAAATTGAGGCCAAAAGATTGGGGAGACGAGGAAGAAGTCTCCACATTTGAGCCCTTAATAACCATACCCTAGCCAGGGTAAATAAAGGGACTAAGAATTAGTAATTAAAATTTATACAAATGTGTTCATTAATACAAAGAAATATTTCCCAAAAAAGACTATCCATTTGTCTAACGTAACATCATCAAACCTGAAATTTTTTAAAAATATTAGAAAAAATTGATGCAGAAGCACATATCTAATAGTCCAATGGTCTCTTCAAGCATTTTTTTTGTTGTAGAATTGTTATGAAGTCAAAGCCCCTCATCTCTACCCTCTGCTCAGGTTCAACCTAGCCGCCATTTTATGCAATGAAAGGAGGTATACTCCTAGTAGGCATGTTGAAGCCAATGGGAAACAATTCAGTGTGGGCCAGTGGTGGATTTGCAGGACCAACATTTGACCGCCAAAGATGTGCATAGATTTAATTAATAACCAGTGGGATGAGAATGCTGCGAATTGGATAAGAAATACTGATACAAAAAAAAAAGTTCGAATGATAACCAGTAGCCAACCAACCCTATATCATCAAGAAGATGGAAAAAATATCCAAATCGAGAATACAATTCATTTGGCCAAAGAGAAAATATTTGCAGTTTGTGGATCATTTCATGTTTGGAAATTTTATGGGGGACTCACCAAACCTCAAAACGTTTTTTATTCAAGGATCCAGAGCCATTGGGTCTCCCACATGAAAGGTAGTTCAAATTTACTCTTGCGGTAATGGTTTTTTTGGCTTTCAATTTCAACTTAAGGAAAATCATGATTTAATATTCCACTATGGTTTGTGGTTTTTGGGCACTAACAGGTTGTATATCAAGTTTCAATCGTTGGTATCTGGATCTTTTTCTAGAGGAAGATATTCCATCCTCTGTCATAGTGTTGATAAGGCTACCTCCTCTCCTTATCAACCTTTGGTATGCACAGACAATAGGGAACAAGATCAAGATTCCATATTTTTGTATACAAAGCTGAGCTAAGAATGGGGTTGTTCATTTGCACCCGAATCTATGTTGAAGTAAACCACAAAAAATGATTAGTACATGAATGGGAAAGTATCAAGGAAGAAGAGAATAACTAGTGTTTGAGATTAGCAAATCACCCAAATAATTGGCCCAAAAATCTACTGTCTTCCTCTTCATAGAAGAGAGAAGCTATAATACGATCCAAGGAGATGGATGGGCTCTACGCCTTCCTTAAGTCTCTATGCCTTCCATTTTTTCCCACTAAATGATGGAAATTATTCCCTCCTAACAACCAATGTTGAGCAATCAATCAAGCAATCATCTATGGAAATGAAGAGATCATATTTGGTCTGAGAATCTTCTCCATGCAAGGTCATCCTCAAATATTAGAGTGCCCCCTCAAAAAAACAAAAGAACCTTGAAAAATTCCCACCATTCGACACCTTGTGTTTTTTTATATATTTTTGTTTCTTTCATATTTTTTATTTATTTTATATGTTTTTTATTTGTATTTTTTGTTTTAATATTGCTTTATGATAATTATAGTATAATATAATAGTAAAAATTATATATGCTACTTCCAACTAAATGATACAATACATAATACTAACAATGAAATCTTTCATTTTATTTTTATTTATTATTCCAATAATTTCAACCAAAGACAATCTATCTAATTCTATAATCCTAAGCCTTTACCTTTTTATCCTCTTATATTATTATTATTATTTATAAACCTGACAAATTTAAGAATATATCTGTGGTTTGTATTCTTATTTCCAACCTAATTATACTAACAACTTATTAAACTAAATACTTATTATTCCTACCAAACAACCTTTCTAATCCTTTCTATTTTCTTGTTGTTCCAATACCAATAATATATTAACTTATATAAATTAAAGTATAAATCTTTCCTAAATAACAAATTTAAATCTATATACATTTCAAAGATTGATGGGTAAGGAGGTAGTAAAGGTATGGGGTCATTCAATGTAGACTTAAATATGATGTGGCATTTAGACCTAGAGAGTACCTTACATAGAGATATTGTATTAGTCCTTGAGTAGATACTTGTGCTTCTCTCTTATTGGGATCTAATTTCACACACATTTTACATCTGTGATGGAACCCACCTCAAAGGATGTTTAAGAGATCATTGGATTACCTATCAAATGGGAGAGGATATAGATGGACTCTTTTAGTGGATGGATCCATGTTGGGTTATAGAGGGAGTTTAGATAAATGTTCAAACACTTTATAATAACACAAGTATATAGATATCCCATTATACTAGGAGCATATGCATATTTACCACAACATTTTTAGAGCATGATACTTGGATCAAGATGGTTATTTATTACATTGAGTATCCTATGAGATCATATGGCAATAATGTTATTCTTGGGAGTGTATTAGACCCTCTAATGTACAAAATTATAGTAGAGGATAGAGTATATGCACTAGGGGATCTATTGCTTAGTGCACTATATATATATTTGGATGCCTTTATTTAGTGCAAAGGTAAGGTGGGGGAGGTACATTCTTTATTTTTTGTATATGGGCGCACCCTTACACTAGTACAAAATGAGAGATAAGTGACTAGGAGACTAAAAACGTTAGTCACCACTATTTTTTTAAGGGATAACGACTAAAATTGAGAAATTTTAAATAATGAAACAAAAAACGACTAAGATAAATGACTAATTTAGTCTCAGAATAAAATATATGACTAGATAACAAGTGACTAAATAAAAGTGACTAACATAAATGACTAATTTAGTCACGAGAATATAAATATGACTAGCTAACAATGATTAATGTGAATTAGTCATTTATGTTAGTCATTTTTAGTTGTGTCACACTGACAATGGAAAATTTCAATTTTGCTAATGAATTTGTACAATATTTTACTAAATTTTAACAATGTGGATGGATGAAAAAGTCATCAATGGGGAAACAAACCAAAAAGAAAAGAGGAAAGGTATATATAATCGCTAAGTACCAAAAAATAGAAACGAGGAGAAAGGTATCCATCTATATTGAGCCAAAAATACGAAAATTGCATGTGGAAAAAAGTAGACCCGACCCACACCACTCCTCAAAATCAATAAACACCTCTAAGGCCACAAGACCATGTCATTTAGAAAAAAAGAGAGGATGGGTAGATAATTATATTATAAAAAAGAGAGGATGGGTAGATAATTATATTATAAAAAGTCCGTGGAAGTCTAAACGACAAAAAAGCTATAGTCATATCATTGTTTGTTCAAAACTACTCTTATATACTAAGTATGCACAACAAATTCTTCCACGACTAATACAAAAGACATCCAAAAAACTACATACCTGCAAATTCTATGACCATAATGTATTGTACTGAGTTTTCCTAACAACATTATATGTGTAAAAAATGTACAAAAGGAAAGCTAATTGAAACAATGGCCACTATGTCCTTCACCCATATAATATTTATCTCCCTGATCCAGCCTAAGTGCTTCCTGAGGTGATGGCTGCTCAATGACAGCCATAGCTGTTTTTTGTACATTTTCCTCATCCATCCAGGTGATTTGAACCTGGAGATACCAAAGGTTGACCTACAATTGAATGAGAATCATGTGCAAACCCAAGGATAATATGGTAATGCATCTGTGTATCAATGGTCAATTTGTCAATCTTCTCACCCTGTTCCTTAACACTATTTTCCAACACTACTAACTTATTCTCATGATGTTCCAAATCCTGACTGAGATAGTCTATTGCTTCACCCCAGCCATCATACTTTTCATGTTCCTCAGTATGGTGCCTAATCTCCCCTATCCCTTCTACATTGGAGGGGTTGGGATTTGAGGAGGCCATGAAACCCCAAATCTCTGTCTTTCTATGGAAAGAGCTTCTAAACAAATCCTAGTCACTACTGCACCAGCACAAAGAAAATACCGCCACCAAAAAAAATATACCCCCATCAATCTATATTATTTTCATGTTCTTGTCACAAATATTGATGTTCTTGACTAATTAGAAATCAGCTTGTACCATTTCTTTGGGTTACAATATACCAATACCTTTCTTGCCTCCTGGTTAATTTTTTGATGTTCTTGACTAATTAGAAATTAGCTTGTACCATTTCTTGCCTCCTAGTTAATTTTTCAATCTTGTCTATGGATATAATACATCAAGTCTTGCATATAGTTTATCAAGTGATATATGAGTTCTTCTCTCCCTTATTTTTATAGGGATATGTGTAATATTCATAGTCTCTATTCCACCTAATTATTTATTTTTTTCTATAGACCAAGATCTTAAATTTATAACTATTGAGTATATATAATTTTGATAAATATGAAAAAACACAGATACTCATTTTATTCAAAACCACCTTTAAACATAAAATCAAAACCATCAAATCTAAGTTATAAAACCAAAAAACCATCAATAGCACAAATCTTTTTATAAAACTAAACAATAGTGAAGACCAACCCAAAATTGGATAGCAATTCCTACTAAAAAGACTTCAAAGTCTTATAATTAATTTTATACAACCTAAAAGAAACTAAAAATTAAATTCATATTAACCAATTTAAACCATTATACATACGTTATATATTTTTAGCTTTATAATTAGATCAATTTGATAAGAAAATGTATCAATTCCCTTTCTTGCTCTTGCCCAAAAAAATACATTAGTGTAATTGTTGATTCAATAGCATATAATTATATATATATAAATATAAATTTATAGTATATAAAAAATAAATTAAACTAAAACACATTTAAAAAAACAAAAAAAAAGAACATTTTCTACCAAACCAAACAAGATGAAGAGTTTTGGCGCCAATGCAGAAAGGAGGAGGGGACTTTGAGATTTGGGGTTTGGGCACCAATGCTAGGTGGAGGAAATGATTTTGATTCCAATGCAATCCATCCAATTTCGCACTAGCATTTGGAATCCCTTTCTATGCAGGTCCGTGAAGTCCAAAAATTAGTCACAATTTGTTTTTATTATTGTCAAAACGGTGCCCTAGGGACTTGTATAATTTTTTTTCCTCCAGGTTGCAGGATAAGGAGTTCATGACTTGAAATCCCATGTTTTCCATGGTAGATTCCTCTGTCGTGGAAGCCCTTGAGAAGATGATACATGGTATGTATTTTAATCAAATTTTGTCCATGGGGTTTTGATTCCTTGACTGTGGAAGCCCTCGAGAAGATGATAATTATCTGTATATATGTTATATCCATTTTGGGGTTTTTCACGGTAGGGTCTCTAGGGTAATGGATACAAGGTCCTCTGTTCCATTGAATGATTTTTGGGTTATAGAGGGTTTGGTTCATATTTCGCAGATTGCGAGCATATGGGGTGTTGTATGCAATGAAGTATCCTTTGTATAATGAGGATGGCGATGGCATGCTTTATCATGACAAGGGTATTGCAGAGGAGGAGCTTGAGATTGAGTTGAATGAGGATGAGCCCGATTTCCTATAGGGTCAAACTCACTACTTCATCGATGTTTCACTTCTGAAGATTATAGAGAATCATGATGGTTCATTGTGGAGATTAGCGATGATATAGTTGGTGTTTGCGAAGGAGCGAAGGGAGCTTCGAGAACAACAACACGGGACAATTCTGGAATCTGTTCCTAAGGATATGAATTGACTATGGGAATATCTTATGACGAATATAGGTGAAAGGAATCTTGCAAAGGAGTTGAGGGGTGTGGGGTTTTCTAGTTATGAAATTCCTGATTGGAAGAAGGATGCTTTTGGAAAAGCACCAACGTTCGGACAACGGTCAAAGATCTCAATCCAAGAATAGAGGTAGAGCCTTCCTCTCTACAATTTGAAGAAGGAATTGATTCAGGAAGTGAATGACAACCAGGTTTTGGTTTTCATTAGAGAGATTGGATCCAGAAAGATGACTCAAGTGAACCAATATTTGGCAGAGGAAGGATACACTACGAGAGGTAATATTGGTTGTGCCCATCCTCGTAGAGTTGTATCTATGTTTGTAGGAAAAAAATAGCAAAGGAATTCAGATGTCGTCTAGGGGAGGAGGTTGGTTATGCCATTCATTTTGAGGATTGCACTGGGCCAAAGACTATGATCAAGTACATGACCGATAGTATGCTTCTTAGAGGTATTTTAGTCGATGAAGGACTATCTCAATATTCAGTAGTGGTGCTTGACGAGGCCCATGAGAGGACAATTAATATATATGTGTTGTTTGGGATCCTGAAGAAATTGGTTAGACGCAATCCTAATTTTCAGTTAATTGTCACCTCAGCCACTCTAGATGCATAGAAATTCTCAGGGTATTTATTTAATTGCAATATCTTCACTATACCAGGGAGAACTTATCCCTTAGAGATATTGTACACCAAACATCTGGAGAGTGACTATTTGGATGTTTCATTGATCATGGTATGCAGATTCACCTGACAGAATCAGAAGTCAACATTCTTCTCTTTTTAACAAGACAACAGGAAATTGATATTGACTGTCATTCTCTATGAACAAATGAAAGGAATTGGAAAGAATGTTCTTGAACTAATAATCTTTCTAGTAATATTGGTTGTGCCAAACCTTGTAGATTTGTATCTATGTCTGTAGGAAAAACAATAGCGAAGGAATTTAGATGTCGTCTAGGGGAGGAGGTTGGGTATGCCATTCGTTTTTAAGATTGCATTGGGCCAAACACTATGATCAAGTACATGACCGATGGTATGCCTCTTAGAGGTATTTTAGTCGATGAAGGACTATCTCAGTATGTTGATGTATATGTAACTTCGGAATGTATTTCACATATATGTATATTGTATTCCTATAGAGATGGTATTATTCCTCTATAAGGAAGTGTCGTCATTTATATTGTAAGTGTCATAACTTATACTTGATGGGTTATTCGACCACCTTGTTTGGGGTCGGCCCTGTATAAGTCATGTGGGTCAAAGGGTTATTAGACCACCCTATTGGGGGTCGGCCATGTGGGTCAAAGGGTTATTAGACCACCCTATTGGGGGTCGGCCCACTCAGCATTATGTTATGTGGTTAAGTTCGAGCCTACATGAGTTAGGTAAAAAAAGGCAAGTCAAGACAAGTATAAATAGAGTGCGGGAGGCACTCTATTTACTCACTCACTTCTCACACATGCACTCAAGGAGGAGTGGCGCACTTATGGAGGAGGAGGATCTGCTGCTAGGTTATGGCTATCTCTCTTGGTTGGTTGTATCATTGCTCTATCTATCTCTGAGGAAGTTATTGGGGTTTTTCACCTTTATGGTTTTCCCCAAGTAAATCTTTGTGTCTCTTGTGTGCTTGCATTATTGTCTCCATGATTGATATGCTATAGATATGTTGTACATGTTGTTCTCTCAGTTAATATCCTAGATCAAATTGAAGTAAATTCAGAAAATTTAACATGGTATCAGAGCTAGCCTGAAAGAAGGCATGATATGGCATGTATGACACTTGTTGCACTTACAATGCTAGGGCTTGATATAGCAAAAACCAGTCATCATAGCACTTTCGCTATAAATCCGTTTTGGCGAAGTTTTCGGATCTGAAATTGTTACAGGACGAAGATTAAATCTCCAGGTACCTTGTGTCCAAAGGAAAACCTCTAATTCGTTGTACTTTGTGATTTATGATCTGTGCAATATAAGGTTTCTGCCTCTTCCATATCTGAGTTAAAATCAGGTGACCTTGGGAAAAAGGTCATAACTTGGGCTAGGAAGATCCAAATGAAATTTCGTGAAAAGTGACAGGTAGTACACATACTTTACTATCTCAGAAAACTTTTTCAGAGGCTGAAGTTGAACCAGTGACACGTGTCACTCCGTACAAGTGCGCTCTCCTGTATTATCCCATAAACAGGTCATGTTGCGACATTTGGCATAACTCTCTCTCAGAGAGTCCAATTGAGGTCAGACCTATCAGGATGGAAAGGTAACAGGCCGAGATATCTCAGGAAACTTGTTCAGAGGCCTAAGTTCAAACAGTGACACGTGGCACGTTGTACAAGTTCGCTCTCCTGAATTATCCCAAAACAGGTCACGTTGCGACATTTGGAATAACTCTCTCTCAGAGAATCCAATTGAGGTCAGACCTGTCAGGATGGAAAGATAACAGGTCAGGATATCTCAAAAAAACTTTTTCAGACCCTGTGGATCGAAAAGTTTGGAGTTACACTAGAAACAATCAGGTACATATTTCTGTCAAAACAGAATTATTTTTGAGTACCTTCATTCATGGCTTCCGGAATTTAGGGCTTCGTAGAAAGTTGGAATTTTTGTAATCCGAGACCACGGCTGGATGCTACTCATCAAAATCGAAATTTAGAGACCAAGATCAGAATTTTTGGTTGGGCCGAAGGCCGGGCTTGATTAGACCCTAGTTCAGGACTTTGATCAGAAAAGTGGAAAATTAGGGCTTCTGTAAAAATGGGAATTTTTGAAATCTGTGACCACGGCTGGAAGCTCCTCATAAAAATAGAAGCTTAGAGATTTGAATCAAACCTTTTGATTGGGCAGAAGAGTGGGCTTCATCAAACCCCAGTTTAGGGTCACGTAAAGTGAATCCGGAAGTTTCAAAGGAAAAATTGAGGAGTGAAACTTTGCAGTTTTCAAATTCTGAATATACCAGTTTGATCAGCTCATCAAGGCGCATATTTCTATCCTTTCGGAAGTTTGAAATTCAAAGTTTGAATTTTTGGGGTTTCTCTGACAAACCCATATCCAGCTCTAGGTCCAGTTCTTGCAAATCAAGTGGATTGGGTTAATCCTAGAAGAAGATGGATTGATCATCTGCATGAGTGAAGAAGTTCCTGTTTCAGAGGGAGATGAGGCTAAGGCCTTACATAAGAAGATTACAAGCGATCTCGACAGGTATGAATCATCGAGGTATGTTTCGATATATGTCCATGATTAAGTTTATGGTATGTTTGTCTTCATGTTATTACGGTTAGTACAATTTTGATTTTAGATTTGTCGTATCACCTTAACAAAATTATGAATGTATGATAGAAGATATTCATTGGTTAGGGTGTTGACACTTATGATTGTACTAATGCATTATGGTGTTGTATGAGGTTTATGTTGTCTACTAACATGAAAGGTACACCAAGAAAGACAAATCATGTTCTGGTCCAAGAACATATGATCATGATAACATGAGGACAAAGATTCATCCATTGTCATGGATCTCATAGAAGATCCATTTACGAGGTATGTATAACTTGGTTTTGTAATAGTTAGCCTATGAGATATATAGGTTACTAGCACAAGTCATTGAAGAAGAACAAGAAGACATCATGTGAGTATGTTAGACATAAATAGCTAGCATGCTAATCCAGGTATGTTTTTCCTATATCAAGATAGAATCCTACCTTGTGTTAGGATCTTATACTGTTGTTGATAATGATTATTCATGAAGTCATAGGTTTGAATAATCATGGTTGTATGCATATTATGTTTCTTACCATAATTGATGATATGACTAACCAGAAGAATCATGAAGGTATAAGTTTGAATAATCACAGGATTTATGGATATTATATCTCTTATCTTGATTGATGATTCAACTAACCTGAAGAGTCATAGGTTTGAGTAATTACAGGTTTAGACATGTTATGTTTCTTATGATTTGACTAACCATACATAAACCTTGAATGCTAATGCTTATTATTTTCTGTTTGAAATGATCATGACTATACATGCTTGAGATTAGTATGTTTTAATAGTATACTAATGAATGTATGATTTTATATGAGATCACAAGGATAACACAATCATGATACTAATAAGCATGCATAGGAACCAAGGATGAATATGAGTTCAAGAACAGATAATCCAGGTAGCAAAGATCAAGAGGGAGTACACTCCAGTTGTTTCGGCAAGAAATCAAAGGAACACACTTCAGTAGTTTCTGCAAGGATGCAGATATTCAGAGGGACTTGACCATCTTTCCTCAACAGAAAGGTGTAGAAGAAGCTACTTCAGATTAGGACTCCAGTAGCTCCTGTAAGGAAGCAAAGACTCAAAGGGAGTCCACCCAACGAACAAACAAAGATAAGTATTTTAATTTCTTGCATATTTGTTTGTTTAAATAAAATTGTTCAATGATGTATATGCTCATGTTCCTAGACTTAGGATATGTATTGTGCATATTAGAATAGTTGCATTGATGAACAGTATACTACTAATATACATGGGTAAGTGGCCTATGGAACTGTACAACATTCCATTGCTACTTATCTAGAATTAAACCTCTTTGCTGACATGTTGGGAGTTGTGCACACTCTTAACAATGTTCTGGTAGAGATTGGAAGGCATCTAGAAAGTTACGGAATATGGATAAATGTTGTATTGAAGCATTGGCTAAGATAATTGCATGACTGTATGACATATTTCTTTATGTGTAAGAATTTGTTCTGAAAATTATGAGATGTCTCTAATCATGCAATTTAACCTGTTTTGTAGGAAATACCGTATATCTTCACCTACAAAAGGACTACAACATTTGTTCTAGCAACAAAGATATTTATTAAAGATATTGAAGATATTGAAGTTCCCAGGATATGGGATGAAGAAATGGAATGCCATGATCCGTCGATCATAAAGAATGATGTTTGGGATGTAGTCCCAAGACGTGAAGGGAAGTTTGTTATGACTTCCAAATGGAACTATCAGATCAAGCATGTTGCAGATGGCAGCATTGAGAAATATAAAAGTGATGAAATAGAAGATACACCAGATGGATTCAAGACAGCTTCCTTGAATGGTGTAGTTGAAGAAGAAGTGTATGTAGAGCAGCCACTTGGTTCTGAGACACATGATAAGAAATCATATATGTGCAGAACTTGGTATGGTGAAGATAGATTGATTGTCGACACGCAGCGGAAGCTTTCTTCCAAGTTCGAGATGAAGAACTTGGGGATGATGCACTATTTGTTTTTGGCATGGAGGTGTGGCAGAGTGCATATGGAATCTTCCTTGGACAAGGGAAGTATGTAGTAGAGATCCTGAAGAGGTTCGGGATGATGGACTGCAAGGATATGGCCACACCTATGGCATCGAATCTGAAGCTTCTATGTGATGCTTCATCTGAGCCGGTTGATGTCTCTTTGTATCGTCAGATGATTGGGTCCTTGATGTACCTGACGAACACAAGACTAGACATTTGCTTTGCTGTGAACACATTGAGCCAGTTACTGACGGATCCGAGGAGTGTTCACCTGGTTGCTGTAAAGCATGTTCTGAGGTACCTGAAGGGTACAGTGGATTATGGGCTCAAGTATGAGAAGAATCAAAAGCTTAACCTGCAGGGTTATGTTGATTCAGATTGGGTTGGCAGGGCTGCAGACAGGAAGAGCACATCTGGGTGTTGCTTCAGTATGGAATCAGGTGTGATCTCTTGGTTTAGCAGGAAGCAGGCCTGCGTAGCACTGAGTACAGCTGAGGCAGAGTATGTTGCAGCCTGTTCAGCTAGTTGTGAGATAGTATGGCTACGGAAGCTACTGTCTGGGTTATTTGATCTCCCATTGGAGGCTACTGGTATCTTCTGTGATAACCAGATTTGTGTGAAGCTGTCTGAGAACCCAGTGTTTCATGACAGGTCGAAACACATAGAGATCAAATATCACTATATCAGGGATATGGTGCAGAGAGGAGCTGTGAATCTCCTATATGTTGCGACAGACGAGCAGATTACAGATGTGCTGACGAAGCCGCTAGCCAGAGTGAAGTTTGATTACTTCAGAGAGAGGCTTGGCATTCTTCAGATCGAGGACACTTCGAGGAAGAAGTGATGGACACATTTGCTGAAGCCATTCCAAGCATGTTGGAAGGAGGATCCTTCACATGGCTGTGGATGTAAGCGCTGGATAATGGGCATCAGGATGATGTTCTGGTTTCTGCTTGGATATGATCAGTTGGATCATTTATGTATGTACGCATCATGTTGGATGCTGGATATGATCAGTTGGATCATTTATGTATGTACGCATCATGTTGGATGCTGGATATGATCAGTTGGATCATTTATGTATGTACGCATCATGTTGGATGCTGTATATGATCAGTTGGATCATTTATGTATGTACGCATCATGTTGGATGCTGGATATGATCGGTTGGATCATGTGTATGTACCTTTGTATGATCAGGTAGATCATGGATGCTGATGGATACATTGTGTGGATCATGTATCTTTGTATGATCAGGTAGATCATGTATGTTGATGGGTACATTGTGTGGATCATGTATGTTGATGGGTACATTGTGTGGATCATGTATCTTTGTATGATCAGGTAGATCATGTATGATTGATGGATACATTCTGTGGATCATTTATCTATGTGTGCATCAGATGGATGCATTGTATGATTAGGATGATCGTGGATGACGAGCTTCTCCAGATGACATGCAGCAAGATGTTGCAGTGATGATGATCAGGATGATCATGTGTACATCAGGATGATGTTTGATGAGTATCAGATGATACTTTGTGGCCGTGGATCAGGTTGTGCAGGAAAGCATGTAATTTGTGCCCTGGGAGATTTGCAGATGGTCTTTAGAGGTTTTGCCTATGGCATGTAATTCGGTGCCCTGGGACATCTGGGAAATGCTCTTGCGAGGTTTTGCTTGGGAGGACATGTAATTTGTGCCCTGGGAGATCTGCAGATAGTCCTTCGAGGTTTTGCCTATGGCATGTAATTCGGTGCCCTGGGATATCTGGCAGATGCTCTTGCGAGGTTCTGTCCTATGGCATGTAATTTGCTCCTGGGAGATCTGGACAGGATGAAAAAGGCCTCAGATGCTTCAGCCAGGTTTTGCCATGACCACATGTAATTTGCTCCTGGGAGATCTGGACAGGATGAAAAAGGCCTCAGATGTTTCAGCCAGGTTTTGTGGTGGACCACATGTAATGTGCTCCTGGGAGATCCGACAGGTAGAGCTGTGTGCTCGTAACAACCTGGGATGCTTCAGCCGGGTTTTGTGGTGAGATCACATGTAATGTGCTCCTGGGAGATCCGACAGGTAGAGTCGTGTGCTCGTAATAGCCTGGGATGCTTCAGCCAGGTTTTGTGATGGGTCACATGTAATGTGCTCCTGGGAGATCCTACAGGTAGAGCTGTGTGCTCGTAATAGCCTGGGATGCTGCAGCCAGGTTTTGTGACGCACGTAATAAGTCCTGAGGATTCCACAGTATGGCCAGTGATGATGAAGACCTGCAGGTGGTGGGCCTACATCTAGTATGAAAAAGGACTGGCTCTGTAGAACTTCCTATGATGAGTAGATTCAGAGATTGATTGAGATAGCAGCAGCAGTGACGATGATGATGATGACTCGATGACGATTATCCAGTGACGATGATCCAGAGAAGATGACTTGTGCTAGAAGAACTGTGCTGAGAAATACCTTCCTAGTTAAGAGGGAGTGTTGATGTATATGTAACTTCGGAATGTATTTCACATATATGTATATTGTATTCCTATAGAGATGGTATTATTCCTCTATAAGGAAGTGTCGTCATTTATATTGTAAGTGTCGTAACTTATACTTGATGGGTTATTAGACCACCTTGTTTGGGGTCGGCCCTGTATAAGTCATGTGGGTCAAAGGGTTATTAGACCACCCTATTGGGGGTCGGCCATGTGGGTCAAAGGGTTATTAGACCACCCTATTGGGGGTCGGCCCACTCAGCATTATGTTATGTGGTTAAGTTCGAGCCTACATGAGTTAGGTAAAAAAAGGCAAGTCAAGACAAGTATAAATAGAGTGCGGGAGGCACTCTATTTACTCACTCACTTCTCACACATGCACTCAAGGAGGAGTGGCGCACTTATGGAGGAGGAGGATCTGCTGCTAGGTTATGGCTATCTCTCTTGGTTGGTTGTATCATTGCTCTATCTATCTCTGAGGAAGTTATTGGGGTTTTTCACCTTTATGGTTTTCCCCAAGTAAATCTTTGTGTCTCTTGTGTGCTTGCATTATTGTCTCCATGATTGATATGCTATAGATATGTTGTACATGTTGTTCTCTCAGTTAAGATCCTAGATCAAATTGAAGTAAATTCAGAAAATTTAACACAGTATTCAGTAATGGTGCTTGACAAGGCCCATGAGAGGGCAATCAATATATATGTGTTGTTTGGGATCCTGAAGAAATTGGTCAGACATAGTCCTGATTTCCAGTTAATTGCCACCTCAGCCACTCTAGATGCAGAGAAATTATCAGGGTGTTTATTTAATTTCAATATTTTCACTATACCAGGGAAAAATTATCCTGTAGATATATTGTACACCAAATATCTGGAGAGTGACTATTTGGATGTTGCATTGATCACGGTTATGTAGATTCACCTGACAGAATCAGAAGTCAACATTCTTCTCTTTTTAACAGGACAACAGGAAATTGATATTGACTGTCATTCTATATGAACAAATGAAAGGAATTGGAAAGAATGTTCCTGAACTAATCATCTTTCTAGTATACAATGCTCTTCCTGGTGAGATGCAGTCAAATTTTGTTTATCTTGCTCCACCAGGTAAAAGAAAAGTGGTTGTGGTGACCAATATTATAGAATCTTCTCTGACCATTGATGGAATATACTATGTTGTTGATATAGGATTTGCTAATAAGAATGTATACAATCCTAAACTTGGTCTGGATTCGCTGGTCATTACATCAATTTCTCAGGCATCGGCTAAGCAACGTGTTGGACGTGCCAGACGTAAAGGTATTGGAAAGTGTTATAGTCTATACACAGAAAGTGCATATCGCAATGAGATGTTTCCAACCACTGTTCTAGAAATACAAAGGATTGATCTTAGACTCACAACAATCACTATGAAAGTCATGGGAATCAATGACCTCATTTCTTTCGATTTTATGGATCCCCCCCTCCTCAAGCAGTCATATCTGTAATGTGACAATTGTATGGTTTAGTAGCTTTGAATGAGGAGGTCCTTCAAACTAAATTGGCGAGGAAAATGCCTGGATTTCCATTGGATCCTCCTTTGTGAAATATTTAATGGGTGTAGGACACATGTATGTAAATATATTAGCAGAACGTTGTTTCTGTGAGATTTTTTCTCGTAGTGATACGTGGTTCATAAATGTTCATGATTTTGTACATGATTTGGAAATCTATATTGCACAGAAGGAAGAAAAATGTTTCTTTAGGACACGTCAAAATATTCAAAAAAATTCGGCCGTTGAAAAAAGGATTAATAATTGCAAAAGAATATCACTTGGACATAATATTTTTGTTTTGCCAATAGATTTCATATACCCCAACCTCCTCACTTTGATCTTGTGCCATAATGAAATTTTAAGAGAAGTTTCACATGGATTTTCAGTCAATCTCACCTCTCTCAGGGTTTTGGATCTGTCCGTTACAAAATTAGAATTGTTTCCTATATCATTGTGGCATCTTAGACAACTTGAGTTTCTCAGATTGGAGAACACCTTAATCAAGGATTTACCTGAAGACATGCAATCTTTCTTAGCTTCATTTTTTGCATCTTTATGGTTTTACACAACTAGAATTGTTTCCTTGTAACATATGATATCTTGAAAATATGAAGAATTTAGCATTAAACTATTGTTGTAGCTTAACAGGGATTCCCCATCAGATCTCTCGACTTACATTATTGAACAAACTAGGATTCTGGACAGGGGAGAACAATATATTGGGCGTGGAGGAAATAAAGAATACTGTTTGCAGTTTGAAGGATCTCATCAATTTCCCAAATTTGATGGAGCTTAGTCTGAATGTAAAGCCAAGAATTGAGGTAGATGGAATCAAGTCCGTAATTAAAGTAGGTATAATGGGAACTTGGTTAGAGATGAGGGACTTGAAATTGATATTTGATGTGAAAGGACATGATGTGGTGGAATATCTACCAAAATGCATGCAGAGTATGAAGAAGCTATATAATATTTTGCTCGGAAATTACCATGGTAGAAGTCTGCCCAGTTGTTTTTGTGAGTTTCCAAAATTAGAGAAATTAACACGGATTGGAGAAATTAACACACGATTCTCCTTGATAGTGTGGATCTTGGCTGTAGTGACGAGATCTTAACCATAATACAAACGCTTCAAACAAAAAATATCTTCTACAGGACTCCAGAGAAGCAAGCTCAGGCCGACCAAAAAAGGGCAAAGTTTTTGCAACCAAAAGGGGACCACTAAACATTATTAGCTGTGTATGAGGCCTAGAAGGAAAAAAATTTCTCAATTCCTTGATGTTTTGATAATTTTGTGCAGTCTCGGTCTTTAAGGAGAGACATTGATGTGAGAAATCAATTGCTGACCAAGATGGACAAGTGTGTTTACAAATTCCTTCCATACCTTTTTTTCACTGCATGCTGAAATTTTGAATCATTGTTGTCCAGGTTTACTGTGTAGTACGCATTGTTGTTGTTTATGGCATTGTTGCTAAAATATAACGAAATTTGACCGAAGGAAGGTTGATTAAATTGTTGAATTATGAACTGGAGAGAGTTGTATTTGATGTTTCTATTTATACAATTTGTTGTGATTTTTTAAAACCAGTTTTCAAGGGTTTGGTGCATACAAAGTTATTCATGAGCAATGCTATGAAAATGAAAAAAAAGGTGGTGTATTACTATGACCACTCAATACAAAAGGAAAATATTAAATATCATTGATTCAAAGAGGTTCAAAATTTAGTCAATCCAAAAGGGTTACAAAACCAATTTTCAAGGTTTTGGCACATGTAAATTTTGCATATAATAAGTCAGACAATAAGTCCACAAGAGTTTCAACACTCAAAATTGTGTATTGAAACAATCCTAGAGTAATTACCGATTTCAAGGATTTACCAATAGAAATTCACAATGTTGATGTGGAAGCCTTTGAAAACCAAATAAAGGAAGTGTATGTATTGATCCAAGACAGGTTAAAGGAAAGCAACACAAGGTATAAGAATTGCAAAGAAAGGCTTGGAAGATATAAGGATGGTGATGTGGTTATGGTACATCTTAGGAAGGAACAAGTGGATGATATTGAAGAAGGATTTGGAAGAAAAGATGACCAAGACACAAGGAACAAAGTATAAACAATATCTAGTGAAGTGGAGGAGCATTACTGATTTAGAGAGAACATGGATTGCACAATATACGAGCCCACTAAATTTAAGGGTCTTGATTATTTATCCACTTTCATAGAAATCATATTATTGTTCTTTATAATTTACTTATTGTTACCTTAGAATGATGTTATTATCATGACCATGTGGAGGCCTCCATATTGCATCAATATAGATATCCACATTCCCATGGAAATTAGAGGAGTTGATCAACCTCCCTAACTACACTTAATTTCTCCAACAAATTTCTTCCGCGCTAATGCTTATTTATCTCTCTTCCATCCCAACATATCTCTTCGAGACATTTTGGATATTCATACAATTTTTTCTTAGTATCAATCCCCATGTTATATCTTGGATGATCCCTAAGCACCTAACACTTATCCTATTGGATTGCATAAGGAAAATGATGCTTTCATCAAAGTTGAGGTGTTCATAGAAACACTAATATGTAAGAAAATATGATTTGGCATTTGTGTTTAAAATATCAGTTTGTCTCTTAATTTTGATTAATCCCATAACATGTCCCAAATAAAGTGGGATATATTAAGATTTTAATTATCTTCTCGCTTCCTAAAATAAGCACCTTCAATTCTTAATCAATTAAGTTATTTGATCTTTCATTAATTAGCATGGGGTGCAACTATGTCCTTCATCAGGGAACTATTGGTGCCAAGTCTTAGTTTGTCATCTCAAATGATATGGTCACCAAAGCAAGTAGATGTGCAGTTATGGGAAGGATTAATTCAGCAAGTCAAAATTTATGATCGCAAGGGTACACTATGCAGGCATGTTTTGATGTGAATAACAGTTAGTAGCATATTTTGCCACTATAATGATACCCAAACTAATTTACACCTAGGAATATTACATGAAATTGCCATATACCAACTAGATATCAATTAAAGGAATGTTGTAGAAAATCATCGTTGGCAAGTTGTTAGTAGGATAGATCATTGATAGCCATAATCACAACGATTGGGAGACTGTTTGAAGGTCAAATTTACCATAGATCCATTAATGGAGATATGATTGGGAAATAGATATACACATAACACTTTCAAAAGTAAAGCGTACTTTCCGATATGTGAGAACAACAACTATAGGTAAATCTGGCACAATGTTAGCTATGTATGAACTATAAAATGTGATTGTTGTTGACATTGAATTGAGAATAGAAATTTAATGTTTCTTTATTTTGTGCTAGAAGAAAAGATAATTAATTATATTAACATTTTATACAAAAAGGGGATATACGTAGATCTGGTCCCTTGTTTTGAGATTGGCTTGAATTACATAAGATAAGATAAGACAAGATATTTCATTAATGTTCAATGAATGGCCAGAAAATTAGGTCAATAGAACTAAAGGTACAACTGGTGTAAATACAATGTGGGAGTGCTAAAGCAACTCCTGATCAGTATTGAAAGAAAAATGTTAACGAACAATGTGCCTAGCAAAAATCTATAAACTAACAATCTAGCAAATGTGTGTATGCCTTGTATGACTATTCAAGGCTAACATAGGCCAAAACACCTCGAAGAGTTATAGTCACAAGCATTAAAAAAAGGGCACAACTTGAGAAATATGGCACTAGTCAATGGACATACTAGACAGTGGGGGAGTAATTTTAAGCTTTGAACAACCATGATAATCATTAGAGCAAAAATGGGCCAGGAGGAAGTTTCTATGCAGCAATACCAAATGAATCTCTTTGCTGGGGACTATGGGCATTGACATAAATGATAATACTGTGATAATGGGAATTTGAGATTTCAAAGATGGAAGGTCGTAAAGAGGTCATAATTGATCAGCATGTCCATCCAAGATTATTTTCTCATCACTATGATCTGTTATTTTCCATTTGCAGACAGAATTGTCCAGGATCTTGTTTGTCCACTTTTTTTTCTTTGTCATTATGACCTCGTTGTAACTCCTCAGATATATGAAGTTTGAACTTTGAATTATATAAAAAAAAATTCCCCACTTAATATTCATGTCTAATCAATAGGGATATATTTCAATGATTAATGAGTGATGACATCATGTTTAGGGATGTGAAAAATTTAAGTATTACCACTTATGCTTTGCTTGCACACAAAAGTAGCGGAATATATGAATCTCGATATTTGAAATACATGAAGTGTTTTTCCTCAGTTTATATTCATGTCTAATAAATAGGGATATATTTCATATCTTCCTAACCAAGCAAATCAAACTGAATTGATTTAATTGCAAAATTTTAACTTCTGAAATTCATAGTAATAGTATGTTTTTTTTTTCATAGAGTTTGATGCATTTGGTTACATGCTATAATAAATTTAGTCTTGAAAAGGACAATGATTGATAGCTTCATAATATTTATTTTCTATTTATTCCATCTCAAAAACTAATTTTGTGATTGTGCAGTTTAACTAGGAACCAAAAAAAGACGTTCATGAAATGAAATTAAGGGCTCTCTATATCCATGGGGGCTTCACTAGAAGGCAATATAATACTACGTTCATTCATATTGCGGTATTAAATATTCATGAAAACCAAAAAAATATATTGCTTATATATTAAGGGGCAAAGGGTTTTTTTATTTAATGTAACAATACAAAAATACTTTGGGGTCTTTTTTATATGGGCGGGCTGACAAATATCCACCAAATGGAGATGGTGGGATCACGACTGGATGAGAAATTGAGTTGAGGCAAGGCTCGGGCTTACCAGTACGTAGGGAAATCATGTCTTGAGGTATGCTTGAGGCTAGGGGGTTTTGTGGTGAAGTGGGTTTCCATTCGATTATAGTCGAGAGACATTGGTCATTAACAACCAATTATTACCAATAGCACTCATCTAGTTGTTACCAATAACATTGGGAGGCTATAAGCCTCCAGGGCCTGTTATAGGCCCTCGATAAGCCTTGGGGGCTTGAATATCCAAGCACTCATGCCTATTACAGGCCTTGGGAGGTTTATTCATCCTCCTAGATCTTGTTACAGGCCCTGGGGGCTTGGATGCCTAGTCCACAACAAGCTTAGTCAGCGATTGGGGAACGGTAACATGCAATCTAAATGTTGTACTATGTGCATTGGCTCTAGTGACATACAAGAAGTGATCTCCTATCTCTTCATTAGACCATTAGATGTTGCAAATCATAATGATATGTGGTTGAGTAATTGCATTGTGGGTGAAGTAATGGGCATCCACAATATACATCGAAAGAAACAAGGTGCATTGTAGAATGCATGTGGGGTCATAAGAGGGGTATCATATCAACATAATAGGTAGAAATATAAAGGGGTATAAAAAATGTTAATGAAAAAATTGATACATACAATATCTAGTGAAAATAGGGGTTTATTTAAAAATTGGGAAGGCATATTGGGAGGGGGTTAAAAAAAATGATTTTGGAAGGTATTTTCCAATATTTAGTGAAATTGGGGGTATTGTTTCATATGCCACGAACGAACGTGCTATGATAGCGATTTATTGAGTGAAGCCCCCTTGTCTATATCCCACCACCACAATCACCTTCTCTTGTTTTAGAATCACCATAGGAAGAGTTATCACCAAGGTCATCATACATGCTAGATAATAGTGACCAGAATGCTTTCTTTCATGATACAGTGGGTTACTTTACTTTTCCTATACTTTTTATCTTTATCTTAGATTGCAGCTTTTCCTTCGGAAAAATACCATAGAATATGTTCTTGAAGTTGAAAATTGGTGGTTACAGACTAGGATGAATTTCTGTTGAAAAATTATTATATATATCTTTTCATTTCCTTGATATGGTTAGACGACTACCAATATCATAACATCTTATAATTTGTTTTCTCCTTGTGTTCATTTGACAGAACTTAAAAGAGGTAAGTAAACTAAGAGCAAAGTTAACTGAGGTAAATTCCTTTGATATTAGGGTTTACGTTAATGAATAGTTGTTGTTTTCCATAAATATTGGTAAATGTCTTCTTTAATTTATAGAAGTGGATAAAACTTATTTCCATTCAAACTAAAAGTTTAATCACTGAAATTTCTTATAGAATTGCAATGGTTTAAAAATTTTAAAAAGATGGATTTTTTTTGTTATAAAGATGAAAATCCAAATTTAATTTGAACAAGCATCCATTCAATATAAATCATATTGTAAGCCTGATAATGGTCTGTGGGGCATTGTTTATTGTGGAAAACATAAAATTTGGAGATGACATAGGAATAATATCATTTGAAAATTTTGAGACTTTCATTTGAAGGCCCTTGTAGCAGAACTTCATTCTAGAATTCTTTTTAGCAATCGAGAATACAATGCAAAACACTATTCTTATGAATGCACATAAATTGTCTAGAAGCAATTACTGTATACAGGAGCATAAAATTGGAACTTTCATTGACCATAGAGAGTTAATGGACATTATAACTAGAAAAATACTAGGCCGGTTCTAGGAGATGAAAATAGTGAAGCTATTAGGAAGACATAATATTTAAAGGTGTGATTTTGCTCACTTTGTCAGTGACTAATGAAGTCCTATCTCACTTGGAAAATGAATCCAGTGTGTTACTCTTATTTTTGTAAGAGGATATGTCTGCGTTTGAAGACCCTACCTAGGAAAGCTTGGTTGGATTACGTTTATTCCAGAGACATTTTGTTCATATGCAAATGCGTGCTCATTATGAACTATCATCATTTGGCATTTTCATCACATTGGTTAGAGAATTACAAGTTGATATTAATTGAGCATTTGATGGACTAAGGGTATGTCATTTGTGCACACTTTCATAAATTTGCTTCTCTTATGACAGCTTATGTTGACCACCTTAGTGGGTGCTGAGGCATTGTAATGGATGTTGTATTCTTTCACATTTTCCCCATATTCGATGATTGCCACTAGTGCTGATAGATTGGATCACACCACTATTGCTTGATGCCACTTAGAGTGTCTTGATTAGATGTGACATGATTCTCACATTTATGGATTATTATCATGTTGTATTGTTGATTAGGTGTCACACTCCACATTTGAACTTGTTTCCATGCTATTCGGGTGATATTCACCCTGTTTTTTCCTAGGATTCTCAAGATAAGAAGAGCTTCGACATTGGAGAAAAATTGTTTCTTGGAAATCTTGATCCTATAAACTTACGAACTAATTAAATGCTTCTCAAATGTTTGGATAAGAAGAGATTTCTTAGCACCTAATGGTTGTTATCCAACCTGAAATTTGTATTTGTAGGATGTAGATGAAAAGCTACTAATTTGTACATGAAAAAATATTCACACCATACTTCTATAGAATCAAATTCTCATATGATTAGTACTGCAGTTACCTGCACATAGGCCAATACCTTACAACCACTATGTTAAGCTAGTAAAGGACAGCCAATGACATGAATTGAATACGGTAATCCTTTTTTAAACTATCATAGGAAAAGGCATGCAGAAGACTTGTTTTTAACATATCGTAGATCTAGAAACTCCATGTCCAAGTGCACAATATTACTTTTAGCCTCCAGAAAATTCAGGTACGTCAATTTTATTTATAATCATTTCTGTTTGGGGATAACATTATCTATATTAAGATATGCATAAAACAGTGAACTTGAAAGCACCTAATGGTGCTATTAACCATGAAATGGACATGGATAATGTAGATCAATAACAACTGCAGTATTGTTGTCAACAACAACGACATTATTGTTTCTTATGGCACTTGTTGCACCATTTCCCCCATTGCCAATGTATTCTCTTTCAAAGCCAAAAACTAGGCCTATATTATCTCCACCTCCTCCCAGTAACCTACCATTGATTCCTTCATATCCTCCAAGGATAATGCAGCCCCCTGTTCCTCCTGGCAGACCACTTGGTTCATCATTGGTTTCATTGGCATCACAAGTAACCAGCTTAATTATTGCACCATCAATAAATCCATATTCAATCCTTCTTGTTCTAAACCTTCCCTAAAGCCATAGCCCAATTACAAAGACACTATTCTTGGTAAATTTCACCATCCATGTTATTCTAAAAATACCAACTTTTTTTCCAAGGTTTCCCCACTCATGCCAGAAAATAACTGGCCTAAAGAAAGAGGAACTTGTGGTGAGATTGGGAAATCTTCTTAAGTTCCCCTAGGGTTGCAATTTGTTAAAGGGCTATGCAACATTTGAAGTGCATTTTTGGTAGGTAACAGAACCTAAGAATATTTTGTCCTTGTCATTTAGTAAGGTCACTTATATTAAATATGGGCTAATTAGAGTGGCTAGTATATGTTGAATTAACATGGGTTAAGGGTTCTCTCTTTATATAAATTGGGGCTTTCCCCTTCTATTGTACTCATCCTATTTGTTACTACTCAAAATTTCCATATGATAAACTAGTGTCAATTTCAAAGGGTTCCAAATGAACATATCAGGGAAGTTGTTCCCATCAATGATATAATCCCTCTTCTTATTTAGTACTTTTCTAATTCAAGTGGGGTATCCTATGAAATTTTCAACTTTAATTATTTTTTTGGAATGAGTGGTATATTAGTTCACTTGGGTGATGGAGAGAACAAGAAACAACGAGGGATCAAAAGAATATTGTAGGGAAATCACATGAGTGAAACCTACAAACATAAGAATTTCAAACCCCATTAAAAAAAAATAGAGAGCAATCATACAAAATAGTTCTCATTTATCGAACACCCTCCATAAATTGAAGAGATAGGACAATTTATGTCTTCATTAAATCAGAGTTGCTTACTCAAGTACATAGTCTAATAAAATTTGGATCATCATCATTCCTAACCAAAGGACCTAGCGAGATACAGTCATGACCTAGGATTCTTATCTAGCACCGTACCCCTGGAGAGAAGAAGGAAATACGTTGTAGAGGAGTGCTAATAATTTGATCCATGGGAAAAACTGAACACTTCTCAAAGATCCTGTTGAATATTGTAACTTCTAAGAATATTATATTTGTACATTATTATTCCGGAGATGTTTCATCCCTCCGAGGTAACCCTATTATGTATCCGGAGATGATTATTCCTCCGATGGTTTGTGGTAACTAGGGTTATTAGACCCACCATGTGGGGGTCGGCCCTGATCTTATATTTTAGGGGTTATTAGACTTCTCCAGCAGAGGTCGGCCCCATTAGGGATTTTGGTCAGTCGGGAACCAGTATAAATAGAGGAGGTGAGCTCCTCATTAGACACACTTGTACAACTCAGAAAAGTAGCGCACTTGTCTGAGAGGTATGCTAAGGAGGTAGAGAAGGAGATCAAATCTTGGAGTACATCTTGTATTTTGGTTGATCATCTAATTGAGGAAAGCTTTGCTGGGTTTTCTACCCCATGAGGGTTTCCCAGGGTAAATTCTGTGTCTATCTTGTGATTATGTTTCTTTCAGTGATCTTGCTAGTCTATTTGGTTTAAAATTAACATGGTATCAGAGCTAGCCTGAATAGGACATCTTTCACAAGGTAAGAATATCTCTCTCTCTCTCTTCGGTGAAAATTAGGGTTTTTGCAAAAATTCGGTATTGTTGAATTCTGATTACATGGCTGGATAGCCCTGCTCAACACCAATCGTTTGAGCCCTAGATCGAACTTTTTGGTTGGGTAGAACTCCGGGAAAGTCAAACCCTAGTTTTACCAAAAGTGCGATAAACCAGAAATTGGTTTCTGCAAAAAGTTGGTATTGTTGAATTCTGATTACATGGCTGGATAGCCCTTCTAAAAACCAATCTTTGGAGCCCTAGATCGAACTTTTTGGTTGGGTAGAACTCTAGGAAAGTCAAACCCTAGTTTTACCAAAAGTGCGATAAACCAGAAATTGGTTTCTGCAAAAAGTTGGTATTGTTGAATTCTGATTACATGGCTGGATAGCCCTTCTCAAAACCAATCTTTTGAGCCCTAGATCAAACTTTTTGGTTGGGCAGAACTCCGGGAAAGTCAAACCCTAGTTTTACCAAAAATGCGATAAACCGGAAATTCTGTCCCAGGATCCGAAAAATTAAAAAGGTTAAAATTTCCGGGTAAGTACTACTCTATCTCTTATCTCTTGGACTCACCCAAGAGAAGATGGCTCCAAACACTAATCTTGAAGACAAGCTAGAAGGTATAGAAAATTTTTGGGCATGGAAATACAGAATTGGTCTCATTCTTAAAGAGAATGATCTTGCTCATTATGTCAAGGATGAAGTTGCAGAACCTGAAGGAGATGAAGCCAAAGAGAAGCATAGGAAGGATTTGATTAGGGAAAAGAGAATCATAGCTGATTCTATTAAAGACCACTTGATTCCCCAAGTGGCCTCCAAGAAGACTCCAAAGGAAATGTATGATGCCCTAGGAAGAATGTATGAAGGAAAGAACATCAATAAGAAGATGAACCTAAGGACTCAGTTGAAGAGAACCAAGATGCACAAAGGAGAATCTATTCAAGACTACTTCTCAAGGGTCTCCCAAATCAAGGATCAACTAGATGCCATTGGTGATACTCTTGATGAAGATGAACTTGTGATGACTGCTCTAAATGGTCTTACTAGACCTTGGGAATCATTCATACAAACTATGTGTTCCAAAAAAGAAAGCATGAAGTTTGATGTAGTATGGGAGGATTGTGTTCAAGAAGAGGTTAGGGTAGCCAACAGAGAAGCTCTTCTCAAAGAGGATGACCAAGCCTTGGCCACCCACACCAAAAGAGGAAAGAGGAGTCACTTCAAGAAAGTGAACCACAAGAAGTCTCAACCCTCTCATAGATTCAAAAGGAAAGGAGGAACAAACTCAGAAAGAGATCTCTCCACAGTCCAATGTTATAATTGTCTTAAATTAGGACACTATGCTAGAGACTGTACTTCACCAGAAAAGAAGAAGAAGAAGTTTGTTCACAAAAGACATCATGCACATATGGCAGAGGATGATAGTGAAGAAGAAATAGGAGAAGAAGAAGAAGAAGAAGAGGAAAGGCCTCAAAAGAAAAGATCTAAAGTAAAGAAAGAAGATCCAGAAGAATATGTCCTATTCTCTGCACTCTCTAGATCTGTGTCTCCTGGAGAAGATACATGGCTCATTGATAGTGGTGCTTCAAAGCACATGACAGGTCAAAATAAAACTCTCTCAAGACTTGAAGAAAAGTCTTCACCTCAAAAGGTATCTCTAGGAGATGATTATCAATATCTCATCAAGGGAATTGGTGAAGCAAGCTACAAGCTTGATTCTGGAACACCCTTGAAAATGAAAGAAGTTTTATATGTATCAGGTTTAAAGAAGAACCTACTCTCTATCTCATCACTAGATAAGAAAGGTTTTAGAGTGGCTTTCATAGATGGACAAGTACTCATGTGGTCTAAAGGAAAATCAATCAAAGATGCAGTTATCATTGGTGAAGAAGAAGGAGGTCTCTATAAGCTCAAGGGTCATCTAGAAGTTGCCCTTGCTCATGAAACCTCTAGCCCCAGTGAGCTATGGCATAGAAGGCTAGCTCACATTAACTACAAATCCTTACCCTATGTAAGTAAGGCGGTCATAGGATTACCAGATTTGTAGGGTGATCATAATGGCTCATGTAAAGGTTGTAAGAAAGGGAAGAATGTCAAGAACCCTTTTCCAAAAAGTGAAACAAAGACTAAGAACATTTTGGAGCTAATACACTCAGATGTATGTGGACCAATGCCCACTACTTACCTAAGTGGATTTGAGTATTATCTCTCATTCATTGATGACTATTCAAGGAAGAATTGGATATACTTTCTAAAAGTTAAGAATGAAGTCTTTGGAAAATTCAAAGAATTCAAGGCCCTAATAGAAAATCTCTCAGAAAAGAAAATCAAGATTCTCAGAACAGATAATGGCGGAGAATATACTTCAAAGGACTTTGAATACTTTTGTAAAGAAGCTGGAATTAAGAGGGAACTAACCACTCCCTACAATCCCCAACAAAATGGGGTTGCTGTGAGGAAAAATAGAACCATCATGGAAGCTATAAAGACTATGATACATGATCAAGATCTACCCATGTATCTATGGGCTGAAGCAGTTAGGACAGCAGTCTATGTGCAAAATAGACTATCCCATAGTGCTCTTGAATTCAAAACTCCAGAAGAAGTGTTTACAGGAAAGAAGCCTGAGGTAACTCATCTCAAAATATTTGGGTGTCCTGTGTACATCCACATTCCAAAAGAAAAGAGAACCAAGTTGGATCCTTCTAGTAAGAAGGGAATATTTGTCAGATATTGTGAATCATCCAAAGCCTTCAGAATCTACATACCAGGTTTTCATCATATAGAAATAAGTAGAGATGTAACATTTGATGAAGAAGCAGCTCTCAAGAAATCCAGGAAGTGCCAACTTGAAGAAATCTATGAAGAAGATACACCTCCTAGAATCACGTAGGCTGTGCACATCCCTGAAGATGATTCACTAGAAGATCATGACATGTTGGAACCACAAGAACCTTCTATTACAGATTTATCTAAGAAAAGAAGGCCAGCATGGACTAGAGACATTATTCAAGGAGCTGAAAGATATGGAGCTCCTGAAGGCTCCACTAGAGAAAGAAAGAAACCTAAGCTAGTGTCCAACTATATGGCCTTGATGTGTGATCTTGTAGATCAACAACCTACTAGCTATGAAGAGGCATCCCAGAAGAAAGAATGGGTAGAAGCAATGATAGAAGAATATCAGTCAATAATGAAAAATGATGTTTGGGATGTAGTTCCCAAACCAAAAGATAAAAGTGTGGTTTCTTCCAAATGGATTTTCAAGATAAAACATGTTGCAGATGGTAGCATTGAAAAATACAAGGCAATATTTGTAGCCAGAGGATTCTCTGAGAAGAAGGGAATTGACTATGAAGAAACATTTGCACCAGTTGCTAGGTATACTTCAATTAGAACTATCATGGCACTTGCATCTATGATGAAGTGGAAATTACACCAAATGGATGTTAAGACAACTTTTCTGAATGGTGTAATTGAAGAAGAAGTATACATAGAGCAACCACAAGGGTTTGAGGTTAAATATGGGAGGACTCATGTATGCAAACTGAAAAAGGCATTATATGGTTTGAAGCAAGCTCCCAGGGCTTGGTACGGAAGGATTGACAATTTCTTAACAAGCATGGGCTTTACCTAGAGTAAAGCTTACCCCAATCTTTATCTTAAAGTGATGGATGATGAACCAGTTATACTGTTGTTATATGTAGATGATCTATTTCTAACCGGAAATGAAAAACTAATTATTGAAAGCAAGAAGAAGCTTTCTTCAGAATTCGAGATGAAAGATCTCGGATTAATGCACTACTTCTTGGGTCTAGAAGTATGGCAAGAACCAAAAGGAATCTTTCTAAATCAAGGTAAGTATGTTGTGGAGATTCTAAAAAGATTTGATATGTTGGAGTGTAAAGCCATGGCCACTCCCATGGACTCCAACTTGAAGTTATTAGTTAATGACTCATCGGAATTAGTAGACCTAACTCTATATAGACAAATCATTGGGTCATTAATGTATTATAACAAATACTAGGCCAGATATATGCTTTGTTGTAAATACCCTGAGTCAGTATCTAGTAGAACCTAGAAAGGTTCACTTAATAACTGCAAAGCATGTAATGAGGTACCTAAAGGGTACATTAGATTTTGGTCTATATTATCTTGGAGGTCATGAACTCCGATTACATGGTTACTCAGATTCTGATTGGGCAAGAAGTGTCTCAGACAGAAAGAGTACTTCAGGTGGATGTTATGGTCTCGGATCTTCCATGATCTCATGGTTCAACAAGAAACAATCTAGTGTGGCTCTCAGTACTGCAGAAGCAGAATATATAGCTGCCTGCTCTGCCAGCTGTGAAGCAGTGTGGCTTCGAAAGCTATTATCTGGAGTGTTTGACTTAGAAATTGATCCCACTGTGATTATGTGTGACAATCAAAGCTACATTAAGATGACAGAAAATCCTGTATTCCACAACAAGTCAAAACACATTGAGATCCGATACTTTTATATACGAGATATGGTGCAGAGAGGAGCTATCAAACTCAAGTATGTGAGCACTGAGGAACAAATTGCTGATATCTTGACCAAACCTCTGTCTCGAGTGAAATTTGAATACTTCCAAGACAAGCTCGGTGTAGTTCAAAAGGACCCTCCTCGAAAGGGGGAGTAGTATAATCACTGATGATGAGTTTGTCTCATCGACAACAAGGTCGTTGATGAGGATACCTGTCTACTACACCTGGATACTTAGAAATATTTAGATTTAGGACTCTTATATTTTTTTTCTTTTGATGCTAGATGTATTAGTGAGAATACATGCTTTTGATGCTAGATGTATTAGTGAGAATACATGCTTTTGATGAGAGATGTATTAGTGAGAATACATGCTTTTGATGAGAGATGTATTAGTGAAAATACATGCTTTTGATGCTAGATGTATTGGTGAGAATACATGCTTTTGATGCTAGATGTATTGGTGAGAATACATGCTTTTGATGCTAGATGTATTAGTGAGAATACATACTAGAATACATGTTTTGATGATAGATGTATTGGTGAGAATACATACTTTTGATGATACATGTATTGATTAATGTACTTGTATAGTTGACGATACTTGTACCTGTATCAGTGAGGATACATGTGAGGATTGCATCATCCTTGAACACACGTTCTAAAGAGAGCCGTAGATAGATGTCTCCGAGAAAGAAGGAGGATTGCTTCATCCTTGAGCACACGTTCTAAAGAGAGCCGTAGATAGATGTCTCCGAGAAAGAAGAAGGATTGCATCATCCTTGAACATATGTTCTAAAGAGAGCCGTAGACATGATGTCTTCGAGAATGAAGTCCTTGGTGGACATGTGAGGATTGGATCATCCCTGGACTTCAGTCCTAAAGAGAGCTGTAGACATGATGTCTCCGAGAATGAAGTCCTGAATGAACAGGTAGGGGTTTGCATCTTCCTCGGACCTCGGTCCCAGAATTGAGCCGTAGACTGATGTCTCCAAAAATTGAAGATAGGACTGCATCATCCCTGAACTAGGTTCAAAATGTATGTGATGGGATTGCATCATCCCTAGACATGAGACTTGTCTTAAAGGTACGTGTGAGGACTGCATCGTCCATGAACTGGGTTCAAAATGTACGTGATGGGATTGCATCATCCCTAGACATGAGACTTGTCTTAAAGGTACATGTTAGGACTGCATCGTCCACGAACTGGGTTCAAAATGTACGTGATGGGATTGCATCATCCCTAGACATGAGACTTGTCTTAAAGGTACGTGTGAGGACTGCATCGTCCATGAACTGGGTTCAAAATGTACGTGATTGGATTGCATCATCCCTAGACATGAGACTTGTCTTAAAGGTACGTGTGAGGACTGCATCGTCCATGAACTGGGTTCAAAATGTACATGATGGGATTGCATCATCCCTAGACATGAGACTTGTCTTAAAGGTACGTGTGAGGACTGCATCATCCATGAACTGGGTTCAAAATGTACGTGATGGGACTGCATCGTCCCTAGACATGAGACTTGTATTAAAGTGATAAGGATTGATCATCCTGGAACTTGATCTGGATTGCATCATCCATGGACCTATGTCCTAAAGAGAGCAGGATTGATCATCCTGTAAAATGATCGTGATGATCGTGTGATGACGATGTTGATGATCGTAAGATGATGATGTTGATGATCAAGTGATGACGATGCTGATGATCATGTGATGACGATGCTGATGATCATGTGATGACGATGCTAATGATCGTAAGATGACGATGCTGATGATCGAGTGATGACGATGCTGATGATCGTGTGATGACGATGCTGATGATCGTGTGATGACGATGTTGATGATCGTGTGATGATGATGCTGATGATCGTGTGATGACGATGCTGATGATCGAGTGATGACGATGCTGATGATCGTGAGATGACGATGCTGATGATCGTGTGATGACGATGCTGATGATCGTGTAATGACGATGCTAGTGATCGTATGATGACGATGCTGATGATCGTGTGATGATGATGCTGATGACGTTGATGTTCTAGTAACTGGTTGAGTTACTGATGATGATGAATTGAAGAAAGCTTCCGATGATTTATAGATGTATCATGTATTATGTAGTCAATGACTCCTTGCTCCTGCAGACGTTGTTATAATATCCTTCTCGTTAAGGGGGAGTGTTGAATATTGTAACTTCTAAGAATATTATATTTGTACATTATTATTTCGGAGATGTTTCATCCCTCCGAGGTAACCCTATTATGTATCCGGAGATGATTATTCCTCCGATGGTTTGTCGTAACTAGGGTTATTAGACCCACCATGTGGGAGTCGGCCCTGATCTTATATTTTAGGGGTTATTAGACTTCTCCAGCAGAGGTCGACCCCATTAGGGATTTTGGTTAGTCGGGAACTAGTATAAATAGAGGAGGTGAGCTCCTCATTAGACACACTTGTACAACTCAGAAAAGTAGCGCACTTTTCTGGGAGGTCTGCTAAGGAGGTAGAGAAGGAGATCAAATCTTGGAGCACATCTTGTATTTTGGTTGATCATCTTATTGAGTAAAGCTTTGCTGGGTTTTCTACCCCATGAGGGTTTCCCAGGGTAAATTCTGTGTCTATCTTGTGATTATGTTTCTTTCAGTGATATTGCTATTATATTTGGTTTAAACTTAACAGATCCAAACATGATAGGAATAAAGAGTGAAGAATGGATTGTGGATAAAATAAGACTAGATAACTGATGAGTTAAACTATATCCCTGCTCTCTCTTTTATGTTTGAAGATCCACTCCTAATATGAAAGTCTTATGAATTTCTAAAGGAGTTCTTGTTCTGGATTTAGCATGCCATGCCAAAACTCACCAACCAAGAAAAAAACATGCTCAAAATATCACAAAAGCAGCCAAAAACTACACCAAAGGAAGTACTGATCTTTCTTGGAAATAAGCTTATGCCATTTTCTCAAAAGCGCCATATTTATCCTTGTGCAACATTGATATCACCTCAATGTTAGAACTGATCTACATTAAAGTATTGTTTATATGCATTGATAATAGCGCATATGTATGTATGCAAAAGATACAAGAAACAGATTTGTCTCCCAAAGTATGCCAAATATACCCTTAGGTGGATTGCTGATCTTGGGATGAATTGGGTTTCATAAATGTTCTAATTTAGGGCTACTAATTTGTCCTCATGTGGGGTGATCCCATTCTTCTCTGATCTTCCCGTCAAAGAGTCAAACTTTTTAGAAAGGCAACATACTGTTCCATCCTTATCTTGAGCACTTTGCTTTAACTGTATTTTAAATATCAGGCCATATATCATAAGTACAATATGCGTAGATTTTTTTGATGATATACCTTCTCAATTGTTTGGTAAAGTTCTTAAATTCTATATAAAGAATGTGCATCTATCAAACTATGCCCGCTATATGATATACAAATATTTGCCCTTCATTCCCACTAAAGTTTATGTCTACTTGCATCTCTATAATTGGTTATGTCCACTGATAACCTTCTTTCAAGTGTTTAATTTGAAGAGGATCCTGATGGGCTCTTACTGACTTGCAGATTATACAGAAGGTGGCAATGACAGTTGAAACATTTAATATGAGAAAGAACAGATGATGCAAACATTTTGACTATGGCAGAACCCATTTTTTTCTATCTAGGGATAGGTTCTAGTTCTATGGCCATGAGGTTTTAAAATGTAATATGGTTCCACATGGTAGGAAACCTTGCTGACATTACTAGAGTCAATTTCACTTCATTTTGATTTATTAGGATATTGCATGGCTATATCTGAATCTTCCTTGTAGTTCTATGGCTACCATTATGGGGAAGTTTAATTTAATACCGTTGATTGATATTTTTATCTTTTGTATTTGTGGTATTTAAATTCGTATACTGCCACAGGAATGAAAATCGACATGTATGTGTTGGGAAAATAAATATTTTTGGTTTTTCATGATGTGGTGTAATGCATCTCTTGCCTTAAATTGTAGGGAGTGGTTTGATAACTTTATGTGAAAACATTTTGGACTTGTGTTGTGTTTGTTTGCATTTATTCATACAGATTGTCAGAATTTCTATCTGTTTTTCTATGTTTATTTCTTGACGTTTGTTCTCATGTGGCACGAATAAAATATGGACACTGCAGATATGGAAATCTTAGACACATTAGGTGATTTTTCATTTCTTGTTTAGATCAGTAGCATGGAATGTAAGCTTGGATTTCTGATGATATTCTTGTTATCATGAACATTTTTTCTTGTGAAGGTCGACTATCGGGAAAAACAATATGCATAAGGAAAAATTCCAAACACTTTCATGCGAAGAGAAGGTGTTCCCAAGGAGCGTGAGCTTTTATGTGGTCGTGTTATTGACCGATCCATTCATCCTTTATTACCAAAAGGATTTTATGATGATGTTCATGCTTCTCCTTGTGAAGGTATTTGAATTTTGAATAGTGTTAACCCTTAACAGGGTGGTTAGATATTTGTGAATTCATCATTGGCTTTCGCAGTGGATAATGATTAGCATTAACAAGTTTTTTCCCAGACTAATATATGAAAATGGCTTTTGTGCCAATTGATATTTATTCAATTTTGTAGACTGGGAACATCCTCGTTGACACTAGCAGAGCAGTTAATATAGGTGACTTTAGAGTGTCAGCTTGCATGTTTGACACGGGTGATAGGCAGTGATCAAGAAAAATTTGTGTGAACTCCATGTTGGTTTTTATTTCTGTTTCTTGTATTTTGTTCTAACTTGATAAAATTTGCTAACATATTTATTCCCTTCCTTTTTATATCTTGAGATAAATCCCCCTTATAGTATTGTCGATTAAGATGTGTTTGCTTATTTATGTTGTTATATATTGTTTGCCTATCTTGAAATCTAAATAGTGTGGACTGACAACTACATCCATTTCAGAATATACATCTATGTCTTGTAAAATTGTTGCCCCTGTTGGTGACAAGGATTTGCACTCCAAGTATAGCTCCATTATGTTTGAGAAGATGAAAATTGAGAAAGAGTAGGAAGAGCAGATTGCTATTAAATAGATACTTTTGCTCATCCATGAGGTGAATGGTGAGTGAAAGGAATATAGACGTTGCATTCCTATCGTGGGCTTAGCAGTTTTACATTGGCAGTCATAGAGCTCGCCATTGGTGGCTTAAATTATACTATTTTTTGCAAAAATAATCATTTCCCTTAGTTTTGTTTGAGGGTTACAAGTTTTCCTACCAATAGTGACTGATGGAAACTACATAAAATATTTTTGATACATGAATGTTATTGATGGGCTAATGGTATAAATTGGATAAAATTGATTATTGGTGGTTGGGTAAACTTCATTATTTTTCCCTATGTATTCTATTAGAAGTATTCAAGTTAAAATATTTTCCTTGCCAGTAGGCCTCAGCATGCTTGAATAGTGTTATGTCATATCACTTAATTTTTCTTGTGATTGCATTTTATGGGAAAGTAAACCCTTGAGGAAAGATTGAATTGTACTTCTATGATTGGCTTATGTATTTTTGTTTATATATTTCTCTATATGTGATCAACTAAGAATCAATTGTATTTACTATTTAGTTTTCTTAAGAGTCATGGAATTTCAACATGGAGCAATTTATCCTTTTTTTCTATGTAGCGTTTGAATAACTCACATGATTTTGCTTATTACTCCATTAAATTTTATTCTTCTATTTAAGGGTGCTAGCTCAATGGAAGAGCACTTGCCTTAAAGGAAAGAGGTTGGTGGTTCAATTCCTCCATGTCCTATATACAAAAATCAATGACTAATTAAAAGACCAGTTAACAACAATCAATGACTAAATAAATAGCCAGTTAACAATGATCAATGACTACAAAAATGACCAGTTAACTACAATTAATGACTAGTTAACCACAATCAATTAATAAATAAATGACCAATTAACAACAATAAATGACTACTACAAATGATAAATTTGTGACTAAAAAAATTACTAAAATTCGCATATAAACGACTATTAGTAGCTAATTTCCAGTATCTTATAGCTCGACTAACTTAGTCGTATTTATTTTAGTCATTAATCGTTTCCTTATTTAGTATTATATTTGGTCATTGATTTAGTCATTAATTGTGGCAATTAATGACTAAATCAATGACCAAATATATGACTAAATAAGGACACTATTAATGACTAAAATAAATACGACTAAGTTAGTCCAAATATAAGATAGTGAAAATTAGCTACTATTAGTCGTCGACTAAAAAATAATCGTTTATATGTGAATTTTAGTCATTTTTCTAGTCACTAATTTCTCCTTTTGTACTAGTGTTATGGAGGCTATTAGAAGCATTCTTTATAATAATTTGGTACACACACACACACACACACATATTATTGAGAGATACTTATTATATTTACAAGGCCATATTTATAATCGTGCCCAAGGAGAGTAATTTTGAACCCGAGTCTCTATGTGAATACAAGCCCACTCACCTCGCTACTTTGCGATAGACCACACTCTAATATTGGTCTAATACTATAATATTGTTAACCATTAAAGATATATATTCCCTTGGATTGGGGGTTAGGGAAGAGTTTTGGCATGTTGGGATTTATGCGGGTGGTATTGGATCCGACTACCACATTGCCACCAATTGAAGGAGCCTGCATGCAAGATAAGATATGCATCTCCTGACACATGCATAACATAATGGGAGGTGATATGTGGAGAATTTTCAATTATTGGCCATTGACGTAGGAGAGCAGGTGGAGGTTAGAGGTGATTATATATGGGTTATATTTTTATACATTCTAACCAGTGGGACTCTACTACACTAACATGTTATATTAACCTCACATAATTAGTAATCCCTTAATTTATTAAACCACAATTCATCATTCTTCCCTTTTCTATAAGTTATTTGACGGAATCCAACAACGTAAAATTCCAATTTTGACAATGAATTTTTACAATTTACTAAATTTTAACACTGCGGATGGATTCAATCAAATAACCCCTAGGAGGTATTTGAATCCATCTGTAGTTTTAAAATTTAGTAAATTGTAACACTGCATTGTCAAAATTGCAATTTTCCATTGCCGAGTGACACAATTAATCTTATTCGAGTCTCTAAATCCATCTACAATGTTAAAATTTACTAAATTTTAATTTTCCATTTATGGGGTGACAGAACTAAAAATGACTAACATAAACGACTAATTCATATTCTTAGTCGTTGTTATCTAGTCATATTTGTATTAGTCGTTTAAGTTAGTCATTTTTATTGTAGTTACTTGTTATCTAGTCGTATATTTTATCTTATGACTAAATTAGTTATTTATCTTATTCGTTTTTAGTTGGATCACTTGAAATTGCTCAATTTTAGTCGTTTATCCCTTGAAAAAACAATGGTGACTAAATTTTTTAGTCTCCTAGTCACTTATCTCTCATTTTGTACTAGTGACCCCTTTGAAACAAACCGAGCTTTGTACTTGGTTGTAGATAGATCAGAAGCAAGTTTTGTTTTGTAGATCCATTTTCGCTGAACTAGATTTCTCCATGGGAAAGAGAGACAATATCCCATGTCTCATTGTTCTGTAGTGACTCATATTCTTCATCCATGGAAGCCTTCCATCTTGGATCATGGAAATCCTCTTTAAAGGACTATGGATCAGACCCTATCATCATATAGAACCTCTCAGGGAGAAGTGAATTTGTATGAGATAGTGCAAGGTTTGCATTTTGGTACTGAGATATGGTTCTTCTATGTTCAGATGGATCACCAACTATGTTCCCAACAGATTCAAGGACTTTGTGAGCCCATTTTGGCCTTGGATTGGGAGCAGGTGTTGGATCTGGATCTTCATACTCAACATCAAGATTTGATTCAACTTGTCCCTCCTATTCAAAATATGAATATGGATCATCAGAAGAGACATAATTCTGATCTTCATTAGGTGAAAATGGAGTAGGTAGAGTGTATGGAAAAAAATGTGAGAACTCATATGCCTTTGAGACATGGTTTGCAACACCTTTCACTACTATCTTCCTAGATGAGATCTCTACAATCTCAATTGTGTCAGGTCCAAGAAAAAACTTTATGTGATGAACCTATGTGTGTCATCTAATAAACATATAACAAGTTTGCTGCCATGGAAGCGACATACAAACCATTTTTGAAATTTTCATGCTCTAGTTGTATTCTGCCCTTCCCTTCAATAGATATCTTTGAATTATCTCCCATGTGAATAGTAGGACCACCAGTGAGATCTAGAGAAGAAAATGATTCTTTGGAAGAAACCATGTGGTTGGAGGATCCAAAATCAATGAGGAAGGCTTATGATTGTGATAATACAGCCTTCAGTGCATGGCATCTCTCATGATCATCTGTCTCACTTCCAGAATCAGTCTTCCTTAAGCCTTCTTGGAGGGAAATGTTGTGTTGTTCAAGAAGTTTGGTCATTTGATCTATCTTCTTCTTCATGCATGAACTCTCTACATGGTTTCCTTTCTTGCAATAGGTACACTTCATCTTCTCAAACCTCTTTTGATTATCTTTCTTGGAGTTGGAGGCTTCTTCTGATGGATTAGGCTTCTCCTTTGGATTGGATTCAAATTGATTCTTGTCTTTTCATGTCTGCCTCCCTTTAGCATTTTCCCTTTTTGACTCCCCATCCATAAGAGACATTTGCACTTTTTGACTCCCAACCCATAAGAGACATTTGCACTTTTTGACTCCCCAACCATAAGAGCTTGATTTTTGGAGGCGTTCAAGGTGCCCATTTGAACCAGTTTGTCTTGTTATTTGATGAGGGATTCAGTGTATGAATCTAAAGAAGGCATTTTCCAATTGGGGATTGAAAATCTCCCATAGTGAAAGGTAGAGACAAATATTGAAAATTCAGGACCAAGCTTTCTTAGGATGGATAGCACTAGCTACTCATCCTTCTTGTCAATTCCACATTATTTGCACTGCATAACTTGTCATGTTCCCAAACTTTGCTATGGTCCAAGACATAATTTTTTCCTAAGTCACCTAGGATTAAAATCATTAAATTGGTGGATAAGGGTGGAAATTTACCTAAGTAAGATCCCCAAGAGAGTAATTGAAGAATAATTGGACTAAGGTGGGCCACATGAAGTATAATATTCCCAATTCGATTTTCAAAAGATAATTATTAATAATTTGGGAATAATTAGCCAATAATTTTTACACAAGTTAATTTTATTAATATTGGCCTAACATATAAAAATAATAGTTAATTATGATTAATTAGGATCATGAGGGTGCACGAGAGGATAAGGTGGACCTCACTTACTTGATAAAAAGATAGAAATAAAAAGAAAGTATCCTAAAAGCAAGGTGACAACAAAAAAGAAGGAAACTGGAAAAAGCAGTGAAAAGCAGCCAATCTTGAAAAGCAAGAAACATCCAAAAAGAAAGGAGGCGCAGTTTCTAAAGGCAAGAGAAACTCATAAAGCAAGGAAAGTTGGAAAATCAAGAAAGTTATCAAAAGAAAAAAAGAAAGAAGTTTCTTGATTTGTGCAACTCAAGAAGGAATAGAAACATATAGAAAGGCTAGAGGGTTCAAGTTTGGCAAGTGAGGACGCATCCATGCGGCTAAGTGGGTCCAAACCAAATCCAACTAATCAAGGAAACATCCATGCCTCCTCCAATTCAAATTTCTAAGAGAATAAGCTCAACCAGAAGGAGAAAAGTCTTTAAAAGAAGGAGGAGAACTCCATTTCATATCTTTTGGTCATTTTTCTTATTGTATTGAGAGCTTTGCTTCTTAAAGGTTGAGTGATATGCCTCAACTAGATTTGGGTGATGTGCCCCATTGCAAATCTTGTTCCAGATCTATTCTTTCAGTGTGAGTGCATCCATTGCAGCCATTATATTTTTAATTTTAGGTATGATATTCCATCCAATATAGCTGATCGAATTCAATAGATGAATTTAAGAAGTCCAGTTACTCATTGCTCCAACAAAAAAGTTTCATTCAGTGAGAGGTTCACTACAAGAGGGAACATTTGGTGAGTTTAATAAGATATGGTGTGCCCAATATGATCCATAATGTCATAATACATCCCAGGGGTCGAATATGGTTGTGAAGACTCTCTTCTTCCTCTTTCAAATCTCAAATTTCTCTTTATGTTGTAAAATACTCAACCCTTGGGGGGTTTATGGAAATTTTGATGTAATAAATGAATGAAGGCACCTATAAATATATGATTCCATACTTATTATACTATATTAAAATTGATAAGACCACCTAATTTCCATTTTTTCATAATTATTAATTTTACCGAGTTATTTAAATGGTCAAAATTCAAGACTAGCTCTTTATGCATGAATTTTTGACTAGTTTCATTGTTTCAGTCATAAATGATATTCTATGCATCCAAATTCAATTCTACAAGTTTATGCAGATTATTAAGACCCTATTTATCACACTCCCACTTTCATATCATATTTTAGTGCAGGTCATACTATGCTTGGTTCATCAAGAAGTTTGGGTATCCCAACAATCCTAAATTGTCAAACCTCATCCAAGTCTCCCAAACTCAGTTAAACAGATCCAAAACCTATGGATATTTGGTGTATCAGTATATTAGAGGGTATAAATTGGATATAAACCCTCTGGTTACATCCTAAGTTAGTGTAAAGGATCTATTTTGCATATGTTGGTGTACCTAGTAAGTATTGGAGTAGACTTCAGTGATAGCTGATTTCGAAACATAAAAGGTCCTAGTACTTTTTGCAAAGGATTCCTGATTCTAGATTAGTAACTATTGTTTATTCTTCTTCACGTTTATTATCAGACCTTCTATATCCAAATATTCCACTTGTCAAGATTTGGGTGGGTTTAGTTGTGTTCAATACTAGCTTCCTCAAGATTAGTTTTTATAATTAGTTTCCAGTCTTTGAAATTTTGTGATTTAAATCTTGTGATTGATTTAATATCATTGAAATCTGATTTTTGAATATTCAGTGGTATCGTAGAACTTTCCTCTACTCCTATGTAAATAAATATCTCAGCTGAATAATATTGTAGACTACATCCTCCGGTAAGGAAGAAATTGCAACTATGAGATTGGTTTCCAGTGATGATGATTGCGAATTGCATGCAAGGGAAGAGTGCTTCCCTAATGAATGTGAAATTTAAATTGATGGAGGAGATGAAACCACAACTGGATTTTTACATGTCTCACATGAGGAGTATGACTCTTTATGTGACTACTCCTACATAGATGATAGGTTGCATATTCCACCAATGCCTAGACTAGTAGAAAGAAATGAGCCTATTTTGAAGGAGTCTCTGAAGAAACATGATATGAAACTACAAGATATTGGGAGAAGTGTGCAACAACTTAAAGAGACCTTAACATTACCATCGGGAATGATAAGTCTCGAGATATTCTTCTCTGGTAGGTCTCAAAAGAAAGAATCCATTTTTTTTGTGAAGGAGGTGGTACAAGCAACAATGAATCTACAGTGGAGGATCAACCTTTAGAGGAGCATGAAGAGTGCATAAATCAGCATGGTTGTGGTAGCAATGATGATGAATGAGCCACAAGGCACTTGGAAGAGGATGAAAAAGAAGCAAAAGCACCCAAAGACCAAGCAAAACGTGTTGAATTTATGAACAATGTGGAAAGACATTCCACTTCGGGACATTCAAACTTCTTTGTTGGTGAGAATTACATCACTACAAGAGACATGAGAAATAGTATGGGTGGAAAGGAAACTACTTTTGGAGTATATTTGGAAGAAGAAAAAAGTGCATCCCTCCAAGCACTCTTAGAAATTCATCATGAAGCAAGAGGCATCCCCACATTAGTAGAGGATGAAACTAGAAGTTTGGTGTAGGAACATGCCTTCACAATTCCATCACTTGAAGAAACAAGTGTGTCAAAAAGGTATTGTTAGTATTATGATTTTTACATTCCCTTGTGTGATTTTGAGATGGAATCCATTTATGGTGAAAACATTGGCATGGAAGGGTCTTCTAGTGCTGAGAATTTTTTTTTTGAGAAGGTTGAATTGTCAGAGGAGTGTTTGCATGACTCGCAGTAGTTGCATGAGCACACTTGTAACATCCCACATAGTGCACTTAAGGAGCCATTGAGTGACTTAGAGAGCCAACTCTTAGTCACAAAATAAAATCTATTGCAATCCTTGTCCTAAAATGATGGTGCAAAATACCTCATTGACAATCTTATCAATGAGGGACAAGAAGGAATGGTAGATAAAGTCTCTACTTCCGAACTAAGCATCATTAAAAATGAGATAGAGACAATGACAACATAATACTTGCAATTGTTTATGGATAGATATCTTGCACTCAAATTTGTAGAAAACAAGATAATAGAAGTAGAGAAACTCTATATGGAATTGGGAGAGTCACAGTCCTTTCCCAAAATTACATGTGATCACATGTGTGTGGTGGATTGCACACATGTCATATTGGAGCAGCCTCATGTGCAAGGTGATCCATGAGGAGTTTTCTAGTGTATAGGTTCTTGAAGGAAGCATTGACTTACAAGATGAGGGCAAAGCACTTATTTCACACCAGTAGCATTATGGAAATTATCTATGTGAGGGAGGTTCATTAGTGGAGGATAGTCTTGGTGAGTCACATAATTTGAGTGGAACATTGAAGGAGGACCAAGAGAAGCTCATAAAATCCACAGATCTTTTTGTTGATGCCAATTCCTTGGTGTCAAGATGTTGGAGAGATTTACAAGAAGGATTGGAAGGAGAATATTTCTTGGGGGATTTTGAAACTCTCAAAGAAGAAATGGCCAAGATGAAGTAAAGTTATATGAACGTGCTCTCAGATAGGAATCATCTTCTTTAGGTTACCACAATTTACCATCATGCACTCAGAAGAGACGAAGATGAAGCATAAAATATTGGTAGCGAATTGGAGGCTACATATGTTTCTTTGGGGAGCACCCAAAGGAATATTCAAGAGTTAAAGTTGCAGATCTTTCAACTTCAAAAGGAGTTGAAAGTACCACACCTTTCATCTTGCATGGAAATAAATGCAATGGGTATGATGGAGGATGAACATGAGAAAATTTCTGATTTTCAAGTGTTGGTGAAGGAAGATGACATAGAATATCTTGGCCAAACATTTATGTTGTTGCATAAGTACATCCAAGAGAACATACCATTCAGATATGTAAGTAAATTTACTTATCTGTCCATGGATTGGATAGGTGAGTACTTAGTGGATATGGAGACTCAAGGATGCACCTATCTAAATTTCCTTGGTAGGAGATTACTGGACACATCCTTCATCATGCAATCTTATGAACAGAAGCAAAGGTTTCTATGTATTCCATATGATACTTCCAGTATACATAGAGGTGCATGGGAATCATGCTTGACTCATCGGGATGGGTCAAATGACATGGAGGGTGTTTTCCCAAAACCCCATTTTCTCCAAAAAGGTCATGAGATACCCTTATGGGTGGATAGATAAAATATGAGGAATCAAGGAGGTAAAGGTACTTTTGGTTTCTGTCATGAATTTGTTAATATTACCAATATTGTCTTGTCATGTGAGTGATGACAAATATATTCATGGGATCCCTTTGATGCATCCATTACACATGTATCCATGGGTTGGATGGACAATCATATGCCACAAGAAAAGACCCTAACATTATGGGACCCTAACATTCCTCGGAATGGTAGATCACATCAAATGGTAGAAATTTTGATAAGGTTGCAACATAATCAGTGGGATCCAGGAGGGCAAGCCAACCTACATTTATTGAAGTCCATATTTGTCGAGTAGTGGTCTACTTCCCTGCATGGGAAAATGTATGATGGATATAACTCTTGGGAAAGACATGAGAAACTTATGATCATAGTTGATCAACAACAACATGATGTAACCTCTCCAAGTTAATTGGGGAGTTTAGAGATACATTGAATTGCCATAGCATGCTTTGAGTAGAGAATATGTTTCATTTCCATTAAATTGATTATACCCATGATTTTGATGATTTCAGTTGTGGTGCATAGAGTTGGTGACTTGGTATGGTCATCAATATGATGAGAGGTAGAAAATTCATAAGCATGCTTGGGATGGAGATGCCTTGTTAGTCCTTGAACTAAATTGCTTGAACCAGTTTGTCTTGTTCTTGGAAGAGGGATTCAGTGAATGCGTCTAAAGAAGGAATTTTCCAGTTGGGGATTGGAAATCTCCAGGAGTGAAAGGTAGAGACAAATATTGAAAATTCAGGACTAAGATTTCTTAGGATGGATAGCACCAGCTACTCATCCTTCTTGTCAATTCCACATTGTTTACACTACATAACCTGTGATGTTCACAAAATTTTCTATGGTCCAAGACATAATTTTGGCATAAGTCACCTTGGATTAAAATTCTTAAATTGGTGGCTAAGGGTGTAAATTTACCTAAGTAAGATGCCCAAGAGAGTAATTGAAGAATAATTGGACTAAGGTGGGTCACATGAAGTATAATATTCCCAATTTGAGTTTCCTAAGATAATTTGGGAATAATTGGCCAATAATTTTTACACAAGATAATTTTATTAATATTGGCCTAAAATATAAAAATATTATTTAATTATGATTAATTAGGGTCATGAGGGTGCACAAGAGGATAAGGTGGACCTCAATTACTTGAGAAAAGATAGAAACAAGAATAAATTAGCCTAAAATCAAGGTGATAGCTAAAAAAAGGAAATTGGAAAAAGTAGTGAAAAACAACCAATCTTGAAAAGCAGGAAACATCCAGAAAGCAAGGAGGAACAGTTTCTAAAAGAAAGAGAAATTCATAAAGCAAGGAAAGTTAGAAAATAAAGAAACATATCAAAAGATAAAAAGAAATAAGTTTCTTGATTTGTGCAACTCAAGAAGGAATATAAACATCCAGAAAATCTAGAGGGTCCAAGTTTGGCAAGTGAGGACGCATCCATGCGGCTAAGTGGGTCCAAACCCAATCCAACTAATCAAGGAAACATCCATGCCTCCTCCAATTTGAATTTATAAGAGGATAAGTTCAACCATGAGGATACAAGTCTATAAAATAAGGAGGAGAACTCCATTTCACATCTTTCGGTCATTTTTATTATTGTCTTGAGATATTTGCTTCTCATAAGTTGAGTGATGTGCCTCAACTAGCTTTGGGTGATGTGCCCCATTACAAATGTTGTTCCAGATCTATTATTTCAGTGTGAGTGCAGCCATTATATTTTTAATTGCAGGTATGATATTCCATCTAGTATAACTGATCGAATTGAATAGATGAAGAAGAAGTCCAGCTACTCATTGCTCCAACACAATCGTTTCATTCAGTGAGAGGTCCACTACAAGAGGGTGTATTAAATGAGTTTAAGCAGTTTTTCTATTGACAATATGATCCATAATGTAATACTACAGTGCATGGGTCGAATCTGGTGTTGAATACTCTCTTCTTCCTCTTACAGTTCTCAAATTTATCTCTATGTTGTAAAATCCTCAGCCCTTGGGGGGTTTCTAGCAATTTTGAAATATATGATTCCAGATTGATTCTACTATATTACAAGTTATCATACCACCTAATGTCTATTTTTTCAGAATTATTAATTTTACCAAGTCATTTAAATGGTCAAAATTCAAGGCTAGCTCTTTATGCATGAATTTTTGACTAGTTTTACTGTTTAAGTCATAAATGATATTCTATGCATCCAAATTTAGTTTTGAAAGTTTCTGTAGATTATTAAGACCCTATTTATCCCACTCCCACTTTCATATCATATTTTATTCTAGTTCCTACTATTTTTGGGTCATCCAGAAGTTTGGGTATCCCAACAGTCCTAAATTGTCAAACCTCATCCAAGTCTCCGAAACACAGTTAAATAGATCCAAAACCTATGGATATTTGGTGTATTAGTATATTAGAGGGTATAAATAGGATATACACATTCTGGTTACATCCTAATTTAGTGAAAAGGATCTAGTTTTCATATGTTGGTGTACCCATGAATCCTTGGAGTAGACTTCAATGAAAGCTGATTTTGAAACATAAAAGGTCCCAGTACTTTGTGCAAAGTATTCTTGATGCTAGATTAGGAATTTTTGTTTATTCTCCTACACCTTTATTATTATACCTTCTATATCCAAAGAGTCCACTTGTCAAGCTTTGGGTGGGTTTAGCTGTGTTCAATACTAGCTTCCTCAAGACTAGTTTTTATAATTAGTTTCCAGTCTTTGAATTTTTCTTATTTATATATTCTGATTGAGTTAATATCCTTGATTTGGGGATATTACATAAGCAAGGAATTGAAAATTCAAAATAAATGTTGTATGGTTTTAAAATTATTGTGTTGAAGAGAAATTAATTCATTCTAAAAAATGTGGCCTCTCAACTCATCTTTCTTTCCAAAAAGAGTTTCAAGCTTCAACCAAACCTCTCTTTGTGTCTTTAATCCATTAATATGGAAGAGAAAATCTCTATATATGTGAATACACATAAAACCAAAATCCTCATCTAACTTATTCAGATGCTTTTCTTTCTCAACAGCTGCTTGAGGTTCGACCTCCTTACCAATTGTGACCATGTATAGACTCTTGTTGTGAAACACAATATGCATATCTTCCCTCTAATATAGATAATTGAAGGGTTTCATGATTCTTGGTGTAAAAGGAGCATTTGAATTCTCCATCTATAACTGTTGGAGCAAATGCAAACTGCTACTGTTGCACTGAAAACTTCTCAAAATCCTGCAAAATCTCTCAAATTGAAGATAAACCAGCCTTGCTGCGATCTGATACCATGTGAAATTATGGAACACAACAGATCATTGAGCCTAAGAATACCTCATAGTGATAGGATTAGCAAGGAGGAAGAATAACAGTGAAAATTGCAATGAATTGAGTAGTAAAATTAAACATGCATTGAAACTCATATGTGCACAGAAAAGTGTGTCATATTCCATTAATCAGTATAGTCAACATATATGGTACAATAGAGAGAATTCAAATACCATGGGATAATTTGAATCCATGTCAGTCTAGCGTAGGAAATATCATTACTACGGTGCTCTAGTGGTTCCAAACTCAACTGATTGTTAGTGAACTAAATCTATTGTCAGTTAACTGAGCGTGAAGGGTGCATCAATGATTTTTGCATGCGAATCAGGCTAGAGAGGGTGCATTTGATCACAATCAGTTTCAATCAGAGCTCAAATACTCCACTCGAGTCAGGAACTCAGGTGGACTGAACCAGATCACTTAGTTAGCTCCTAATATGTAGGGAACTAACTATGGATGGCCTAAAATTATGCATGCAGCGTGCATCAAGTGGATAATGGGTCCTAGATGACATCTGCACACCACTAGGGGGACAACAACATCATCCAATACTAGGAAAAGTGAAATAATACTAAGTTAGATAAGGTGGAGTATTAATTATCCTAAGAAATCATACGAGATTATGGTTCCACTAATAATTTTGTAAATAATTTTTTGATTTTTTAAGGAGAAGATGGAGAGTCTCCTTAGACTCCATTGGATTTATTGGAAGCTACAGTTCAAGAGATAATTCCATTGTATAAAATAAGGAGCTTGATTGTGAATAAATTTATTCTAGGAGTTATCATCTATGATAGTGGTATCAGAGCACCTATCCATAACTCATGCATGCTCACAAGTCTTCCCATATCTGCATAGTCTATCCTATGCAAATAAATTGAGCATTTCTCTTCTGATGGTATTTTCGCTCAACTCACTTCCATTTGTATGCAACATTCTCCCTGCTTATTTGAGAACCCTAAACCTACCATAATTTCCCCATGCCACTCTCTATTCATTGCTCCATATTAACCCTAAAATCCTCCATTACATGAAACATGAGACCATTACCTCTGTGATTGTCTATCCAGAATCCTCACTCACCTATCAATCTTCATTTAGGAGTCTTTGAGAGATAATATGAGATTCAATGGTGATGTCCATTGTTATGGTACTATATTGTTTAATACGAGCTCATTCTCATGACCCAATATGATCGAATTAGCTATTAGTTGACTTTTTCTACAATATTTTTAGTGGATACTTGAGCTTGTGACTGCGACTGGAGAATATTATGATTCACCCATGAATAATCCACTAGCATGACCTATCTACCACTAAAGAACGTGGATTTGTGATCTGGTGCTACGTTTTTTTATCCAGTTTGAATTTTTGCTACAATTAAATATCTGATTTGAAGGACATCCCTCTGCATATAAATGAAAGTTGCATCTCAATACTAGAGTTGCATACCTATGTGAGGATTTGTGTACCTTCTTTTCAATCATTCTAGACTTCTTGGGTATCCCTATGCATTTTAAGTACTTGCGATGTGATGGAGGTATCATTTTTTTAGATTGGATTATGTAATTTTTAAGACAAATTTGTTGAGTGTATTGTGGAAACCCTAATATGCTCAGGAGAAGATTATGAACCCCATGAATACTTCACCAGCATGACCTATCAATCATTGGAGAGAATGGAGCTGCATTTTCTATTTAGTTTGAAGTTTTACTATATATATAATTAAAATCTCTAAGATCTCTAATTTGGAGAGCGAACCTCTATGTATTGAATTATTTTGAAATCCTTTTTGTAATTTATAGTATAGGAGTGTAATATCCCCAATATGAAAATCATATATATTAAGTTTCTTGGAGGAAGCTTTGAACCCTGAAATTCAAGATTATGCTGAAGTTGACTGAAGATGCACTACCTTAATAAAATGGTCACAACTAGGGAATTCATAAACCTTTTTGGAAAAAATAAAAGGTGTTTCCTACTGGAAACATGATCCTAACAAAATGGGATATATTTTAGAACCCAAAAAGACACATAAATGGTTGGAACAGAAGGAAATGTGTCGGCCTCAAGACTCTAGTGCAATATACTCGAAACCACACAACCAAGAATATTTCCAAACACTACTGGACCCTTTCAAATTTGTGAACATAGGTTCATACGGAATCCTACATACTTTGATCTACTTCATAACCAAAAATGTAAGGTAGACTCAAGTTTCTACTTTGACAGCTTGCACTTTTCCGAGTACATCACACCTGGGCAGACTAATTGGTATAAACTCAATGATCGGAGGCAATTTCCCCAGGAATTATGTGGAAAATTGTCCAATTCTAGTGCAATACTATAAGTAGATCAAATTTGACAACCCCAAATTTATATGGAATACACTAGACTCAAGGATTAGGATTTATTTTGCAAATTTGGAAAACCTGGAGAAAGTTTGAAATTTGGGACAACTGAATTAGGTGGTTTCGAAATGACTCCAAGTGGAACTAGAGGGTCAATAATTTCATATTTAACACTTGGGATGGATCCTAATATGTTTATAATATCCACATAAACTTTTAAAATTAAATTTGGATGCACAAAATTCTGATTATTACTGTCAATTTTACAATATGTCTAGTTTTCAATAAAATTGAGCATATGAGAGAAATAATGTCGAAGAATGAAATAGAAATGCAGAAGAGGGAATAAATTATGGTTTAATTTATTAAAAAGGTATGAAAATTACATATCATATTTATATAAAGTACATATTTCATGTCTCAGGGAGCACCAATAAACAATTACCAATACTGCTACAAAGCAATAATGCAAGCAACACTTGGAAACTAGAACTCGAACTGCTGGAACAATATTACACTTGAATGGAAATGTAATGGACCTGAAAATTACATGAAATGTCTGTAATTATATTAGTGATAAAGGATGAATACATTCCTCCTCAATCTCTAGCTGATTCCTCAATTAGTGTGGTGGACAGAAGGGGCACATCTCACAACTAGTGACAAGGGGCACATTTCCCAAGTCTAGAAAAGCTCAGAGATCTTACACACAATGGACAAAAATCATGAAATATTATTCATGGATGCTCTCACACTCCTTTTATAAAATTTTGGTATATTTTATCCTCCTTTAGAGCCTTCTTTCTTGGAATTCGAGCCAATGATTAGTTGGTTTCTTCTTTGGTAAGTTACATTGCATATGGACCCACTTGTCTCCACAATTGCTCCCTGACTAGATAAATTTGGACCCTGCATATTTTAATGAGTTTCCTTTGTGATTCTTGGAAGTTTTTATTCCTTCTTGAGAAAAAATATGGAAACTTCTGCCTTTCCTGCATTTCCCCGCTTTCTTTCTTTTCAGTTGCTTTCCTACTTTTCAACTGGTTTCCTTCCTTTTAACTACTTTCCTACTTTTCAGCACTTTCATGCTTTTCCTTTGAGGAAAAAACCCCTTAAGTTTCCACCCATCCTCCTGTGTGCTCTCTTGGGCCACCTAGACATCTCCAACTCATTAAACAAATATTTATCAATTAAATATTCCAAATTATGGACCTACTTCAGTTCTTCATGATTTGATTTAATTATGCATAGTTATTGTATTCCAATTAACTTCCATATTAATCAATTCCTACTCTAACCCATGGGAATTCAATGGGTTAGTTGATATGATCATGGTGGAAACAAGGAGGGGACATTACAGCCCTCCCTGCCTAAGATAGCTTGTCCTCAAGCAACAGAAATCCTGGGTGCTACAACACCTTCTCACCTTCCCATGTTGCATCTTCACTGGGTAGATATTTCAATAGAACAAGGTATTCTTTGATGGTCCTATTTCTCAACATCCTCTCTCTTATCTAAAAAATCCTTTCTGTCACTAGGATCAATTTTCCTCCATCATCGAGTGGGGGAATCTCTATTGATACTGGCACCTAACAGACACTAAAATTCCAAATTCCAAATTGAACTCAATGAAGAACCACCATGCTACTGCTGCACACTCTGATTATAACCTTTCCCACTAGAAATAACTGTGTTCCTAAAGCAACTTTATATTCAACCCAGCTGAGCAACTGAGTCCAAAAATTATCCCAGGGTCCCAAATGAACCTAAGAGCTGCAAGGTCTCTTCTACATCCATATTTGCACCACATAATATCATCATAAGGAATCTTTTGAAGACTCTCAATACACCAAGCAGTAAAATACTATGTCCATCCATCAAATGGCTTCCCATTTAAGAAAATGTACCACTACTTCCCATGGATAGAATCTTGTAAATGAATGTTAGTTTACACTCCTCTGCCAACTGTTGAACCGATACATCATGCAATTCTAAGATCCCATTGTTTATGTTGCATCATACTAGACAATCCCCATCACCTGGAACAATTTTTCATCCCAAATTGTGCCACGATCCCATAACCATGTAGGTAGACCATGTTGGGCCTAGTAAGTTTTGGGTACCATTTTTGGTAAAGTCGTTTTGGTGTGGAAATAACCAAGTCAAAGTGGTTCAATGAAGTGGTCGAAAAACCAGGAAAAGGGTCATTTTGAAGATGTTAAAAGGGTGGCGTTGAGTTAGTTAGTTAGGGTTTGTCCAATTGCATTAATTAGTTAAGTAGTTTGTTAGTGGGTAGTGGGAGAGGGGAAGGTTGTGTACGCCCTATAAATATGTACTAAGTTGTAAATTTTGAGACTGTTAGTGAATTAGTTGTTCGGATATCCACATCATCATTTTCAGGACCTTGCATGCAATTAGGGTTTGCATGCAAACTCTAGGGTTTGCATGCATCCCAGTCACTAGGTTGATGCCTCTAGCACCTTATCCACTTCATTCTAGCACCCAAGAGCTCCTTCCATCAAAGTTTTATCCCTCCTAGTCAGGAAGGCACCCACTTCTCACCTACTACTAGAGAAGGGCGCACTTCTTCACCTACCACTACAGTTCCACTTCAGTTACACTCATTAGCTCCGATTCTCCTTGATTTGAGGCTAGTTTCACTCCCGACTGACTGTTTCACTCCGTTGGACCTCCAGATTGACTATATGACTTGTTCTAACTTCATTTAAGCCTCCCATGCGCCCTCCACTAAGCCTCTTTCCCTATATCAGTGCTACACACTTCAGTTACACTTGTTACACTCAGTTAGACTCAGATTGACACCTGGATGACTGGTTCTTGTGCATTGATGACCACCACTGATTGATGATGAGGAATCCTAGTTGGAGCCAAGCTACACCATTCAGTAATTTGAATGGCCTACTTAGTCAATTCGAATTTCTCAGTCATTGTTATTGTATTTTATTATAATCATTCACCCTTATTGGGATATTGAGCACTGATGCATGTTTTGCACAGTTTTACACCATTTTTCTGAGTTTCATCTATTGTGATTTATTTACTTGTTCATTAGATCTGCTTTGACTAATTTTACATGGTATCAGAGCCATGGAAGGGACAAGATCTCTTTTCTGCAGGTGTTCTACATGAAGATTGAGTGAATTTCTCACCAATATATTTCAGCAGTGGCATGCAAAATCTCATGTGCATTCGCTCATGTGCATGCAAGGCTGAAAACATAGTATTTGTTTGTGTGTGATTTGCAGGTTTCTTACTTCCTCCATGTGCATTCACTAATGCAAAGATGGAGACTTCTTCTTCACAAAATATTCTTACTCCATTCAACTATGATGAATGGAAACCAAAGATGATTACATTCTTGAAGAGACAATGTCTTTTTTATATGTGCATTGGTAATACAAGAGTTTTTGATTCTGATGAAGAGGAGAATGATTGGCTCAATGATTGTGACAGAGATTTTGGAGCAATATGTCTTGCTATGTCTCCTTGTATGCGCTACCTCAGTAAGACTGCTGAAAATCCAAGTGATCTATGGGTCCAACTTGACAGAGAATTTGGAAAGTAGGAAGAAGGGGATCATGCTAGCCTTTTGGAGAACAAGCTTAGTGAGCTCTCCTTATGTGTTCTTTTTGATCATGTCTTGGCCTCAACAATTGTTCAAGATGAAGAAGAAATTGTAGATTCAAAACTCACTCTCTCAAAGTCTTCTATTTCGAATTCTGAGCAAGATAAACCAGCTCATACTCTAGATTCCGAAGAGGTTCTTGAATCCTCTCCTTCACATGAGTTTGCCGACATGCAGAATAATGATCTACTTGAAGTTTTGGAGGTAAAATCTGATTTTGGAGGTGAAGCATTCGCCCTCATTGATTGCATGCCTCCTATTGACTTATGTTCTATCATTTGCAAAGTTTCTCAGATTTTTATGAAGATGAAGAGCACTATCATTCGCTTGAGTTCAATTCTCATGCACCTTTTGCTGATTTTGGTTTTGATCTCACCCTTGTTTGTTCAAAGGAGATCTCAAGAAACCATTCATCTATTATTGGAGCTGATTTAACTTCCACTGATAAGAAGTTCAAGTTTCAAGATCATGCTAGCCTTTTGGAGAACAAGCTTAGTGAGATCTCCTTATGTGTTCTTTTCGATCATGTCTTGGCCTCAACAATTGTTCAAGATGAAGAAGAAACTGTAGATTCAAAACTCACTCTCTCAAAGTCTTCTATTTCAAATTCTGAGCAAGATAAACCAGCTTATACTCTAGATTCCGAAGAGGTTCTTGAATCCTCTCCTTCACATGAGTTTGCCGGCATGCAGAATAATGATCTACTTGAAGTTTTGGAGGTAAAATCTGATTTTGGAGGTGAAGCATTCGCCCTCATTGATTGCATGCCTCCTATTGACTTATGTTCTATCATTTGCAAATTTTCTCAGATTTTTATGAAGATGAAGAGCACTACCATTCGCTTGAGTTCAATTCTCATGCACCTTTTGCTGATTTTGGTTTTGATCTCACCCTTGTTTGTTCAAAGGATATCTCAAGAAACCATTCATCTATTATTGGAGCTGATTTAACTTCCACTGATAAGAAGTTCAAGTTTCAAGATCTATTTGATCCGATTAGAGCTATTCATACCTCACTTGGTTCGAATCACAGGTTCCAGAATCATCCTCATATTTTCAGATTTGTTCTCACCATTTTAGGTATGAAGAGCAAGTTCATAAAGTCTCCACATTCGCTTGCATCCACTGATGGAGAATTCAAGCACATGTTTTTGGAGCATGATCCATTTACTCCCAAGAGTAAGATACCTCCAGACATATCTACTTGAGTTTGGGGCAGTTAAATCTTTTGGTTTGTTACAGTCCATTTTGAGGGGGGGTTTTTCCCATGAGGTTTTCTCCATTTCCTCGGTTCATGGATTGTTCTTTATTTGGATTATTATTGTATTGGGGTGACCTTTGGTCTTAGTAACCAGGGCCCCACATTATTTTTTTTGCACATCATAGTCTAACTTGAGGGGGGGTGTTCGGATATCCACATCATCATTTTCAGGACCTTGCATGCAATTAGGGTTTGCATGCAAACTCTAGGGTTTGCATGCATCCCAGTCACTAGGTTGATGCCTCCAGCACCTTATCCACTTCATTCTAGCACCCGGGAGCTCCTTCCATTAGAGTTTTATCCCTCCTAGTCAGGAAGGCACCCACTTCTCACCTACTGCCAGAGAAGGGCACACTTCTTCACCTACCACTACAGTTCCACTTCAGTTACACTCAGTTAGCTCCAATTCTCCTTGATTTGAGGCTAGTTTCACTCCTGACTAACTGTTTCACTCCGTTGGACCTCTAGATTGACTAGATGACTTGTTCTGACTTCAGTTAAGCCTCCCGTGTGCCCTCCACTAAGGCTCTTTCCCTATATCAGTGCTACACACTTCAGTTACACTTGTTACACTCAGTTAGACTCAGATTGACACCTGGATGACTAGTTCTTGTGCATTGATGACCACCACTGATTGATGATGAGGAATCCTAGTTGGAGCCAAGCTACACCATTCAGTAATTTGAATGGCCTACTTAGTCAATTTGAATTGCTCAGTCATTGTTACTGTATTTTATTGTAATCATTCACCCTTACTGGGATATTGAGCACTGATGCATGTTTTGCACAGTTTTACACCATTTTTTTGAGTTTCATCTATTGTGATTTATTTACTTGTTCATTAGATCTACTGTGACTAATTTTACATTAGTAAGCTATTTAGGAAATTGTTGGTCTATGTCTGTATTCAACGAACTGCTTATGTTTTTGGTATATCAAACTTGTTGATTGATTTAAGAAGTCGAATCACATAATATGTAGGTTGTGTGTGCATATCCGTTGTAACTGAAGAGAAATTTTGTAAGTATTTAAACATGAAGTGCTTATCTATTGGATGTGACTCATGAATATAAGAAGTGCTACCATGGTTTTTCCCATCTTGGGTTTCCACGTTAAAAATCATGGTGTTCATTATGTTGTGATGTGTGATGTTTATGTTGCTTATTATTTGTTAAGTTAATGAATGAATATGATTCTAATGAACTAATGAATGAATGCGAAGTATTTGATATGTCGTAGAGTTTATGGTTAACTTATGAAATCTGTTGAAGTGCATGTCTTATCGAAGATCTTGATCTGTCAAATTTATGGGTTATTTCTTGAATGATATGTTTGTCAAACCATTTCCCTTCCGTGCTATAGAAACCTGGTTCCTGCAGTACCCATAGGTACCTTGGGTTAGACTTCATCTACTTCGCAGGTGTTGCTGAAAGGGATAAACCCCTTTTGGGCCGATATCTTGGTGTTGATGTTATGTTCAGTGATTGAACCCTAGTCGAATTAGAAGTGCGCCAACAAATGGTTCCATTGTCGGGACTGAGATTTGTGTCAAACAAGAAAGTGGTATATGTGGCATCCTACTAAGCCTGAGATCTAGGATTGGGTAGATTAGAAGCTGAGAGAGTTTGCTAAAGATCAAAACAAGAACCCTCAATTGGATGACAAAACATGGCTTGGTGGGTATTTTTTTTTTATATTCATGAGGTTTTATTTGGGGATTTTCCTATGATATTACAAATGGTTGGCAAGTTTAACTGAGCAAAAGACAAACTTCCAAGGAGGTGATCCTAGATTTTGTACACCTGAGCTGATCCAACGACTAAAAAGTGTGAATAATAAAATTTCACGTGTGGTGGATTACTGACTAAATAATATATTAGAGGGGTATATTACTGAATTTTTTGTTGACACTATTAAGTCATATAGTGCAGCAGAATGAGAATTATTTCAAGGACTGCATAGTAAGTGCCTGAAATATTTAAATTTGTCGATTAAGATGTTTCTCTGTGAAAAAGTGGTGATGCAAATGGAATCCGATGAGTAAATCATCTGTGTGTGGTGGGCATGGGTATTGACTGGAGGAAGGTCTAGGTGAATGTATGGGATGAGCTGAAATGATAAGGGGAGAAGAGGGTGAGATAAACAAAGAGTGTGGATTTTTTTGAAGTGGGAAGATATTTTGGTCAAACAAGAGGAGGAGAACTACGACAAGGAGATAAGGTTGCAGTGCGAACGAGAGAAGGGACTACAAACCAATACCACAAATCTACAAAAAGGAAGAGTACCAACTCATTTCCAAAGAAGTAGAACCTGCAGATCTATCTTAGACCTGAGGTTGTGACATACCCATGACCCTGCGTACATCTCCAGAAACTGAGGTAAGACATAGTAGTTCATCACGGTTTTTTCCAAGCAAGTCAAAATAGTGGTGATAGTCAGAGTATCACTTCGCCAAGTAGTAATATTCCAAGTAGTGGTCCATTAATATCAAATCAACCAAAAACCTTGAGGCCCAGAATGGCTGGGGATGATATGAAATTACCATTTTTAATGGGAATGTGTTAGAAGAACCATAGCAGCACTAGTTTCTATGTAATACAGTATGGACTATTAAACAAGTACAATATGATAATGTCAAATTGGTGCAGTTAATTACGACCTTTAGGGGTCGTGCTTTGGACTTGTTTATGAAGTTTATAGAAGAAGCTATTGGAGAACAAGCAAAGCCTCTAGCAGAGCTTAAGGATGGGTTGAAAGCTAAACTTAAAAATCAAAAGTCTTAGTTAGAGTGCATCGCTGAGCTCAAAGAGATTAAAAAATCATCAAATGAAACTGTTTGGGACTTCAACCAGAGATTCAAGACATTAGTGGCCCATGCAAGTTTTCAAATGAATGGCATTCAACACAAGGAGTGGTTTATATCCGCTTTACTACCTCATATTAGAATTTCGTTAATGCAACAGAATATTTTGTCCCAAACAGAGTCCCTTGAGTTGGATATGAAGTTGGAAGCATCACCTGTCATAGAAACTAGAACTGGTATGGCTCAAATACAATCACAGCTAGAAAACTTGTTAATTTAGATCCAAGATATCAAGAAGGGTAAGGAAAAAAGAGAATATGTTTGGTGTACCAGATGAAAGGAGGAGAGTCACTCAAAATATAAATGCAAGGATTTCCATGACTATCTTGATGTTGGAAATCCTAATCTGTTAAACCCTGGAATGGGAATATGGTGTAGAATCTATCAAACAAGAGGACATTGACCATAAGAATGTTATTTTCTACAGAAAATGGAGATTACCCAAAAAACCTATGGTGTAAGTTTTTCGATAAGTTGTTCATGATGAGAAGAACTATCGACCATAACGTTTGCTCACTGAATGCACAAAAGATAATTTCCTTATGAGGGGAGAAGAGCAAGCTGAAAGAAGTAATGCATAATTTAATCAACCGTAGGGTAGATTCCGAGGACTTGTATGCGGAGGATTTGGTCACGGAAGAGGCTAGGTAATATGTTATAATTGCGGTACTCTGGGACATTATGCTAGAGAATGCCCGAATCTTGCTTCGACCTGCAAATATTGTAGGAAATTAGACCATACAATTGAATACTGTCCCCAGCTTATAGCAAAATGGAAAGTGAAGAATAACCAAAATTAGAACCAGAATGTTCAGAATATTTCAGCTGAGCCATGAAAAATGAATCTTATTTTCATTATGGTAACCATAGGGGGATCTATGACAAGTGATGACAAGGGAAATCATAACAACCAGTGGGATCTTAGAGTGATTCCAATAGTTCGGCGGTTGCCGCAATTTGACGTTCAGAAAGAGAAGGGATTTTTCTTTGAAGCTCATGATGAATTTATGGCGAACTAAAAGAAAGAATCAACATCCTCCCTGCCACCAGTATTCGAAGAAGGTCCTATCTACGACATGTCACCTCACTTCGACCAGTCTGTGTCAAGGAAAAATATATGAAAGGTAAGTGCTCTGCATAGATTTTCAAAAATTGTTTGGCTCTAATTAAGGATGAAAATTGTTGAGATATTGTAACTTCAAAGAATATTATATTTGTACTTTATTATTCTGAAGATGTTTCATTCCTCCTTGAAGATCTTATTGTATATCCGGAGATGTTTATTCCTCCGTCGGAATGTGGTAACTTGGGTTATTAGACTTCCCTAGTGGGGGTCGGCCCTGTATGTGTTATGTGGGTCAAAGGGTTATTATACCACCCTAGAGGGGTCGGCCTAGTCAGTTGTAGTGGGGTATTTAACCCATTGGTTAAATACGAGCCTACATGTTTTGTGTAAAAGAAAAGTCGGAGTAGTGTATAAATAGAGGAGGTGTATTCCTCATTTGACATACACACTCACTCACTTGAGAGTGGCGCACTTGTGGAGGAGAGGTATGCTATGGAGAAGGAGGAGCTTATGCTCAGGGTTACATATTTGTATATTGCTGGTCATCTATATGGAGGAAGATTTACTGGGTTTTCTACCCCATGAGGGTTTCCCAGGATAAATTTGTGTCTCTTGTGTTTATGCTGTGCTTGTTGTTTCTTCAGTGATCCTGTATATGCTATTATTGTGAAATGGAATGTAATGCTTCTATTTTATATCTTATAATATTAAATCTTAACATAGTATCAGAGCTAACCTGAAGGAAGGCAAGGTATGGCACTTACGACACTGGCTTTACTTACGACAATTTGAAGGTTAGGGTTTTATATAGCAAAAACCAGTCATCGTGGAACTTTCGCCATAAATCCATTTTGGTGAAGGTTCAGGATCTAAAACCTTTAAAGGTCTTAGATAACATCTCCAGGTATCTTGTGTCCAAATGGAACCCTCAGATTCATTGTAATTTGTAAGTTATGATCAGTACAAGTTAGGGTTTCTGCCTCTTCCAGATCTCAGTCAAAATCAGGTGACCTAGGAAAAAAGGTCATAACTTGGGTTAGGAATCTCCAAATGAAATTTCATAAAAAGTGATAGGTATTAAATAGACTGTACTATCTCACGAAACTTTTTCAGAGGCCGAAGCATAACCAGTGACACGTGGCACGCCGTACAAGTTCGCTCTCCTGTTTTATCCCATAAACAGGTCACATTGCGACACTTGGCATAACTTGGGCTAGGAAGCTCCAAATGCGATTTCGTAAAAAGTGACAGGTAGTACACAAACTGTAATATCTCAAGAAACTTTTTTAGAGGCCGAAGTTGAACCAATGAAATGTGGAATGCCGTACAAGTTAGCTCTCCTATTTTATCCTATAAACAGGTCACGTTGCGACATTTGGCATAACTCTCTCTCAGAAAATCCAATTGAGGTCAGACTTGTCGGGATGGAAAGATGATAGATCAGGCTACCATAGAAAGAATTTTCAGACCTTGTGGAGTGAAAAGTTTGGAGTTACAGCAGAAACAATCAGGTACATATTTCTATCAAAACAGAATTATTTTTGGAGCACCTTCATTCATGGCTTCCGGAATTTAGGGTTTCGGAGAAAGTTAGAATTTTTGGAATCGGAATCCACGGCTGAATGCTACTCAGGAAAATCAAAATTTAGAGACCAATATTGAATTTTTTGGTTGGGTAGAAGACCGGGCTTGATCAAACCCCAGTTCGGGATTTTGATTGGAAAGATGGAAAATTAGGGCTTCAGCAAAAGTTGGAATTTTTGAAGTTTGTAACCACGTCTGGAAGCTCCTCAGAAAAATAAGAGTTTAGAGCCTTGGATTGAACCTTTTGATTGGACAGAAGGGTGGGCTTCATCAAACCCTAGTTCGGGTTCCTGTCCAGAAGATCCAGAAGTTTCGAAGGCAATTTTGAGGGGTCAAATTTTGGAGATTTCAAAATTGAAGTATGCTAGCAAGACACATCCTTCCATCCATTCAGAAGTGTGAAAGTCAAAGATTGAATTTTTAGGGTTTCTCTAGCAAACCCTAATCAAGCTCCAGATCAAGTTTCAGGGGGATTTGAGGCTAAGGCCTTACATAAGAAGACTACAAGAAGTCTCAATAGGTATGACTTAAGGAGGTTCAGGTATGTCTTGAAATCTGATTCTTGATTAAGTTCATAATGTGTTTGTCTTCATGTTATCTATTAGTACAATCTTGATTAAAGTTAGAATTGTCTTATCACCCTAGTAATAGTATGAATGCATGTGAATGATCGAAGACATTCATTGATTAGGGCTATATGATTGTACTAATGCATTATGGTGTTGTGTGAGGTTGATGCTGTCTGCTAAGAAGATACAGGTACATCACAAAAGACAAATCAAGTTCCATGACCATGACATCATGAAGACAAAGACTCATCCATAATCTTTTTTCTACTTACGAGGTATGTATGACTTTGTTATATTATGTAGGTTCTAGCTCAAGATCTCTAAATCATTGAAGAGATTGTTTAGGTATGTTGCACATAACTAAGCAGGTATACTAATCCAGGTATGTTTTCCTATGTCAAGTTAGAATCTTACCTTATGTTAGGATCCCTTATATAAGTATACTTGGTATGATTGGTTATGCTTATTCATAAAGTTAGTAATCAAGGGTTTATGCATATTATGTCTCTTATCTTGATGATTTAATTAACCAGAAGAGTACTATGATCAAACAAGAATATGCATGAGTAAAAGAAGACTTCCTTGAAACCCTGAATACTAATGATCATGACTATACATATTCAAGATTATTTAGAATTAGAATGTTTTGATAATATTGAGAATATACTAATGAATGTATGTTTGTGTATGAGATCATGAGGATGACACTAGTGCACACTTGAGCATGCACAGTGGTACAGAATGAATAGAAGTTCAAAAACATACAGAAGATCAAGCGAGAGGCAACCACACAAACATAAAAGATAAGTATTTGAGTTGTTATTTGAAATAGTAAATGATATTGCCTATAATAGGTTGTATGCATATATGTATTCCTAGAATATATAATGCTGAGTGTAAACATTCATAAAGCATTGAACAGTATACTACTAATATGCATATGATTGGTAAGTTGGACAAACATTCCATTGTTGCTTGTCTAGAATGAAACCTCTTTGCTGACATACTGAGAGTTGTGCACACTCTCGATAGTATGTTCTGGTAGAGATGGAAGGCATCTAGATAGCCACTATATGCATACAGGATATGGGAAAGTGTTGTGCCAAAGTATTGGTCAAATAGTTGCATAACTATGTAGATGATATCTGTATGCATAATAGGTTATCATTTGATTTGATGATTATGAAGTATTACTAATCATGTACTTAATTTTGATTTGTAGGAAAGATCATGATGAATGATGAACACTGAACAAGCGATGGATGTTCAACAAAAGATTTACAAATCAAACACACTATAGAAGGCTTGTGGCTAGAAGATTCTCCTAGAAAGAGGAAGAGAATCATGATGAGATATTTGCTCCAAGTGGCTAGATAAGACCATTCTCTTAATGGTGTAATTAAAGAAGAAGTGTGAATCAGGTTTTGTATGGGTTCCCAGGATCGATAATCAATTGATGAGTGTAATGATCACCATGGGTGATGAGGATCTCAACCTTTGCTACAAGGTTGAATATTGTTTCTATACACAGATGACATGGATGCAAGAAGGAACTCACCAAAGAGTTCAAATGATATTGAGGCTCATATCAGTAGCCCCATCTAACGAGAGATGGCACAGATAGATATGCAGAAGATCATTCAATGCAGAGTGTGAATGATGTTCAGTCACAAAGGGAGAATTGACAGTTTCTTGATAAGCTTGGGCTTTACCAAAAGTAAAGTTGTTCCTAACCTTTACCTTAAGGTTGTGGATGATGAACCTATCATACCATTATTGTATGACGATGATCTCTTTCTAACAAAGAATGAGAAACAGATCATGAAAAGAAAGAAGAAGATGGCTGTAGAAATGAAAATGAAAGATCTCAGATTGATGCATTACTTCCTAGGTCTGGAAGTATGGCAAGGCTCAGAAGGAATCTTTCTCAACCAAGGAAAGTATGCTGAGATATATTAAAAGGACTTGATGTGTTGGTGTGGCCACTCTTGAAGTTGTTAGCAAATGACTCATCAAAGTTAGTGGATAGAACTCTGCATAGACAAAATATTGATTCATTGATGTGTCTAACGAATACTAGGTCAGATATATGCTTTACTGTGAACACCTTGAGTCAGTATCTAGTGGAAACTAGATGTGTTCACCTGATAAGCTGCAAATCATGTGATATGATACCTAAAGGATACAATAGACTTTGATCTATGTTATCTTGGAGATCATGACTTCAGATGGCTACACAGATGTTGATTGGGAAGGAAGTGTATCAGACAGGAAGAGCACATCGAGAGGATGTTATTGTCTAGGATCAGCCATGATCCCGTGGTTGAGCAGGAAACAATCTAGTGTGGCTCTTAGCACAAGCAGAATATATGGCTGCTTGCTCTGCTAAGCTATGAAGCAGTGTGGATTCAGGATTTTTTGACTTAGATATAGACCCAACTATGATCCTATGTGACAAACAGAGTTGTATCAAGATGGCAAAGAATCTAGTGTCCAAGATATGGTGCAGAAAGGAACCAAAAGTTCGAATTTGTAACAAGTTACCAATGTACTAACCAAACTTCTACCAATCCGATATACTAACCAAACCTCTACCTCAAGTGAACAAGTTGTCGATGTAATAACCAAACCTCTACCTCAAGTAAATTTTTCCGAGACAAACTTAATATAGTTCAGAAGGACCCTCCTCGAAAGGGGGAGTGATGTGATAACTCATGATGAGATTGCCTGCATCAACAGTGAGGTCAATGATGAGGATACCTATATTAGTGAAGCCCTCAGATAGGTTGGTGGATGGTCCTTAGACAGGGTCTAAGGTGAGAAGAGGGATTGCATCATCCTTAAACACATGTTCTAAAGAGAGCCGTAGACGTATGTCTTCAAGACTGAAGTCCTTGGTGGACATGATAGGATTGCATCATCCTCAAGAGAGCCGTAGACGTATGTCTTCGATAATGAAGTCCTTGGTGGACATGATAGGATTGCATCATCCTCAAGAGAGCCGTAGACGTATGTATTCAAGAATGAAGTCCTTGGTGGACATGATAGGATTGCATCATCCTCAAGAGAGCCGTAGACGTATGTCTTCGAGAATGAAGTCCTTGGTGGACATGATAGGATTGCATCATCCTCAAGAGAGCCGTAGACGTATGTCTTCGAGAATGAAGTCCTTGGTGGACATGATAGGATTGCATCATCCTCAAGAGAACCGTAAACGTATGTCTTCGAGAATTAAGTTCTTGGTGGACATGAGGGGATTGGATCATCCCTGGACTTCAGTCCTTAAGAGAGCCGTAGACAGATGTCTTCGAGAATGAAGTCCTTCGTGGACATGTGAGGATTGAAGCATCCTTGGATTTCGGTCCTAAAGTGAGCCGTAGACAGATGTCTCCGAGAAAGAAGAGGGATTGTATCATCCTTGAACACATGTTCTAAAGAGAGCCGTAGATTGGGTCTCCGATAATGAAGTCCTGAATGAACAAGTAGGGTATTGTATCTTCCCCGGAGTTCGGTCCCAGAATTGATCCGTAGATTGATGTCTCTGAGAATTGAAGATAGGACTGCATCATCCCTGGACCTCGGTTCAAAATGTACATGATGGGATTGCATCATCCCTAGACATGAGACTTGTCTTAAATTGATAAGGACTGATCATCCTGGAACTGGATCGGGATTGCATCGTCCATAGACATGAGACTTATCTTAAATTGATAAGGACTGATCATCTTGGAACTGGATCGGGATTGCATCGTCCCTAGACATGAGACTTGTCTTAAATTGATAAGGACTGATCATCCTGGAACTGGATCGGGATTGAATCGTCCCTAGACATGAGACTTGTCTTAAATTGATAAGGACTGATCATCCTGGAACTGGATCGGGATTGCATCGTCCCTAGACATGAGACTTGTCTTAAATTGATAAGGACTGATCATCCTGGAACTGGATCGGGATTGCATCGTCCCTAGACATGAGACTTGTCTTAAAGTGATAAGGATTGATCATCCTGGAACTTGATCTGGATTGTATCATCCATGGACCTATGTCCTAAAGAGAGCAGGATTGATCATCCTGTAATATGATTGTGTGTGTTGCAGGGTATGATGATAGATGTATTAGTGAGAATACATGCTTTTGATGTTAGATGTATTAGTGAGAATACATGCTTTTGATAATAGATGTATTAGTGAGAATACATGCTTTTGATGATAGATGTATTAGTGAGAATACATGCTTTTGATAATAGATGTATTAGTGAGAATACATGCTTTTGATGATATATGTATTAGTAAGAATACATGTTTTGATTGGTGTGGATACTAATACAGATGATCCAGATGTTGTAGATCGAGATGATCCATATGCTGTAAATCGTGATGATCCAGATGCTATAGATCGAGATGATCGAGATGCTGTAGATAGAGATGATCCAGATGCTGTAGATCGTGATGATCCAGATACTGTAGATCATGATGATCCAGATACTGTAGATCGAGATGATCCAGATGCTGTAGATCGAGATGATCCAGATGTTGTAGATTGTGATGATCCATATGCTGTAGATCGAGATGATCCAGATGCTGTAGATCGAGATGATCCCGATGCTGATGATCGTATGATGACGATGCTGATGATCATGAGGATCCAGATGTTGATGTTGTTGTAGCTGTTCGAGTGCTGCAGAAGATAAAGACTCAGTACTGAAGATGTTGATGTTCCAGTATTGAAGATGTTCCAGTAACTGCTTGAGTTACTGATGATGTTGAGAAAGCTTCCAATGATTTATAGATGTATCATGTATGATGTTGATGACTCCTTGCTCGTGTAGATGCTGTTATAATATCCTTCTCGTTAAGGGGGAGTGTTGAGATATTGTAAATTCAAAGAATATTATATTTGTACTTTATTATTCTAGAGATGTTTCATTCCTTCATGAAGATCTTATTGTATATCCGGAGATGTTTATTCCTCCGTCGGAATGTGGTAACTTGGGTTATTAGACTTCCCTAGTGGGGGTTGGCCCTGTATGTGTTATGTGGGTCAAAGGGTTATTAGACCACCCTAGAGGGGTTGGCCCAGTCATTTGTAGTGGGGTATTTAACCCATTGGTTAAATACGAGCTTACATGTTTTGTGTAAAAGAAAATTCAGAGTAGTGTATAAATAGAGGAGGTGTATTCCTCATTTGACATACACACGCACTCACTTGAGAGTGGCGGACTTGTGGAGGAGAGGTCTGCTATGGAGAAGGAGGAGCTTATGCTCAGGGTTACATCTTTGTATATTGCTGGTCATCTATATGGAGGAAGCTTTACTGGGTTTTCTACCCCATGAGGGTTTCCCAGGATAAATCTGTGTCTCTTGTGTTTATGATGTGCTTGTTGTTTCTTCAGTGATCCTGTATATGCTATTATTGTGAAATGGAATGTAATGCTGCTATTTTCTGTCTTAGCATATTAAATCTTAACAAAAATGCATTACGGGAATTTCATAATTTAATTGGTGGATCTGAGGAAGAAATGAGGCAAGAGAGAACTGTGAATCGTTTCCAAAAGAGAGAAAAAAATGGTCGAGAGCTACAACTTAATGCAAAAATTGGAGACTATGACATGGATTTTGTTATTATGGATCTATCCTCAAATGTGAATATTCTTACGAAGTAGACTTGGGAAAATATGGGAAAGCTGAAATTAGTGTGGTCCCCTATACATTTGAGGTTGGAAAACCAACAAAAAGTCATACCATTTGAGAGGATGGTAGGAGCCCTTGTCAAATTGGAAGGACTACGCACCTTTGCACATTTTGAAGTTATAGATATTTTCGATGATACTAATATGTATCCTATGCTCCTAGGGATAAGCTAGGAAATTAAGAACCAAACTATTATTAAATTCAAGAAGAGCATGCTAACATTTGAAAATGATGAAATAAGATTTGTCGCACCTCTGGATCTACTAGAAGGACATAGGTATGTCAAAATAGTCAAGGAAGAATATGATGCTTGATATATGGACAATATTTATAATGTATTCTAAAATATAAATGATTGTATCAATCCAATAGTAGATGGCACATTGAGCTAGCGGAGTGTTAGCTCTTGCTCATCAGATTCTGGAGAAGCCCTGAAGAACTGGTAGAATTGGCTACATGAGGTTTCAATGCAAACATGTGCTCGGGTTACGAAGTCACTGCGTTGGGTCGGTAATGAGGTATGTGTCCTTCCCACTTATAAAGGTTTTCCTAATTTCGATAAATTTATTGTTGAATTTGAAGTTAAGGTGCTAGGACAATAGCGACTGTTGGAATTAGATTTGGCATTAAAAGCAACACCATCTAGATGGTCGTATTTTCATAAATAGTCCATAACGGGTTGGTCACAGTGTAGATGATTTCTAGAGATCTAGTTTGGGGAGGGATTCCCATATGTTGGAGAGAAATATATCAGGTTCTATGACCCTGCTAATCATTTGACTACTTGAAGTACAATATGGAAGAACATACCCAAGCAAGAGTGGGTCCATGTGTTCATACACACATTTGATACTATACCAAGGAATTGGTGTATGATGACTAGAACTTTGACAAGGAACAGTAGATTAGGATAATCTGGCTATGAATTTCCGGAAATTTTTTTACTATGAAGATGAAAGTCTGACAGTAGATGCATCTATGCAAATTATAAAATAATTTTTTTTGAGGAAATTCCTAAGCCGGTGTCTAATTTTCCCCAATGGAATGCAATAGTTGAAAAAATGATGGAATGTTATAATATCACTGGAAGACTAGAAGATGATGATCCAAGAGATGTTCATATCCCAGAAACTGAAGGAATCCATGACCTGAAAGGACCAGAGATTTTGTTCGACTGATTTTTGAAGCCGCTGAAGATCAAGAAGGTAAATATTGGGTCCCTTGAAAATCCTAAGTTTGAAAATATTGGAGATCATTCGGATGATGAACCAATAGGTAAGCTCACTGATTTTCTACATTAGTTTCAAGATTTATTTCCTACCAATTTTTCTAAGATGAAAGGGATTGTTGATGACCTAGGAGAAATGAAGATTTCGCTGAAACCAAGCGTCATGCCAATAAATCAAATACCTTATAGACTGAACCCTCAATACAAAGAAAAAGTTAGAGCCGAGCTAGATAGAATGGTGCATGCATACATTATTGAACTCGTCGAAGATTCGAAGTGGATCAATCCTATGGTAGTACAAGATAAGAAAACTAATGAAATTCACATTCGTGTTGATTTAAGGAAATTGAATGATGCTCGTATACATAATCCTTTTCCAACATCATTCACATATGAAGTGATAGAAAGTGTCAGAGGTCAAGAAGCATATTCCTTTACAAATGGATTTTTTTGGTATCATTAGATAAAGATTGCCAAAGAATATCAACATAAAAATGACATTTGCGACATAATGGGGTTGCATCTAGTATACGGTAATTCCCTTTGGTTTGAAGAATGCTACTTTAATTTTCTCGAGAGTAGTTGTCATTTCTATTAAATAATTTATACATAAATTTGTTAAAGTCTTCTTTGATGATTGGACAGTATATGGTTAGATTAAGAATCATATTGAAATATTGAGTTTGATGTTAAAGCATTGTAGATAGTACTAGATCTTGTTAAACCTGACTCAAAGTGTATATTTTGTGCCCCATTTGGAATACTATTGGGTCATGTGGTCTGCAAGCAAGGATTGTTGGTGGATCTTGCAAAGATTGAAATTATAGTTGATCTACCTCCATCCACTTCAATTCAACACTTAAGGACAAATTTGGGTCATACGGGCTATTATTGGAATTTTATCAAAGGATATGCTGATATTACAGCTCCCATAGAAAAAATCTTAAAGAAATATGTGAAGTTTCAGTGTAATGAAGAGTGTCAGTAGAGCCTCGACACGCTCAAGGAGAAAATGGTCACAACTCCTATTTTGGTATTTTCAGACTGGAAAAAAAAATTATGTGTGCATGTTGATGCATCTTCAGTTTCTCTGGGTGCAGTCCTCTCTCATCTAGGTGAGGGATATATTGATCATTCAATTACATTTGGTAGAGGGAAATTGTTGACAACATAAAGGAATTATACTACGATGGAGATGGAAGGGCTATCTATGGTATATGACCTGCAAATGTTGAGGCATTATTTGTTAGGAGGGAACTTTAAAATGTTCACAGATCATTATTCTTTGAAGTACCTCATCAACAAGCCAATGTTGGGGGGGATATCTGTTGATAGTATTTATTTTTTTAGGAATATGATTTCGAAATTGTTGTCAATCCAAGGAAGATGAATGTGGGGCCTGACCAATTTTTGAGGTTGGAAATAGGAGAAGAATCAACCATCTTAGAATATAACCTCCCAGATGCACAACTCTTCTTAGTAAGAATGGTTGATGAATACTTTGAAGATATTGTGAATTTCTTGTCTACAAGAGTGGCACCAGAAGGTTATACAACTGCACAAAATAAGTAGTTAGTTGTCATTTCTGCAGACTATCAATTGATAGCCAATCAATTGTACATGTTAGGAATGATTAAGGTATTGTGTCGTTGTGTTCTAGAGCACGAGCAACCAAAGATATTAGTTGAGGCTCATCATGGAATTGTGAGGGGTCACTATGTAGGAAAATCTACTGTACAAAAGATATTGAGAGCTAGGTTGTGGTGGTCTTCCCTCCACAAGGATTCCAAGGAGTATTGCAAGAACTATGATGTATGCCAGAGGATTTGGAAACCATCAAGGAGGGATGAAATTCCATTAGTTCTGCAAGTTATGTTGTAGGCCTTTGAAAAATGGGCTATTGACTTTTTGGTTCTGATAAATCATCCAGTAAAAAGGACTGAAGCAAGGTATATTATTATTGCGACTGATTATGTTACCAAATGGGCTAAATTTGTGCAAGTGTAAGATTGTAGTGCTGCAACTGCTATGAATTTTATTTTTGAAAATGTAGTTACAAGTTTTGGTTGTCCTTGAGTTTTACTAAGTGATTAAGGTACTCATTTTTCAACAAAACTTTAGAAACACTTATAGAGGAATTCTAGATCTTCCATCGGAAGAGTACTCCATATCACCCACAGGAAAATGGGACTGTCGAAGAATTTAACAAGATTATAGAACATGCCCTTATGAAGGTTTGTAATGTGATTCGCGATGACTAAGATTTGAGAGTTCCTGCAATTTTATGGGCTTATAGAATGACATGTAATAAATTAACGGGTCAAACACCATCCAAATTTGTGTATGGACAGGAAGTTGTGATGAACATGGAGTATATTGTACCAAGTTTAAGGATTGTTGCTTTCACCGATATGTCTAAAACTGGTGCTTTGGAAGAGAGATTGCCGCAGTTACTTCAGCTGGAAGAAGACAGGTTTATTGCAGCATTCCATCAACAAGTTCATAAACACAGAGAAAAGGCATGGCATGATCGCCACATAAATAGAAAAAATTTCCAGTGAGGAGACTTAGTTATTCTTTATGATAGTTAGTTTTTCAAAAACCTTGGAAAGATTAGAATGCATTGGCTAGATCCCTATGTCATCAACTCTGTGATGGAGGGAGGTGTGGTACAGTTACATAAGCTAAATGGAAAATTCCTTGATGGATTGGTAAATGGGATCCAACTGAAACCCTACAGGGACAACAATGCCTCCTTATAGTGAACAATTATGAGTAAATTCTTGTACACAAAAAAAAAATGTCCGTATATAGTTCCTGGAAACGCCAAGTTTGATTTTGTGTCGAAGTTTACTGTGTCAAATATTTTGCAAATCCCAACTTATTTCTCCTGTCGTAGTGTTGTATCAAAATGGGGGTTTGGGGGTCTGTCGTAGTTTCTTTTGTCGCAGTTGTTCACCCATTGCAGTATTAGTTTACATGCATTAATTGCTACTCTTATGGAGAGCATAGTGGCGACATTAGTGGGATTTTTGCTTTAATTTTCAAAAATACTTAAGTGTGTGAATAGATTCACTGCTTCAACTGTGATGATTTCCAGGATCAAGCAAATTCATTTCATATTGGGAATGATAGAAATATCGCATGTGGGAGTTAATTTTAAATGTGCATTCATCAACCAGTTAGCAATCATTATTTCCAATTTATTTCAAATATTTTTGAGTCGAATATTTACTATATCAAATATTTTGGAAACCCCAACTTATTTCTCCTATCGTAGTGTTGTATGAAAATGGGGGTTTGGGGGTAAGTCATATTTTATTTTTTCGCAGTTGTTCACCCATCGCAGTTGTATTTGACATGCATTAATTGCTACTTTTATGGAGAGCGTAATGGTGGCATTAGTGGTATTTTTTCTATAATTTCCGAAAATACTTAAGTGTGTGAATAGATTCACCATTGCCACTGTGATGATTACCAGGATCAATCCCATTCATTGCATATTGGGAATGACATAAATATTGCACGTGGGAGTTAAGTTTAAATGTGCATTCATCAACCGGTTAGGACTCATTATTGTCTTGACGCTGAATTGTATTGAGCAAGCCTGAGTTCAAGTAGTTATGCAAAGCGAGTTTAACATATGGGAGTGTCAATATGCAGGTTGATTTATCCACAATTAGTGAAGTTCAAGGATCTATCAAGGAGTTTAATATGCAAGGCGCTATGCCAATCATTTCAGAATAGCCAGAGGTTGTATCTCTGCACATTACCGCGAATGTGCCAAATAAGTTTGGGAATTAGAACTGTAACGATAATCCAGAGGCAAGAACCAAGGGAAGACATGACACTGAAACCTCAGCATCTGGTTTTGCAACTATTTTTCCTAGGTATGTCTCACCATGAAATATGGATACGATACTAGTTGATCTACCTAATAATATAAACTATTCATTGGTAACAGTTCCAATTCCGAAGGGTGTTATTGTCTAGGGGGATATATTGCGCAACATCGAAAAATTGTCATATGTGAACCATGACATTGCAAAGTTTCCAAAATTCCACTAAAAATATACATGCAAATGGTGAATACTGGAGAAGGTGCGCCATTGGAGCTTGAACCTATGGAGTGGGATTTGGGCTTGAAGAGGGTCGGAATTCTGTCGCTGATACACCTGCAACATTTTGGTAGGACTAATGAATGTTGGGCACAACCCAAGTAGAATGAGTTTTGATGGCGTAGTTCAAGTCAAAGGACGTTATGATGGCAGAAGTACAAGTTAGGCGAGGCCTAACATCAACCTATTTTTGGAGAAACAACTCCGCAAATACCGGGAGAAGGGTATGGAGCGCAGTGAAGTGGCAGATAAGGATCTATCCCCTTAGTAAAAGCAAAGTACTAAGGACCAATGAAGTAGTTGGAGTAGTTAAGGAAGAAGCGGAAGGATGACAGCTACAGGAGGAATGATAAAGAAGCAGAATGGTGTAAAGGGCACACCATGGTACATTCAGCACCGTGCATTCAGAGCAAGCGGCTGTCAGAAGAGCGTCAGAGCTAGGGAAGCAACGCAAAGGACAGCCAAGGACAAGCAAAGTAGCTGTGAAGTTATGGAAAAGTATGGTTAGTGGGGTGACCGCATCGTTTTTGGGGGTTTAAGGGCATAATGGGGTTTTGTCCCATAACTATTGTAAAGATGTCACCTTTGGGAACAATCTATAAAAAGGGAAATTTTTTATAGGTAAGGGTTGGTCGTTAGATGAGGGTTGATATTTCAACTATAGAATATTGTAAGAGATCAGAGAGAGGAAGAGGCTCTGCAGCTGTGTGCACAGAGACCCATTATAGAGAAGAGTCTGCAGCTGTGTGCACAAAGACCCATTGTAGAGAAGAGTCTACAGCTGTGTGCGCAGACTGGAACTTTTAACCCTTCCCATTAATATAAATAATAGATCTCAAGGACGTATATCCCATCCAAGGGGTGAACCACATAAATACATGTGTTGTGTGATTGCATCTATGAGATTTTTTTATGTTCATGTATGTTTACACTTTTATATGTATTTTCATGTGTATGTTGATGAGAATAATATGCTAAGTGGTGAATCATACATAGCTGGATATGCAAGTGTCAATGAATGTGATGAATGTGTAGTTTTATAGATAACACTAAATCAGCGAAGTTTGTATTGTGGTAACTACGAAGTGCACAGTCACATATATGCATAGTAGTATTTGAAGTATATGTGAAGTAGGGATAACTTCGCCAGAAGCTAGCTCCATATCTGCGCATCACCTAATTACATAAACTTGCTTATGTAATCCCCCATAACTTTTCCTCGAGTGAGACCTCAGCTTGGTTGCTTGTTGTTGCCGAAAGGTCCGGTGAAAAGGGGTTTTGTTGGGTATCTGAACTATGTAGAACCTGGGTTAGTCTAAGATAAAGAGAGTTGGCCAACAAATGGTTACCTTGTCATTCTTGAACTGGTGATGTGCCCTGATAACTGGAATCCTTTGAGGATAGAGATACAGAACTGGGTGATCAAGACAGAAAAGGAGTTTGCGATGAAAGAAAATAGACATTTGCGCTTATCTATGGAAGAGTGGTTACAGAAATACCTATTTTCTGACATACACGAAGTCTTCTTCACATTTTTCGGTAATGAGCTACATGAGTGGATATCATGACTTGTGAAACAAAAAAATTGTTTTCAGGGTGGAGAACCTACAGTTTGGACTCCAAGGATCATTCATAAGCTTAAAGATGTTGATAAACCAATTTCAAGAGAAATAGACTTTTGGTTGGATAGCGTACTAGAGAGCTACGTTACAGAATTTGTTGTGGACACTCTGAAGTCTTATAATGCATCACAAAGAGATTTCTTCAAAGGGTTCAGAGGTAAGTACCTGAAAAATATCAGTTTATATATTAAAATGTTGTTAGCAGAAAATGTGTCTCGAGAATGCAATAAAACTCCTAGGGATTTGAGTCTATAATGTTCAGTAACATAGATAGTGACACTGAGGAAAATATTTATACTCTGCGAAGTGAAAAAATATATAAGACTAGCACTAGAAAGAGGTCTCGTGAAGCTAAACCTCGCATACTCCTAGAAACTGAGTTAGGAGGTAATAGAAATTCATATCAGATTGATTTCGGTAGAGAAATAGAGCCTAGAACGACTACCTATCAGCCTATCACTCTGCAGAAAACTCCAGTTGACAAAAGAAATACTACTAGTTTGCATAACACCAGTAGTAGTCACACTGTAGGAGTTAATACTCAGAATCAACCAAGTATTAGCATACCTAATCCATTTCATAATACTACACCTCCTAGAAGAAGAATGACTGATGAAATTAAGCTTCCTATTTTCAAAGGAACTGGTTTTGAAGACCCAAAGAAACATTGGTTTCTCTGCGAAGCGATCTAGAATGCTAAGCAAGTACAAGATGATGACATAAGACAAGCTCATCTAGTTACTACATTTAGAGATAGAGCCTTGACATGGTTCATGAAATATTCTGTGGGACAAAATAGAACATTAGTAGATATCAGAACTGCGCTAATAAGAGAATTCAAGAAACCTAAGTCAGAATATCATTGTATCACAGAGTTAAAAGAAATCAAACAGAAGCCTACTGAGACTATATGGGAATTTGATAAGAAATTTAGATCACTGTTCGATCAAGTAATTTTTGACATAGCACCGCAACAGCATCAAGAATGTATTAGGAACCTAGGGCGTTACTTTGTTAGTATATTGTTGTTGGACACATATGCTTTGTAACACGTCCCGTAGTATTTTTTGATCCATAGTTTGTATTGGCCCATAGTATTGATCCATAGTATTGGACGCATTTGCTTTGTAAGTCATCCTGTAGTATTATATGTCCCATGGTATTGACCCATAGTATTACCGCATAGACTAGTATATAAGTTTTTGTTGATGCCAATGAAGGAACCATGAAGTTATTTGTATTGAGCTTGCTCAAACGAGGTTGCCCCCTCAAAGTGGCCTGCAATCAATAAAAATATTATGTGATCTCATATATTGTGCATTTTATCAATTAATTGTTGCAGGTTCCTCACATCTAGTATCGGAGAATTTTCTTGGGCTCATTGGGTGAAATTTCTGCCAAAAACAAAATTCCGCATATGTTGCAGGTTCGGATCTGGGAATAATCCTTATTCACTTCACTGTGGGAAGTATTTGGGAATAAGCCCTAAAACTCATTGTGAGGAGTACCATAGGAACCCCAAAGTAGCTGGCCCATTAAGAGGACCTTCCAGCGAAAAGGGCAACAACCCCTACTTGATTGACTAGTTCCCACTCGTGAGGTAAAAAAAAATCTGTGGTTTGTGGCAAAGCGGTTATCAATTTTACCTAAGCCGTGGAGTTAGGGGTACTACCCCAATATGCAAGCCTTAAGACAGCATTGGTGGCCCAGTGAATCCCCTGAACTGTTAGGAAGCCGAGCATACGGGGTCCATATCTATTTTCAGCTGATAAATCACAGATTTCCTCTGTCCAAAACTGTTGCCAATCACTTCTACATCATTTCAGATCTATCTATTGTCGATCCCTTCCGCGCCGTTTCAGATCCATCTATTGTTGATCCCTTCCGCGCCGTTGCAGATCCATTTAAAAAAAAAAATCCCTTGAAACTTCCCTTTAACTCTGTTTCCCTTGAAACTTCCTTGACACCCCTGCAATCCCATTCTACATATTTCATTCTTGAGGACCCTATCCCAAATTCCACTTCCCAAAGCTAGAAAACCCACATTTGTCTATTTTTAGGGTTTGCCATAACTTCTTCAATTTTCACCCACTCGCCTTCAAATTATACCACATTGTTCATTTCCTATTTCTGCTTCTTTTTCCTTATCTACCAAATTTTCTCATTGCTTCACCCCGGTTCTAAAATCCCCATTTTTTGCTTCTTTGTCCATCAGAAAGTGTCCAAAACCTAGTCAAACCCAAATTACCCATCCGAGTTTATCCCAAATCCAAATTTTCCTTTACTAAAACAGGTTTTGTTTTTGTTTTTCTACCCATTCAAAAAAAAAAAACTCTTGTTTATGGTTGTCACCCATGCAGGAGCACAAATCATGGAGGAAGAACTTACAACCCTCAAAACCAAACTCCAAGATCTGGATGGAAAATTTCTCAGCCTCCATCTTCAGCATTCAACCATGAACAATAACCGATAGCCAGAATCTTCTGCAGCCACTAGGTTCTCTTCTTCCAGCAATTTTCGTGGCCCGAAGCTTGAATTTCCTTGCTTCAATGGTACTGATCTGACTGGATGGATATACTGGGTAGACCAATATTTAAGTTTGCATAATACTTTTGATGTCCACAAAGTTCCACTTGCATCCTTTCATTTGGAACAGGAAACCCTTCAATGGTACCGTTGGTACATCAGAGCTCATCACGAGCCAAACTGGACAGATCTTTTCCAACTCCTTTTGGAATGATTTGGTCCTAGTGATTTTGATGACTTCATAGGAACACTCACTAAACTTCACCAAATTGGCACTGTGAGAGAGTATCAGATGGAATTTGAGAAATTGACCAATCACATAGATGGATTTTTTGATGAATTCTACAGGATTTGTTTTATTAGTGGTCTCAAGGATGAAATCCGTTCAGAGGTTAAAATTTTTTGTCCCAACACAATGATGGAAGTCCTAGGGTTGGCTAAGTTGGAAGAGGACAAGATCGCAGCCAAACAATGCTCCAAACCCACCTTTGTTCCCTTTAGAAATATGGGCTCCCAACGACCTCCCATCACGCCAGCTCCTCGACCAACTCCTATCAAGCATTTTTCTAAAGCAGAGATGAGGGCACACCGAGAAAAAAGGGCTTTGTTAGAATTGTGATGAGAAATTCACTCGGGGGCATAGATGTTTTGAGAAAAATCTCTATCTCTTGGATGTGGATTCTTTGCCTGCCTCTGAACTTGGTAAAGACGCTCCAGATACAATAGATGAATAGGTCGACATTTAGCAGCCGCATGTTGACCCCCCATCTCAGTACGCCCAACCAGAGATATCTCTCCATGCTTTATTCAATGTCACCACCACCCAAACAATGCGGGTCAGGGGTTACTTCAAGAAGCTCCCTCTTACCATACTCATTGATTCTGGTAGCACTCATAACTTCATTGACCCTCGGATCGCCAAATAGGATGATTTTTTTGTCCATCCTTGCTCCAACTTTGAAGTCATGGTTGCCAATGGGGGCACCTTACCTTGCAAGGGGAAGTGTCACAATGTGCATATCTCTATGGAAGATTATAACTTGCATTCTGACATGTTTTCCTTGGGATTAGGCGGATGTGATGTGGTTTTGGGTGTTCAATGGTTACGCACACTTGGACCCATCTTATGGGATTTTTCTAAACTTTGGATTAGTTTTCACTCAATGGGAAAAAACACACATTTACAGGCTTACAACCAGGGTCTCTCCGCATCATCAGTTCACATCGCCTGGAAAAGCTCCTTAAGAAGAATTCACATGGTTTCATCACTCAGCTCCATTCATTCAGATGCACCCATCAATGGTCTCCACTACTCCCTTGGATCTCCAACAAGTTTTTGATAGATATGCAGGTTTCTTTGCTTAACCAGTGGTATTGCAGCCTTCAAGAGAACTTTCAGGTAAGAATTTAGCCACTATTTTGTATGCAGTACAGATGTGGAAGCCATACCTATTCAGGAATTCTTTCTACATCAAGACTGCTCACCAGATTCTACAATATTTCCTGGAACAATGGGTCTCCTCACCCACACAACTGAAATGGGTTCGCCAACTCCTGGGTTATTCCTTTGAGATCACTTACATGATGGGTCATGACAATTTCATGGAAGATGCTCTTTCTCGCACATTTGATTACCAAGTTTCTCTTTCATCTATTTCTATGCATGTTCCAAATTGGTTGCAATCTATTCAACAGGGCTATGTCAATGAATCCTCCTTATCTCAACTCATCCAACAGTTGGCCAACAACCCTTCTATTGTACCACATTACTCTTGGGATGGCACTTCCCTGAGATACAAGGGTCATCTTATGCTTCACCAGAGCACATATCTTCAATAGGCTATCTTCTCTGAACTCCATGTGTCTCCATTGGTCAGGCACTCTGGGTTCCTCCAAATGTATGAGTGGACACAATATACCTTCTTTTGGCAGGGAATGAAAAGGACAATTCAACAGATAGTGGCTGCATATGATACTTTCCAGCTCCTTTCGGGATTGTTCGAACCCATACCCATCCCTACATGGATCTGGATAGATATGTCTCTAGAATTCATTGAAGAGCTCCCTAAATCTGGAGGGCAGACTGAATGGATCCTTCTCGCTGAATGGTGGTACCCTACTATATCTAAAATTACTCCATATGAAGCAATCTATGGTCAAGCACTACCATTTATTCTTCCATACACCCTCAACAGTGCACCAGTTCAAGAAATTGACACGGTTCTTCAAAACCGCGATCAGATTCTTTGCATTTTGTAGGACACTCTTCACATGGCCAGAATTCAAATGAAACAACAAGCCAATCAGCACCATTCTGAGCGCACTTTTCAAGCAGTTGATATGGTTTTTCTTTGTCTACATCCTTCCAAGCAATCCTCCCTTACACTCAAAGGGCGTTCGTTTCTCTCTCTCTCTATCATAGAGGTATTCATTCAGTGGCATGACATGCAACCAGAGGATGCTACATGCGCACCACTCCTTCAGATTCAACATCAATTTCCACATCTAAATCTTTGAGGACAAAGCTTTTTCTAAGGGAAAGGGGATGTTAGGAACCCATGTGTTTACTTTGTTAGTATATTGTTGTTGGACGCATATGCTTTGTAAGACGTCCCGTAGTATTTTTTGATCCATAGTTTGTATTAGCCCATAGTATTGATCCATAGTATTGGACGCATATGCTTTGTAAGTCGTCCCATAGTATTATATGTCCCATGGTATTGACCCATAGTATTAGCGCATAGACTAGTATATAAGTTTTTTTTGATGCCAATGAAGGCACTATGAAGTTATTTGTATTGATCTTTCTCAAAAGAGGTTGCTCCCTCGAAGTGGCCTGCAATCAATAAAAATATTAAGTGATCCCATATATTGTGCATTTTATCAATTAATTGTTGTAGGTTCCTCACAGAATGGTTCAAAGTTGTGTTGTTGCCCCATATCAGATTACCACTGATGCAATGGAAGGTTGCTTTGCAAACAGAGGCATTAGATATTGCAATGAAGCTAGAGGTTTTTCCCATAGGAGAAACTAGCGCAGGAATGGTTCAGATACAGACCCAGCTAGAAAACTTGACGTGACAGCTACAAGACATGAAGAAAGGAAAAGAAACCAGAGAAGAGGTTTGGTGTAGTAAATGTAAAGGAGAAGGAAATTCCAAAGAACACTTCCTTGTATTCCAATATTACATCGCTAGTGGAGCACCGAATCCATTGAATCAACATCAACGCCCATGGTGTGAAATTTTCCAATGTAGAGGAAATTGCCTAGAGGACTATTACCTACTTCATAAATATTTGCAAACACCAAAGAACTAGTACTTCACATTTTGTAAGTCAGTTGGACATGACGATAACAACTATAGAGCATATGATCTCATGATAGAAAGAAAACATGATGTCTATAGAGTTCAAGGAGAAACGCAGAATAATAATGAAAATGCGCAATATTATAAAGGAACATATAGAGGACGTGGTGGATTTAGAGGAAGAGGACAAAAAAATGGCTAAGGACAAGTAAGAGGTCAGATTGTATGTTATAACTGCGCTCAACCAGGACATCTAGAAAGGGGCTATCAGAATCCATGTACTACCTGTAAGTACTATAAGTCATTTGACCATGTCATTGAGGCATGTCCCATTTTTCAAGGAAATATGGAAGAGAGAAGGCGAGAAGCACAGAGTCAGAACATACTGATGATCGCAGCTGAAAAACGAAACAAAGATCGCAACATTCATGTTGTGACGCGAAGTGGAGGCACGATGGGCAGAGACCATAATAGTGAAGCTTTGAATTATGAAGACCATATAGCTAGACAAAAACCTACTCAAAGGGCTTGGATAAGAAAAGGGGTTGGAAAAATTCCTTCCTTCAACCTTAACAAAGAAAAAGAAGTCTTCGTGGAAGTAAGGAAAGTGTTACAGAACTCAGATTCTGTTCCTACAAGAATCCAGTTGCGAAGTGAAACTTCGCCTGTGATTGATATGCCAATTTCATATGATTGATCACGTACTGCAACATACCCCATAAGTCTTATTGCATAGTTCCTACAGAGCTGCATGAATTTGTTAAAGCATGGAAAGATTTAGCAGAATTACAAAGACTATTCAGTAATTACGAGCAGCGTAATACCATAAACGAATCACATAGCACAGTTCACCATATCAAGAGTCATAGAAGGACCAAAAGATAAATGAGATTAAGTGCACAGATTGGGGACTTTGAAATGGACCAAATCATTCTTAACTTAGGCTCAGAGGTGAATATCTTGACAAAGAAGACATGGGAATAGATGGGAAAGCCAAAGTTATCATGGTCACCGATACAGTTGATATTAGCAAATTAGCAAAAGGTTCTACCTTTTGGGAGATTATCAAATGTCCTTGTAGACATTGATGGAGTGTGAAGTAAAGCAGACTTTGAAGTTATTGAGATCATAGATGATAGAAATGAATATCCTCCATTACTGGGAATAGATTGGGAAATTGATAACCTCACGATTATCAATCTCAAGAAGAAACAGATGATATTTGAAGGACCAGATATCAAGGTCATCCCACCCTTCGATCCTACACAAGGACCCATATATGTTGAAACGGTACGAGAAGAATGCAGAACTCAAGAACTTGATAATATCTACAAGATGACAATGAATCAAGCAGATTACATTAACCCTACAGATGGTGGAACATTGAGTTGGATATGTGACAGCTCTTGCACATCATAATCAAACATAGGATTGGAGAACTGGCAGAGTCGAATGCATGAAGTATCAGCAAGACAATGTGCACAGATAACAAAGTCACTACGATGGATTGGAATAGAGGTAAGTTCAATCCTGAATTATGATGGGTTGAGTAATATCCACACATTTCTTCAAGAATATCTTGTACCAATTTCAGATGAACATAAGTTAGCAACTTCGGATATAGCATTGTGGGATACACCTGCTATATGGTGGGATGCGCATAAACAGAACTTGACTACATGGGGAGAATGTAAGCAGATGATGGAGATCAGATTTGCAGAACAAACCAAGATAGTACAAGAAAAATATAGTGGACAAACTAATCTTAGAGATAATATAGGACTTTGCTTGAAAGCATGGACACACAGACCACAAGCAGAGTGGATCCACATGTTTGTGCACACATTGGAGAAAATCCCAAAGAACTGGTACACATACATAGAACTTGGCAGAGGAACGACAGAATGGTCGAGTATGACAAAGAACTTCCAAACAACTTTCATCTTTGAAGATGATTGTCCAAACATCAAGGAGGCTTTGCAGATCATTAAAGAGAATATAGTTAATGGTGCACCGTCACCTATGTATGAGCAACCAGATTGAGAAACAAAGTTGGAGCATGCAATAGAATGTTATAAATTTGCATTAGATGGAGATGAAGATGAAGATCCGCGTGATATAAACATACTAGAGTCTGAAGTAAAACATGATGTAGAAGGGCCTGCTTTAGAAATTCCAGATCTAAGTAGTCCTGTCAATACCAGAAAGATAAACATTGGTACTAAGAATGAACCAAATTTTGCTTCTATAGGGGATTACTGGGATGAAGAAATAGTGGGACAGATAGCAGACCTACTGAGCGAATATCAATACTTATTCCCTACCAATTTCTCTGAAATGAAAGGCATTTTAGGAGACTTGGGAGTTATGAAAATACCTCTCAAGCCAGATGCAAAGCCTACTAAGAAAAGACCTTACAGATTGAACCCCAGATATAAATAAAGAGTAAAGAAGGAGCTTGATAAGATGCTTGATGCAGGAATTATTGATCCAGTAGAAGAATCAGAATGGATAAGTCCCATGGTTATCCAGGATAAGAAATCTTAAGGCGAGATCAGAATCTGTGTAGATCTCAGGAAGTTAAATGGCGCCTCGCTGCATGACCCATTTTTTATTCCATTCACACACGAAGTGATAGATAATGTTGGAGGAAATGAAGCATACTCCTTCACTAATGGATTTTCTCGCTATCATTAGATCATAATCGCTACATAAGACAGACATAATCCCACCTTTGATACTGAATGTGGATCATTTCAGTACACAGCTATGCCCTTTGGTTTGAAAAATGCACCTTCTATATTTTCCAGAGTCGTTGTTGCTGCAATTAAAGATTTTATCCACAAATTCTTAGAAGTGTATTTTGATGATTGTACAGTATTTGGTTTACTGAATAACCATTATGAGAACTTAAGAATGATGTTAGCGAAATGCAGACATCATCTGATTTCCTTAAATCTAAAGAAAAACATCTTATGTATTCCTTATGGAATTCTATTGGGACAGATTGTATGTAAACATGGACGGATGGTTGATCCAACGAAGATCGCAGTTATAGTAAATCTACTAGCACCTAATTCAATGAAACAACTACACACTACAATGGGACACATAGGGTACTATAGGAAGTTCATCAAAGGATATGCGCATATCACTACACCTTTGGAGAAATTATTAAAGAAAGAAGTGAAGTACATTTGGATCGAAGATTGTCAAAAATGATTGGACCCATTAAAATAAAAAATGGTTACAACGCCGATTCTAGTTTTTCTAGACTGGAGTAAACCATTCCATGTAAATGTAGATGCTTCATCCATAGCACTGGGAATTGTGCTAGCTCAACCAGGTGAGGGAGGCATCGACCATCCCATCACATTTTCAAGCAGAAATATATCTTCAGCAGAAAAGAACTATACTACGACAGAAAGAGAAGGCTTAGCTATGGTATATGCATTGCAGAAGTTTAGCCACTATCTACTAGGTTCGCATTTATGTATGTTTACTGACCACTCAGCTTTGAAGTACCTGGTCAATAAAACAATGTTAGGGGGGATAATATGTAGATGGCGCTTACTCTTTCAGGAGTATGTTTTTGAAATCATTGTTAAGCCAGGAATATTGAATTCAGGACTTGACCACCTATCCAGAATTGAGTCAAGTGAAGAACCTAGTAATTTGGAAGATAGTCTACTAGATGCGTAGTTGTTTTCTATTCATATAGGATATGAATACTATAAGTATATTATATAATTCCTTACTACAGGCCTAGAACCTACAGAGTTTACTATGCAACAGAAGAAACAGTTGGTTGTAAAAGGAGATGATTTTACTCTAATTGCAGGATAGTTATACAAACTAGGACCCGATGAAGTATTGTGAAGATGTGTATTAGAACATGAGAAACCCATGATACTTACTGAAGCACACTCATGAGTATATGGAGGACACTACGCAGGAAGGGCTACTATGTAGAAAATATTGAGAGCAGGACTATGGTGGCCTACAATACACAAGGATTCAAAAGAACAATATTGTTGAAGTTGCGATGTCTACCGACGGATAGGAAGACCATCTCGTAGAGATGATATGCCACTAATGCCACAACTGACTTTGAAAGCATTTGATAAGTGGGCTATTGACTTTGTGGGACCTATTAACCCAGCAGGAAAGCTGATTGGTTCGAGATACATTATCGCAACTACATATCATCTAACCAGATGAGAAGAGGCAAGACTAGTGAAGGACTGTAGCACAGTTACTACCGCGCAGTTCATTTTTTAGAACATCTTGACAAGGTTTGGATGTCCAAATATTTTAATGAGTGATTAGGGAACCCATTTCCTGAATAGAACTATTGCAGCCCTGATTGAAGAATTTCAAATCTACCATTCGAAGATCACACCATATCATCCACAAGCTAATGGCAATATTGCATATTTTAACAAAGTATTGGAAAATGTGTTGACCAAGGTGTGCAATAAAAATAGGGATGATTGGGATCTAAGAATATCAGTAGTGTTATGGGAATATAGGACAACTTGTAAGAAGTTGAAAGGTCATACACCTTTCAGATTAGCATATGGATAGATAGGAAGTTGTCATGCCAATGGAATACATAGTCCCAAGCTTGAGGATTACATCATTCACCGATATGGCTGATGAAGAGATAATAGATGAGAGACTAATACACTTATTTGGGATGGAGGAAGATCGCTTCATCACAGGATTTCACCAACAAGTGCATAAAGACAGAGTGGTATTGGAGAAAACTCACTATGGCTTGGGAATACTACAATAGACAGATGACTACCAGAAATCTATTCAATTCTCAAAGCAATGCTATTATAAATGACAATGTTAAGACGATGGAGAAAATGTAACCAATCTTGATCCAACGTTTGATGTAGATCCCCGTTGGAGCTTTCAATCCACGCACTTGTAATCTGCTAATTAGTCTTGACAGCCAATATCCAACAAGTACATATAATATATAATTGACATTAACATTATCAATAACAATGGTCCATAATATCATAAGCAAATGTAACCCAATGTATAATAAATGACATTCACACCATGAATGGATGAGAATATGAGTATTTCTATTAATGAACAAGAAGAAGTGCAAAGTGATACGACCTCTTGCCGACAACCAATATGAACCAAGATCTAGATCAATCCACTTATGCCTCCACCACTTCAATCCTCCATGAATGGAAAACTCAAACTAGAAGGACTTTGGAAGGTGAACATAATAGGTTCACAACTATAAGGATCAATGAGTGCAGACTCAACATAGGGCAAAATCCACTAGAGTTCCTTTACTATTCTCTTCTTCCCCCCGTCCATAAGCAATATGTGCTCAATATATAGTCCTCTCAATGGTAGGTGAAAGGACTCATCAAGACGTTACTTGGGCAGATGGAGAGCCAAAGGTCACCCAATGACCGCTTTTTGGGAGTAAAAAGTAATTAATAGTGGGTTTTACCATTTTACTTGATACCCATGGGCTATAGTGATGCAACATGCGGGTAGGAATAAAAATAGGGCAAACTGGTATCACTGAAGGATAAAAATGTATCTGAGTCACTGAAATGGATCCTACAGGACAAAGAATGCTGATGCTCACAGGGTGGAAGATTTCTGTGTAATAGATGCCCCCTAATGTGTGAGGTCAGAGACTGAAATGTGCTACGATGGCCGAAATACATTACAAAACCCAGAAGTGGAGTGATGGAGACACAAGTGGAAAGAACAACTCACTCGTCATAATACAATAGTATCTGTGAATACATGTCGGTATAGTACAACAATATGATACAATGGCCATGAATAGGCAGTACATAATGGATACATGTCATAAATGATCATAGCCATGATCCCTCTACAGTAAGATATGGTTTTCTACTGAAAAGAAGACAACTGGTGCAAACTGGAGGTAAAAACTGCTGAAATCTGAGAGGTGATATCTTAGATGTAAAGTCAAAGTCATATGTAGCATACTAAATGCCATAATCGCTTGGGGTCTTCTACACAAGTCTTCGACAGTGCAAGTCCCATCAAGTGAATAAAGAAGTTGGGGTTGAACCTGATGAGACATCATCTGATTATCGGTCAATGATGTATACCGTTAACAAATGCGAGATGACCCACCGATAATGAAAATGGGCATCAAGGCACCGAGCACAATCATCAGAGTGTGAATAAATGGGTTGAAGTCGAACACTAGGATGAATCCATTGATCAGGGGACATTGATGTATTCCCAAAACTGTCGATGGCGAGAGAACCTGCCACTAATGACTGCAAGCCTCAAGGTACTCAACCAAACTCTAAGGATCAAGTCCCGGAATAAATGAGTTGAATTCGCCGGAATGAATCTCGCTAGAAGGAGGGAATTAAGGCATCCCCCATCAACCAGCACGAGGTACCAGCAATGCTGAAAGATTTGGAAGATCTCAGGTGAAATGGACTGACTCAATAGGGATGGCCGACATGCAATAGTCAAGATATTTGAGGAGTGGCCGACACTGGTTTCAACACTTCCTTTAAACAAGAGCATGAGCAGATGGATAGACTCAGGCAACATAGACTCGACATAAATTGTGCAATGCAGGAGGCATTACAGAGGGCTCCATAATGATTGGAAGCTTAACCAATCGATGGAGAAAACTGAGAAACAAGTACAGCTCCTAAGGCCCAACTATCGTCCCGACTCATAATGTATGGACCGGAATGAATGCTCTTTTCAAAGGTGACACAACAGATGCCAACAAGAAATAGTGACCATAATCCCGTCTGGCTTTTTGGAATATTTGATTTTTTTGGTCTTTTTCATATTTGGGAAAAGCTTGAAAAGGAATAAAATTGATTATAGTACAACAAGTGAGGGAACAAGTGTCAAATAGCTAGCAGACTAGAACCAAGTAGTGGAACATACCTATGCTCAATGCAAGGAAGTGCATGCAGGATGTGGAGACTCGGGGGTATGTTCCCTCAGGGTCAAAAGGGTCATCAAATTGTGAAGGGAAAATATATAAGCTCTGCAGGTCTTGACAGGGAGAAGTGCTCAGGCACCAGGCTAACAATTGATTAAGTGGGAGCCGGCACAAGGCTCAAGCGGAAAGCAGGATGATGCAATGCAATCACAACTCGACATAAAAGGGGAGTCATTTTTCGTAAAGTTAGTCTCCTCACCCGAAAAAGTGTAAAACAATGAGAGAAGAACTCTTCTAGTCATGTATGACTAGAGTATACCATTTTTATAATTAATCCACAAAGGTCCGGAAAATGGGTAAACTTATACCTAAGTGGATGTCGCTTCAAATCCTTTAATGAGTCTGAAATAACAAGTATACTTGGCAATCTTGTTTGATTTTGAAAAGGTCTAACAAGGGCTTAAAAAGACTTTATAAAAAAAATTTCCGTAAAGGTTTAATGAGCCCGAAAAAGTAAACTTGTGACCTCCTTACTATTTTTAACGAGCTCAAAGGAGATATGGAAGAATGCTTGTAATGAGAGCAGACGAGTGTCAGGGACATGTGAGACATTTTAAGTGCATGGGACAAAGCTATCCATAATGCAAGGGACATGAGAAAGATAAGGACACTAAAGGGGTGTTTGCAAATTCGGATAGTAATAGATTCAAATGCATCATAACAATGGGTAGGCCTAAACCTATATGCAAGGTTCCGAATATTCCTACCATGGCTGAAGCAAATGTTGAAAATGACCAGTAAACAAATATAAGTCCAACTAAGAATCCTGTCTCCAAGAAACATAAGTACCAAGATCATCTCTAAAACATACGTAAAGAAAAATCTGATACATGTCACTATGGTAGAAAAATTTTCAACTTCACTATTATCACCCTCAGACATAATGCAGAGAGAACTAGCCACTGAAGGTGTCATAGTACTAACACCCGAGGGATCAAAATGATCAACTTCGGAATGAAGAGCAAAGCTAAAGGACGTGGAGAAATCTACAATGGAAAATTCATCATCACGGGAGTTGGAAATTCTAGAAGTAGAATCGAACTCATCAGGATCATCAATTTGCGGATCTATAGGAGAGTCTAAAGACTTACCACTAGGGAAATAAGACTTTAATGTCAAACCGGGGCTAGAGAAAACTATGCCTGGATCAAAATGTATGGTAGACTGTATTCGAGGCTCATCTCATTCAATAAGATCAAGGGTAGGAGGGGAATGAGATCTATGATAGAAATCCTCCCAAGGCTCATCATTACCATGCATGGACTCGATAAAATATTCATCCGAAGGTAGAGTACCATCAAGGCATTCGTGTGAACAAGACGAGTTGGCTACCCAAACTGGCAGCGTAACGGGATCTTCTTCAACTGTCTGGGAAGAAGAGAGATCCGGATCTGCAGTGGTTTGTTGGATATGATCGTAAGTGAGCTCCACTACAGATAAAGGCATAGACATCCCGACATGCGCAATGTCTCCAGACGTGGAACTCAAGGACGGAAAAGTCCACAGATCATCTAAATAAGAGGTCCGGAATAACATATTATTCGAAGGAGGAGACGCATTGTCAGTAATGGTTCCAATAAAATTCACAGGTGCAGAATGGTTAAAAGTTCCCATCAATGAGGGGTACATTCCAACACCTATGTTCCCAATTTCCAGCTGAGAATTATAAACTTTCCAAACTATAGATCCCGTGGATGCTGTCGAAGGAGTGCCAACATAATCCAGCTGATCGATCATCACAATCTTGCCTTCATGGGGAAAGCAGATAACTCTAAATATAGTAGACGCAATAGCCTTCATAGCGTACATCCAGTTCCGACCCAGTAAAAGGTTGTAGTCGATGGCCGCATCAACCACTTCGACTTCAATAGGCACAGACTTACCTCCCAAGGAGACAACAAGGGAAGGGATAATTCCATGTGGCATAAAAGACCTACCATCGAATGTAGTGAGTGTAGTTCTAGATGCGAGTAGAGGAGGAAAGCCAAGAGCTTTCGAACAAGATAACGACATTACTGACGTAGAGGCACCTTCATCAACCATAGTACGTTTGACGAAGCTTTTAAGGAAAACCACCTAGATTTGAAAACCTACATGGTAAGGTAAGCAAGGCTGGACATCAGTAGTATCAATCTTGATAACACTAGGACTTCCCCCATCTTGAACTCCTAACGCACTCAAAAGGGCATGCTTCTAAAAAGGACAGGCTTGTAAAACCTTAAGAGCCGACATGGCACATGGTGTTTGGCCCAAATATTCTATGATGGAGTAGTTCTGGGCGGCTCGAGCATTAGGATTATGCATGGAGCACTTGAGAACACCTTTCGGTATCTGCGGCAAAATGGAAGGCTTCTCGATATGCAAGGAATTGTCAAGAGGAGGGGGAGGGTCATTCCCCAAATTTGGTTGTGGTGCACCATAATTGCATTGACGAGTAGCAACACAAACCTCTGACTAAACCATATTCACACATCCATAACCACTAGTATTGGAAGAAGACGTTGCCGTTTCATTAGTACCATAACCAGTGGTGGGAGCATGCAAAGCCATGTTTTGATGATGAGGAAGGGGATCCTTCAACACAGCTGGGCTCTGTGCCAAATGATTTGATGCGTCTTCAATTCGAGGACATAAGTGAGTAAGATGATCCTCCCCACAAAGCTTGCAAGGGAATTTCATCTTATGCCTAGGTTTACGATCCTCGCCAGCATTACCGCCTTCCTGAGGAGGGTTGGCATTCTCTTTACGAGGAGTATTGCGATTGCTATTGTTATTAATTCCATTGTTTCCACCCATACAATTATTTCTCCCCTTTTTCTTACCACCAGGTTGCTGGTTACCCGATGGTTTCGTTGATTGCACATTGTGTACATCAGACGACGAAGTGGAAGTGGACAAGGTGTGAACCTGTCCGGGAGCAGACTGGTTTAGTGACAAATTTTTCATTTGATTAGCTACCAAGTTTACAGGGCGAGTGCATGCAGACCCCATGATTCCATCGCCATGTGGTCCAGGAACTGACGTAGGCTCGTGTCTTGTTCTCGATGCGTCAGGAATAATGTCATACAAAATGCCAGACTGAGAATAAAGTAGATCTAACTGCTGGACTTTCAAGATAGCTTGTTCCTCAGTCACAATGCCGGACATTGAAACATCCTTAGCAATGTATGGGAGTAAAGACTTAAGGAACCATTCCAACAGAAACTCTGGAGGAATGTTGGCTTTCACTAATCTCTTCCGTTGACGCCACTCTTGAACGTGGTCAGAAATGTGTGTGGCCTTATTCTGACGGAAGGTGGACAATAACTCAGTACCAGTATCATAACGAACCGGCAACTGGAAATGGTCTAAGAAAACCAAAGCAATCTCATTGAATCCCCTATAGGTGTTTTCGGCAACTCCACATACCACTTCATGGCTGCCCCCATGAGGGTGCGTTGAAATAGTTGTAAACAAATGGAATCATGGTTCAAAGAGTTGGAGGAGCACCAAAGGTGAAAGGTCGTGACATGATCTCTCACCACCTTTCCCCTCAAACTTTGTAATGTCCGAAGGGATCTTGGTAGGGACCGAGGGCCAAGTAGGGTCGTGACACACCGGATCATTTGTGAGCTTTGAAAGATCCGGGAGATTCAAGCGTGCAAGGAACGAGAGCTACGGCTGGAAAACTGGATTATAAGCTCCCATAAAAGGTTGGTTAAATGGAACTGTGTTATAAGATGGACCAAAAGCTTGACCATGAGGATTAAACTGCTGATAAGAAGGACCTGATAGACCATAAGATTTCCCATGGCCATAAGGTTGATAACCTCCTCCTGCCTGACCCATTTGAGAGTAAGCAGGTATATGTGTGTTTTGAGCACCATATTGGGGTGGTGGGTGATATAGGTGGCCAACACCGACTAGGTTGTAGTAAGGGTTTCCACCATGAGTATGGGGCATGTATGTACTATTCATAGCGGGAACCATGTTGTAATGAACGTAATGGTATGGTATGTTCCCACCCCTAGCATTAGGATTAGCTTGAGCAGTCGTGTGGTGACCAAAAGCATGAGAAGTATTCCCAGCTTCAACATTAGTGTGATTAGTAGCAGGGTTGGTGGTGTGATGTCCATGTGGATATGAAATATTCCCACCCTCTACATTAGTATTACTAGTGGCAGTAGTGGATGCAAAAGTATGCGGTATATGTCCACCCCCGTGGTTGGGAGGAATAGTATCATGTGCAAAAGTGGTCCTGGGTTGACGAGTAGCGACACGTGTATTAGGTGGTGGATGGTGAGTCGTGCTCCGAACAACATTCCGGCTAGGTTGGGTATTACTAGGAGGTGGTCGTGTTCCAACATTAGCATGGTTAGGAATCTGACCAGTCCCCATACTATGTGAGTGGGTGGACAACGTAGTGCCCCCAGCGAGGGTAGTGCCAACAGTGGGTATAGTATGGCTAACACTTTGACTAGTGCCAACGTGAGTGCCAACCATAGTGGAAGGTTTGATAGTACTATGACTAGGCATACCAAAAGAGAGTGTGGTGGGGTTGATCGCAGGGCCAGTGTCATCATGAGTCTCAGGCCTCCCATATCTATAATCACGTGGAAACGAAGGAATGAAAAGCTCGTCATGTTCTTCCTCCTCGGGTAAGTCGGGCATCCCGTAAAGATAATTATCCAAATTTGAAGGATCAAACGGATCCCAGTCAAGTGGATTAGGCCAAATAGAACCAGGTTGAGTGTCAGGTGGATCACCTCCCCAATCCTCATGAGGAGTATGGGGGTTGGAAGTATGTTCAACTCTACCCGAAGGAGTAGAAGGATCTTGCCCAATATTGGGATGTGCAGCCATGTAGTCTTCAATGTAAGTCACGTAAGAATCTGAAGACTCAGAGGGAGCCCTCTGGCATCCTCTAGCAATACGGCGTGTAACTTCAAGTGGATTTAAACCAGCCAAATGACGGGACTGGTGGAGAGTAGGGCTCCGCACCACACTATCTCCGGAGAGAGACACAACGTCCCCTAAAGGCCAACTATCGATCAAAAACAGTAAATCAAAAGCACACACCTAGAGAAACTACAGCCAAGAGCAGATAAACAGAGTGGCTAAATGAGGTCCCAACACTAGAGCCAGTATGTCTCACCTAGGAGAGGCTTGAGACTCCCAAACTATAGCCGGAGGTAACAAAATCAGTTATAGAGACACCTAGGCTTCACTGTGTCGACAGGGTCAAGTCCACTGCACGAACACAACTGTGCTGTCCAATCCCTATTTGACTCAAGACACAAACAACATAACCACTGCAAGTACCCTGTGCGGTACCTAGGTAAGGCAACTATGTTCACCGCAATATAACCAATGCTCAGGGGGACAGTTGCAGGTGGGACCCGTCGTATGGGAAGGGTAGCTAAGCCTGAAGCACAAGAGGATGAACCTCTGGTACCCCTAGATATGAACAAATCCTGGATATATCTCCCACATTCAGCCGGTGTCAGAGGGATATCTCCTCAACCAACCTCCCGTGACCTCGTGCTTAACTATGGATTGAGTAGAGCTTCCTGAGAACACCGATCTATACCATGGATTCCTCCACTCCCTGGTCAGACACCCAATGTTTCGTCTAGTAGTCTTGGATTGTTAACTCACAATGATCTATTCCAAGACTCTAAACCTATGCTAGTTGGTGTACCCTATAAATAAAATCAGTCTAATCAATTTTATGATTAAGTGTTAATTTTAGTGGCTATGATTACTCAAGAGATATGATCATGAAACTAGTGATGTGAAGACTCAATAGTATGCAACATCGTCCAATCTTATACTCATCTATCCAATAAAACAATGTCACTAATATGCAAAATCAACCAACAATTCCGAAATAAAGATGCAATCTTTTATCTTTTCGATGCACAGGCAGAACCTAAAATGAAGGCAACAAGCACTTAATGCAAGATGCAGTACATGGAAATAAATATTTTTGTCTTTTCGCTTATAAACAAGAAGAAAAATGCAAAAAACTAAATGAATATTTTTGAATTTTTTCAATATAAATGGAATGAAAAAATGCAAGCAAAATCCTACTATTCAGTCACTGAAGTGCCAAGAAGATCACTAAGACAACCCAGCAGATCCTAAACAACAAGACTCAGCCAAAGGAATGAGCTCAAAAGGAAGAAACCAAGAGGCTAAAACCAAAGATTGGTAAAAAACCAAGAAGGCTCAACCAAGAGAAACGAAGAGATCTGGTCACAACTAAGGCATGAAACAGTCAAGAAAGAGGCCAACAAGGACTCAAGAACCAACCAAACTCACCTAGCAGCAACCAATATCCATAAACCAACAAAAGCCGGAGTTACACGCTACTGTCGAAGGAAATCCTACAGGTAGCCGCGAGCAGTAGAGTAAACAGAGGCAGGTAGACGTGGGCAGAACTAAGCTAGACCGCGGGTGAGGAAAGGAAAATGGGAAAATAAAGAGTCCAGGGGCTCAAAAAAAGCAAGTTTTCTACAGTGTATCTTAACGGCCAATCAGTGACACAGAGCTTTGATAAACAACAACTCTAATTATGGACTAATGCTCAAAAAAATTCCCAAACATGGATGTTTTCCCCAGCGGAGTCGCCATTTCTGGTATTGGAGAAAACTCACTATGGCTTGGGAATACCACAATAGACAAATGACTACCAGAAATCTACTCAATTCTCAAAGCAATGCTATTATAAATGACAATGTTAAGATAATGGAGAAAATGTAACCAACCTCAATCCAACATTTGATGTAGTTCCCCGTTGGAGCTTTCAATCCACGCACTTGTAATCTGCAAATTAGTCTTGGCAGCCAATATCCAACAAGTACATATAATATATAATTGACATTAACATTATCAATAACAATGGTCTATAATATCATAAGAAAATGTAACCCAATGTATAATAAATGACATTCATACCATGAATGGACGAGAATATGAGTATTTCTATTAATGAACAAGAAGAAGTACAAAGTGATACGACCTCTTGCTAGCAACCAATCTGAACCAAGATCTAGGTCAATCCACTTGTGCCTCCACCACTTCAATCCTCCATGAATGGCAAACTCAAACTAGAAGGAGTTTGGAAGGTGAACATAAGAGGTTCACAACTACAAGGATCAATGAGTGCAGACTCAAGATAGGGCAAAAATACAGTAGAGTTCCTTTACTATTCTCTTCTTCCCCCCATCCATAAGCCATATGTGCTCAATATATATTCCTCTCAAAGGTAGGTGAAAGGACTCATCGAGATGTTACTTGGGCAGATGGAGAGCCAAAGGTCATCCAATGACCACTTTTTGGGAGTAAAAAGTAATTAATAGTGGTTTTTACCATTTTACTTGATACCCGTAGGCTATAGTGATGCAACATGCGGGTAGGAATACAAATAGGGAAAACTGGTATCACTGAAGGATAAAAATGGATCTGAGTCACTGAAATGGATCCTACAGGCCAAAGAATGCTGATGCTCAGAGGGTGGAAGATTTCTGTGTAACACAGAGAAAAAGCATGGCATGATAGACATATCAAGACTAAAATTTTCCAGGTAGGAGACCTTTTCCTCCTCTATGATAGCAAATTTATGAAATTCCCTGGAAAATTCAAGATGCATTGGATAGGACCATATATTTTTAAGCTTGTTACTAGTAGTGGCGCAGTTTTGTTAGCCACACTCCTTGGAGAAAAATTGAAAGGACTTGTTAATGGGAGCAAATTGAAACCTTACAGGGATGGCCCTACTCTTCTAGATATCAGTTAAGCACCGCAAGAAGATTCTAAGTGTCATATGCAGTTGAAATTGGACACTAAGAATAAAAGAATAAAGAGTCTACATACAGTTTTGGTAAAATGTGAATTTTTCAAAAATGGAAGCTGTGTTGAGAAGCATACATAGAAAGATGAATTGCGAAGTCAGAGAGGACTCCCGCTGTGAAGTTAACATCAAAGAGAGGGAAATGTGCAGTGAACCTCACAATTCACATATCCACCAGTAGAGAGGATTCGCGCTGCGAAGTTAAGACTAAATAAAGAGAAATGCGCAATGAACCTTGAACTTGACATGACTATTAGCGAAGTCAAGGAAATCTAGTCGTTACAGTTTTGCTTGGAAAGTAGTCATTATACAGTTTTTTTGGTCGCCTACAATACACAAGGATTCAAAAGAACATTGACGAAGTTGCAATGTCTACCGACAAACAGGAAGACCATCTCGTAGAGATGAGATGCCACTAAAGCCATAACTGACTTTGCAAGCATTTGGTATGTGGGCTATTGACTTTGTGGGACCTATTAACCCACCAGGAAATCCAACTGGTTCAAGATACATTATCACAAATACATATTATCTAACGAGATGGGAAGACGCAAGACCAGTGAAGGACTGTAGCACAGTTAATGCCGCATAGTTCATTTTTTAAAACATCTTGACAAGGTTTGGATGTCCAAAGATTTTAATGAGTGATCAAGGAACCCATTTCCTGAATAGAACTATTGCAGCCCTGACTGAAGAATTTCAATCTACCATCAGAATATCACACCATATCATCCACAAGCTAATGGCACTATTGCATATTTTAACAAACTATTGGAAAATGCATTGACCAAGGTATGCATAAAAATGGGGATGATTGGGATCTAATAATATCAACAATGTTATGGGAATACAGGACAACTTGTAAGAAGTTGATAGGTCATACACCTTTCAAATTAGCACATGGATAGGAAGTTGTCATGCCAATGGAATACATAGTCCCAAGCTTGAGGATTGCAGCATTCACCGATATGGCTGATGAAGAGACAATAGATGAGAGACGAATACACTTATTTGGGATGGAGGAAGATCGCTTCATCGCAGGATTTCACCAACAAGTGCAGAAAGACAAAGAAAAAGAATGGCATGATAGACATATCAAGACTAAAATTTTCCAGGTAGGAGACCTTCTCCTCTTCTACGACAGCAAATTTATGAAATTTCTTGGAAAATTCAAGATGCATTGGCTAGGACCATATATTTTTAAGCATGTTACTAGTAGTGGCGCAGTTTTGTTAGCCACACTCCTTGGAGAAAAAATGAAAGGACTTGTTAATGGGAGCAAATTGAAACCTTACAGGGATGGCCGTACTCTTCCAGATATCAGTTAAGCACCGCAAGAAGATTCTAAGTGTTATATGCAGTTGAAATTGGACCCTAAGAATAAAAGAATAAAGAGTCTGCATACAGTTTTGGTAAAATGTGAAGTTTTCAAAAATGGAAGCTGTGTTGAGAAGCATACATAGAAATATGAATTGCGAAGTTAGAGAGGAATCCCGCTGCGAAGTTAACATCAAAGAGAGGGAAATGCGCAGTGAACCTCGCAATTCACATATCCGCTAGCAGAGAGGACTCGTGCTGCAAAGTTAAGACTAAATAAAGAGAAATGCGCAGTGAACCTCAAACTTGACATGACTGCTAGCGAAGTCAAGGAAACCTAGCCATTACAGTTTTGCTTGGAAAGTAGCCATTATACAGTGTTTTTGGTGGCCTACAATACATGATGATTCAAAAGAACATTGTCGAAGTTGCGATGTCTACCGACGGACAGGAATACCATCTCGTAGATTTGATATGCTACTAATGCCACAACTGACTTTGCAAGCATTCGATATGTGGGCTATTGACTTTGTGGGACCTATTAACCCACCAAGAAAGCCAACTAGTTCGAGATACATTATCATAACTGCATATTATCTAACCAGATGGGAAGAGGCAAGACCAGTGAAGGACTATAGCGTAGTTACTACCACGTTGTTCATTTTTTAGAACATCTTGACAAGTTTTGGATGTCCAAAGATTTTAATCAGTGATCAGGGAACCCATTTCCTGAATAGAACTATTGCAGCCCTGACTGAAGAATTTTAGATCTACCATCAGAAGATCGCACCATATCATCCACAAGCTAATGGCACTATTGCATATTTTAACAAAGTATTGGAAAATGCGTTGACCAAGGTATGCAATAAAAATAGGGGATATTGGAATCTAAGAATATCAGCAATGTTATGGGAATATAGGACAACTTGTAAGAATTTTACAGGTCATAAACCTTTCAGATTAGCATATGGATAGGAAGTTGTCATGCCAATGGAATACATCGTCCCAAGCTTGAGGATTGCAGCATTCACTGATATGGCTGATGAAGAGACAATAGATGAGAGACTAATACACTTATTTGGGATGGAGGAAGATCGCTTCATTGTAGGATTGCACCAACAAGTGCAGAAAGACGGAGAAAAAGCATGGCATGATAGACATATCAAGACTAAAATTTTCCAGGTAGGAGACCTTGTCCTCCTCTACGATAGCAAATTTATGAAATTCCCTGGAAAATTCAAGATGCATTGGCTAGGACCATATATTTTAAACCACATTCCTTGGAGAAAAATTGAAAGGACTTATTAATGGGAGAAAATTGAAACCTTACATGGATGGCCATCCTCTTCCAGATACTAAGTTAAGAACTGCAAGAAGATTCTAAGTGTCATATGCAATTGAAATTGGACACTAAGAATAAAAGAATAAATATTCTGCACAAAGTTTTGGTAAAATGCGAAGTTTTCAAAAATGGAAGCTGTGTTGAGAAGCATACTTAGAAAGCTGAATTGTGAAGTCAGAGAGGACTCCCGTTGCGAAGTTAACATCAAACATCAAAGAGAGGGAAATGCACAATGAACCTTGCAATTCACATATCCGCTAGCAGAGAGGACTCGCGCTACGAAGTTAAGACTAAATAAAGAGAAATGTGTAGTGAACCTCGAACTTGACATGACTGTTAGAGAAGTCAAGGAAATCTAGCCATTATAGTTTTTCTTGGAAAGTAGTTGTTATACAGTGTTTTTGGAAACCACATGTTTCCGCAATTAAGGCATATTCGTCCGTTGAAGATGCATTCAATGAAGGAAAAGGACCAAGATTTATGCTAGATTTGGCCAAAGAACATAGAATTTAATGCTAAGTTATCCATTTATGGGCACACCTTAGTGGTGAGATGCCTATAAATAGTAGAGACTGTTTACTTACCGATTTTACCACAAAATTTCATTTTTACTGCTTGTAAATTAAGTGATTACTAGTGGAACAAATAGTTAGCCAACAGTATATGTATGAATAGTCAACATTAGAAGAAATTTTGAGTGATTTCAAAAATTTTGGTCTGAAAGGAGTTATGAAGACACTCGTAAAGAAATCAGTCCCAGAACGCGGTGGTTCATCTAGGAACTCACCGAGGAATCAAACACAGCAAAAGAAAGACAAGAAAAAGGCCACTAAACAGGGAAATCCGAAGGCCGCAAGTGGTTAGAATCCATTTCAACCAGCAGAGACACAAGAGAGACTAATATGGCTTATTCCATAGTACATCCCCCCAAGGAGAAGCGATGCGCTAGATGTGCTTCTCATGAAGAACCCTCAGTATGAGATTCCCATGTTACCTATGTCAATCCATGTGTGACTTAAGGAGAATCTACTCAATAGAATTCCCGACTGGAAATTTGCCAACCATGATCTGCTCCAGGACACAAAATTCCCACAATTCCAGCCGGATCAGTATATGTATAGAAAGGATGATGAAGCTATCAAGAAAGCGACAATTCACCCGTAGGAGTGGGTTGCGCCATTACAAATGGAAGGGTTGTTGAATCTACTGTGCATCCCACATTTTGATAGAAGTCCATAGCTTACCTCTGTGGTGCGCACTCTACTATCATGCATGCACCAGGGATATCTGTGGTTGGATCGCAAGGTGGACATTAACATCGACCAAATTGTCAGGATCATGAACCTATGCAAAAGGGGTGTTGATCCCGCAGCCGAGTTCGTTGGGAAGAACAAGGATAAAGAGTTAGATGCAAGGATGAATATTAAATTCGACATAAGTAAAGGAATCCGTGGTTACATAACCACAAGAATCAAATATCAAGCCACATGGTTTACAGTTCAGCTCCTCGCAGGAAATATCCTGAGGAAGTGCATACCAAATGAAGTATCGGCTGCCACAATATCCTTAGCGGCGAAAGCTAATGATGGATTTCAATTCAACTAGGAGAGCTACCTGCTGAACTAATTTTTAGAAGACATCTGCGACACACAGGAAAATGGAGGTCATTTCCACTATAGTTAGTTACTGCTACTAGTCTCCTTTATAGGATGGAAGGAGCCTCGCTACTAGTAGAATGTCTTTGTATTCGTTGAAGAGTGTCGCGAACTGAGGTTTGCGAACATGTGGGAAAACACAAAGCCAGATCGAAAAAGGGTAAACAACATATAGCTTCTTACTTACTATGAGAAGTTATGCCAAGTCATTTAGAGGACTTCACGTATCACCAAGAAAGTGACGGCTCACTATATCCAGAAAATGATGTTCAAGGTTGGATTGCATTTCACTTACATACAACTACGAGTATAGATCACACATCCTAAGTGGTTTAAAGGACTATATCAACTAGAGGCGTAGAAAATCGATCTGATTATGGAATATTAGCTGCCAGAATGGAAGGTTTATGTGCTAGCCAAACTAATCACCACTTCCAAAGAAAGCGAAGCAGGAGATCCGCAAGACCAAGGTGATGATACAACAAGCGCGTAGAACCTACAACCTAGTCAAGGCATAGAAAAACAACATGTTGTTGGTTCGACATCGGGTGAGAAAAGAAAGGAACCCGACACAGTCATGCCGGAAGGATCACAAAGTCAGAAGACGAAAGCTAATAAGCCTCCACTAGATGCGCAGTTGCATGGTGATGACTATGATTACATCGTAGTCAGATTGTCAGCGCATATTAAAGAAACACTTGCATTTAAGGAAAGCAAGCAAGAGGTAGTGCAAACAAACATGATGAAGAGCCTCGCAGAATTAAAGAGTCTAGTCGCAAGAGTTGAACAGGTCCAGTGACACTTGGTGAAAGAACGAGATTTCGATGATCCATCAGGAGAATCAATCCAAAGAAAGAGAAAGGATCCTTCCTTAATAATGAGACCTCGTCTAGTCAGAATTGAGTTGATGAACATCATATTTCCGACTGGAAACCTCAGTGAAAGTGCGAAGCAACTCACACATCTAGATATCAATGTTGGGATGTTTCTCATAGAGGGATTACATAATCTGTATATGCAGGTTATGGAATAAATCTGAGATAGAGACTTAGTCTCTTATAACCAGCATCTAAAGTTGGAGGAAATCTACAAGGAGCTAAAGGATGAATGCGCACTAAAAACTAAGGAGATCGAATATGCGTAGGAGAAGCAAAAGAAATTGAAGAAAGAAGTCATTGAAGTCTGTGCAAAGGTCCCAGACTTCCCAGAGGAACCCGAGGTAGAAGCCACCATTTTGAGGATTGGTTCCGCTGTAAACAACCTCAAAGATAAAATGGAAACTATGGAGATTGGATACACAGAGCAGATTGCTGAGTTAGAATCTCGACAACAATCTGGAACCTCGCAGTGAGATAAAGAAGCAAGCGTCGAAGCATTGAAGGATTCCACATAAAACATCTCCGCAGATGTGGCTAGATGTCAAAACTTGCTTGATGAAATTTCTAAGGTATGGGCTATGTTGCAGGAAGAACCAGATTTGCAGAAAATCCAAGATGAGGTACAACAAAGACAGAAAGACCTTGATTCTGTGAATACGGATATGAAGAATTTTCCACCAAGGAAAAGAATATAGAAGTTCACAGAGAAGAAGGAGCTTCAGAAAGAGTTGGAAGCTTTAAGGGAAAAGGAATCTGAAACTTCATCAAAGTTACAGCCACTACAGGAAAAAGTGCTTGCGCTTTCGGAAGAAATTGAGCAGAAGTTGAAAGAACTTCGGACAAGAAAAGATACTATGAAGGAGAAACTTCTAGAACCCATCTTAGAGGAGATGCTCGAAACAAATAAGGAGCTTGAGCAAGAGGACAGGGATACAGTTGCTAAGTTAAGCGCAACTTTTCAAGATTTCATTGCAAAATAAGACATCTCAGGGGGTGCGCAGATGGAACATCCCTGTCAGAGTGGCTTAGGGATGAGCCATGAGTAAGTGTTAGGGGCCTATTGGGAGAATCCCAAGTAGAAGGAGTTTTGATGGTGTAGTCCAAGCCAAAGGATGTTTTGATGGTAGAATTACAAGTTAGGAGAGGCCTAGCATCATCCTATTTTGGGAGAAATAACTCTGCAAAACCTGGGAGGAGGGTATGGAGCGCAACGAAGTGTTAGATAAGGATTTGTCCCTTTAGTAAATGCGAAGTACTAGGGACCAGTGAAGTAGTTTGAGCAGTTAAGGAAGAAGCGGCAGACAAACAACTATAGGAACAATGATAAAGAAGTGGAATGTTGTAAAGGACGCACCATGGTACATTCAGCGCTACGCATTAAGAGAAAGCAGCTGTCAGAAGAGCGTCATATCCAGGGAAGCAGCGCAAAGGACAACCGAGGACAAGCAAAGTAGCTAAGAATTTATGGCAAAGTATAGTTAGCAGGGTGACCGTGCCATTTTTGGGGGTTTAAGGGTATTATGGGGTTTTCTCCCATAACTATTGCAAAGATGTGACCTTCGAGCACAATCTATAAAAATGAAAATTTTGTATAGGGAAGGGTTGGTCGTTAAATGAGGGTTTATCTTTTGACTGTAGAATATTGTAAGATATTAGAGAGAGGAAGAGTCTCTACAGTTGTGTGCGTAGAGACTCATTGTAGATAAGAGTTTGCAGCTGTGTGCGCAGACTGGAACTGTTAACCTTTCTCACTAATATAAACAACATTTCCCGTGGATGTGGCTCCCATCCGGGGGGTGAACCACATAAATACCTGTGTTGTGTGATTGCATCTGTGAGATTGTTTTATGTTCATGTATGTTTACGCTTTTATATGTATTTTCATGTGTATGTTGATGAGAATAATATTGTAAGTGGTGAATCATACATAACTGGATATGCACATGTCAATTAATGTGATGAATGCATAGTTGTATAGATAACACGAAATCAACGAAGTTTGTATTGTGGTAACTACAAAGTGCACAGTCACATGCGCATTAGTATTTGAAGTATATGCGAAGTAGGGATAACTTCACTAGAAGCCAACTCCATATCTGTGCATCACTTGATTACAAAAACTTGCTTTTGTAATCCCCCATAACTTCGCCTCGAGAGAGACCTCGGCCTACTCATAGGTTGTTTCTGAAAGGGCAAGTGAAAAGGGATTTTTTTTGGGTCTCTGAACTATGCAAAACTGGGGTCAATCTAATATAAAGAAAGTTGGCCAACAATGAAGCCAATGCTTGTTTGAAACAGTTACTGCTTTGATTTCATGGGGGTTCTTTATGGCTTGACACTAAGGTGTTGGTGGACACCGACATGATTGCGAAAATCACAAGGTTACCCAAGGCTGGGGTGGAACCTACTCAATTTTCTATGGGTAAAGAGAGAGATAGAGAATTGGTCGTCCGGATGAAGGATAAGTATCAATTATCGAAGAAAAACAGGGGGTTTTATGTTGCATCAATCAATGACTAGGAGGTTCGCTTCGCCACAAAAGTGTTATCGACAAAAATGTTAAGGAAGGTTCGACCAAGCCAAGTGACTTCGTTGGTCATCACAGCAGGAGTAAAAATGAATTGGGAAACATTCCTTCTAAATGAGTTCCTCAATGACTGTACCAATTCCCAGTATCACGGTACCCCCTTTACCTATTCTTATCTCTTACTATTAATTTCATTTGTGGGTTGGGCAAAGCCAAAGGCCTATCAAGGCATGGAGCCAATTGGTCCTTGTTATGCCTCCCAGTATATGAACTTATGGTACACTGAGATCAAGAGGAGGCATAAAAAAAATAATGTAACATTGTATCTGCAAAAATAGGCACTACAATATTATGTTGTATAGATGCCATGGATTGAAGAGGACGTAGTAGTGGAGTTTTGGGGAATTGCAAGGTTCAAAGTCGGACCTCATCATATGTACATTCTAGCAAGGTGAGACCCACATCGAAAATGGTTGGCCATGTTGGAATATTCTTACCATCATTTTTATATTTTGTATGCCTGCATGCAATTCTGCATGCATCCATTCATCTGGATGAAATTGCATGCATCTAGTCATTAGTATGGAAGTCTCCCTGCACCTAGTCCTTATTTTGCAGCCCCCAGGAGCCTGTTTCTACTCAGTTTTATCCCTCCTATCCACTGATGCTCCCTTGTTTTCATCACTGGAGCACAAGTGTGTTGGAAGTACGGCTGCCGTTACACCAAAACCCGCAGGTGATTGGTAAACTCACCACTGCCAGATTTCAAGGATCCACGAGAGGCGATTAGTCCCTTGTCATGATACACCAGGGAGCTCTAACTACTTGCAATTTTGTGAAACAATCTCCCCCTCAGCACGAGGCGAGTGTGTATTGAACTCGTGACCTCTAGCTCTGATACCAATTGTTGGTAGTATGGTTGTCATTACACCAAAACCCGCAGGTGATTGGTAAACTCACCCTGCCAGATTTCAAGGATCCACGAGAGGAAATTAGTCCCTTGTCATGATACACCAAGGAGCACTGACTACTTGCAATTTCGTGCAACAAAGTGTGCCTTATTCCACCTATTTAAGAGTTACTTCAGTTAGTTGGTTGGTTGATGAATCAGTTCCTTGATTCAGGGGATGATTGATCAGTTAACTCACTGAAGCACTTAGATAGGCACCTACATAGACTAGTTGAGATCTACTGACAACTCCTTATGCATCCAAATTGGATTCTACTTCCCTACATCAGTGCCCATGCACTCAGTTAGACTCATTTCGACTAAATATTTGACTTTTGTGACCACTGCCACTGGTTTGGATGATGTCTCCAATGCTATCCAAGCTACACACTAAGTATAATTCGAATGACCTTACTGGAATTTGAATATCATTGATTGTATTCAGTTATTATTCATTATTTAGAGTTCCATCTTACATCTAATGTATGATAAATCATTTTTTCTCCATTTTCTTTGTAATGAGTGATTATTTATTCATCATTTCTTCTTCTTCTTTCTGCACTACATTTGTAAATTCTTTTGAGGTCTGCTACTACTGAGTGATCCTAGATCTAAAATATTACATGGTATCAGAGCTAACAACATCTACTCGAATTGCAGCAACAACAGTTGTAGCAATTCCTTGAGCAGCTGTCTTTCATTAAGCACCAGAAGCCTCTGGGTTTCCACAACAAATCCTAGTGAATGGCCTTAGGACACTAAGCACATGTGACTGGGTCCTTCACTATAGAAATCCAGTGAGGTCTAGCTAGGTGTGAAGGACCTAGTCACATGTTCTTAGTGTCCTAAGGCAGTGTTCAATTCGAATTGCAACAGATCTTCTTTTCATAATTCTCATTTGTTTTGCAGGAATCTCCCTCTTTCAGCTTCAAATTCTTCAGTATCATGGATCTCAAGTTGAACGCATTCAACTACTTCGAATGGAAGGACAAAATGGACATCTTCTTGAAGTCAAAGAGTCTTTCCAGAGTGATCAATGGCTCTGCAGTTGAGCCCGTTGGTGCAGTAGAGAAATCCAAGTACTTAGACAAGCTTGATGAAGTAGTAGGACTGTTACTACTTATCATTTCTGAATATTTGCACTTTCATGTTATCGATTTGAAGACTCCAAAGGAGGTTTGGGACAAGCTCAAATCCCTCCTTGGCTAGAAAGATGATTTTAAGGGGAATAAAATATAAAATGAGCTCATCTCCTTGAGCCCAAGCAGTTTCGAAACTATCACTGAGTTTCTAAACAAATTCAAGAACTTGATTTCATAGTTGAAGAGGTATGGGATTGAGAGGGAAGAAAAACAACTTATCCTTTCCATCCTCTAGAACCTAGGCCCTAATTATCTAGTGTTTGTTTTGAATTTCCAGTCAGAAAATTTATTCATTCCAAAATGGAAATTCCCTTCACTTGAAGACTTCATCCAATCTCTAACTCTTGAGGAGGAGAAGCTAGTGCACATGGGAATGACAAAATCCAAGTTGGATTCATCTCTTGCAGCCACTGAGTCAAGGAGAGTGAATGGAAAAGGAAAACAAAAAAAAATTGATAGAAATTCGACTGATACAAAGAAAAAGGAGGCTCCCATACAGTGAGATGGCGCCTCGAATCCTAAGAAGGACAAGAAAGCTCAGAAGGGAAAATCCAAGTGCACATATTGTAATCGAGGATATCACCCTGAGAGCTCATGTATGAAGAAGACCATATATCTCATGGCTTCACTTATTGAAAAAAATAATCTTCCAGTACCTGCATGTGCTAGAAATAAAGAGAGTGAACCATATGGATCTGAGAACAAAGAGAGATGCCATTCCCTCATGGCAGGTGCATCAACTCAATCCTCCTTCATCATAGATTCTAGAGAATCAAGACACATGTCTTCCTCCAAGAATCTCTTCACTAGATTCGAAGCTACTGTTGGACCATCCATTATGTTGGGGAATTATTCTGAGGTCTCCTCTGAGGGGATTGGAAGAATCAAACTAGATCATGAATACTTCTCGGATGTACTCTATGCCCCCACTCTCACTGCTAATATAATTTCAGTATATCAGTTTACCCATATTGGAGAGCCCAAGAGGGTGATATTATCTCCAAATGAGGTCTAAATTCAAGACATGGTATCAGGTTCCACCGTTGCAAAAGGTGTTGCAAATCATAAGTCGAAACTGTATGACTTCTCCCACTTCTTACCTCTCTCAAAGCAATCTTCTCTTCACACTCATGCCAATGAAGAGAGTATATTGTGGCATGAAATATTTGGGCATCTTAACTTTCAATACTTGCAAGACATGCATACTAAATAGATGGTTGAAGGGCTGCCCAAGATCAAGTTTTCCAAGGGAAACTATCATGGTTGTTTGATTGGAAAGCATCCTGAAAAAAAATTTGAGAACAGGAAGGCAAGGAGAGCCTCTCATCCTCTGTAATGTCCCCATTCAAATAAGTGCATAGTAAGACAATCCCATCAATCCTACTAGTTTCCTAGGTTGGATGGGCACATGTCGGATAGTAATAAGGAAGCTAATAAATGATATTTAGACATTAGAAGGGTTCACGAATTTAATAAATATGATGAATAAATAAATTCAAGAGAAATTCTGGGTGGCAAGTGGTTTTGGAGACATATGGAGGTGGTGGGACCCACACTAGCTTGATTTTTCAATGACACATGGCAGCTCTCTCTTTCCAATTCGAATTCATGGGAAGGTGAACACTCTTGGGTGAGTTGGTAAGTCATAACACATGGCATTGAGCATCTTAGGTCGAAATGGGATGGAATAGTAACCTCCATGGGAGAGGAAGAGTCAAATTGGAGACTAGTGGACACTTGGGCTAGATTCCCTAGTTTTATGACAACAATAATGAAGCATCTATGACATTTATGACAAAATTCAGACCTAACTTCTTACACCTGACCATTATCACATGTCAGCCCCAAAAATAGGCTCAAGGAAGGCTCTCATGGAGTTGGGGGAATCTAAAGAGACTCAAATTCGAATTTGGGAGAAGATGGAAGGTTGGAACTAGGAGACAAGTGGCAAATGAGGAATATTTTCTAAATGGAAAATTATTGAATCTATTGAGAGGATTTCGACCCCTTTAAGGTTAATGTTGGTTATAAAATGTATAAATCAAGTATGAGAATGGCTTTTGATGATTTGAGAAAAATTGCATTTGTGAAGAGAGAACTAGTGGATGACTAGTTTCGTGCCTTAGCCAATTTCGAGGGTGAAAGATTCCCATCCAAGTTGGTGTTTGGAGAGGCCACTAAAGTATTTCATGGTGCTTTAATGGATTTTTATTTGCAGGTATCAGCTACAGGAATTTTCATGGTTTGTTTTAGTGCAGCACTTTCTCTCCACCATTTCCAATTTTGAAGGCATATTCGGGCTCCTTGAGGGATTGCGCTTTGGGTGAGATCTTGCACTCATTGGGAGAGATTATTATGATATTTTTCTGATTGTAATAGCTTCATATACTCTGTTATTCATATTCAGAAACTCTCAGGTCAAAATACCCATTGAATGTATGCAAAATTATTGATTAATGAGCAAACAATGTCCATTTCCCCAATGCTTTGATGTATGACACTATAAGGTTGATTATTTCGAATGGATTGATGATTATATGATATATTTGTGATTCATATACTATCATGGATATATTATACAAGTTTCATGTACTTTACTTGAGCATTTGAATCATTTTTACTCAGTTTGTTTGTATTGAGAGGTGAAATAGTGCCATTTCCCCAAGGGTCGAATTGGGGATTTTTGCTATTGAATGTGAGAGAGTTAGAACAGTAGTAAAAATCAATTAATGGTGCATATGAGACCTTAATCACATACTTAACACATTCCATACCTATTTTCATAAATTCATGGGATTTTGGAGGCATTTGGAAGGCCATTTGCAGTGTTACCCCGGGGGGATTTGATGCACAAATTACTAGTCAAAATTACATATATTTATCAGAATACAAATCAAGTTTGCAGCAGTATTTGGAGGGCCATAAAACATCCCTGAACCTAATATTCAAGTCTAAATACCATTCATACACTCCTACAGAATATTTGGGAGCATTTGGGTTGATTTGGAGGTCAAAACAGTGAAACTAGTTGAAGGTCGAAATTGGGGAAAAAGTGGAAAAATTGGCATTTTAATAAAATTTTGAAAAAGGGTCATTACAAGTGGTATCAGAGAATGTTCTTGGCACCTGATGGTATTAACAAGAATTCAAAAGAATAATCCTCCACCCTTTGAACCAGTAGTTGAAGAGATTTTTGTTGAAGAAGCGGTAGTAGAAGAAGAGGAGTCTTTTGCTGAAACCATGGGTAGAGAAGAGGATGACAAATTAAAACATAACGAGGAACTTATTACAACCTTAGATCCATGTTTCTCTAAAATTTAAGCAAACATGGATAGGATAGGTGACAAATTGTTGCAAGGATTCGAATTGTTGATTAGCCAGCTTCAAAGCAAAGGGATGATAGGAGATAATAGTGGTTCACACTCAGGGGAAAAGATGAAAGGGAATGAGCATATTTTCTCAAGTACAGGACCTCATAATAGACCTGATGAATTTCAAAGCACACAAAGGCATACTGCACCTAAATTTCTCACACCCAAAGAAGAGCCCAATCTTGAATTGGATTACAAGAAACTAGTAAATGATTGGAATGATTTGAATGAAGAGTGTAAAAGAGGTGTACCACTCAGTGATTACATTCATGCTATGAAAAAGATTAATAGGAAGGGAGACAATAGGAGTCCATTCCAAAACAAAGAATTAACTAGTGCTATTGGAAAAATGTCACTTCCTACTTTTTATGGTTCTTTTCAAAATTCTGCTAACACTTGGGTGCAAAAATTGGATGTATATTTTCAGCTGAATCCTATGTTGGAAGAGGATGCATTAAAAATGGCCATTTTGCATTTGGAAGGAGATGCCAATGAATGGTGGTTTCATGGGCTGAAAACCTTGGGTCATAATCAGGTTAAAACATATAGATAATTTGTTGACAGGGTACTAGAAAGATTTGAACAAAAAGATCCAGAATTGCCTTTCAAAGAACTAGCTCAATTGAAGCAAACTAGGTCCCCTACTGAATATATGTTGGACTTTCAAAAATTATCAGTCAAGGTGGCTGTTGTATCTATGGGAAGATTAGTATTGCTATTCACTGAATGTTTGGCTGAACCCTTAAGAGGTTTGGTCAAATCCCACAAGCCAACTACATTAAAATATGCAATGAGCTTGACTAGGGATCTCCAAAATGTGCTTCCTAGAACGAGATTTCCTCCTAAGCCTAGCTATAAATTTGAAAAGAAACCTTGGCAAAGGGATGGATATGATAAGAAACCTTGGAAAAGAGAGTCATTTGAGAGGAATAAAAAAGAGGGATTAAACAGGGATGAACTTAGAAAAAAGAAACTGTGCTTCACATGCTTCCAACCATGGACACCGGGGCACAAATGTACCAAAGGAAAGGCTCAATACATAGAAGTATTTTCTGATAATGAAGGGTATGATGGGGGCATGGATGAAGATGGACATATTTCAGATCAAGAAGAGGCATATGAGACAGCAGTAGAAGAGGAAAGACAAGAATAAAATCAGCCTTCACCGGACAAAGCAAGAATGGCAATGCTTTCAGCAGTACCTCTCTATTATACTATCCGATGCAAAGGTGTGGTACAAGGACAAAAAGCTTCAGTTTTGGTAGATGGAGGAGCCACTCATAACTTCATTGATGCAGAGATGGTAGAGAAAAGAAAGATATCTATTGAACCATTTTATGGCTTCACAGTTGTCATTCCCGGTCACAACACAATGCAATGCAAAACATGGGTTCCAAAGCTGCAAGTCACCATAGGTAACTATACTTTTGTTGATAGTTTTTATGTGGTTGATGTTGCTGATACTAATGTGGTTTTGGGAGTGTAATGGTTGTATTCAATAGGAGAGCATACAGTAAATTATCAAATTCCTGAAATGAAATTCCAAGATTCAAAAGGAGTACAAAGAGTTGTGAGAGGGCAACACACTTATCCAAATCAAGTAGTGACTTGCAATAGTATGAGATGTATATTGAGGCATGGGGATATATAATGGGTTGCTGAATTTCATATTATATCTCCCAAGCCAACTATAAATATTTTCAAACACCCAAAGGAGATAGAGAGACTTTTGCAAAAATATGAAAAGGTTTTTAGAGACCTTCCACATGGTAAGCCACCGGATAGGGGGGTTGAGCACAATATTATTTTGGAGGAGGGTACTTCACCCATTCAGATACCACCTTATAGACATCCTAAAAAGTTTAGATATGAGATTGAAAAATCTATCCAAGAACTCCTAGATTTGGGGCTCATTAGACCAAGCTCTAGCCCTTATGCTTCTTCAGTAGTGCTAGTGAAGAAAAAAGATGGAACATTGAGAATGTGCATAGATTTTAGAGCCTTAAACAAAAAGACTATAAAGAATAGGTATCCTATTCCTAGGATTGATGAGCTCATGGATGAGCTGCATGGGGCCAAATACTTCTCAAAAATTGACCTTAGATCAGGGTATCACCAAATTCGAATGGAAGATGAAGATGTGCAAAAGACCGCTTTTCGATGTCATTTTGGCCACTTTGAATTTCTTGTCATGCCTTTTGGGTTAACCAATGCTCCAGCCACCTTTCAAGCATGTATGAATAGGATATTTTGCAAGCAACTAAGAAGGTTTGTTTTGGTTTTCTTTGATGATATTCTCATTTACAGTAAAACATGGGAAGAGCATTTGCAACAGTTAGAGATTGTGTTGAAAATCTTGCAAGAAGAGTCCTTATTTGCTAAATGATCAAAATGTGAATTTGGGATGAAAGAACTACTGTATCTTGGGCACATTATTGGGCAAGAAGGAGTGAAGGTACACATGGAAAAAATCAGGGCTATATTGGAATGGCCATCACCAAAAAATATTACTGAATTGAGAGGCTTTATTGGCATATGCACCTACTATAGAAAATTTGTGAAAGGGTTCTCCAAGTTGAATTCTCCACTCACTGATTTGACTAAGAAGGATGCTTTAAAGTGGGATGAAGAGGCTGAAAAGGCCTTCCAAAAAATGAAAGAGGTAATGAGTAGTTGTCCCATACTTGCACTTCCTGATTTTACTAAACCTTTTGTTGTGGAATGTGATGCTTCAGGTGGAGGAATAGGGGCTGTCCTAAAGCAAGGCCAACACCCCATAGCCTTTGAGAGCATAAAGTTGCAGCCTCATGAAAAACTTTACTCCATCTATGATAAAGAAATGCTAGCCGTTATGCATGCATTGGCCAAATTCAGACAATACTTGGTGGGCAACAAGTTTGTGGTGAAAACTGACCACAATAGTCTAAGACACTTTCTCACCCAAAAAGATCTAAATGAAAGGCAACAAAAGTGGGTAAGCAAGATTCAAGATTATGATTTTGATATTGAATATGTCAAAGGAAAGAATAATATAGTAGCAGATGCTTTTCCAAGAAGGCCTTCTTTTTCTCTCATGGATATTGCCAAGGATTGGAAAAACATGCTACTAGCTGAATATGCCAAAGACAAATTTGCTTGTGATGTGTTGGATGGAATCAAAGGGGATGATAATTATAGGATTTTGAATGGCTTGATATATTATAAGGGAAGAATTTATTTAGTTCATAACTCCAAGCTCAAGTACCGAATTTTGCAAGAAGCACATGATTCCCCACTAGCGGGCCATCCGGGGATCTTCAAAACTTATAGACAGTTGAGGCAAAGATTTTTTTGGAAGGGGCTGAAGGAAGATGTTCAGAAGTATGTGAATGAATTTAAAGCATGTCAAAAAAACAAATCAGAACTTACATGTCCAGCCGGCCTATTACAACCATTGCCCATTCCGAAGCAAAAATGGGACAGTATTTCCATGGATTTCATCACCGGATTGCCTAAATCCTTGGGTAAGGATTGCATCTATGTGGTAGTTTATAGGTTGAAAAAATTTGCTCATTTCTTTGCTGTTACATCATCTTTTAGTGTTGCACAAGTGGCTGATATTTTTTTCAAAGAAATCTTCAGATTGCATGGGCTCCCCAAGAGCATTGTCAATGATAGAGATAGTAGATTCATGGGTGATTTTTGGAAAGAAATTTTTAGATTGGTAGGCACTCAATTGACTCCAAGTACCAATTATCATCCACAAACTAATGGACAAACAGAGAGGGTAAACCAATGGTTGGAAGGATACCTAAGAAACTATGTGGGAGGGCAGCAAAAAGCATGGGCAAAATGGCTACACTTGGGTGAGTTTTGCTACAACACCACTTATCATATGTCAATAGGAATGTCTCCTTTCAAAGCATTATATGGTTATAATGCACTTACATTTGCTGACATTATATTTGGTGATAGTAGAGCTCCAAAGGCTAAAGATTGGGTGGAAGAGAGCCAAGAAATTTTAAAGCTCTTGAAAGACAATTTGCAGGTTGCTCAAAATCAGCAAAAACAATATGCTGATAGACATAGAGAAGAAAGAACCTTTCAAGTCAATGATTTAGTATATTTAAGGTTGCAGCCCTATAAACAAACATCTCTCAAAAAGAATGGAGCAAAAAAATTAAAACCAAGGTACTATGGGCCATACAAGGTAGTGCGGAAGGTTGGAGAAGTAGCATATGAACTAGAACTTCTGGAAGGGAGTAAAATCCACAATGTATTTCATGTTTCTTGTCTTAAGAAAGCTCTTGGTCAGAAAATCATCACTTCAGAAATACTTCCTCCTTTGGATGATGAAGGTCAGCTCACACTTGTTCCGGAAAAGATTTTTAAGACACGGGAAAGAAGGTTGAGGAGTAGAATCATCAAAGAATATTTAGTGCAATGGAAGGACTTACCAAATGAACATGCCACATGGGAAGAGGAGAAGATTTTGCAGCATCCAAATTTGAAATTGATTGAGGACAAGCAATCTTGGGTGGGGAGGACTGTAATGTCCCCATTTAAATAAGTGCATAGTAAGACAATCCCATCAATCCTACTAGTTTCCTAGGTTGGATGGGAACATGTGGGATAGTAATAAGGAAGCTAATAAATCATATTTAGACATTAGAAGGGTTCACGAATTTAATAAATATGATGAATAAATAAATTCAAGAGAAATTCTAGGTGGCAAGTGGTTTTGGAGACATATGGAGGTGGTGGGACCCACACTAGCTTGATTTTTCAATGACACATGGCAGCTCTCTCTTGCCAATTCGAATTCATGGGAACGTGAACACTATTGGGTGAGTTGGTAAGTCATAACACATGGCATTGAGAATATTAGGTCGAAATGGGATGGAATAGTAACCTCCATGGGAGAGGAAGAGTCAAATTGGAGACTAGTGGACACTTGGGCTAGATTCCCTAGTTTTATGACGACAATAATGAAGCATCTATGACATTTATGACAAAATTCAGACCTGACTTCTTACACCTGACCATTATGAAATGTCAGCCCCAAAAATAGGCTCAAGGAAGGCGCTCACGGAGTTGGGGGAATCTAAAGAGACTCAAATTCGAATTTGGGAGAAGATGGAAGGTTGGAACTAGGAGACAAGTGGCAAATGAGGAATATTTTCTAAATGGAAAATTATTGAATCTATTGAGAGGATTTCAACCCCTTGAAGGCTAATGTTGGTTATAAAATGTAGAAATCAATTATGAGAATGGATTTTGATGATTTGAGAAAAATTGCATTTGTGAAGAGAGAACTAGTGGATGACTAGTTTCTTGCCTTAGCCAATTTCGAGGGTGAAAGATTCCCATCCAAGTTGGTGTTTGGAGAGGACACTCAAGTATTTCATGGTGATTTAATGGATTTTTATTTGTAGGTAGAATCTACAGGAAGTTTCATGGTTTGGTTTAGTGCAGCACTTTCTCTCCACCATTTCCAATTTTGAAGGCATATTCGGGCTCCTTGAGGGATTGCGCTTTGGGTGAGATCTTGCACTCATTGGGAGAGCTTCTTGTGATATTTTTCTGATTGTAATAGCTTCATATCCTCTTTTATTCATATTTAAAATCTCTTAGGTTGAAATAACCATTGAATGTATGAAAAATTATTGATTAATGAGAAAACAATGTCCATTTCCCCAATGCTTTGATGTATGACACTATAAGGTTGATTATTTCGAATGGATGTATGATTCTCTGATATATTTGTGATTCATATACTACCATGGATATATTATACAAGTTTCATGTACTGTACTTGAGTATTTGAAGCATTTTTACTCAGTTTGTTTGTATTGAGAGGTGAAATAGTGCCATTTCCCCAAGGGTCGAATTGGGGGTTTTTGCTATTGAATGTGAGAGAGTTAGAACAGTAGTAAAAATCAATTAATGGTGCATATGAGACCTTAATCACATACTTAACACATTACATACCTCTGTTCATAAATTCATGGGATTTTGGAGGCATTTGGAAGGCCATTTGCAGTGTTATCCCGGGGGGATTTGATGCACACATTACTAGTCAAAATTACATATATTGATCAGAATACAAATCAAGTTTGCAGCAGTATTTGGAGGGAAATAAAACATCCCTGAACCTAATATTCAAGTCTAAATACCATTAATACACTCCTACAGAATATTTGGGAGCATTTGGGTTGATTTGGAGGTCAAAACAGTAAAACTAGTCAAAGGTCGAAATTGGGGAAAAAGTGGAAAATGGGCATTTTAATAAAATTTTGAAAAAGGGTCATTACATCCTCTAGATATGATTCATAGTGATGTTGCAGGGCCATTTCCAGATCTATATTTGAACAAGGATAGGTATATTATTACTTGTATTGATGATTATTCAATATTTACATGGGTATACTTTCTTAGATTAAAGTCAGAAGTATTTGGATTCTTTAAGTTTTTCAAGACTTTTGCAGAAAAGTTTTCAGATAGAAATATCAAGGCCATTCGCACTAATAATGGAGGTGAGTACATCAAGGGTGACTTTCAAACCTTTTGTGCTGAAGAGGTCATTGAGATGCAACATACTGTTCCCTATACACCACAACATAATTGTGTTGCTGAAAGGAAGGACAGAACATTGAAGTAAATGGCCACTTGCATGCTAAAGTCGAAAGGGTTGCACCCTAGTCTTTGGGAATAAGCCATTAATTTTTCCACCTATATTCAAAATAGAGTTCCTCACAAAGGACTCAAAGACATGACTCCTTTCGAAGCATGGATGGGATACAAACCTGATGTGTCTCATCTTAGAGTGTTTGGATCCAGAGCATGGGCAAGGATTCCAAATGAGAAAAGGAGAGCCCTAGATCCACAAAGAAGAGAGTGTATCATGGTGGGTTATGCATTGAATGCAAAGGCCTACAAGCTTCTTGATCCTTCTACTATGACCACATTCCTTGATAGGAGTGTACAGTTTAAGGAATGGCCTCTTCATGATGCTCATCCTGTTGAGCAAGAGAGATTGCCTCCACACCTCCACTACTTGATGAGCTCCAAGAGAGTGAATCTTCATCACATGATAGTTCATATTCAGGGTATGAGAGTGAAGATGATGAAGAGTGAATGCTAGATCTAGATCCACAAGAACCTAAAGATATAGCACCTATCAGTGAAGATGAGTGAATGGAAGATCCAGATCCACAAGAACCTGATGATCTTACACTTGATGATCCTCCTCTTCCTAGATGGGAAGCCACTACACTTAGATCTACCGGAGATCTTGTTGGAGTTCCACTTGATCCGAGGAGGACCAAATCTGATTTTCAGAATGGAAGGTTTCATCCTTCTCACATTACTGATCCATTTACTGCCAACATATCCTTCTTCACTGGAGAAGTCCACTTACCATTTGGGGTGAGTGATGTACATGATTGATCATCTTATCACAGTCTATCTTGAGGGGGGGATTTCTTCCCACTGGGTTTTCCCTCTTTACTCATTTTGTTTATTTAGATTGCTGTACGGGGTGATCTTTGGTCTTAGTTACTAGGGCCCTACCATTTCAGTTGTTCCTCATAATATAGCTTGCGGGGGGGTGTTGGAATATTCTCACCATCATTTTTTTATTTTGCATGCATACAGTCATCTGCATGCAATTGCATGCATCTAGTCATCAGTATGGAAGTCTCCCAACACCTAGTCCTTATTTTGCAGCCCCCGAGAGCCTGTTTCTGCTCATTTTTAGCCCTCCTAGCCACCGATGCACCCTTGTTTTCATCACTGGAGCACAAGTGTGCCTTATTCCACCTATTTAGGAGTTACTTCAGTTAGTTGGTTGGTTAATGACTCAGTTCCTTGATCAAGGGGATGATTGATCAGTTAACTGATTGAAGCACTTAGATAGGAACCTATAGAGAATAGTTGAGCTCTACTAACTAGTAATAGCTCCTCATGCACCCACATTGGAGTCTTTTTCCCTACATCAGCTCCCATGCACTCACTTAGACTCAGTTAGACTCATTTTGATTGACTATTTGACTTTTGTGACCACTGCCACTAGTTTGGATGATGTCTCCAATGCTATCCAAGATACACACTAAGGATAATTGAAATGACCTTAGTGGCATTCAAATCTCCTTGATTTTATTCAGTTATCATTCATTATTCAGAGTGCCATCTTATAGCTGATGTATGATACAACATTTTTTCTCCATTTTTTGTGTAATGAGTGATTATTGATTCAGCATTTCTTCTTCTTCTTTCTGCACTACAAGAGTAAATTATAGTGAGGTCTACTACTGCTGAGTGATCCAAGCTCTAAAATATTACAGGTCATTGGGTTCAAGTTTTATTAGTAGAATAAGTTGATAATAAATCCAGGAGTGGTCAGCAGAATGGCAGGTTCCTATCGAGGTAGAGAACATTTCACTGAATCCACCACAGCAAGATTTACAACAGGAAGGTACATATGGAAAACAATATAATACAAGTTAGAACAAAAGTACCCAAAATACTAGTGCTAGGGGTGACAATGGTAACCACCCCAGTCATAAAATGATGAACAATAATCACGTTAGACTCCTACTGATCCAGTCCTAGGGGAGAAGTGTAAGGATGGTGCGTCTACACAAAGAGACAAGAAGAAGCCGAAAAAGTAGCAGTCTAGAACAGTGCAAGACTTAACTGATGATGATGTAAAAATCTTGTTTGACAGGATGAATGAAGTGGAAAAATAGAACCAAAAGATCATAGAAAAGAAAATTGTTGAGTTGTTTGGAAACGTGATAGAAATCTTAGATACACTCTGCCAAGCAGTCAAGAAGATCATCATCTTGTCTCCACAACAGGTTACTACGCCATGGGTCAAGGTTTCACAGGAATAAGAGCACCAAGAATAGTTGAATACCCTGCCATCCTATGACAGAGTCGTCAATTTTTTTCCACAGGAGTTGATTTTTGAAGACACTGGGACAAGTGAGCAAGTCCCTCAGTTGGGCTATGCAGAGTTGAAGTTTTCCGTATTTCCTATTTTTATGTTGCATAGTCGCTAAGAAAACCTTTCACAAGAACTGAAAGAAAGGGAGTGGTCCATTTTTTATCTTATGAAAGGCTAAAGTAACCAAGAAGCTACGCTTAAGGATTAGTCCGCTGAGATTCATAAGACAAGGATCTATTGCATCAGGAAAAGCAGAATTTGCATGAGGCTATTGTCGTCACATGTTGAGCAATTCCGGAGGTAGAAGTGATTGATGAAATGGCACCCAAGGAGAAGTTGTAGTGGCTTGAAGAAGTTATTTCTCATTACACGAACAAAGTGGAAGAATTAGAAGCCAATTTAGTTCCAATTACACCACCGAAATTAACAAAGAAGCAGTGGGAAGAAGTGCAAGCGTTCATCCAAAGTATTCAAGAATCTGAGGCACGGTGTATGAAGACAGTGTACGAGGAAGTGTCATGGACTTGGGATGCTCTATTCAAGGAAGCAGAACTTCAAGAGGTTAGTGTACGGACAGGAGCTGCGGAGAACAAGATGAAAAACTTGGGGGGTATTTTAAAGACTCTATCGCCAGTGGAAATAATGAGTAAGGTTGCATAAAATAAGGTGTTGCAGGAAGAAATAAACTAGGTGAGAGTTCAACAACAATGGATAGAGAGGGTGGAAGCGCTTCAGACTACAGTTGAATGCATTTCTGATGTAATTGGAGGACATCATGCAGATATTGAGACAGTAGTCACCTGGACTGTTGAGCAAATATAAGAGCATGTCACTGTTGAACTTGTCGAGGAAGTAAACTAGCGGAAATAATAAGTTCAACATTCGATCAAGGAGACAAGCAAAGTATACAAATAATTTTTGGCGAAGATGAAGGAACTTGTCACACAACCTTGAAGTGGATCGGTATGAGCCACATATGAGTGTTGAGGTATTGTTGGGTCTAGTAAGTTTTGGATACCTTTTTTGGTAAAACAGTTTTGGTGTGGACAAAACCAAAGAAAAGTGGTTCCATGAAGCGGTAAACTTCGACGAAGAAGTCGAGAAACCAGGAAAAAGGTAGTTTTGAAGATGTCAAAAGGGTGGGGTTGATTTAGTTAGTTAGGGTTTTTCCACTTGCATTAATGAGTTGATTAGTTTGTTAGTGGGGTAGTGGGATCAGTGAAGGATGTGTGCACCCTATAAATATGTAATAATTTGGAAATTTTGGGACTGTTAGTGAATTAGTAAGCTATTTAGGAAATTTTTGGTCTATCTTTGTATTCGGTGAACCGCTTATGTTTTTGGTATGTCGGAGTTGTTGATTGGTATAAGACGTCGAGTCGCATTCTTTGTAGGTTGTGTGCGCAGATCCATTATAAATGAAGAGAAAGTCTGTAAGTATTTAAATATGAAGTGCTTATCTATTGGCTACGACTCATGAATATACGAAGCACTTCTGTGGTTTTTCCCATCTTGAGTTTCCACGTTAAAATCATGGTGTTCATTAAGTTGTGATGTGTGATGTTTATGTTGCTTATTATTTTTTAATTTAATGAATGAATATGCTTATAATGAACTGATGAATGAATGTAAATTATTTGATATGTTGTAGAAGTTATGGTTAAATTATGAAATCTGTAGAAGTGCATGGCTTGTTGAAGATCTTGATCTATCGAAGTTATGGGTTATTTGTTGAATGATATGGTTGTCTAAATGTTCCCCTTCCATGATGTAGAAACCCAGTTCATGTATTCCCCATAGGTACTTTGGGTGAGACTTCATTTGCTTCACAGGTGTTTCCGAATGGGCTAAACCCATTTCAGGCTCGTATCTTGGGATTTTTTGGTGTTATGTTGAGTGATTGAACCCTGGTCGAAGTAGAATTGTTCAAATAGACCACTACTACCAATTACTCTGAAAACATTTGCTATTATATCCAACAAAGATTGGATCTCCTCCCGTGCTAGCTAACTCCTTACATGAACTACATCCAACATTCTATGAATGTTAGTTGAACCTCTATCAGCTGTCTCGCCAGAGAGAAGGTCTCCAAAAAAATTCTTATGCTTTTCTAATATCCTCTTTATGTCTTCAAGATGTTGTGGGATGTCTATTGTTGAAACTTGAGAGGTTATTAGGCATTCAGTAGCCCATTAAATGTCTCCATGTCTAAATATTGATCTCATACTTTGTGAAGACACCACTTGATTAGGATAGGTGTTGATTCCTTTCAATACTATATGCTTCCCATCAAGATATTTGAAGCTCATTTGTGGCACCTTATAATTCATGGAATGATCTCCAATGGAGTATAACCATTGCACTCCCAACACCAAGTTAGTGTCGGCCACATTAACAACATAGAAACTATCTGTCAAGGTATAATCTCCTTTGGTTACTTGCAGCCTTGAAATCCATTTAGAACAATCCATGGATTTATTACCAGGTATGATGACAGTGAAACCTTCAAAGGATTTATTAGGCATATTCCTTCTTTCCATCAAGGCCGAATCAATGAATTTATGAGTAGCACCTCCATAAACCAAAATTGTAACTCTTTGTCCCTGAACCACTCCCTTGAATCTAAGAGTGTGTATGTGAGGTACTCTTTCCAGGACTGCAATCTTACCACTTGCTGGTGGTAATTGTTCTTCATCTGATGTCTCATAGACACCACCTGATTTAACTAGTTCTTGCTCATTTTCCTTCTCAACTTCGCTCTTTGAGAATACATCAATGTAATGTGCTTTCCGCTTAGCACACTTATGGCTCGAAACCCATGGTTCTTGGAAGGTGAAGCACATTTTATTTCTCCTTAACTCATCTCGGTCTTTGACATTGATATCCTTCTTGAAATTTTATGTTGAACCTTTTTGGAAAGGTTTCTTGTCCATGAATTCAGCTAGAATATATGTTCTTGGTGGAAATATTTTTCTTGGTATGGCATCATGTAGATCTCTTGTTCTGCTCATTGCATCCTGCAAGGTATATGGTCTATAGGATTTAACCAACCCTTTTAGTGGCTTTGCTAATACTTCTTTGAATAAAAGGATCAAGCGAGATTTAGATATGTATGTGACCATCACAACTAGCTTCTGGAACTTTGAAATATATGCCTCAATATTTCCTATATGTCTTAAATGTACGAACTCTCTGAAGGGCATTTTAGGATCTTATAGATCAAATCTATCTACCAATCTCTTGGTGAACTCCTCATATGTTGTCACTTGGTCATGACCCAAATTCCTCAAGCCATGGAACCACCAATCATTAGCCTCTCCATCAAGATGCAAGGTATCCATTTTTATGGCATCCCTTTCGACCATGGGGTTCAATTAGAAGTATGTGTCTATTTTATGGATCCATGAACTAGCAATGCATTTTGATGAACAATCAAAATATGGAAGAGAGATACTACCAATGGCATTCTTCAAATCAGGATTGTGAGCAGGCATCTTATTTCTTCCTCTTGGATTGAATTTGTATTGGGATTCATAGAAGTCCTTGAAAGGTAGTGCTCTTCTACATTCTCCACTCATAGTCTGGTACTTTGTATAGCGATCCTCCCATGAATAAATTGATTTGTTCTGCACTTCTGGTTCATCTCTATTTTCTTCAATGAATTTGGAAATGGTAGGTCTTGGATGACACTTGAAATCATGAGGTTGATTGTAAGACCCTATATTTGAAAAGAGATTCTCACCATAAACCTTCCTTCCTTCATGATGAGAGCCACTGCTGCCCCCTTCTCCATATTTGTTTCCCATTTGCTTTGCCAAGAATTCTGTAGTCTCTATCCCTAACCGGATGATATTCTAGGATATATATTCCATGCATTTTAGCATGCTTTGGACAAAAAATATGAATTCATCCTTTTCATCCATGCTCTAAATTTCTCTTTCTCCTTGGATCTTTCCTTCAGTGGAGTCAACTTCTTCTTCTACAAGGGGGTCTTCTTATATTTCCTCTTAGGGAATGGCATTCCCTTCGAATTCATTAATGATTACCATGATAAGGTGAAGAGGACCATGCTCTAATACCACTATAATATCCCCAATCTAAAAATTAGATATATTAAGTTTCTTGGAGGAATATTTGAACCCCGAAACTCAAGACCATACTGAAACTATGACTAAAGATGCGCTAGTTTAGAAGAATGGTCATAAATCAGGAATTCAAAAACATTTTTGAAAAAAAAATAGTGTTTCCTATTGGAAACAATTCTCCTAACACAATGGGATAGGTTTTAGAACCCATAAGGACTCAGAATTATTGGAATATAAGGAATTTTTTTGTCCTCAAGACTCTAGTGCAATATACTCAAAATCCTGCAACCAAGAATCTTTTCAAACACTACTAGACCCTTTCGAATTTGTGAATAGAGGTTCATTTGGAATCCTACAGAATTTGAACTATTTCATAACCAAACATGGAAGGTATACTCAAGGTTCTACTTTGACAACTTGCACTTTTTTTAGTACATCACACCTAGGTAGACCAATTGGGATAAACCCAATGATCGGAGGCAATTTCCACAGGAATTATTTGGAAACACATCTACTGCTAGTGAAATATTGGAAGTAGTTAAAACTTTATAGTTCAAACCTTCTATGGAAGACACTAGACTCAAGGATTAGGTGTTATTTTGCCAATTTGGAAAACTAGGAGAAAGTTTGAAATTTGTGACAATTGAATTAGGTGATTTCCAAACGACTCCAAGTGGCACTAGAGGGTCATGAATTTCATATTTAAAAATTTTTATGGGTCCTAAAATGTTTATAATATCTAAAAAAAATTTCAGAATTAAATTTCGATGCACAAAAGTCTGATTATTACAACCAATTTTACAATGTGTCTAGTTTTTTATGAAATTGAGCATATGAGAGAAATAATGTTGAAGAATGAAATAGAAAAGAATAAAGAGGTAAGAAATTATTATTTTATTTATTATATAGGTATGGAAATTACATATCAGAGTCTTAAATTACACATTTCATGGCTCAGGGAGTGCCAATCAACAATTACCAATACTGCTACAAAGCAATACTACAAATAACACTTGGAAACTGGCACTTGAACTGCTGGAACAATAGAACACTTGACTGGAAATGGAATGGAACCTCAAATTATATGGTATTTATGTAATTATTCTCAATGATAAATTATGAAAAAATTATTCCTCAATCTCTAGCTAACTCCTCAACTAGTGTGGTGGATAGAAGGGGCATATCTCCCAACTAGTGACAAGGGGCACATCTCTTAAGTCTAGAAAAGCTCATATATCTTCAACATAATGAACAAAAATGGAAAAATATTCTTCATGGAGGATCCCACACTCTTTTTATAAACTTGTGGTACATTTCCTCCTCCTCTAGAGCCTTTTTTCTTGGAATTCGAGCCAATGATTAGTTGGTTGCTTCTTTGGTAAGTTACATTGCATATGGACACACTTGTCTCCACAATTTTTACCTCAATGGGTAAATTTGTACCCTGCAGCTTTTAATGAGTTTCCTTTGTGATTCTTGGATGTTTCTATTCCTTCTTGAGCAAAACTTTGGAAACTTCTGCCTTTCCTGCTTTTCATTGTTTTCTTGCTTTTCAGCTGATTTCTGGCCTTTCAACTACTTTCTGGCCTTTCAACTGCTTTCCTACTTTTCAACTGCTTTCCTGCTTTTCAACTGCTTTCCTGCTTTTCAGTTACTTTCATGCTTTTCCTTTGAGGAAGACAACTCATAAGGGTCCACCCATACTCCTATCCACCCTCTTGGGCCACTTAGACATCTCCAATTCATTAAACAAAAAAATAAGAATTAAGAATTCAAAATTATGGAACTACTTCACTTCTTCATGATTTGATTTAATTATGCATAGTTATTGTAGGCCAATTAATCTCTAGATTAATCAATTCCTACTCTAACCCATGGGAATTGAATGGGTTAGTGGTATGATCATGGTTCCATTAGGGAGGGGATATTACAAGGAAAATCCTTTGTAAAGTATTGAGACATGCACATTGAACATTGTATTAGAGGAATTGTATTAATTTAAAAATATTTTGTTGTATTGTGCTCATTAATATTGAAAGAATACATTGTAAAAGGTGGCAGAGACATAGACTTGCATGTTCCTTCTTTGTTTCCCAAACTTTGTTAAAATGAAAGTGATAGTTGCAAAAGATGCATTCATTGGAATCTATAGTTGGAGTAATGCTGGAAAGATCTTTGCCTTGCTCAGAAAGCAAAGAACCAGTCAAAAGGTTCTTCCAAGGGAGAGAACAACAAAAGGAGGATGAGGAAGAAGGAATTTCAGAGGAAGGGGGGCAAAAAAAACTCAAACAAAATAACATACTTACACTGTAAGCACTATGGGAATATTGGACATCAAGAAGATCAGTGTTGAGCCCCTTGGGATTCCATCAAAGAAAGACATAATTAGAAGAAATAAGACAAAGGTAAAAGATAAAAGGTTGGTAAATCTCTTGAATCTACTCATTGTATTGTTGCAAAATATAATATTGGAATAAATTAAATCACATCAGTTTCGTCTTATAAAGATAGGTGTCTGCTTCATACTACTACAACATCCCACATGACATTTAGAAAAGGTTGTTTTGAAGAAATAAATGACAATGTAGATGGTTGTTGGTGCCCAAGTTTTGGACTTTTCACTGCGCACTGATCCAAACAGTCAGTTATGTTGCGCACTAAGTTCAATTAGAAACTGTGCACCGGAAATAGTTTGCAGTTTGGGGAACCTTGGCCTATATAAGGCCTGTTTTGTAAAGGGTTGGGGTTTTGTTCTATTATATTATGTTATGGTATGTTATGTTATGTTATGTTCTGATATGGGTTTTGTTTTAAGATTCGATGAATGGAGAAACATTAAGCTGTTGAGGTGGGTTTTGTAGTTCTGTAATTTTGTATCAAAATTTTCCAATAACAAAATGAAGATGAAGCTATGTCCCATGTATCTCCTCTCCATTGTGCTCATGAATGGACTTATGGTTTTTTATTAGTAATATTAATGAATGAATTTTAGTAATATTATGATATTTATGGTTGTCCATTAATCTAATTCTTGTCTAAGTAATGAGTCGTTAATATGTTGAGTGGAAAGAACCCAATCCTCCCTGCGTAGCCCTGGTTCAGGTTCCTGTATATTTTCCTGTGCACATCTCGGGTGCGACCTTACTCTGCTCGCAAAGTATTGAAATTGTCAATGGCTATGGGGTTTTTGTTGGTTGTGTAAGTCAAACCCTGGTTTTAATAGACTGTAGCCAACAATGGTTATGTTTCCAGGGCCTGATAGGTATTGTGTCAAGAGGATGAAGTTATGAGGATGAATCCTACCAAAGACGAGATTGAACAATGGCTGGAAAGAAAGGAGTATGAATTCATGCAAAAAGAGACTACATAACAACAGATCTCACATTAAGACTAGAATGAAAGGTACATTTACTCTAATGTGCATGAAATTTTCTTCTGTGAGTTTTTCTATTTTTCTATATGAGTGGGTAAAAAGGTATTCTGAGATAAATAGAACCTAGAGTGCACCTTGTCCAACAGTATGGAACGAGGAAAAGATCCAAGAACTGGTAAATTTAGACAATACATATTCTAGAGCTATTGATTTATGGTTCTTGTGCATGAAAAAAGGATATATTATAGTATTTTCTATAGGATCCAATGAATCATATAGTTGCATAGAAGAAAGATTAAAAAAAGGCCCAAGAAAGAGGTTCTTGAAGAAAATTCCACTATGGATAAATATTTTGCTCATAACTATGTTGAGAAGGGGATAATGATAATGAACCCCAATAGCATGGAATCATAAGCCCTACATTGCAGTGGTGGGGTATGAAGAAGTGGGAGAACAACTAGGCACATTAATGGATCCAGAAGAGCAGAGACTCCATAGGGAGAAAATACATGTAAGAAGGGCTGAGATAAGACAAGCAATCAGAAGAAAGAAACAAGAAAAGCAGTTGGTAGGGAAAGATAAGATGGAGTAAAGAGTAAATAAGAATGCTAGATATGGGGCTTTGAGATGAGAATGTGTAGAAGGTTCCTTTGTTCCAGAAGGGTGTGTAGATTCTGGGAAAGAAGAGTGCTCATAGGATGAGAGACCTCCAAAGAGGCGTGGAATGAAAGAAAGTGATAGCTCTAATGAGAATACTGATATCACACCCTTGAGGATGGGAGAAAGAAAGGACCAAGAATATGTGCAGGTACAGGAAGTACAAGACAATGGAGGTACTTGCATGATCATAAGAGATATTGCATAGCCATATTTTAGCTCCCTTGGACCTAGTATTATGAGATGAATATCGCCAAAAGGTGTCTTCTTTTCGACCCAACCCCTAAATGCTCTTTATCTAATCAAGAAGACCAATTGTTATTTGAGTTTGTGTGGGAGTAAATAATTGAAGATGAACTAGAGGTTAGAGAAATTGAAGTTAGTTTGACACAAGGGATTAAACTAGATATGCATAGTTCAAGAAGCAGTAGTATTGTTTCTAATCCACTAGTTGCAAGTAAAAGTACTAGTCCTCCTATACTACAACGATGGTGACGACATCAAATTCCACCCTGTGATTGCTTGCGTTTAACATGATGGGTAATGATGATGCACAACAACATTGGTTTACCTACGAGGTTATATGGGATTTGAAGAATTTCAAAGATGAGGCTTCCAAGATTATGTAGATGGAGACCACTTTTAGAGATAGAACTATGACTTGGTATATGAAGTATAAGACCACTCTCACTGTATATCAGACCCAATCCTTGGATACAATTAAATCCGATCTTATGTAGGAATTATGGAAGTTGAAATCTAATTTGCAGTGTATTATCAATATTAAGGAGATCAAGAAAAGAGCTGGCAATTCCATATAGGACAACGACTAGTGATTCAAGATTCTGTTGGACCGACTGAGCTTCTAGATCCTAGATGTGAAACACCATGAATGTTTAATCGTGGTTTTGTTTCCACATATAAGAGTTCCACTAAGACAAGAGAAGGTGGATAATCAGTTGGATTCTCTTGATATCTCGATAATTTTAGAAGAAACTCCTAATGGGAAGGCATCGCCAAGAATGATGCAGGTTCAAAAACAACTTGTTGTGATGACTGTGCAACTACAACAAATGTCTACTAGCAAGGTATTTAGATAAAGTGTAGGGAGTAGCTTCTGTAGAAAAGAAGTCCATCACAAGAATAAATGTCTAGCACTGAATAATTATATGGGTACCGAAGCGCCTAGTTCTTTTCCTACAACACCTAAGTCTAAGTGGTATGAGATCTATACAAATTGGGGCCACACACCTTCCAAGTTCCCAACATTTCAGAAGTACCAAGCTCTAAAACTACACCATTTTGAAAGTTCTACAAGTCTATTGGCCATGACGTGAACAACTGTCATGCTCTACAATTGATGAAAGACAATACAGTGGATTCCTACTGAATTCAGGGTGCACAAGATAACATAGGACCTGATCTGAGAGGACAACAGGGAGCATTGCATGGTGGGTTCCTATGCCATGGAAGAGGCTATGATGGGATTGGAAGAAAATTAATTTTCTTTAACTATGGAGAGACAAACCACTTGGTGATATTTTGTACTAAGACTTGTGATCTATGTGCATATTTCCATAGCACACACCATGTGATAGAGGAATTCCCATACTTGTTAAGAAACGGGAAGATAAGAAAGGTCATTGTAACATGGTCACTATTGAACCGAGGAAATGGAAGAATGGAAAGGATCCGATGCAAGTAAATATAGTGACTCAATAAGGTACTCGAACATGTGAATATATTCTTGGAGATTGCAGTATTGGAATACTAATGGAACAAAAGTTAAAGAAAGATTTGTATCCTCCAACTACAAATCCTGTACAAGGCACACAGAGAAGTGGAGGAATCTGTGCAACAAGAAGAACACCTGCACAAATATAGGCTACACTAGGAAGATGAACCACACAAACTATACGAAGAATAGGATTAGAGAAGAAGACTACATGAGGAATAACTATTGCACAACATGCATAATGAATAATTGAGGAACACCGCATAGCGCGAAGATATACACCGCAAAGAAGAACGGCCTAAGGGAATGTACAAGAGTCATTAAGAAGATACGATAAGTACCTTTCCGTGAACTTGTATAAATATATTGAACGATCCTTATGCTATAAAGAAATTAGCAATTATGCTTTAAAAGTTACTAATGCTTGATGAAACCGAAGAACCTATTTTTGTGCCACTTTCCGAAAGGAATGTGCACAGAGTGGGAAATAAAAGAAGAACCATAAAGGATTTCATGTTGTCCCTTCAGTTGTGGGGATTTGAAATGAAAGATGAAATGATTGACTTGGGGGAATATGTGAACATTCTTCCTAATAAGACATGTGATTTGATGACAAATCCAAAGATGGTATGGTCTCCCATACAACTCAGACTAGATAACCAATACAAGGTATTCCCCATTGGAAGGTTGACTGATTTGGAAGTAAAGATTGATAGAGTAAAGACAATGGCGGAGTTTGAAGTGATTAAAATATCGGGGGATACTCATTCATACCTGATGTTGTTGAAGATATATTGTAAATTTGATAATAATGTTATTCTAAACCTGAAGCAAAGATGCATGTCCTTTAGATTTGAGGAACTGCATGTGGCAGCTCCATTGGATGCCATGGAAGGAGAAATACATAGAAATCCAGGTCAAGATGAAATTAACAATGTAGAGTTAGAGAACATATACAACATTACTACCAGAAAATGAGACTATATAAACCCCATTGTGTATGGAGAGATCCATTGGCACAGTGTCCATTTGTTTGACATGGATTTGCAATATGTGATGGATTGGTGGCAAAACAAGCTATATGAGGTGTCCATAAGGATATGTGAATTCATTACAAAGTGTATGCACTGGATTAGTTCAGAAATATGTGATCCACCACTATTCGATGGAATAGAGAAAGTGGATTCTTTCCTTGAAAAAATGCAATCCTGAGTTTCAGAGGACCCAACAAGTAGAGGCAATGGATGTTGTCACCTAAGGAATTCCTACGTGCTGGTGGAAGACATGCAAAGAGGAGTTGAGTAGTTTGGAAACTATGGAAATTAAGGAGAGGTTTGATCCTATTACAAACTTGGATATTCTTAACATATTCAAGGGAACTCAGAACCCCATAGAGAACCTTGAATTCTGTAATCAAAGATGGTAGATAATGAGTGTACTATGCATACAATGAGTGCATTGATTCTACCATACATTGGATGTCATACCATGTAGTTCGTATGTTTAGTAGGAAAGAAGAAGGTAGACCGAGAGTTGGGAGAGGGTGTCTATTGAATTTACTGCCACATTCCGATTCAGTACTAGAGATATGAACATGGATAAATTTCTCCATTGGATCAAGCAGGTTATCTTTGGATAAAGAATACAGCAAGATATGACATAGAGGAGAGTGTACCCTTACCATCAGGACTTGGTACGACTGAACAAACCAATATACTATTGGAAAGGTGATCATAAGGAGTCTGGTGAAGATGAGGATCCACATAGCATATAGATTAAAGAAACTGCTAGAGAATGTGTGGTGAAGGATGCGCCATCTTCCATCATTGCACTAGAGTTAGGGGAGCCTCTCAAGACAAGAAACAAAAAATTGGAACTGATGAGGATCCAAAGATGGCCATGATAGGAAACTAATAGGACTAGGAGATGGTCAACCAGATAGTCAACCTACTGAAAGAGTATGATTATATTTTTATGCATAGCTTCTCAGATATGAAGGGGATTGCAGGAGCACTCAGAGAAATGAAGATCCATCTAAAGGAGGGGGATAAGCTAGTAAAGAAGAAACCACAGGATGAACCCCTACTATAATTAAAAATTGTGCAAGGAACTAGACTACATGTTGGATGCAGGGATTATTTTTCTAGTGGAGGAATCCGAGTGGATCAGTCTGATGGTGGACCATGATAAGAATATAGGGGAAATATGGATTTTCCTGCTCAACTTAAATGAAACATGTATACGTGACCTATTTCCTACACCTTTCACATATGATGCGTTAGAGAATGTAGGGGGTCACGAAGCCTATTCATTCATTGATGAATTATCTTGTTACTATCATGTGTGTATAGTAGAGGAGGATCACATGAAGACTACTTTTGTGACTGAGTGGAGCTCTTTTACCTACAATTCCATGTTGTTTGGATTGAAGAATGCATTAACTATATTTTCCAGGATAGTAGTGGCCACATTCATGTTGATATTTTATTTATATTTGGAATATATTCTTATGTCATCTCCATCAATTACAAACGTCTATGAACCTTCGGTAAATTTCTAGAAAGAAACCCCCATAAAGTTCTAGAAAGGAACCCCCCGAAATTTCTAGAAAGAAACCCCCATAAAGTTCTAGAAAGGAACCCCCTCGAAATTTCTAGAAAGAAACCCTTGGAAATTTGTAGAAAGGAAACCCCCCATAAAGTTCTAGAAATCCCTGAAAAGCATGGAAAGAGAAAATGAAGGTATAAATAAGGACACATATCTCATCTGCACATCAAGCAAGTTTGCATCAAGTCGGTGAGACAAGTGTGCAAGAGAGAGAATCATCAGCTAGAGGAATACTAATATATCGATTTTTATATTATTTTTGTATATGTGGTATTTTTATATGATATATATTTATCTCTTCATTGTATTTACATTGTACTTTGTTGATGAATCTATACTAAAGAAGTTATGCTAGGTTTTCTTCCCCAAGAGGGTTTCCTGGGATAAATTTTTGTGTATGCTGTGAATGTCTTTCTTTCAGTGATCCTTATGCATGCAGTTATTATGATATGGTATAAATTGAATTAAACTATAAATAATTATAAATAACATAATTTCTTAAGTAAAAACTCAACTTGGGATCAAAGAAGTGATGAAAGAAGTCATTGCAATAGCTGCAACTGTCGAAAGTTGGAAACTAGGGATTCTAGTTTTTTCCTATTATGTCCATAGATCTGACTGAAAAGAAAGTTTTCTCAACTTGTCTTAGGAGGGAACATCTTATCCATGGATCAGATTATCCAAATTCAAAGTTTGAAAAAAATTAGGGTTCCCTCATAAAACCCTAGGCTAGATGTTAAGCAGTTTTCAAGTTGACATTGGAGCTGATTTTTTGCTTATGGATATCACCTTGGCATAGCGCATTGACTAGTAAGTCCAAATTCCATTTCTAAAAACCTTTATCTAAGTCATATTTTTCAGCTTGGACAAAATGACGAAAAATACCAAGCTTGATGAGAAGCATGAAGGGGCTGATAAATTATGAGCATGGAAGTATAGAGTGCTTCTCATACTAGAATATAATAATTTGGAAAAATATGTTGAAGAAGAGGTTGATGAGCTTGAGGGAGATGAAGCTAAGGCAAGGCACAAGAATATCATGATTAGGGAAAAGAGAATCATTGAATATTCTATCAAGGTTCACTTGATCCCTCATGTCTCATAATTGAAGACTCCAAAGCAAATGTTTAATGCCTTGTCCCGGTTGTTTGAAGGAAAAAATATCAATAGGAAGATGACATTGAGGAAACATCTCAAGAAAGTTAAAATGTAGAATTGAGAAACCATTCAATCCTACTTCACAAGGTAATCTCAAATCAAATAACAACTTGAATACATTGGAGAAACAGTTGATGAACTTGAGATAGTGATGACTACAGTGAATGGTATCTCAAGGTCTTGGGAATAGTTTATTCAGGGGATTTGTTCCAAAAGGAATCTAACAAAGTGCAACAGGCTATGGGAAGAGTGCACACAAGAAGAAGCTATATTCATAATAAGAGAAGAAAATTTGGGTAATGATGAAGATCAAGCACTAGCAACACATGCAAGAAAATGGAGAAGAAAGAAAGAATCCCATTCCTGCAAAATGTTTTGGAATACACAAAAATATTATCAAATTAAAAATGTTAGAGCTTCCAGAAGATGGGACACATTGCAAGAAATTATCCTCACATAAAAGATCATGTCATAAAAGGAAAGAATAAAATACATCATGCTCATACCACAGAATATAATGAACTTGTTCAAAAGAAATCAAGGGAAGATGATTCAAGTGAAGTATATGTGTTAATATCAGCTCTTACAAGTACATCCACTCATGGAAGTGACACATGGCTTGTTGATAGTGGTACTTCTAAGAAAATGAATGGTTACAAGAATTATCTCACAAATTTGGTCTAGAAGTATTCACCTCATAAGGTGAAACTCGGTGATGATTATCAGTATCCCATAAAAGGTGTGGGAGAATCCTCCCACAAGTTGGATTCTAGAAATCCTATGAAGATGAAATATATAGTGCATGTACATGGTTTGAAGAAGAATATCCTCTCCCTCTTAGCATTAGAGGAATGTGGATATAGAGTTTCTTTCATTGATGGCCAATTTCTAATGTGGCCAAAGGGAAAGACTATTGATGATGCTATCGTGATTGGTGTACAAGAGGGAGGCATGTACAAGCTGAAGGGACAATCAGATCAAGCATTGGTACATATCACTATAAATCCAAGTGAGATAAGGCATAGAAGACTTGCTCGCATACATTACATATTATTGCTGATAATAATCAATATGGTTACAAGTATATCATAGATTCAGGTGAATCATGATGGTATATGCAAGGGATGTGCACAAGGAAAGAACGTGAAGAGTCTGTTTCCAAGCAGTTATAGAAAAGAAAAAGGAATCTTGGACATATTACATTCGGATGTGTGTGGACTGATTTAATCAACATCACTTAGACAGTACGTATATTGTTAGTTTTTCATCATTTAATTCAATATGACATAGGATCTTAACTGAGAGAACAACATGTACAACATATCAAAAACAAGAGACAAGATACACAAAGCATTTCACTGGGGAAAACCAAGAAGGTGAAAAACCCCGCAACTTCCTTAGAGATAGAATAAGCACCGATACAAAGATCACAAAGATCAAACCCCAAAACAAGAGATAGTCTCCTAGCAGCTTCTCCTCCTCCACTTGTGCGCACTCCTCCTCTCTCTCACTAATGCGAAGTGAGTGAGTGTGTGAATGAATAAATAGAGAGGTGCTCCTCTCTATTTATACTTTACCTTTATTTACCTTTTAGTCTAACTGGGCCGACCTCCCTTAGGAGAGTCTAATAACCCATTACCACTTATCACTAGGCCAACCCCACTAGGGTGTTCTAATAACCCTTTAACCCATACTGGGCCGACCCCTCTAAGGTGGTCTAATAACCCATCAAATATAAGTTACGACACTTACAATATAACTTGTGACACTTGTAAATACAAATGACAACACTTCCAATTGAAGGAATAACACATCTCCGTTGGGGATACAATAAAGTACAAATGTAATACATACAATATACAAGTGAATATATTCTGAAGTTACAAATACATCAACACTCCCTCTTAACTAGGAAGGTATTCTCTTGACACAGGCATCAATACATATAGGCACAAGTATTCAATACTAGAACCGGATCATCATCACTGGATCACTGGAGTATCATTGTCACTGCTGTTGTACTCGTCATCTTGATCACTGGTGATATCTCAATTCCTCTCGTCATAGGAAGTTCTACAGAGCCAATGCTTTTTCATGCTGGATGTAGGCCTAGCCTTCCATAGGTCTTCATCATCTCTATGAGTAGGCCATCCTACAGAACTCTTAAGGTTGATTATGTGCATCAACAAAACCTTGAAAGAGCATCCCAGGACTGATTACAAGCTCAGTGCTCAACCTATAGGATCTCCCAGGGAGATATTACATGTGACCTCCACAAAACCTTAAAAGAGCATCTTGCGACCTGCAAGATCTCTAAAGAGCATCCCAGGAATTTTGCGTGCCCAGCACAACCTATGGGATCTCCAGGACTGATTACATGTGAACTCCACAAAACCTTAAAAGAGCATCTTATGACCTACAAGATCTCTAAAGAGCATCCCAGGACTTTTACGTTCCCAACACAACCTATGGGATCTCCAAGACTGATTACATGTGAACTCGCAAAACCTTGAAGAGCATCCCAGGGCTGATTACAAGCTTATTGCTCAACCTATAGGATCTCCCAGGGATGATTACATGCGACCGAGCAAAACCTCGAAGAGCATCCCAGGGATGATTACGAGATTACTGCTCAACCTATAGGATCTCCCAGGGATGATTACATGCTATTGCATAACCTGTCCACGGCCACGGAGTATCATCCTGATACTCATGATCACACTGATCATCTTCGCATGGAGCATCATCCTGATGCTCATGATCATACTGATCATCATCATACAGTACATCATCCTGATGCACATCATCATCACATGATCATCCTAATCATAATCATACATAGCATCATCTTGATGCATATCATCACATGATCATCTTGATCATCATCATACATAGCATCACCCTGATGCATATCATCATCACATGATCACCCTGATCATCATCATACATAGCATCATCCTGATGCATATCATCATCATATGATCATCCTGATCATCATACGGAGCATCATCCTGATGCACATCATCACTTGATCATACTGATCATCATCATATAGAACATCATCTGGAGCATCGTCCTAATGCTCATCATGCAGCACTTACATCCACAACCATGGGAAGGATCCTCCAACCACCATGCTTGGAATGGCACCTACAAATGTGTCCCATCACTTCCTCCTCGAAGTATCTTCTATCTGAAGAACACCAATCCTCTCTCTGAAGTACTCGAACTTCACTCTGGATAATGGTTTGTTCAACACATCTGCTATCTTATCATATGTCGCAACATACAGGAGCTTCACTGCTCCTCTCTGCACCATATCCCTGATATAGTGATATTTGATCACGATATGCTTAAACTTGTCATGGAACACTGGGTTCTCTAACAACTTCACACAACTCTGGTTGTCACAGAAGATACAAGTAGCATCCAACTGGAGATCAAATAAATCAGATAGTAGCTTCCTATGCCATACTACCTCATAACTCGCCGAACAAGATGCGACATACTCTGCTTCGGCTATAATCAATGCTATGCAGGATTGCTTCCTGCTAAGCGAAGAGATCACACCTGATCCCATACAGAAGCAACAACCCGAAGTGCTCTTCCTATCTGCAACACTTCCTACCCAATCTGAATCAACATAACCCTCCGGGTTAAAGTTTTGATTTGCATCATACTTGAGCCCATAATCAATCGTACCCTTCAGGTACCTCAGAATATGCTTTACAACAATCAAGTGAACATGTCTAGGATCCGTCAAGAACTGGCTCAAGGTGTTCACCGCAAATCAAATATATGGTCTCGTGTTCGTCAGGTACATCAAGGACCCAATCATTTGATGATACATCGTGGCATCAAGCGACTCTGATGAAGCATCACACAATAGCTTCAAGTTCGATGCCATAGGTGTGGCCATGGCCTTGCAGTCCATCATCCCGGACGGCTTTAGGATCTCTACTGCATACTTCCCTTGTCCAAGGAAGATTCCATCTGCACTCTGCCACACCTCCATTCCTAGAAAGTAATGCATCATACCCAATTCATTCATCTCGAACTTAGCAGCAAGCTTCCTCTTCGTATCAGCAATCAACGCATTCTCACATGTCACAAATAGGTCATCTACATACAATAGGAGTATCACTGGATTTCCTTCCTCAACCTTGTAGTAAAGGTTGGAATCCGCTTTACTTTTGGTAAAGCCCAAACTAGTCAAGAAGTTGTCAATCCTGCCGTACTATGTCCTGGGTGCTTGTTTCAAACCGTACAAGGCTTTCTTCAATTTGCACACATGTTACTCCCTGTCATGTGTCTCAAATCCGAGTGGCTGCTCCACATACACTTCCTCTTCGACTAAACCATTCAAGAAAGTTGTCTTGACATCCATCTGGTGTATTTTCCACTTCATCACTGCAGCTAGAGCAAGTACTATTCTGATAGAAGTGTATCTGGATACAGGTGCAAAAGTTTCTTCATAATCTATCCCTTCTTTCTGGGAGAAGCCACGAGCCACAAACCTTGCCTTGTAATTTTCTATGCTACCATCTGCAGCATGCTTGATCTTGTATATCCACTTGGAAGTCACAACATACATCCCTACTGGTCTTGGGACCACATAAAAAACATCATTCTTCATGATCGACTGGTACTCCTCAATCATGGCATCCTTCCATTACTGCATCCCAGATCCTGGGAACTTCAATATCTTCAATAGGTATTTTTCTTGAACTTCGTTGTTGGAACAAATATCATTGTCCTTCTTTTGTAGGTGATTGTACACGATCTTTCCTACAAGTCAAATTCAATTGCATGATTAGAAACATCTCATAGATTTTAGAACAAATTCTTACACATAAAGACATGTGTCATATAGTCATGCAATTATCTTAGCCAATGATTCAATACAACATATATCCATATCCCGTAACTTTCTAGATGCCTTCCATCTCTACCAGAACATTGTTAAGAGTGTGCACTACTCCAACATGTCAGCAAAGAGGTTTCATTCTAGATAAGTAGCAATGGAGTGTTGTACATCACAATAGGCCACTTACCCATTACAATATTAGTAGTATCTTGTTCATTAATGCAACTTTTCTAAAATGCATAATCACTACTACAAAATGAGAGATAAGTGACTAGGCGACTAAAAACGTTAGTCACCATAGTTTTTTCAAGGGATAAATAACTAAAATTGAGCAGCTTTAAGTGAGTGAACTAAAGATGACTAAGATAAACTACTAATTTAGTCACAAGATAAAATATACGACTAGATAACAAGTGACTAAGATAAATGACTAATTTAGTCATATGAATACAAATATGACAAGCTAACAACGACTAAGACTAAGTATTTGTCATTTATGTTAGTCACTTTTAGTTGTGTCACCGAGAAATGAACAATTACAATTTTGACAATGAATTTGTACATTTTACTAAAATTTAACACTGCAGATGGATACATGAGAGACTCCCTCTATCACTCGAGAACATTTTCTTCTTTCAATACATCTAGTGAGGTCCCTACAACTTCAAATGTTGGTAGATGTGTTCGCTTGCCTCAATCCTCTTATGTAAGTGAAATATTGTCGTCATCATGTGAACTCAAAATTATAGACTCTAGTTGGTCTCAAGCTGTAGATGTTGGTGCTTTTATAATTGGAGAAATATGTTATTATTTACATGGTAAATGTGTGAAATTTATACAGGTATGCTTAAGAAAGCATTACAAAAGAAATATTAACTTAAGAGTTCACCCTGTGATCCATGTGTTTTGCATTCTTGTATGCATAGGTGTGCACTTTATCAAGAACATAAAGAAATGCAAAGAGATTCTTAATTAATAATGTGTACCTACATATTTTGAATCTATGAGGTTAATACTTTTGCAACAACATTGTGAATGGTTATATGGAGGTTTTAGCTAAAACAATTGTTGATGCTATTGTTTCCCTTGAGCATAGATATTATGGAAAATGTTCTATGTTCAAAGAATCAACTACAAGATACCTTAGTGTATTGATCTGCTAATGTTTCCTCACCTTACTTGTGGATTTATAGAAATATGATTCAAGCTTTGAATCCTTTGAAAAATTGCCAAGTGTCAAAATATAAACTATTCAGGAGGTTGAGAAAAGGTTTTAAAACGATGTATAACAAGCTCTTAATTAAAGTGGTTTCAAAGGCTAAAAATAGTTTAGGATGCTCAAATACATCTTTTGAAAATGGTTTTCCATATCCCTAAATACATCAATGGCTACCAAGTGTCAATTGTTAGGCCATTTCAAAGGTATAAAGGTTCATTAAACTCCTTGCTTAATTTTCTAAGCTCCAAAATCAATGTGATAAAGCCACATGCAGAGTACATAAATAAATGTTCTATGTTCAAAGAATCAACTACAAGGGACCTTAGTGTATTGTTCCGCCCAATGTTTCCTCACCTTACATATGTATTTATAGAAATATGATTCAAGATCTGAATGCTTTAAAAAATTGTCGCGTAAAAATCTAAACTATTCAGGAGGTTGAGAAAATATTTTAAAAAGACTTGTATCGTAACATCATACCACACCTATTGACTATGTTGTAGTTTTAGTAAGATGGTGTCACAAGTTTGCATAGTCTCCTTTTGTTTCTTGGAGGACATCTATTTGCATGGTTGCATCTTTTCAAATACCAAATCTCTAACTTCAAAGTGCCTTTCCTTGTGATGTTGATTTGCTTATTGATTCACCTTGTTTTGTGCTAACACCAAGTTGTCCTTCAATAGTTCGAGAACCTCTTTTTGGTGCTTGATGCATTCCACAACTTCTTGAAACATAGGGTTCCCTCTATAGACGATGATACATGTGCTTATCTATGCATAGATGATGACCTAATGAGTCATAAAAGAATTTTCGACAACATGAAATTTCTCCACAACATTAATATTGTTGGAAGACAGATGAATATGTGCCTACTGCTTAGAAGGATCGGGAGGTGGAGGCCCCTCTTCTTATTACTTGATTGAGTGCTCAATATTTTTTTTACTCTTAGAAAACATTTTGGTCTAAGAAACCTTGTAAATATTAAGGTTGGTCTTAACTTATGCAATGGAAATGTTATTTTTATCATTTTTTTAAATTTTAATTTTGTTTTGATTATTAAATTTTTAATTTTACATTATATAAATAAGCAACAAATAATTATAATATATATTATATACATAAATAAATAAATAAAAATAACAATATTATGTATTATATTTATTAAAAATAAATATATTATTCTATATAATAGTTTAAAAAAAAAACAATATATAAACCAAAAAACAACACAAACATTACCCATTTCCTCTCCTGTCAATTATTCTTACCTCCCGACCTCCTGGGTAGACCTCCTACTATTTTTGGTTATTTAGAAGATGCCCGCCTCGTGTTTGACAAAATTGAAATTTTAGAGGGAAAAGTGTTTATTTAGAATTCTATGATTAATGGATATGCCAAAAAAAAAAGGGGTATGCAATGAAACTTTTGATCTGTATGATGAAATGGCCTGAGCTTAAAAAGTATGTACGTTCAGGCCATCGGAGGGCAGAGAAGTGGAGTCAACCATTGACTCCACTTCTCTGCCCTCCGATGGCCTGAACGTACATTCTTGATAAGGATGGCATACGATGAAATGCAGCAGACGAGTATCTAATTCGATAAGTTTACATTTTCTTGTGTTCTTGGCATTTGCACAGTTTGGCCACTGGGGAAGGATATTCATGGACATATTGTCAGATGTGGGATAGAGGTGGATGCCCAGATGTGGGATCGAGGTGGATTCCCATTTGAGTATTGTTCTTAGATCAATGGTCTCAGAGTTGCATCTCAAGGCTCTTGGGTATGTTTCTTTTCCCTAATTTATTTATTTTGAAGTTGGTACGAGAAAGATGCCCTTGGGAGGGGTTGTACCTACATATTTATGTTTCTTCTTCTGACAATTGACCTTTAACTCTTTTTTATAGAATGCCATATTTAATCTCCATTTGAGTCGGATTCTAATTTTGTTCGGATCATAGCCCTACTGCGTCAATTGGACTGTATTTTTGTAGTTATATTTACAGTTATGGATCATAGTTATATTTATATATATATTTTTAGTGTTTTTAAAAATATTATTGAGGTTTTTGGACTTATAAGTTTGTTTTTTTTAAAGACAGTAAAAACTAGGTTGTACTTTGGCAAAATTTCATACATAAAAGGTCAACATGACCGAATGTTGTTATGATCAAAACTATGCAAATTGCACTAGATCACACCCAAAATATTGACAGAAACATGGCATAAAGAAAAAATATTAAGGCATTTCATAGTTTTGGAATGCCCACAAGGATGGATTTTGTTTTTTTTCTTCTGTCAGGAAAATTCATTGTGCTAGTGTTTTGATGTAGCTAGAAAAAGCGAAATCAGAGATTGCAAAAATTTATGGAAATCCCCAAAGTTTGATTATGGAGGCACTCCATTTAGCTGGCTATGTTGGTGCAGTAGGGAATTCTCTCATGGTTCCTGAATCCGCTATAACTGGATTGAATGATACAATTTTAGAAGAGCTTGTGAAAATAAGTTCCATTTCTGTTTATTCTAGTATTTACTTATTTGATTTCATAAGCAAATGACTCGAAAACTTCTTGTGTATTATATGTTATGTGTGAAAAATGCAATGAAGCTTTCTCACAAGATTGGGTAGCCTCTGTTTCAATTAAATGAAAATTATATAGCTCCACGCATGGTGTTGGCAGCATCTGAAGTGGATCATCAACAACTTCTCTCATTCGTTGAGCTTTTGTTGGCTGACTAGGTTTCTCTCCAGTAAGTGGCTAAATATCAGCATATTGGCGGTGATTTTTGGTGCCAAGAAGAATCACTGGTAACATTTTTATTATAGTATTTACTCTAAGAGTACTGCTGATTGAGATCATTTGTTGATTCTTATTTTGGTATTGGAGTGTGCCCTTGGTCACTCGGATTTCTATGAAATCCTAGGTGGATGGACTGCGGTAAACTTAAATTCATAATAGGCTGGTGCAAAACTCCCATGACATTGTGATAAAATGGGAGAAACTGTCCTTATTTATGGGGAGAGACGATCTAGTGTACAAAAAATCCATTGCTAAACACAACGCCAAATTAGACAGGTTGGAATAGCAACAACACGCTGACATCCAATAGATGAATCCTCTAGCTGATAACATTAACGCAGATATCATATATCAAGGAACACCAGCACAGTCCAACGCAGAACCTGAACTTCAACGCCTGAACAACATATCTTCCCACGCAGTAGCAGAACAGCAACCTGAACTTCAACGCCTGAAAACCATCAAATCCTAATATATTAAACTTTAAAGATGCTCCAACATAGATAAGGACAGTTTCTCAATTAGACTCTCCACAAGATGCCATTAATTCTCACTGCGGATTCTCAGCCATTTCAACTTCCAATTTGTCAATTTTCTAACAAAATTTATTGTGAATGGAAAAATGATCATTGAACTGCACACGGTCATATATTTCATATATTTTCAAGTATGATCATGTTTAGCAAGAACTTCCCATCCCATGAAACTAAGGTTTCCACCTTCAAACATACAAACAAACTGAGATCTCATACAAATTGGATAAACAATATATGTGTTATCGTGATGCCCACGAGAGTGAAACAGAGATCTACATTTGATGGAATAAGTATATAATACAAATTTGAATTTTTTAGTTGGGAATAGATTTCCTTCTACAACATCGTATGAATATGAAGCACTTGCTCCTACTACATTGGCAAACTTCAATGCAAACTTGTACAACAAACTCAAAGCTAACACAACATGTAACAAAGATTATGAAAGGGCATAGAAACTGGAACATCTACAACTATATCAACAAAAATTCCTTAAGAATAAGAGAAGATCTCGAAAACAAGCATCCCCAAGGATCTCCCCAATTGACATTAAAACTTTGATCAGTAATTCATTCTCATTCACAGGGTTGGTATTTTGCTAAATTCAATGTCAAATTGCTTTGGAAATACAGTGTCTGCATCACAATTAGATAAACAATACAAACTCTAATTACCTTCTACATCAACAAACTGCGTTCCAATATATGTCTTTCAAAAACAAGCTCCTCAACCATAATCTCATTTTAATACCTATAAGCAATATACATGGAAATGTTCATTACAAAATGCAAGATTGAGTGGAAAATCATTGTATATAAGGGAATGGCATGCTATGAAGTTTGGATGACAAACCTTGTTAAACTGCAAGTCACCCAAACATTCTTAGATGTAAGGACATTCGGTGAGTCTACACTCTGTTGAGTCAAATGATCAAGTTCTTTTTATCTTCAAGATTCTATCTCCTATTAAGAACTGCCTCAAAAGGTTGCTTGACATGCAACGCTGCCTGGTCTTAAACATCCAGAGAGGCTATTATAACACCACAATTTTCTTCCTTAGGGAAGAGATTCTGAATCTTCTGGATAGCCACACCATCTTTTCTGAGAAGGTCCTTTTCATGGGAAAGGAGACTGGGATTTCTCGTCAAAAGTACCATGGTTCGAAATATCACCCTAGGTGAACTCGTGGTGAACTCACCCTTTCCTGCTAATCTCTTTGGGAGGAATCTCGCAAAATGGGATATCGTATGAATCTTCCAAGTCCAAATGGTGTATGGCTGGCAAAGTCCAAGCCCCTTTTGAAACCCATAACTTTCCAAGACAACCATTGAGGCACTGATGCACGCTTTCCAAATGATTTTGGGAATAGGGGAACCTGGAATAATGAAATCAACTGGGGCACATAACATGTTTCCTATCTGATATATTAATCTTTTTTGCTTGATCCTTCATTGGTAACTGGGTCAGGAAACAAATTCCCTCCCAATATCTATCCAAAATTTTGTTGCACTGATGCTTCAACAACAAAATGCTCCAGCAAGAAAACTATAATTGTGATACACAATTGTTGTGTTTGGAATCTTGGATTGTTGAATGTAAACATTTCAATTTTGTTATGGACATGAGCTACCAGTTTTATCAAATAATCTTGATAAAATTACTCTTAATTTCTTTCATGTTGTATTTTGCATTTATTGCATTTTATCCTATTTGTTTATCCACCACTTTTTTTCTGAGTTTGGAGTTCACCGTTTTGTGTCTTTTGACTACATGACACATATATGATGACCTTGTGGTGAAACAAATCTAAGTCCTTAACCTTATATGCTCTTCTCTCCTCAATGTTTCTAAATGTGATGCTTGCCTAACAATTGTGACCATATCCAAAGCAATCCCTTGAGAAACGTTCATACACTCCTTACAGAGTGTAGTGGCAAGAAACTTCTTTGCTTTTTCATTGGTTATTACTTCAGAATTTATTTGATTAACCCCATATTATGAAAATGGACAGTCTGTTACATCAAAAGCTTAAAACCACCTTAAGTGAGTTCTGAGAAATCCTCAGGAATCTAGTCTAGACTCTAGATGTCCCAATTTTGTTATTTTTACTAACGAATATCATTCCAAGCATATAAAGGATATTTTTATAAGCTGTGTTGTTGCATATATATTAACCTTTCTGAAGACATTACTTACTATGAATGGATTAGTTTGAGGGTTTTCACATTGTTAGATTTCTTGACCTTTTCTTATTTGTGATTTTTTCCAGTTTTCATACATATGATTATGCCCAACATTTTGTAAGTGCATGCACACGAATTCTTGGGCTGGAGGGGACTCTGGAAGGAGTGGAGTACCAAGGAAATTTGATTTGAGTTGTAGTGGTATAGTCTGTTTTTAGTTTTTTGTCTTTGGTTTGTAGACATTTAATATCTCTAATAGCAATAGTGAGTATTTGTTTCCTGAATTTATATCATGCATTCAAGGTGAAAGTTGATGGAGTTTTAAAGCTAGTATGTTAATGCAAAATAATATATCTGTATTGTTGTATGTCATGACACGTATTTATCTTATCTTCTTGGATCCAGGCAGCTCCTTGGCAATTGAATACTCCTAGAACTCCTGTATATTTTTTCATGTTCCATATCTTCAATAGACTACAAAAACCAATTACCAGAAACAGATTTCCATTAAAGATGCTAAATCTACATCCCTTGTTCCATTTAGCTTTGATGAAAGGGATGATAAAAATATGTTTCACCCTGCATAAATGACCCATCTACCTCTTCCCATCACGATCGGGGTCAACAAACAAGCAATCCCAAGTAGGCCGACCAGGAAAGAGTGCCCACAATATAGAACCATCTAGGAGAACAAGCTTTCTCAACAAATCAAAGTTTTGTTCACCAGGTTTGTCACTGCAGGACCAACAAGGATAATTTATATTTTGCATTTTCTTATTCAAGTGAGTTCCATGGCTAAAATTCCCATTACTAATCAGCCAAGTTAATTTTAGTGATAGTGCACTAGGAAATTTAGTTGTTGTGTGTTATGAGTTATCTCAGGTTACTTCAATGAAACCAACTATGTGAATCCACCACCAGAAGATTATTCCAATTTTCTTGTCATAGTCACATGACTTGGACTTAGGAACAACTCAACAAAGCCATTGCAACTTCACAAAATAAATTGTCTAGGCTCAATGTTTTTGTATGAAATTCTCTTGAACTAACAGTTTTGGAATTATTTGAGAGTTATTATGGAATCATCACATCTGTATTTGAATCGACATTTTGGAACAGAATAGTGTGTCCCATGACTCCATGATCTTGGTGATGGACCACATTAATCCGGTCCAAATCGTTGATTCAAAAAAGGATGTGATGATTCTGAAAGAACCCTCAAACAATGATATTCATCATAGAAGTCTGGAACTGGAAAGTTCTGAAATGATCTATACCTGACATAAATAGGGCAGCCACCAATAGCCCTGGAAACATTATGGTATTCTGCAGTGGGATGAAGACTTTGAAAACACTATTATTAGTTGCAAGGAACAAGTTAATTGGAAATATACAAAAAAATGGCATTGATTCCAAATTCATCAAGTTGATGATGAAGTGAGTTACATGGAACATGTCCCAATCAGATTGCAGGAACTCCCCAAGAAAGATGATGTTGTATGACACTGAGGCAATGTGAATTATGTGAGACAATGGATCTCTTGGGTATAAATCATCTGAAGCTCTTACAACTGATGTTTTCTTTGAACTGTAAGTAATTAAAAAATAAGTTCATGTCTGAGAAAAATCCAAGGAGAAGTACATTTCATCTTTTCAAATGTAATAATAATTTTTTTGGCTGACATACAAGGACATAAAGACCAGAATCCTTACAAATAAAGAGCATCTGTACCATGGCTCATGCATTCTATGCATCCATTATCATGGAAATTATGAGCAATAGAGGCTTCCAATGCCTGCTGATACTAGCTAGTTAGTGCCACTCTACCTATAGTGCAGTAGCTTGTGGTATGACGCAAACTTGGGGAGAACAGAACCTAGATAAACATATAGATAGAGCTGCCATAATTAATAAAAACTAATACCAATGAATCATAATTATGTATGTAGGGATTGTGGCTTGTTGTTTAGAATGGTTATCTAGTAATATACCCCAATATTTGTAAGGCATCTTGTATTGGTGCTAAACGATTTATCTTTTTAGTTGTTTCTATTCAGCTAATACTATTGATTTCTCTTGCAGTCCATTGTGGATGCTGAAGCAAGAAGTCCCTAAACTGGTAAAATATCTTAACATACAACTTTGGGAAAAATCAGTGAAGACTAAGGTAAGTATGAAGCCAGAGTTGAAAAAATGATGTAATTAGTTTTCATGCAATTGAGAAACTGTCCATATTTATGTTGGAGCATCTTTAAAGTTTAATATATTAGGAGTTGATGGTTTTTCATTTTTCTTGATTATTTAGGATTTTGATGAAACTATATATTAATGTGTGGGCCTAAAACTTGCTTATGCAGGTAGGGGCATTTTCAATCTTGAAGGAGCTTTTGGTTGTGCTACCTGACTACCTAGTGGATCATATAGGTTCATTGGTGCCTGGAATTGAGAAAACACTTAATGTAAGAGATAAGGATTTTGAGATTATTTTGATCATCAAAGTTGTTTGATATATTTGGCATTATGTTTTTGTAGGTCCATTGGACCATTTGATTGTTTTGGCATTGGTTTTCTCATGATTGATTTCAACACTGACTTTTGGGTTATGTCTTTTCTTAGGACAACTCATCAAACTCGAATATGAAGATTGAAGCTCTCATATTCACAAGGCTTCTGATGGATTCATATTCACCCTCTTTTTTCCATCCCTACATTAGGGTAATTCCTTGCCTTATTGCCCTCTATGCTAGAAGTTGAAAGCTTACAACGTAAATAACAACATCGCTTTGTTTGATTTTGTTAACACCTACAGTGAAGGTTGTCAGTTATGGGCTTTCTTCTAAAATTTCCTATCAAAAAGTTGTTTTGTTTTCATAGTATGATTCTTCCAGCTGATAAAATTATGTTTCTTTTCTTACTTTTACTACATTACTGTATGGGGTTTTAAAAAACTTCGCAAGCATTTTTTCACAAATTTACTTTATTCTTGTTTCTGGTTCCATTCTAGCATTTTAATTAGTTTTAGTTGTTATCTTTACAAAAGCAATTTCAGTTTATTATTGATAGGTACTTTTTGTAATCTTGGTCCAACCCCTTTCTGGACCTGTGCTTTCTGTAGTGAGCGATCGATATTACAAGGTTACTGCAGAGGCACTAAGGGTCTGTGGAGAGCTGGTTAGGGCAATTCGTCCAAAATTGGAGATGGTAGATTTATATCTTAACATAATTAATATAATTGCAAATGTCTTCATTTATAACTCAGTATGTCATAGATTTGTGCTTAAACTGATAGGCATTTTTTATGTTGCAGTCACAGGTTTTCAATTTTAATCCATATGTTCACCCCATTTACAATGCTATTTTAACAAGATTGGCAAATCAAGACCAAGATCAGGTCAGCTCTTAGTTTGACTTCGTATATAATTTTTCAATGGTCATATTCCTTTAAATTATTTTATTGGCCATTTTTATAAAGGTATAATTTCCAAGTTCCTTGAATTCCCCTAGACAACTACTCATGCCAAGCTAATCCTTGCTTTGTTTCCTATCTCAGAGACCTAGCTGCTTAAAATTTGAAACCACCATCAACTTTTTTGTCACCATCCACCTTCAATATATCTCTGTGGGTTGTTTGGACATAACCATGACCTCTGTGGGCTATTTGGATAGAGTTGTGACTTCTGTGAGTTGTTTAGACTAAGTTGTGACCTTTTCTGGGATGCTAATCTGGGTTGTGACCTTTGACGAGTCTGCTAGACTGAACCATGACTGTTCCTTGGGTTTCCTTGACTTGATCTGTGGTTTGCTGACTGTTCTGAGGTATATTCTGTGAGTGTGGTGTTGTTGGTTCCTATCATGACCTTTACTAGGGCTGTTGTGGTTATTTTTCTGCCTGTTAGAGTAGGACGAGCCTGTTTAGACTTTAGAGAGTGTTTGTGCTCATTTTCATCCTCCTTGAGAATGCTACTATGTATGGAAGTGTGCCACAGTCTGAGGCCACAGTCCAATTCCATCCTTCCTGGAAGAACTAGTCCTAGGAGAAGTTGCAGCTACTGCAGCTAAGATAACTTATGCCTCCTTATGCCTCCTCTCTTTTCTACCCTACTTCTTAGCTTCTCTTGCCTGATTTAGGTTATCGTTTACTAGAAATGCATCACATCTTTGCTTCCATAATGCTTGCTTCTCTTCAAACAAATTCATTATCACCCTAAGAATTAAATTCTCTACAAAGATATTCAAGGTAATATCATTACCAAAACAGATAGGGCAATAGATAATAAATTTAAATATTCACTGATATACAAAGAAAAGCATATCAAGGGTCAAACCAGAATGAGAGCAATTTGCCCTTGCATTTTCAAGCAGGATGTTTTGCAAGAATAGAATTTATCCTTCTAATTCATCTTTTGGTGCCATATTCAAAACCTCTGTATCCCTTGCCTCAGAGAGCTGCTTCCATTGAGAATCTTTTGAGATCATTTCAATATTGGGCAAGATAAAAGAAGCATCCATTTTTTCCTTTCTATCTAGCATTCCATGAAAGCAATTTTCATTGGTTACTTCATCTCCTTGTGGATGATCTACTCCAAAAACACAAATCCAAGAAGCAAAATCTTAGTAAACAACATTTCAAAGATGATATTGTTAAAAGAAAAATGAAATGGAAGAAGAAAGAAATGCAAACTCTACCACTGTAGTAGGTTCTTTGGTCTCCTTTTGAAAGGACCAAACCCCCCTTTTGGATCTGCAGAATCTTCTGCTGTATGTAGGGATGCACATAGTACTTGGGTGCCTCCTTGCCACATCTGCATGTTGGTGATAGAAGTTTCAATGTCTTTGAAGCAATCTCTTGTTCTCCAAACATCAGTGGGTCAATATACCAAAGGATTACATGTCACATTAAAATATAGAACAACACTGACTGAGGATGCTACAAAACTCTAAAGTAAGAACATTTATAATTTTAGCATGAGCACTTGCTTACTTCCTACTAGACTCTTCTGGTATCCTATCGTTACAATTTTTTTCTTGATCTCCTACCAAACTTGAACCAGCAATATCTCTTTCCATTAACACATCCAACTCTTCCTTAATTGAGCATCCATTCAAAGAAGCATTGCTACAATCTGCTTCAGTATTCCCGAACTGTGCAAGCTCCATACAATCAGACACCTTCATAGCCTGTATTTTGAAGGAAGCATGCTTTGAATTATTGTGCTTTTCAACAGCAAAGTCACCAATTCCGGCTGGAACATCTGACACACAAAAGAAGCTTCACTAAACATACCTATATTCATAAATCTAGACTGTGCATATAATCAGTTAATGACTAAGTTCCTTTAAACTGTTCAAAATCTCGGTCGACCTGTTAGTTAGAGTGGAAGCATTTTATTAATTTTACCAAGATCGATATTATTGTTTCCCAATAAAACATACCTTCAGTTTCAGTAGGAAATCATGCTAAATTATGCTTTGATTATGTTGCTAAAGGAACTACCTATTGTTTCATTTCTTGGTTATCATCCAGATACATGGTATTTTTTAATAGGCTATTGCATGCAAAATGTAGACAGAATTGCAGGCATTGAAATTAACAGAACCCCTAGTAAAGGACTCATCAAGGAAGTTTGTAACTTTATCAATTTAACAATGACCCATAGATGCAACAAATAGGGACAACAGAACACAGATGATAGAAAGTAACTGACATATATGAAATGAAATATTGTAGGCAAGATTCAGTAAGATATAAGCAATGGTTGAATGAGATTGATCGCTATGCGAGTGAAAATGTCAACAATTTTCTTGTTGGAAACAAATGTGATTTGACTGCTAATAAAGCTGTTGATTATGATACAGCCAAGGTAATGTTAAATGATGAGTAGCTGTTGATTGTTGGTATCCTTGGTATACTCCATTATTTATTTAAATTTATGGCTTTATAATGATATTTTTCTTCTGTTGGCAGGTTTTTTATGATGTTATTGATCGGTAGAGTTTCAATAATGTGAAACAATGGTTAAATGAGATTGATCGCTATGCGAGTGAGAATGTCAACAAGTTGCTTGTTGGAAACAAATGTGATTTGACTGCTAATAAAGTTGTTGATTATGATACAACCAAGGTAATGTTAAATGCTGAGTAGATTTGGCATCATGTGCACTGCTATGTGTTTCACAGTATGCACCATCGTCTTTGACCTGATGAGGATTTAAATATGAGTGTGCCTTGAAGTTGTTGGTGGTCTGTTTTTTGTTAATTGCAACACTATGGCAGTTTATGGTCTTAAGTTTGTTGACTTGGCTTGTAGATTCTTTTTTTTTATTAATCTCAAGGGTTAGTTTTTTTTTGTCACTTTTCAGTCTACATTTTTCTTGACATGCTTCGTGTATTTTTTTCTTCAAGGCATTGCTGATGAGATTGGCATTCCATTTTTGGAGACAATTGCGAAGAATGCAACAAATGTGGAGCAAGCTTTCATGACCATGGCTGCTGAGATAAAGAACAGGTGGACTTTTTTGTTATGATTTTTTCCAACCTTTAACAAGCGCCTATATTATACAATTGTGATGTTAAATGTTTGTTTGACTCCCTAATTTTAATTGTGTGTAATGGTGTAAACCTGTGTCTGCAAATCCTAATGAATCTGATTGAGATTCTACTTTTTATATGATCCTGTTGTTTTATGATAAAGTTAAGTGGTGATACATAATTCAAATTACATGTCGCGACTATTGGTAATCTTGTTGGTTTGAGACACGTTCCTATTGTCTATTTTAATGGGCATAGCTGATATAACATTGGGAAAATACTGGTTTTTTCAGGTCGTGATAGAGTGTTGTAACTATATACCTTGTCCATTCATTGCTTTGAAATCAACACTCTAGATGAACTCACAAATTTTTATGGCAAAGTGAATTGTATATAGAAGTTTGTATTTTGCAAGCATATAAATACTGATGCCTATCATGTATTTATTTCAAAATTTTGTTGCATATGTATCGAACCTTCATCTATATTCTATTATTCTTGAATATGTTTGACATTGATTTTGTTCCCATGCAAAATTTGTTTGAATATCATCATTGTCAAGCAATAACAATTTCTGAAAGGGTGCTAGCTCAATGGTGGAGCACCTGCCTAATTATAGGCAGGAGATTGGTGGTTTGATTCCTCCATACCCTATCATAAATAAGTGAATAAGAAAACGACTAAATTCGCATATATACGACTATTAGTAGCTAATTTCCAGTATCTTATAGCACGACTAATGTTTAGCCATATTTAGCTTAGTCATTAATATTTTATCATCTAGTAGTTTATTTAGTCGTATATTTGGTCATTAATTGTGACAATCAATGACTAAATCAGTGAGTATCAATGACTAAATCAATGACTTAATCACTGACTATCAATGACTAAATCAATGACTAATAATTCAACCAATTAATGACTAGAGATAAGATAGTGGAAATCGGATACTATTAGTCACCGACTCAAAAATAGTCATTTATAGTCGACTTTTAGTCATTGTTTTAGTCATTAATTTCTCATTTTGTACTAGTGAATGTACATCCTAAATCTAGGAACATAATTATGTACATGAATGAACAACATCATTTAAGTAATAATAAATGACATTTCAAATACTTATCTTTTTTTGCTTGTTGGGTGGACTCCCTCTCAATCTTTGCTTCCTTACAGGAATTACTCGAGTGTGCTCCTTCTTGATTTTTGCTTCCTTGCAGGGACTACTGGAGTGTGCTCCCTCTTGATATTTGCTTCCTTGATTATCTGTCTTTGAACTTATATCCATCCTGGACCACTATGCATGCTTAAGTGTGCACTAGTGTCCTCATTGTGTCATCCTCAAGATCTCATATATAATCATACATGCATTAGTATAATTTCAATACTATCAAAACATTATGATTCTAAATATGTATGGTCATGATCATTTCATACACAAGTAATTTATCACAAGCGTTAGTATACAAGGTTTCAGGAAGTACTTATTTTACTCATGCATATTCTTATTTGACCATAGGACTCTTCTAGTTTGTCATATCATTAATCAAACTAAGAAGCATAATATGCATAAACCCATAATTACTCAAACTTATAACTTCATGAATAATCATTATCAATCATACAAATGTATACTTATATGAGATCCTAACACAAGGTAGGATTCTAACTTGATATAGGAAAAACATACCTGGATTATCATGTTTGTGAGTTATGTCTAACATACCCAAACAATGTCTTCTTTGTTCTCTTCGATGATTTCGAGACCTTGTGTTAGTAACCTGCATATGTCATAAGTTAAGAATTGTAGAACCAAATTATACATACCTCGTAAGTAGAGCTTCTATGTGATCAATGCTTATGGATGAGTATTTGTCTTCATGTCACCATGGTCATATGTTCTTGATCTAGAACTTGATTTGTCTTTCTTGATGTACCTTTCATGTTAGCGGACAACATCATCCTCATACAACACCACAGTGCATTAGTAAAATCATAAGTGTCATAACCCTAATCAATGAATGTCTTCTATCATTCACATGCATTCATACTTTTACTAAGGTGATAAGAGAAGTCTAAAAATAATCAATATTGTACTAACCCCAATAATATGAAGACAAACTTAATCATGAACAGATTTCAAAACATACCTGTATCTCCTCAAGTCATACCTGTCGGGATTGCTTGTAGCCTTCTTATGTAAGGCCTTACCCTCATCTTTCTCTGGAACTGGAACTTCTTCACTTATGTAGGTGTCCAATTCATTCTCTTCTAGGATTAACCCAATCCACTTTGATTTGTTGAAACTAGATCTGAAGCTGGCTAGGGTTTGATAGAGAAACCCTAAAAATCCAAACTTCGAATTTCAAACTTCTGTCTAGACAAGGAGATGCATTTAACTGAGGAGAGCAAGCTAGTGTGTTCAAATTTTGAAAAATCCAAAATTGATCCCTCAAAATTGACCTGCAAATTTCAGATCTTCAACTTCTGTCAAAATCTGGTTTTCCGGTCCAAAACCCGAACTAGGGTTTGATAGATCCCGGGGTTCTACCCAACCAAAAACTTTGATATTGGTCTCTAAATTTCAATTTTGCTAAGGGGAGAAATAATGTGCTGAAAAAACTCCAAAATTCCACTTCTGTCAAAAGCCCTAATTTCCCGCAGCAGTGACGAGCCAAAAATGAAAATGCTCAAAATCCAATTTTGTTTTGACAGAAATATATGCCATATTGTTTCTAGTGCATCTCTGAAATTTCAGATCCTCGGGGTTTGAAACATCGGCCTGTGGTAGAATGACCAGTCATCTTTCCAATCCCATAGATCTGACCTCAAATGGATTCTCTATGAGATATATATTCTAAGTGTCGCAACATGACCTTTTTATGGGATGAAACAACATAGCAAAATTGTACAAAGTTCCACGTGTCACTGTTTCAACTTCGGTCTCTGAAACTCAGACCTATGAAACTACAGTATGTTCCCTAACTGACAATTTTTATGGAATTCCATTTGGAGCTTCCTATCCCAAGATATGACCTTTGTGCCTAGGTCACTTGTTTAGGGATGCATTCTGGAAGAGGCAGAAACCCTAACTTGTACGGATCATATCTCACAAAGTACAACAAATCTGAGGCTAATATTCGGACAAAAGGTACATGAACATTTCATCTTTGGCCTATAAATGTTTCAAATCTTGAACCTCCTCCAAAACTATTTTATAGAGAATGTTCCACGATGACTATTTTTTACTATATCAAGCGCTAGCTTCCAAATTGTCGCAAGTGAAACAAGTGTCATAAATGCCATATAATGCCTTCCTTCAAGCTAACTCTGATACCATGTTAGTTTTTCATCATTTAATTCAATATGATCTAGGATCCTAACTGAGAGAACAACCTGTACAGCATATCAAACACAAGAAACAAGAGATACAAAGCATTTCACTGGGGAAAACCAAGAAGGTGAAAAACCCCGCAACTTCCTTAGAGATATAATGAGCACCAATACAAAGATCACAAAGATCAAACCCAAAAAAAAGAGATAGTCTCCTAGAAGCTTCTCCTCCTCCACTTATGCGCACTCCTCCTCTCTCTCACTAATGCGAAGTGAGTGAGTGTGTGAATGAATAAATAGAGAGGTGTTCCTCTCTATTTATACTTTACCTTTACTTGCCTTTTACTCTAACTGGGATGACCTCCCTTAGGAGAGTCTAATAACCCATTACCACTTGTCATTGGGCCAACCCAACTAGGGTGGTCTAATAACCCTTTAACCCATACTCGACCAACCCCTCTAAGGTGGTCTAATAACCCATCAAATATAAGTTATGACACTTACAATATAACTTGTGACACTTGCAAATACAAATGAAGACACTTCCAATCGGAGGAATAATACATCTCCGTTGGGGATACAATAAAGTACAAATGTAATGCATACAATATACAAGTGAATATCTTTTGAAGTTACAAATACATCAACATATATTCTGTTTCATTTATTGATGATTACTCACATAAAACTTGGACCTATTTCTTGAAAGCAAAAAGTGAAGTGTTCTGCAAGTTCAAGGAATTCAAGGCCCTTGTAGAGAATCCATTTCAAAAGAAGATAAAGACATTAAGTTCAAATAACGGAAGAGAGTTCACATCAAATGCATTCAAGAAATTCTGCATAGAAATTGGGATTAAGAGGGAAATGTGCACTCCCTATATTAATCCTCAACTTAATGGCATCGCAAAAAGAAAGAATCGAACGATAATGGAAGCGGTGAAGGCTATGATTCATGATAAATATTTACCATTGCACCTATGGGAAAAGGAATCCAAAACTACTTTATATGTGTAGAATAGAAATCCTCACCGTGTACTTGGGAACAAGACGCCGGAAGAGATGTTTACAAGAGAGAAGATAGAGGTCAGCCACCTAAGGATATTTTCCTTTCTTGTATATGAGCATGTTCCCAAGGATAAGAGAATGAAGTTGGATCCTTCAGGAAAGAAGGGTATATTTGTTGGATACAATGAGTCATCAAAGGCATACAAAGTTTATATTCCTAGTTACAAGTAGATTGAGACTAGCAGATATGTCACCTTCGATGAGGGTGCATATTTTAGCAGATCGAGCAAGGCTCATACATATGAGGTCAATGATGAGGATCTTGAAGCTATTAGAGTCACATATATTGGTACATAAGATCATGTTTTGCTAGAATATCATGTTCTGGAGGATCATGATATGGTAGAACCAAAGAGACCTATAAATCCACCCCAATAAATGATTACACAGAAGAGAAGACCAACTTGGGCTTGGGAAATTATTCATGATGCAAAGAAATATGGTGCTCCAAATGGTTCTTTGAGAGAGCGCAAGAGACCTAAACCATATTAAAGTTACGTGGAATTGATATGTGACATCATTGATGTAGAGCCTTCTCATTATGAAGAAGCATCTGATAAGAAAGTATGGAAGGATTCCATGATCTAGGAATACCACTCCATTATAAAGAATGATGTTTGGGATGTGGTTCCGAGACTGAAAGGGAAGTCAGTGGTGACTTCCAAATGGATCTACATGACGAAGCATGAATTAGATGGCAATGTCGAGAACTAAAAGGAAAGGTTCATGGATCATGGTTTCTCCCATAAAGAAGGAATAGATTATGAAGAGACATTTTCTCCTATGTCGAGATACACTTCGATTAGAACTATACTTGCAATAGCTACCGTGATGAAATCGAAGCTACATCAAATGGATGTAAAGACAACCTTTTTTAATGGTTTAGTGGAAGAGGAAGTGTATGTGGAACAACCACAAGGATTCAATACACGTGACAGGAAGACACATGTGTGCAAGTTGAAGAAGGATCTATATGGACTAAGGTAGGGACCAAGGATGTGGTATGGAAGAATTAATAGTTGTTTGATGAGGTTCGGCTTTACTGAGATTAAAGTAGATTCCAAGCTTTACTACAAGCTTGTTGATGGTAGACCAGTGATATTACTATTATATGTGGATGACTTGTTTCTAACAGGGGATAGAATCTCATCGCAATGTGCAAGAATGAGATCAATGTAGAGTTCAAGATGAAATACCTTGGTATGCTGCACTATTTGTTGGGTATAGAGGTGTGGCAGAGAAAGGATAATATTTTCCTTCAGCACGGAAAATATGTTGTAGATATTCTAAAGAGATTCGAGATGATGGATTGTAAACCCATGCCTACATTGATGGTAACGAACCTGGAGTTATTGAGTGATACTTCTTTAGAGATAGTGGATGCCACCATGTATAGACAGATGATTGGTTCGTTGATGTATTTGATGAAAACGAGGCTAGATATATGCTTTGAGGTGAACAAATTGATTCAGTATATGGTCGATCCAAGACATATTCACTTGATTGCAACAAAAAATGTGTAGAGGTACCTAAAAGGTACAATTGACTATGGAATTAGATATTTTTCAAATCATGAGATAAGACTGTAAGGCTATACTGATTTATATTGGGCCAGTAGTGTCACAAATTGGAAGAGTACATCACAATGTTGCTTCATTTTGGGATCAGCTATGATCTCGTGGCTCAGCAGGAAGAAAACTAGTGTGGAACGCAATACAGCCGAGGTAGAGTAATAGAAGCATGTTCAGCTAGTAGTGAAGTTGTATGGATTCATAAGTTGATTGGAGGATTGTTTCATCTTGAGTTGGAGGTGAATTGTATCTTCTCTGATAACCACAGTTGTGTAAATTTGTCTGAGAACCCTATGTTTCATAACAAGTCCAAGCATATCAAGATCAAGTACCATTATATTTGAGACATGGTGCACAAGGGAGCTGTAAAGCTCCAGTATATTGCGACAAATGAGCAAATAGACTATGTGTTGACTAAGCCTATGTCAAAGATAAAGTTTGAGTATTTCAGGGACAAGCTTGGCATTATGCAGAATAACTTCCCTCATTGAGAGGGAGTGTTGAGTTACAGATTTTATTCCAGGGGCATTAGCATGTATTTTTTTGCAATAACAGGTAGTAATTCACGCACACGTTACCAACTAAGGCACAAGTCATCCTGACCTCACATAGGGTCAGGATACCTAGTCTTCAAGGCTAGAAGACCATATCATGTGGACCGGTGGATGCCCATATTTCGGGATGGAGAGCTAACATGTGTGGGTTGGATGCTTCCTATCCTTGGGATAGATGAATGGTGTGTGCGCACTAGATCGCATAGACCTTGTGGTTAGATTCCCAGTCACTATGGGATGTATGCTTGGTGGTTCCAACTAGAAGGCCTAGTTTTTAGGCTAGTTTCCCAGTTCTGTGTGAGATGGATAATTACCTAGATTCTGTGTGAGCTAGATGCCTAGTTGTGTGTGAGCTAGATGAAGTCCCATGATGACATAAGGTTCAAAAGGAAACTGAGACCCATATGGTCTGAAAGGATGATGAGGTTGTACCCACTAGTGAGATGCTATGTATGATGATGAGGCCCTAGATTCATGATGTGGATGATGGATTTCTAGTACAGAAATTCTAGTGATGGATAGATACGCGAAAGTTCAAAAATTAAATGGTCAAAAGTTGTATTGAATATTGTTCCAGAAAAATACCTTCCTTGCTAAGAGGGAGTGTTGATATTTTATGTAGATTTGGAAAATATTCTTATGCTAGCTCCATCAATTAAAAACATCTACGAACCCCCTGGAAAGTTATAGAAAGGAACCCCCCGGAAAGTTCTAGAAAGGAACCCCCCATAAAGTTCTGGAAAGAAACCCCCATAAAGTTCTAGAAAGGAAACCCCCCGGAAAGTCCTAGAAAGCCCCGTAAATCATGGAAATAGAAAATTAAGGTATAAATAAGAAGGATTCCTATATAATTTGCACATCAAGCAAGTTCGCATCATGTCAGTGATACAACTGCGCAAGAGAGAGAAGCAATATCTAGAGGAAGACTAATATCTTGGTTTTTATCTTATCTTTGTATCTAGGGTATATTTCTATGAGAGAGTTTTATCTCTTCATTGTATTGACATTGTACTTTGTTGACGAATCTATACTGAAGAATTTATGTTGGGTTTTCTTCCACAAGATGGTTTCCTAGGATAAATCTTTGTGTATGCTGTGAATTTATTTCTTTCAGTGATCCTTATGCATGCATTTATTATGATATGGTATAAATTGAATTAAATTCTAAAGAATTATGAATAACATAACTACTTAAGTAAAATATCAACAATTCAAAGAGTTCATGCATAATTTTTGGAAGTATAAATAGATGATTGGACAATGTTCAGTCTATTGAAGGATCACCTGCAAGTCTTGTGACTCATGTATATCACTGCAGTCAGATGTGTATCTCGTTTAAATTGAAGAAGTGCATTTTTTGTACCCAATTTGCATACTACTTGGATATGTTGTGTGCAAGGAAGGCCTGTTAGTCGACCCAATGAAGATTGCAGTCATAGTCGATTTGTCTGCCCCAAAACACATGAAAGGATTGCATGCAACATTAATACATACTGGATACTACCAAAAATTTATCAATAATTATGCCAACATTATAATTCCATTGGAGGATCTATTGAGAAAAGAATTTAAGTATGAATGGACACCAGAGTGCCACTAGTCGCTAGATGCTCTAAAGGAGAAATTAGTGACTGTGCCAATTCTCATCTTTCTAGATTGGAAAAGCATGTTTCATGTTCATGTAGATGCATCATCAGTAGCATTGGGTGTAGTCCTAGCAAAACCAGAAGAAGGAGACGTTGATCACCCCATTTCCTTTACTAGTAGAAAGCTATCTACAAGTGAGAAATATTATTCCACAACTGAGTGGGAAGTATTGGCGATGGTATATGATTTGCAGAATTACCGACACAAGCAACAAATAAACTTGATTGTCTTGAAAGGACCATTCAACTGCAAAAATGGTAAGGAGGTGATCAAAACTGGGTAAAATGTCACAAAATTCCAAAAATCCAAGCTCGAAAATAAACAAAACAAACCAAGAGATACTTGCAACTTTGCTAAAAGGTGACAAGAGAAAAGTGTAGACAGGATGTAAAAGATAATGAGTAAGTAGGTATGGCTGTAACAGTGACCTAAAAGCCCAAAATGTCCAATATGTCTACCAAAGAGTTGTTGAGACCAAGCAAAGACTGAAAAACTTCAAATAGAAATGAAATGCAAGTGATATTTTGCAGCTGGGCAAGTTACAGGTGTCTGATAAATATTAGAACAGCAATCAGAAACAAAGAAACCAAATATTGACTGAAGGTAACCAAGCAAACTTAAAAAAAAATCCTTTTACAGAGATTTCCATGTAGCTGCAAGCAGCCCAGGCTCAATAATTGGGAATTATCGCGTTCTGCAAGCTGGATGGGTGGCGAAAATCTGATAATTTTCACTCTGTAAGCAGTGTAAGGGGCACAAAAATGTTCAGAAGGAGGATGAAGGCAGGAGTTTAAGAAAATATTTTGAATTTTCCAGGGTTTTCCAACTGAGAGGACTAACTGTTCACTGACAAAGGTCTGATGCAGAGAGGAGGGGAGTGAATGAGGGTCTAAAAGACCAACTTTCACAACTGGTTTGAAAGGAGAGAAGATTCATAATAAAAAATGGATGAAGGTAAAAGAAATCAAAACAAAGGGGTTCAAACCAGCGGAGTCACCAATTTTTGTTGTAGAGATTTCTTCCTGCGAATAGAAAGAATCCCTCTTAGGTTAAAGAAGGATAAACTAACTCTAATCTAAGACAAAAGTAAAACAAATGCTATCTTGAATCATAGATCAAACAAGTTGTTGTTGTTGCAACATCCCCCCAAAATTTTGTAAATATTGGGGTCCCTCCTAATTTTTGAAGAAGTCCTTTAGGCCTTTGAAACTTTTTTTAACTCTTCGAGTCCCCCTTTTTCTTCAGCAAATTTTTTTTTTCCTGCTAAGGAAAAGTTCCCTCCTAGTCACCTTTGGTCACAGGTTTTAATTCTAAAAGGGTCGACACGTTGCGCACTTTTTTACCATGTTTACGTCGACCGTTGCGCAGAGTTTAACCTTATCCTATGCGACCATTGCGCAATTGTAAATCTTATCTTGCGTCGATCGTTGCAAGTTTTTAAAAGCCGAAAACGCTGACCATTGCGCAGGTTTTGACCTTAACTCTGCCACCCGTCTGTTGTGCCATCCTTTGAACTTAACCTTGTGATTCCCCGTCGCGCCTCCTTCTCGCAGCTTTTAGGATTAATTTTTCCAACCATTGTGCGTCTAGTTAGTTTAAATTCCGCCGAACTTTGTTTCAATCCTCCGTCGCAACATCTGGTCACAATTTTTATCCTTAGTTCCACCGATCGTTGCGCAAGAATTAGCCTTGGAATCACCGACCACAGCGTAGCCTAGAGTTTTGGGAAGCGTGAAAAGCTTGTTGGTGAAGAATTCAATTATGGCCCATGCATAGTTATCGCTCTCTCATTGAGCCCCGTGCACATTTACTACCCCCAACTTCCCACCCGTGTTGTTATAGCACCTGAATTGCTCCCATTTTTGTGTGATTTGTGGGAACCTTGTGCCCAATGAGAAATTCTTTTCCTATTAGGCAGACCGCTCATAAGATGATAGAGCACAAACGTTTTCTCTATTCATTACCGTCGAATCGATTTACGACCCAAAAGAGTCCTGTTCCACGCGCATGCAGTATGGCATGACAGTCAAATTTTTGTGTTATGAAAAAGCTCCGCCCTCGCTTTCATTTGATTACTAAAAGGATAAACTTGTAAAAAATCTAAGTGGTGTTCCGGGAAAGTTCATTATCGCATAGCAACAACGCTTTGCATGTTTATATTTTCTAAGGACTAGTACCAGTGGAATGATTGAATTTATCATGATGATAAGATATTGTTAAAAGCCAGCTATCAGTGCTCTGATTTTCGTTAAAATGCGTGGATGAATTTGTTTAAATGCCTCTCTTCATTATTTTTATTTTTGAAAGACTAGTTTAAAGGAAAGCTAACACCTGAGTATACTCAAGTTCTATTAAACATCAATGCTGTGTTGACTCGCTAACAATTTGTTGCTCATAGACTTGTAAACTTCTCATTTTTGTTCTCCTCGCCATTATAGGTTTGACATGCACAAGAGATCTGCCAGACAGAAGGCTAAGCTTGCCGAGTTAGATTTGGACGTAGAAATCTTCTTGGATACCTCTCTTGAGACAATGTTTTGTGATACAAAAGCTATCATGGGAGTAGCCCCAAGAGCCGCCGGCCATGAACTTCAGTGGGGTGAGTTATACAGATTTATTAGGGATCAAAAGTACCCCAATGCAACCTTAGAAGAAACCATATTCTACTTGAACATCAAGAAGTCTGGCCTTCACAAGGAACCAACTCATCCTGAGCTATTCCCATGCTCAGAAGTTATTGGATGGATAATTCCTCATGTGAAAACTGATACAAGATTCATTAATGATAACACCGAGATGAGTCTTGCGTCCTTCGCACCAGAGCATATCATGGCTACCTACAGGTTACCCCAGGAAAGGACTTGTTGAGATATTGTAACTTCAAAGAATATTATATTTGTACTTTATCATTCCGGAGATGTTTCATTCCTCCGTGAAGATCTTATTGTATATCCGGAGATGTTTATTCCTCCATCGGAATGTGGTAACTCGGGTTATTAGACTTCCCTAGTGGGGGTCGGCCCTAAATGTGTTATGTGGGTCAAAGGGTTATTAGACCACCCTAGAGGGGTCAGCCCAGTCAGTTATAATGGGGTATTTAACCTAATGGTTAAATACGAGCCTACATGTACTTGTGTAAAATACATATCAGAGTAGTGTATAAATAGAGGAGGTGTGTTCCTCATTTGATACACTCACTCACTTGAGGATAGCGCACTTGTGGAGGAGAGGTATGCTATTGTGGAGGAGGAGATCATGTCTCAGGGTTTCATCTTTGTATATTGCTGGTCATCTATATTGAGGAAGCTTTGCTGGGTTTTCTACCCCATGAGGATTTCCCAGGATAAATCTCTGTCTCTTGTGTTTATGCTGTACTTGTTGTTTCTTCAGTGATCCTGTATTTTATATTATTGTGAAATGGAATGTAATGCTGCTATTTTCTGTTTTAGCATATTAAATCTTAACATGGTATCAGAGCTAACCTGAAGGAAGACAAGGTATGGCACTAACGACACTTGCTTTACTTACGACAATTTGAAGGTTAGGGTTTTACATAGCAAAAACCAGTCATCGTAGCACTTTCGCTATAAATCCGTTTTGGTGAAGTTTTCGGATCTGAAATTGTTACAGGACGAATATTAAATCTCCAGGTACCTTGTGTCCAAAGGACAACCTCTAATTCATTCTACTTTGTGATTTATGATCTGTACAATATAGGGTTTCTGCCTCTTCCAGATCTGAGTCAAAATTAGGTGACCTTGGAAAAAAGGTCATATCTTGGGCTAGGAAGCTCCAAATGAAATTTCGTAAAAAGTGACAGGTAGTAATCAGTCTTTACTATCTCCGAAAACTTTTTCAGAGGCCGAAGTTGAACCAGTGACACGTGGCACTCCGTACAAGTTTGCCCTCCTGTATTATCCCATAAACAGGTCATGTTGCGACACTTGACATAACTCTCTCTCAGAGAGTCCAATTGAGGTAATACCTGTCAGGATGGAAATATAACAGGCCGAGATACCTCAGGAACGTTTTTCAGAGGCCGAAGTTCAAACAGTGACATGTGTCACGCCGTACAAGTTCGCTCTTCTGGTTTATCCCAAAACAGGTCACGTTGCGACATTTGACATAACTCTCTCTCAGAGAATCCAATTGAGGTCAGACCTGTCAGGATGGAAAGATAACAGGTCAGGCTATCTCAAAAAACTTTTTCAGACCCTGTGGATTGAAAAGTTTGGAGTTACACCAGAAAAAATCAGGTACATATTTCTGTCAAAACAGAATTATTTTTGAGTACCTTCATTCATGGCTTCCGGAATTTAGGGCTTTGTAGAAAGTTGGAATTTTTGTAAACAGAGACCACGGCTGAATGCTACTCATCAAAATAGAAATTTAGAGACCAAGATCATATTTTTTGGTTGGGCAGAAGGCCGGGCTTGATCAAACCCTAGTTCGGGACTTTGATCAGAAAAGTGGAAAATTAGGGCTTCTGTAAAAATGGGAATTTTTGGAAATCTGTGACCATGGCTGGAAGCTCCTCAGAAAAATAGAAGCTTAGAGATTTGGATCAAACATTTTGATTGGGCAGAAGAGTGGGATTCATCAAACCCCAGTTCAGGGTCACGTCCAGTGAATCCAGAAGTTTCAAAGGCAAAATTGAGGAGTGAAACTTTGCAATTTTCAAATTCTGAATATATCAGTTTGATCAGCTCATCAAGGCGCATATTTCTATCCTTTCGGAAGTTTGAAATTCAAAGTTTGAATTTTTGACAAACCCATATCCAGCTCCAGGTCCAGTTCTTGCAAATCAAGTGGATAGGGTTAATCCTAGAAGAAGATGGATTGGTCACCTGCATAAGTGAAGGAGTTCCTGTTTCAGAGGGAGATGAGGCTAAGGCTTTACATAAGGAGATTACAAGCGATCTCGACAGGTATGACTCATCAAGGTATGTTTTGAGATTTGTTCATGATTAAGTTTATGGTATGTTTGTCTTCATGTTATTACGGTTAGTACAATCTTGATTTTAGATTTGTTGTATCACCTTAACAAAATTATGAATGCATGATAGAAGATATTCATTGGTTAGGGTGTTGACAATTATGATTGTACTAATGCATTATGATGTTGTGTGAGGTTGATGTTGTCTGCTAACAAGATACAGGTACATCACAAAAGACAAATCAAGCTCCATGACCATGAAAACATGAAGACAAAGACTCATCCATAATCTTTGTTCTACTTACGAGGTATGTATGACTCTGTTATATTATGCTTAACCTATGAGACATGCAGGTTCTAGCTCAGGATCTCTAAATCATTGAAGAGATTGTTTAGGTATGTTGTATATAACCAAGTAGGTATACTAATCCAGGTATGTTTCCCATTAATCTTACCTTGTGTTAGGATCCCTTATATAAGTATACTTGGAATGATTGGTTATGCTTATTCATAAAGTTAGTAATAAATGGATTATGCATATTATATCTTTTATCTTGATTGATGATATGCATGAGTAAAAGAAGACTTCCCTGAAATCTTGAATACTAATGTTTATTAACTATAATCATGAATATACATTTTCAAGATTATTTAGTACTATAATGTTTTGATAGCATTTAGAATATACTAATGAGTGTATGTTTGTGTATGAGATCATGAGGATGACTCTTGAGCATGCAAAGTGGTACAGAATGAATAGAAGTTCAAAAGACATACAGAAGATCAAGCGGGAGGCAGCCACACAAACATAAAAGATAAGTATTTGAGTTGTTATTTGAAATAGTAATGATATTGCCTATAATAGGTTGTATGCATATTTGTATTCCTAGAATATATAATGCTGAGTGTAAACATTCATAGAGCATTGAACAGTATACAAATAATGTGCATATGTTTGGTAAGTTGGACAAACATTCCATTGTTGCTTGTCATGCCGAGAGCTGTGCACACTCTCGATAGTATGTTCTGGTAGAGATGGAAGGCATCTAGATAGCCACTGTATGCATACAGGATATGGGAAAGTGTTGTGCCAAAGTATTGGTCAAATTAGTTGCATAACTATATAAATGATATCTGTATGCATAATAGGTTACCATGTCAATATGATTTGATGATTATGAAGTATTACTAATCCTGTACTTAATTTTGATTTGTAGGAAAGATCATGATGAATAATGAACACTGAACAAGCAATGGATGTTCAACAAGAATATTTACAAATCAAACAAAATATAGAAGGCTCATGGCTAGAAGATTCTCTTAGAAAGAGGAAGAGAATCATGATGAGATGTTTGCTCCAAGTGGCTAAAATAAGACCATTCTCTTAATGGTGTAATTAAAGAAGAAGTGTGAATCAGGTTCTATATGGTTCCCAGGATCGATAATCAATTGATGAGCTTAATGATCACCATGGGTGATATGGATCTCAACCTTTGCTACAAGGTTGAATATGGCTTCTATACACATATGACATGGATGCAAGAAGGAACTCACCATAGAGTTCGAATGATGTTGAGGCTCATATCAATAGACCCATCTGATGAGAGATGGCACAGATAGATGACTGTAGAAATGAAATTGAAAGATCTCAGATTGATGCATTACTTTCTAGGTCTAAAAGTATGGAAAGTCTCAGAAGGAATCTCTCTCAACCAGAGAAAGTATGCTGAGAAATCTTGAGAAGACTTGATATGTTGGAATGGCCACTCTTATGGATTCCAACTTGAAGCTGTTAGGAGATGACTCATCAGAGTTAGTGGATATAACTCTGTACAGTCAAATTATTGGGTCATTGATGTATCTAACATATACTAGGTTAGATATATGCTTTGTTGTGAACACCTTGAGTCAGTATCTAGTGGAAACTAGATGTGTTCGCCCGATAGTTGCAAAGCATGTGATAAGGTACATAAAGGATACGATAGACTTTGATCTATGCTATCTTGGAGATCATGACTTTAGATGGCTAATCAGATGCTGGTTGGGAAGAAAGTGTATCAGACAGGAAGAACACATCAAGAGGATGTTATTGTCTGGGATTAACCATGATCTCTTGGTTTAGCTGGAAGCAGTCTAGTGTGGCTCTCAGCACAAGCAGAATATATGGCTGCTTGCTCTGCTAGTTGTGAAGAAGCTTGGCTTCAGGATTGGCTTGAATTAGAGATAGAACCAACTGTGATCCTATGTGACAAATAGAGTTGTATGAAGATGACAAATAATCTAGTGTTCCATGATAAGTCAAAGAACATAGGGATCTAATAAGATATGATGCAGAAGGAACTAAAGTTTGAATTTGTAACAGGTTACCGATGTACTAACCAAATCTCTACCTCAAGTGAAGAAGTTACCAACATACTAACCAAACCTCTGTCTCGAGTGAAATTTGAATACTTCCGAGACAAGCTTGGTGTAGCTCAAAAGGACCCTCCTCGAAAGGGGGAGTAGTATAGTCACTGATGATGAGATTGTCTCATCGAACAACAAGGTCGATGATGAGGTAACCTGCTCTCTACACCTAGATACTTAGAAATATTTAGATTTAGGACTCTTATACTTAGAATACTTAGTTTTATTTATACATGCTTTTGATGATAGATGTATTGATGAGAATACATGCTTTTGATGATGAGATGTATTGATGAGAATACATGTAGGGATTGTATCATCCTTGAACACTTGTTCTAAAGTGATCCGTAGACGTGAGGTCTCCGAAAATGAAGTCCTTAGTGGACAGGTGGGGATTGGATCATCCCTGGACTTTCAGTCCTAAAGAGAGCCGTAGACGTGAGGTCTCCGAAAATGAAGTCCTTAGTAAACAGGTGGGGATTGGATCATCCCTGGACTTTCAGTCCTAAAGAGAGCCGTAGACATAAGGTCTCCGAGAATGAAGTCCTTAGTGGACAGTTGAGGGGATTGGATCATCCCTGGACTTTCAGTCCTAAAGAGAACCGTAGACGTGAGGTCTCCGAGAATGAAGTCCTTAGTGGAAAGTTGAGGGGATTGGATCATCCCTGGACTTTCAGTCCTAAAGAGAGCCGTAGACGTATGGTCTCCGAGAAGTGGGGATTGTATCATCCCCGGACTTAGGTACCTGAATTGATCCGTAGACGTGAGGTCTCCGAGAAGTGGGGATTGTATCATCCCCGGACTTAGGTCCCTGAATTGATCTGTAGACGTGAGGTCTCTGAGAAGTGGGGATTGTATCATCCCCGGACCACAGGTCCCTGAATTGATCCGTAGACGTGAGGTATCCGAGAAGTGGGGATTGTATCATCCCCAGACACAGGTCCCTGAATTGATCCGTAGATGTGAGGTCTCCGAGAAGTGGGGATTGTATCATCCTCGGACTTAGGTCCCTGAATTGATCCGTAGACATGAGGTCTCCGAGAAGTGGGGATTGTATCATCCCCGGACTTAGGTCCCTGAATTGATCCGTAGACGTGAGGTCTCCGAGAAGTGGGGATTGTATCATCCCCGGACCACAGGTCCCTGAATTGATCCGTAGACGTGAGGTCTCCGAGAAGTGGGGATTGTATCATCCCCGGACTTAGGTCCCTGAATTGATCCGTAGACGTGAGGTCTCCGAGAAGTGGGGATTGTATCATCCCCGGACTGCGGTCCCTGAATTGATCCGTAGACGTGAGGTCTCTGAGAAATGGGGATTGTATCATCCCCGGAATTAGGTCCCTGAATTGATCCGTAGACGTATGGTCTCCGAGAAGTGGGGATTGTATCATCCCCGGACTTCGGTCCCTGAATTGATCCGTAGACGTATGGTCTCCGAAGTGATTGATGATGTGGTTACTTGTATCGGTAGGATACTTGTATTGATGATGTGGTTACTTATATCGGTAGGATACTTGTATTGATGATGTGGTTACTTGTATCGGTAGGATACTTGTATTGATGATGTGGTTACTTGTATCGGTAGGATACTTGTATTGATGATGTGGTTACTTGTATCGGTAGGATACTTGTATTGTTGATGTGGTTACTTGTATCGGTAGGATACTTGTATTGATGATGTGGTTACTTGTATCGGTAGGATACTTGTATTGATGATGTGGTTACTTGTATCGGTAGGATACCTGTATTGATGATGTGGCTACTTGTATCGGTAGGATACTCGTATTGTTGATATGGTCACTTGTATTGGCATGAATACTTGTACTGCTGATGATCGTGTGATGACGATACTGTTGATCGTGTGATGACGATGCTGATGATCGTGTGATGACGATGCTGATGATCGTGTGATGACGATGCTGCTGATCGTGTGATGACGATGCTGCTGATCGTGTGATGACGATGCTGATGATCGTGTGATGACGATGCTGATGATCGTGTGATGATGATGCTGCCGATCGTGTGATGACGATGCTGCTGATCGTGTGATGACGATGCTACTGATCGTGTGATGATGATGCTGATGATCGTGTGATGACGATGTTGTTGATCGTGTGATGACGATGCTGCTGATTGTGTGATGACGATGCTGATGATCGTGTGATGACAATGCTGATGATCGTGTGATGACGATGTTGCTGATCGTGTGATGACGATGCTGCTGATGCTGCTGATCGTGTGATTACGATGATGATGATCGTAATGTTGATGTTGATGTTGACATTGATATACCAGTAACTGTTTGAGTTACTGATGAAGACAAATTGAAGAAAGCTTCCAATGATTTATAGATGTATCATGTATGATGTTGATGACTCCTTGCTCGTGCAGATGTTGTTATAATATCCTTCTCGTTAAGGGGGAGTGTTGAGATATTGTAACTTCAAAGAATATTATATTTGTACTTTATCATTCCGGAGATGTTTCATTCCTCCGTGAAGATCTTATTGTATATCCGGAGATGTTTATTCCTCCGTCGGAATGTGGTAACTCGGGTTATTAGACTTCCCTAGTGGGGGTCGGCCCTAAATGTGTTATGTGGGTCAAAGGGTTTTTAGACCACCCTAGAGGGGTCGGCCCAGTCAGTTATAATGGGGTATTTAACCTAATGGTTAAATACGAGCCTACATGTACTTGTGTAAAATACATATCAGAGTAGTGTATAAATAGAGGAGGTGTGTTCCTCATTTGATACACTCACTCACTTGAGGATAGCGCACTTGTGGAGGAGAGGTCTGCTATTGTGGAGGAGGAGATCATGTCTCAGGGTTTCATCTTTGTATATTGCTGGTCATCTATATTGAGGAAGCTTTGCTGGGTTTTCTACCCCATGAGGGTTTCCCAGGATAAATCTCTGTCTCTTGTGTTTATGCTGTACTTGTTGTTTCTTCAGTGATCCTGTATTTGCTATTATTGTGAAATGGAATGTAATGCTGCTATTTTCTGTTTTAGCATATTAAATCTTAACAGGACTTGGATGAACAATTACTAGCTAGCAAAGCAAATAGTGGACCCTCTAGAATCCACTAGGAAGATGCTAATAATTGAAAGGAAAATCAGGAAAAGAGACAACGAGGAGTATGAAAGTGTGCTTCTGAGGACTCCTTACAGACTCATTGCCTTAATGCTGAGTCGAATTTTCAGCATGCCAAATGGAAACATATTCAAGCTTGGTTGGGTGTCCATGATGGTCCATGTAGCCACATCCGGTACAATCTTCAATTGGGCCGACATAATCTCAGACAGCATGGTCTCACTCTTAACTACTGCCCAAGGAGGACTGACCCAAAAGAAAGTTGATTTCTTCATGTCTTCATATTTGATAGATTGCTTATTAAGCAAGCACCCTTTTCTTGATTTGGGCTTCATTAGGAACAAAAAGGAGTCCCCTCTCTTTGTAGATTATCAACTCACATGGGCAAACAAATATGCAAATCACTACAAACAGATTTGCGAAAAGTTCATCATGCCCCTGTATCAGCTTGTTTTTAAAGAAGAGCCAAATCATTTGTCTGAAAATGCCATGCCCATCATAGAAGAATTTGGGGACTATTACTTCTCCACCGAGGGCACCTATATCAGAATGAGTGAGGAACTAAACCTCCCCTTTTGTTTCCTCGGTATGTCACGGACTTTGTAGTACACAAAGAAGCTGTAAGGAAGCTCTTCATTAGTGGGGTCAACAGGATTCTCAGTGCGAAGAAGAAAGGTATGTACCCACCAATGCCCTTAACCATCGGTGCATATAGTCTCCAGCAGAAAGGAAAGGAGGGTGAAACCTTTGCTCATGACTTAGAATTTTTTCGTTTAGGCAATAAGTTTTTTGGGAGGCATGATCCTAGTGGCAAAGTCGCTAAGCACTGTACCAATGTCGGAGCTACTTTTTAGTACACACATCTTTGGGACAAGGATGAATAATTTTTCCAGAGTGCCGGGAACTTGACTGAGTTGGGAAAACATTACCGCCCTAAAAGCAGAGCAAGTTCTAGCCCCAGACCTATTGGATTAATCCAAAATGAACAAGAGGAAGCAACATCCCAATCAGAGGAGTCCAAGAGGAAGGAAAGAGAAGAAGTAGAAAGACTCCAAAAGGAGCAAGAGGTAAAGCAACAACAAGATGCAGAAGTTGCTAGAGCTCAGCAGGCGCAAGAATAAAAAGCTCGAAAAGATGAAGAGGAGAGGATCCAGCAAGAAGAAGTTGCCAGAGTGCAAGAAGAAGCTACCAAATTGCAAGAAGAAGCTGCCAAATTGTAGCAAAAAGAGGCCAAAAAGTTGCAGGCGATAAGGGAGAAAGCAAAGTGAGAGGCAGCAGAGCTAGCAGAGCAACTAGAGAAGAGAGCACAAGAAGAAGCAAAAGAATCCAATAAAGCTATGAAACATGGCATGTCTATCCCGCAAGCCATGGACTTGGATCTATCAACAATAAATCAATCAGGGATAGCTAATGAAGGGATTGTCACAACTGAAGAGTTAGCACTTACCCCATACACTCCTTCAAAGCAGCGCCAAGTGGCCAACCTGGATTCCGTTTATTTTGATAAAAGGAAGAAGGTTATTGTAGAAAGATTAGAGAAGAAGATGAAAATTGGAGAGGGTTGATTCGAAATCAGGGTATCAGAAACCCCACTTGTTAAAGGGACTGATGGCGACCCTATGTTCATGGCATCATGCACTATGGATTTGGCTCAAGCAAGTAAAGATAATATTGATTGTATGGTGGAAGAAGTTAAGAAGTATATGGAACTATGTTTCAAAGTAAAAGGTAACATGCAGAAAGAGGTGTTAAAAGGCAATGAATTAAGATTGAAGTACAAAGAGCTTCAAGAGGAAAAGAAAGAAACAAATTTGCAAATCCTACAGCTCAAAGATGAGAAGAGCACACTAGAGACGTAGTTGGAAATCTCAGAAAGAAAGAAGAAAGACTTGGTATCTCGCGAAGGAGAACTGGAGAAGCTTGAAGCCAACAACGTGCAGCTAAATACATTCTTTAAGCTTCAGCTTGACAGGCTGACGCGGGAAAAAGAGAAGCTATTAGAGCAGCTCAAGGTTGCAAATGAGAAGCAGGACCTAACCACATTTCATGAACAAGCATGTGAGATGCAGAAGAAATTTTATCAATCACTGATGCTGATTTCAGGAAAGATATGCAGGGTGAAAGAAATGATAACAAGGATGACAGCCATTGAAGTTGAGGTGTTGAAGCTGAAAAAGAAGTATGCTCATCACTTGGAGGAGATAAATAAACAATTTGAATGGCGGGAAGGGAAATCTAGTTTCCCAGCACACCTATGGGTTAAGACCGTCGATGAATTGGACTTGGATTGTGGAGTCCTCGAATTTTGTAGGGATTGTGGCACAAAGATAAGTGTTGAAATCCGGAAAACCGTCAAGAGCTATCGCGCATTCTACTCAAAAATAATGGAAACCTATAAGAAATGTAGCATGGTTGTACCTCAATCTATTTATGAGTTTCCTGAAAGAGAGCAGCGTGGTAGATCTAGATAACGAGTTGAATGCGGAAACAGAATACATCAATAAGATAGATTTTCTAAATCCCGACGACCTCCATCAGTTCATTGGGTAGACCTCTATCCATGCCTATTTTCTGGAAAGCATCACCGAGGCAGTAGTGGCAGGAACAACCAGCGTTAAATTAGATCTTTGCAAGCATGAAATAGCGCTGAAAATGACAATATATGCATGGGGTAATACCATTTTGCGAGAAATCAGCCAGTGGGCTAGCTATATTGAAAGTGTAGACAACGCAGTTGAAGCAAGCATGCCTGTTGAAGTGGGCGCCTTAGTAGAAATAAAAAAACTGGCTGAAGTGGCAAGACCACCTGGACTTTAATTTGTTTTATTGTAAATTTTGTAAAAGACAGCTGGAATTATTTTATTGTATAAATGTTTTGTAAAACAACTGGAAATTGTTTTTGTCTCTTTAGGCACTAGAAGACAAAATTTTGGGTCTCCCTAGGGTTAGGTTTTGGGAAGAGACAAATTTTGTAAAATCTATAAATATAGAGATAGAAGAGATGAGAAGGACTTTTTGGAAGGTGAAAGGATAGATTAATTTTGTACGTGAATTACTTTGCTACATCAATGAAGGAAGCTCTATTTTTCCTAAAGAAATCCTGCACCGAGTTTTGTTGTTGGAATGTTTTGAATTTCGGCCGAATTATTTCTGCATTATTCATACATTGACTATAAGATTGTTCTTAACTAATCTGAATTATTTCTCTATTATGAATGCTTTCAATTTCCTATGCAAAATTTCTGTGTAAAATGAGTAATGGAATGTTTATCTCTGTCAAAGCTATCTTTGATAATCTTTTTCTTTTTGTTGTAAATGATTCTATTAATTAGAATAACTATCTGTGAAATTATTGGTTTCATTTCCAGTTTATTACGCATTCTTTCGGTTTTCTCCTTGCAAGGATAGATTAAATTTGCTTAAATAGTTTTAGATCAGATTTGTTTAGCTGCATGCATTTATATTACAGCACTTGCATCTCATCTTTAAAATAAAAATACATAAACGGTGGATCGGGCTGCAACCAGTAAAAAGAAAATGAATCTTTAAGTCTTACACAGTAGCTGGGCCATTAACCAGACAGATTCCCCACACCAAATGGTGAGTGATCTAATTGGGCTTGCTTACTGGGGAGAATCCCTTGCTGATTGATGCTATGATTTTCGGGGCATCAACAGTTTTTGGTGCTAGAAGGAGGGCCACCAATGCATGGCTGGCAGAGGAGATCCTTTCATTAGAATAAATCCCATTGAAGACCCACTTGAAATAGCTATCCAAGATAATTTAGATCTAGAATTAATAAATCAAGAAGATCCCAATTCTGAAACCGAACAGCAAGAAACGTTGTATGTTGTTCTTTTTGCTGAAGTAGCGAATTTAAGAAGACACACCCGTAAGTATGTTAGGAAACTTGGTGGTTTGAATGTGATCCCCTTATTCCCCAGAAGAAGATCCCCTATAAGGGAAATGCAGTATACAAGGGATTTAGTTCTTGTTTATAACTTAGAAGAGTTGGTGGATCTATCTTTGGAAGAAATCACAGAGCCTCTTGGAGAAATCAAACTTGAAAATCCTCTAGATCTAGAGGAACCACATACCCCACGTAATTCTCCACATAACACTCCACCACATTTTCCATGTAGAGCCATGGCTATGCCGACATGGAGAGCAAGAGGAGCGTTGAATTTAGTTGGGCCATTCCATGATCTACCCAAGAATCCGGAAAAGGTTTTTCCCAAGTACAATCCTGGGAAAGGCCTTTCGGCTGAAGATCATCTTAAGAGTTTCTATTTAGCTATGAGTCTTTTAAATGTGCAACACGAAGATGTAATATGTAGGCTTTTTCCCTACACTTTTGAACCCAAGGTCTCTTCCTGGTATTTTAGTTTGCAAGCTAGTTCAATATTGAATTGGGAAGATTTCGAGAAATGCTTCTTAAAAAAGTATGGAAATCAGAAAACATATGCTACACTTATTAAATAATTGTTCTCCATGAGAATGGAAAAGAAAGAGAAGGTTCAAGAATTTAATCAAAGATTTACTACATTGTTAAATAATTTTAGTGATGTAGCAAGACTCGTTGAAGAATCTTTAGTTTGAATATTATACAACAGCACTTGATCCTCCCATAGCTTTGTTTGTTAAAAGAACAAAGAAAACTACCTTGATAGAAAACTTCAAAGAAGCCAAGAAGGTAGAAGAAGAAGTAGACAACATTGCTAAGCATTCTCTCGATATGGAAACAAAGTCAACATTTGTTAAGAAGCCCCTTTTGCTAACCAGAAATAAAGAAGAACCATCAACAGATATGGAGAATATGATCAAAATGATGCAAAAGCTTTCTAATAAAATTGTACATCTGGAGAAGGATAAGGCAGCCAACACTTCCAAGAAACCATTCAAACCTTTCTATAAGAAAAGGGATGAAAGTGGACAGCTGCTTCCTCCTATAAACAATTCTGTTGTTCTAAATTTAAATTAAGTAGGCATGGATCATTTATGTACCTTCCATCATGAACAACACTCAGAAAAGAGTTGTCCACAATGGATAAATTCGATGAGCTTAGTGATGAATCAAATGTTAGATGTGCAGATAACAGATCAAAAACATACTGCAGAAGAGAATATTTTTTAGAAGGAAGAACCCGCTCCTGACACCACAATGATCCTATGGGATTGGGCACCCACGCAAGAACCCTCTTTCGAATATCTTGCTGAATAATTTTAGACCACATCAATTAATGTCACCACTAGAAGTAAAGGCCCGGTGCTTGATCAAACCATTGATGCACCTAAATCCAAGGTTGCGAAGGAAATGCCAAAGCGGCACATAACTGTCATTCCACCACAGCCTAAGGCAAAGCAAGCAGTGAGAACCAAGCATATAAATATCTAAACAGCCAAAGGTTACTTTGAACGAAACAAAAAATTAGCCCAAAGTTTCAAAAGAATGCGACATGGGATATGATATAATCGAATACATTAAGAAAAAAAATCAAATGTCTCTATATTCGATATGTGTAGTTTGCCCTAGCAAAGAAAGAAATTGTTGGAAGCTTTTGATCCACAATCTAGCACTCCGTTAGCAAGCACTCATGAAGATCCTGAAATAAATGAAGCTAGTATTGGCGGGAAATCTAGATCCCAAATGTTTCCTTTTCTCTTAACTTTCGAAATTTTCAATCATAATGTGCATAACTATTTGGTAGATTCCGAGGCTTCCTCGAATTTCATGCCACTGTCAATTTCAAAAAATATTAATGGGCAGCCAATTCCATCCCCATCTCAGATCATACAGTTAGATAGAACTGTTGTTAAAGTCATTGGAGAAATGAAAGATGTGCTTATTAGGTTGTCAGCAGATCCTAGAGTGTCTCAATTTGTTGATATAATGGTATTTGATATTCCTGAGGCTTATGGTTTGATATTGAGCAAGGACTGGTCTACGAAACTGAATGGTTATTTCGCAATGGACTGGTCTCACTTGTGGTTTCCATACTAGAATAGACAAAATCATATTAAAATACTGAGAGAACCCCACATGAAACAAAATGTAACTCAGTTAGAGGAAAAGAATGAAGCTGTAGCTTTCTCATCTTCAGTTTTGGGAAATTATTTCTTAGAGATTGAACTGGGTAATTATCAATCGGAAGATGTTAGCCATGATTTAGATGAACAGTCTGATTTCCTTCAATTTTCTAGGACTGATGATATTGACTGTAACATAGTAGGATTAGTTACTGACTCAGGTGGTAGTAATACTAAATTAGTTCAAGCAGAAAATGTTTTTTGGGTTCTATACTTTGACGATTCCAAAACTCAAGAAGGATCTGGAGCTGGTTGTGTTTTAATTGATCCTGAAACCAACAAACACTTTTTATCTTGTAGACTAGAGTTCGATTGCACAAATAACACTGCTGAATATGAAGCTTTGGTCCATGGTTTGAAGAAATATATTAGTTTAAATGTTAAATATTTGAAAGTCTTTGGTGATTCAGAGATAGTTGTCAGGCAAGTAAGAGATACAATTCACTGCCTTTTACCACACTTAAAAGGTTATCAGTCAGAGGTTTGGAATTTGATTTCATTTTTTGATGCTTTTAATATTCATTCCATTCCTAGATTAAGAAATGCTGCAGCTAATTTATTAGCTACCTCTACTTCCATATTAGTGCCTACTAATAACAAGTGCTCTATTGAATTGATTTTTAGGTCGTCTGTTCCGGATAACATTGCAAATCTTAGAGTATTTGATGATGATGATCAGATCATCAGCTTCTTAACAAATGAGGATGTCTTCCAAGAAGCCATAATAGATGAAGAAAAGCATGATTCAGATCCGCAAAGTAAAGATGCAGTCAAAGGAAACTTCATTCCCAAGGGGGTGAGATATCTTGAAGGTTTGTTCGATCTGCAAAACAAGTTCAAGAGGCCAACAAATGTTAAAACTCATAGCTCCTCTATGCAGCATGAATTGGTAAATCTGGGTACAGAAGCTGAACCAAAGTATGTCAATCTTGGTAAATGTTGCTCGCCTGGAGAGAGAGATAAGTTCATCAAACTATTTCAGCAGTATAAGGATGTCTTTGCATGGACTTACGAAGATATGAAAACATATGATACCCGCATTATTCAGCACATAATACCAATGAAGGCAGGCATTAAACCATTTCAGCAGCAATTAAGGAGAATGCATCCGACTCTTGAGCCTTTGATACAAAAGGAATTGAAGAAGTTTTTGGATGCAAAGATTATTTTTAAAGTTCGACATGTTGAATGGGTCGCCAATCTAATTCCTGTGCGGAAGAAGATGAGAGAGATAAGATTATGTGTGAATTTTCGGAACTTAAACAAAGATTTTGATAAAGATAACTACCCTATGCCTCCAATGGAACAAATTTTACAGATGGTGTCAAGATCAGATCTTTTCTCTCTACTAGACGATTTTTTTTGTTACAATCAAGTGCTAGTAGCAGAAGAAGACTAACTCAAAACCACTTTTCGTATAAAGTGGGGAACCTTTGCATATCGCAGGATGCCATTCGGGTCGATAAACGCAGGAGATACTTTTCAGTGAGCCATGGACATTGCTTTTTGAGGATTGGGCGGTCATTGTGTTGTAGTTTACCTAGATGATATGACAGTTTTTTCAAAGAAAAGAGAATACCATGTTTTCCACTTGAAGCAGATCTTTGATCGCTGTAGAAAATATGGTATTAAGTTAAACCCCAAGAAAAGTGTTTTCGCTATTCTTGAGGGAAAACGCTTGGGTCATATCATTTCAAAGAAGGGAGTCTCAATAGATCAAGAGAGAGTGCAAGCTATCAACAAGATTCACATGCCCCACAGCAAAAAATCTATGCAATCGTTTATGGGCACCATTCATTTTGTTTGAAGGTTCGTTCCTGACTTCGCTCAGACCTTTAAACCTTTGCAGCAAATGATAAAGCAAAATTTATAGTTTAAGTGGACTGACTTGGAGAAAGTGGCATTTAAAGAAATCAAAGCTGCCATAGATAATGCACCTTCTTTAAGAATTCCAGACTTCAGTAAGGATTTCATTATGTACACATTTGCTTCAGATGACTCGCTCGCAGTTATGCTTACGCAAAAAGTAGAATCAGGAGACGAATATCCAATTTCCTTTATGAGCACTGGTCTGCAGGGCGTTGAACTAAACTACCCTGTTGTAGACAAGCAAGCATATGCCATATTCAAAGTGGTAAAGCAGTTCAAGCCGTATATTCTAAAAAATAGAACTAAATTCATAGTTCTTCACCCGACCATCAGAAAGAGTTGGGAGAAAGGAGAGGAAATTGGGTCACCGCTCTTTAGGAGTACGATTTGGAATTTAAGCTAGCCACCATCATCAAGGGTCAAGGGTTATGTAAATTACTCACTAAGCATCCAGTTGATGAAGAGATGAATTGGAAAAATGAAGCAGAACTGAATATGGTTGAGGTATGTCCCATTTTCACAGCTCATGAATCTTGGTATAGGGACCTAGTGCATTATTTGTAGCAAGGATATTTGCCGGAACACTAGAGTTCTAAGAAAAGAAGGGCACTACGTCTGAAATCAGTATCCTATCAAATCATTGATGGGATACTCTTTAGAAGAAATTATGATGGGATTTTCCTTAGATGTCTAGAGAAAGAACATGCTAATAACGTTGTCAAAGAATTACACGATGGCCCTGCTGGGGGACATTATTTCGGAGATAACAAAGCACATAAAATTCTTAGAGCTGGGCATTATTGGCCCACCTTATTCAGAGATGCTCATGCTTATGCCTGGAAATGTGATGTGTGTCAAAGAAGTGCTAGGAAATTGCCAAAAGCAGCAGGACCTTTGCAGCCAGTCATTATCTCTAAACCATTCGAACAATGGGGCATAGATTTTATTGGAGAAATAAACTCGAATTCTTCACTGCAACATCGATATATTCTGACAGCTATGGGTTATTTTATGATATGGACAGAAGCTGCTCCACTGCGCAAAATAAATGAAGATGCAATTATCAAATTCCTAGAAGAAAACATCATAACCAGGTTTGGGGTTCCAATTTCCCTAGTCTTTGATAATGCAACTTATTTTTCGTCTATGAAGATTAATGAATTTGTTTATGAGAAAGGGATTAAATTACATTATTCATCCAATTACTATCCCCAAGGAAATGGATTAGTTGAGTCTACCAATAAGAATCTCATTCGAATTCTTATGAAAAATGTGATTGAAAATCAGAGAAGTTGGTATACAGCCCTCCCAAATGCTTTATGGGAAAACAGAGTTACCCCAAAGAATGCCTTAGGATTTTCCCCGTTCACCCTAGTCTACAGTAAGGAAGCCATCCTCCCTCCGAATATTTTACTCCCATCCTTGCAATTGGCACAAGCCTCTCGAGGTTCTAGCAATCAAGTCCTACAATCAAGAATTGATACCCTACTGAAGCTTGAAGAATCTCAGCTTAAAGACAAACACCGGTTCCACCAACACCAAAACATAGTCAAAAGGTGGTTTGATAAGCAGAAATATGGCAAGAGAAGTTTCGAAGTAGGTGACTTAGTTCTGAAGTGGGACCATCCACATGATGGTAAGGGAATGCACACAAAGTTTCATCATTTATGGATTGTCATCATTTATGGATTGGCCCTTATCAAATTTCTAAAAAGCTTGTCCCATCGACATATAAGCTGAGAGAATTTCAAGGAGAGGAAGTGAATCTCCTTCTTAACGGCTTCGCTTTAAAGCAGTACTTCGCATAGTCCCATGGGGATTTTTGTACATAAATAAGTGTTATTGTTTCTTTTCTTGTTTTTTCTGTTTTGATTGTTTTCTGCGGCTTTTAGGTTAGTTTGGTTTGATTTTTACCTTGCTCTCTACTCAAATTTTCTTTATTCTTTCTTTAATAAATCCTATCCCAACTCTTGGCTTAGCGATAAGATAGGACTCTGAGCAAATCTCGAAATATTGAAAGGCAGAAATTCACTTATAAAGAAAATGTATCTTCGTTACTTTGCTTTCACTAAGTGGTCTCTAGGAATGAAGAGATCCTTTTCTATTTGGTCAAAATAACCCCAGTTAAATAAATAAGATTTAGCATTTCCTTCTTACTATCTTGGGGCTCCATTCACTCTAACATTAATGCCTATCTCAAGAATTTCACTATGATAGACCCATGGAAAGGAAGCATGTCTCACAGACGTATAGTATTTAAAATGATCCCATGTTACAAGTAAAAGCCAAAAGAGCTTATATCAAAGAGTTTTTTTTCCAGAAATTCTCTCCTCAATTAAAGCACGGCTGAGAGAAGCAAAAGGCATTCAATCAAGGAAGTTGTTCAAATAATTCATCCCAGCAAGGTTCTTCTCCGTCCGTGAATCATGATAATCAAATAAATCTCTCACTCACACAAAAGGACATTATGGATTGAAGAACCCAAATCAAGTATTGAAAGTTGAAGAAATTTATTTCTGGAAGGCTCAAACGGCAAAAGTCGTCAATTAAGAAACAACCAAAAGGGATGCAGATAGCATGGGAATGAGGAACAAACGAATATGTCTATGAAATATTGTTACGATCTTGTGGAGTCCTGTATTAGTTGGCATCTAAAAGATAGATTTTAAAATGAACTCCACACTCTGGCCCTGAGACAGTTGTAAAGAAGTCTAAGTCAAAGTTACCTTTCCCCAATGACCATTATGATAAGAGTGATCACTGCATTCACAGAAGATGAACTATGAAGGCATTTTGTTACACATGAAGCTAGTAATTTGTAAGTTTTCTAATCATGGGAAGAGTTTGTTTCAGATATCTATGTTCACCAACGAATCGCCAATTGTTGTTGCTGCAACATCCCCCCAAAATTTTGTAAATATTGGGGTCCCTTCTTTCAATTTTTTAAGAAGTCCTTTAGGGCTTTGAAACTTGTTTTAACTCTTCGAGTCCCCCTTTTTCTTCATCAATTTTTTGTTTTTTTGCTAAGGAAAAGTTCCCTGTTTGTCAGCTTTGGTCGCAGGTTTTAATGCTAAAAGAGCCGACACATTGCGTACTTTTTGACCTTATTTTTGTCGACCATTGCGCAGAGTTTAACCTTATCCTATGCGATCGTTACGCAGTTGTAAAGCTTATCTTGCGTTGATCGTCGTAAGTTTTTAAAAGCCGAAAATGCCGACCGTTGTACAGGTTTTGACCTTAACTCCGCCGCCCATCTGTTACGCCATCCTTTGAACTTAGCCTCGTGATTCCCCGTCGTGCCTCCTGGTCGCAACTTTTAGGATTAATTTCGTTGACCATTGTGTGTCTGATAGCTTAAATTCCGTCAAACTTTGTTTCAATCCTCCGTCGCAGCATCTGGTCGCAAGTTTTATCCTTAGTTCCACTGACCGTTATGCAAGAATTAGCCTTGGAATCACCGACCACAGCACAGCCTAGAGTTTTGGGAAGCGCAAAAAGCTTGTTGGTGAAGAATTCAATTCTGGCCCATGCAGAGTTATCGCTCTCTCATTGAGCCCCGTGCACATTTACTACCCCCAACTTCCCACCCCACGGGAATTAACTCCTCATGTTATATATATATACACATCCAACGAGGTTTTCATTCTATCTTTTCCAAGGCTGAAAAGTATCGTTGTTTGCCATTGGGAGCTCGAACTGTCACCAGCTTGGGTACGCACATCGACCAGAGGAAGCCTTTTGGGTAAAGATAGGTAGGTCCTCGATTCCTTCCCTTTGTTTTTGTCCGGTAGGAAACCTCGTTAAGTGCTCATTTTTATCTTTAAAGCTATTCATAGGGTCTCCTTCAAGGACAAGCCCGTGTCGTTATAGCACCTAAATTGCTCCCGTTTTCATGTGATTTGTGGGAACCCTGTGCCCAATGAGAACTTCTTTTCCTATTAGGCATACCTCTCATAAGTTGATAGAGCACAAATGTTTTCTCTATTCATTCCTGTCGAATCGATTTACGACCCAAAAGAGTCGCGTTCCACTCGCATGCAGTATGGCCTGGCAGTCATTTTTCTATGTTATGAAAAAGCTTCCCCCTCGCTTTCATTTGATTACTAAAAGGCTAAACCTGTAAAAAAATCTAAGTGATGTTCTAGGAAAGTTCCTTATCTCACAGCAACAACGCTTTGCATGTTTATATTTTCTAAGGACTAGTACCAGTGGAATGATTGAATTTATCATGATGATAAGATATTGTTAAAATCCAGCTATCAACGTTCTAATTTTCATTAAAATGCATGGATGACTTTGTTTAAATGCCCCTATTCATTATTTTTATTTTTGAAAGACTAGTTTAATGAAAAGCTAACACCTATGTATACTCAAGTTCTGTTAAACATCAATGTTGTGTTGACTCGCTAGAAATGTGTTGCTCATAGACTTGTAAACTTCTCATTTGTGTTCTCCTCGCCATTGTAGGTTTGACATACACAGGAGATCTGCCAGACAGAAGGCTAAGCTTTCCAAGTCGGATTCGGAAGTAGAAATCTTATTAGATACCTCTCTCAAGACAATGTTTTGTGATACAAAAGCTATCACGGGAGTATCCCCAGGAGCTGCCGCCCCGGGATTACAGTGGGGTGAGTTATACAAATTTATGAGGGATCAGAAGTACCCCGATGCAACCTTAGAATAAACCATGGTCTACTTGAACATCAAGAAGTCTGGCCTTCACAAAGGAAGCAACTCATCCCGAGCTATTCCGATGCTCAGAAGTTATTGGCTGGATAATTCCTCAACTGAAAACGGATACAAGTTTCATTAATGATAACACCGAGATGGGTCTTGCATCCTTCGCACCAGAGCATATCATGGCTACCTACAAGTTACCCCAGGCAAGGGCTTGGCTGAACAATGACTGGATAGCAAAGTAAACACTGGACCCTCTAGAATCCGCCAAGAAGATGCTAATAATTGAAAGGAAAATTAGGCAAAGAGCCAACAGGGAGTATGAAAGTGTGCTTCTAAGGAATCCTTACAGACTCAGTTGCCTTAATGCTGAGTCAAATTTTTGACATGCCAAATGGAAACATCTTCAAGCTTGGTTGGGTTCCAGTGATGGTCCATGTAGCCACATTTGATACAATCTTCAATTGGGCCGACATAATCTCAGACAGCATGGTCTCACTCTTAACTAATGCCCAAGGAGGACTGACCCAGAAGAAAGTTGATTTCTTCATGTCTTCATATTTGATAGATTGCTAATTAAGCAAACACCCTTTTCCTGATTTGGGATGCGTTTGGAACAAAGAGGAGTCCCCTCTCTTTGTATCTTATCAACTCACATGGGCAAACAAATACGCAAATCACTACAAATAGATTTGCGAAAAGTTCATCATGCCCCTATATCAGCTCATTTTTAAAGAAGAGCCAAATTGTTTGTCTGAAAATGCCATGCCCATCACAGAAGAATTTGGGGACTATTACTTCTCCCCCGATGGCACCTATATCAGAATGAGTGGAGGAACTAAACCTCCCTTTTTGTTTCCTCGGTATGTCACGAACTTTGTAGTACACAAAGAAGCTGTAAGGTATCTCTTCATCAGTGGGGTCAGCAAGATTCTCAGTGAGAAGAATAAATTTATGTACCCAACAATGCCCTTCACGATTGGTGCATATCATCTCCAGAAAGCAAAGGAGGGTGTAACCTTTCCTCAGGACTTAGAATTTTTTCGTTTCGGCATGAATTTTTTTAGGAGGCATGATCCTAGTGGCAAAGTCGCTGAGCACTGTACCAATGTTAGAGCTAATTTTTAGTACGTACATATTTGGGACAAGGATGAAGAATTTTTTCGGAGTGCCAGGAACTACTGAGTTGGGAAAACGTTACCGCCCTAAAATCCGAGCAAGTTCTAACCCCAGACCTATTGGATTAATCCAAAAGTAACAAGAGGCAGTAACATCCCAATCAAAGGAGTCCAAGAGGAAGGAAAAAGAAGAAGTAGAAAGACTTTAAAAAGAGTAAGAGGTAAAGCAGGAGAAAGATGCAAAAGATGCTAGAGCTCAGCAAGCGCAAGAATAAAAAGCTTAGAAATGTGAAGAGGAGAGGATCCGTCAAGAAGAAGCTGCCAGAGTGCAAGAAGAAGCTGCCAAATTGCAAGAAGAGGCTGAAAAGTTGCAAGAGATAAGGGAGAAAGAACAAAGAGAGGCAGCAGAGCTTGCAGAGCAAGTAGAGAAGAGAGCACAAGAAGAAGCAGAAGAATCTAATAAAGCTATGAAACAGGGCATGTCTAGCCTGCAAGCCATGGACTTGGATCTATCAACAATAAATCAATCAGGGATAGGTAATGAAGGGATTGTCACAACTGAAGAGTTAGCACTTACCCCATACACTCCTTCAAAGCAACGCCAAGTGGCCAACTTGGATTCCGTTTGTTTTGATAACATGAAGAAGGTTATTGTAGAAAGATCAAAAAAGAAGATGAAAATTGGAGAGGGTTGATTCGAAATCAGGGTATAAAAAACCCCACTTGTTAAATGGACTAACGGAGACCCTATGTTCACGGCATCATGCACTACGGCTTCGGCTCAAGCAAGTAAAGATAATGTTGATCGTCTGGTGGAAGAAGTTAAGAAGTATAGGGAACTATGTTTCAAATTAAAAGGTAACATGCAAAAAGAGGTGTTAAAAGGCAATGAGTTAAGATTGAAGTACAAAGAGCTTCAAGAGGAAAATAAAGAAACAACTTTGCAAATCCTACTACTCAAAGATGAGAAGAGTACACTAGAGATGCAGTTGGCAATCTCAGAAAGCAAGAAGAAAGACCTGGAAGCTCGTGTAGGAGAACTGGAGAAGATTGAAGCCAACAACATGCAGCTAAATAAATCCTTTAAGCCTCAGCTTGATAGGCTGACGCGAGAAAAAGAGTAGCTATTAGAGCAGCTCAAGGTTGCAAATGAGAAGCAGGACCTAACCGCATTTCATGAAAAAGCATGCACAATGCAGAAGAAATTTTATCAATCACTGATGTTGATTTCAGCTGAGATATGCAGGGTGGAAGAAATGATAACAAGGATGACATCCATGGAAGTCGAGGTGTTGAAGCTGAAAAAGAATAATGCGCATCACTTGGAGGATATTAATAAACAATTTGAATGGAGGGAAGGGAAATATGGTTTCCGATCACACCTACGGGTTAAGAATACTGATGAATTGGACTTGGATTGTAGAGTCCTCGAATTTTGTAGGGATTGTGGCGCAAAGATAAGTGTTGAAATCTGGAAAACCGACAACCCAGCTGAAGCAAGCAAAGTAGCAAAAGCGAGCATGCCTGTTGAAGTGGGTGCCTCAGCAGAAATAAAAAAAAAACCGGTTGAAGTGGCAGGACCACCTGGGCTTTAATTTGTTTTATTATAAATTTTGTAAAAGACAACTGGAATTATTTTATTATATAAATGTTTTGTAAAACAGCTGGAAATTATTTTTGTCTCTTTAGGCACTAGAAGACAATATTTTGGGTCTCCCTAGGGTTAGGTTTTGTTAAGAGACAAATTTTGTAAAATCTAAAAATATAGAGATAGAAGAGATGAGAAGGAATTTTTGGCAGGTGAAAGGACAAACTGATTTTGTACATGAATTACTTTGCTACATCAATGAAGGAAGCTCTATTTTTCCTAAAGAAAGCCTGCACTGAGTTTTTTTGTGGGAATGTTTTGAATGTTGGCCGAATTATTTTTGTGTTATTCATACATTGACTGTGATATTGTTCTTAACTAATCTGAATTATTTCTCTATTATGAATGCTTTCACTTTCCTATGCAAATTTTTTGTGTAAAATGAGTAATGGAATGTTTATCTCTGTCAAAGCTATCTTTGATAATCTTTTGCTTTCTGCTGTAAATGCTTCTATTAATTAGAACAACTGTCTGTGAAATTCTTGGTTGAATTTCCAGTTTATTACTCATTCTTTCAGTTTTCTCCTTGCAAGGATAGATTAAATTTGCTTAAACAGTTTTAGATCAGATTTGTTTAACTGCATGTTTTTAGATTACAACACTTGCATCTCATCTTTAAAATAAAAATACATAAACGGTGGATCAGGCTGCAACCGGTGAAAAGAAAACAAATATTTAAATTTTACATGGTAGCCGAGCCGTTAACCGGACAAATTACCCACACCAAATGGTGAGCGATCTAATTTGGCTTGCTTACCGGGGAGAATCCCTTGCTGATTGATGCTACGTTTTTCGGGGCATTAACACAAGTATTTCAAGATTTCAGTCTTGAAGAATATGAGAGATGACTGACCTTTCATTCTGATGTTTGTCTCTCTTGTATTCCAGATCTCGAAGTCCTTGCGATGAACCTATTAAGATCAGACAAGATGCAAGCATATACAATTCTCCAAGTACCTTGAATTATAAGTTAGAATCTATATCTAGCTAGATACAAATCATGTAATTGAATCATAATCAACATACACAAATTGGGAAACAAGACAAGTTATCTTTATTCGAAACTTGATAATGCTTACAATGGTTGCTTGATGTCCAAGCCAACTTTCAGCTCCAAGTTACTCCTCTAGCTATCTCTACAAAAGTCTCAAGATCATAGGTTGTATGCCCCAAAATTCCCCCTTGGCTCATGGAAAGCCTCTCCTTTATAGTGCTTGGAAGGGTTAACCATAAGGAGAGTAAGGTGAATCTAATGAGTGTTTAGTGGATCATCCAAACTAAACAAGGAGAGGGGGTTGGGATTGAATCAAGGCTGATAATCCCAAGAAAATCTCTCGAAGAATGAGATCCATGATCCATGGAAAAAGGATAAAAAGGGATTTTCGCATCCCTAGGTCTGAGCATAATGCGACAATTACCTCGATTATCATGCCCCAAGGTCTAAGCATAGCGCAAAAACCCTAATTTTTGCTACCCAGCAGATGTGCAGAACGCGAAAATCTATGTAGATAGGGTCAGTTGTTGTGACACATGGCAGGTAAGGTCCTGTCTCAGCATTCATTCAATGGATTTTTCTCCTGGGTGTCCAGATGAGACCAAGGAGGGAGCCAATAATGTGTGACGGTCATTAGGGGGAAATGTCGTTAGGTCACATGGTACAAAGATGCGACACTAGGGCTTGATGTGTAACTTTTAGGTATAACATACAGAGTGGTATCAGAGCTTTAGTTACAACACTGGGGCTGTTAGGGCCGAACCATGGAAGAAATCGTATACAAGTAAATTCCCGTGGCACTGTTTGACCTAAAAAAACTCTTGTTTATTAATGGTTTAATGAGTAATTTCCAAATTGTATGGATGTTTCAAGCCCTATGATGTCTAATAAACATTTATATCATGCATAGTGATTGCAGCAGGTATAGTTGAAGCGTACAACAAGGCCGTGTGTCAGAAAGCAAGAATGGTGACCGATAATGATGCACAAAAACCCCTACGAACCAGAAGAGGACGTTTTGGAGGGAAACATGGAGGAAGAGCACACTGAAACAACATCTAAATGAAGGAGGGAGTGGGTGACTCCCCAGGACTTGGTTGAGACCATGGTAAGCTTCAATAAGAGGCTGATAAAGGCACAAGAAGAGCAGCACCATCTCAATGCGGCCATTCTGTAGAGCCTCACTGACATACATCAAAAAGTTACCATGGGGTCCAATCCAAGTAATATGGGCCAAGAATAAAGGAATGTAGTTAGCCATTCTAGAGGTCATTCTAGGCAGAGGACTCCAAGCCATAAACGGGGTGTTGTGAGCAGAAGGCATAGAACACCCTCTTCGGGATCTCCTTCCAGCAGGTAAGAATGCTCCAGAGACTCTCAAATAAGTCCAAGACACACTTACAATAGGACTAAGAAAATAAGGAGGTTCAGAGGGATTCCAAAAGGAGAATTCAGGAAAGCAAGGGCTCCTGCCTCTGATGGAGAAAGCAAGACAGGACAAGAGGCAGAGGCATGGATACTTGGAATGAAAAAGTACTTCAAAATGCATGATTATTCAGAAAGTGAGAAGGCTAGAGTTTCCATTTACAATCTAAATGGAAGAGCTTCCATTTGGTGGGAACATCTCATGAAGGTAAAGAGAACCAGTGAAAGAAGGACCGGATGGGAGAAGTTTAGGAGATACTTTAAGGAGAAATATCTATCAGCTAGGTATTATGACAACAAGAGAAAGGATTTCAACAAACTCAAGTTGGGGCAAAATTCCATGGAGGAATATGTTCATAAATTCTTTGAATGGTTAAGGTATGTAGACTACATCAAGGATGAAAGGGTGAAGATTCAGTGTTTCCTTGGAAGCCTACCACAGAACTACAGGGATAGAATTGAGTTTGTCCATCCACCAAGTTTGGATGAATCCATTAGGATGGACATGCTCTATTATGAGCATAATAAAGGGAAGATAGATACTCAACCAGCATGGAAAGGGAAGACCAAAGGAGGATTTGAACCAAGGAGAAGTGGCTTCAAACCACGTTTCAAGAATCAATCCAGAAACTTTCCACAGGGACAGCCAACATGAAGTGGGTTTAGATTAGTTGTAATAGCAGAGAAGACATCAAAATGACCACTTCAGTGTTGGGGATGTGGATACAACCACCTGCTTAGAGACTACACAAATCGAGAAGGTAATCCCCGAAGCTTAGACAACTTGGGAGAAGCAACCACAATAGAATATATGGCCAGAACCACTGTTAGGAACCCATGTCTTTACTTTGTTAGTATATTGTTGTTGGACGCATATGCTTTGTAAGTCATCCCGTAGTATTTGTTGATCAATAGTTTGTGTTATTGTTGTTGGCGCATATGCTTTGTAAGTCGCCCGTAGTATTGTTGATCCATAGTTTGTAGTGGCCCATGGTTTTGACCCATAGTATTGGCACCTAGACTTAGTATATAAGTGTGTGTTGAGGCCTATGAAGGCACCGTGAAGTTATTTGTATTGAGCTTGCTCAAAGGAGGTTGCCCCCTCGAAGTGGCCTGCGATCAATATAAAAGTGATTCTGAGTTCTGTCATTTCTATTATTTCGCATATTCTTATTAATTAATTGTTGCAGGTGCTTCACATCTGGTATCATAGCACTTTCTTGGGCTCGCTGGGTGAAATTTCTGCCAAATTTTTTTTCGCATCTGTTGCAGGTTCGGATTTGGGAATAATCCCTATCCGCTTAACTATGGGAAGTACTTGGGAATAATCCCTAAAACTCATTTTGAGGAGTACCACAGGAACCCCGAAGTAGCTGGCCCATTGAGAGGACCTGCCAGCGAAAAGGGCAAAGACCCCTACCTGATTGACTAGTTCCCACCCGTGAGGTAAACCAAGAGCTGTAGTTTGTGGCAAAGCGGTTTTCAGTTTTACCTGAGCCGTGGAGTGAGGGGTACTACCCCAATACGCAAGCCGTCAGATAACATTGGTGGCCGAGTGAAACCCCTGAACTGTTAGAAAGCCGCACATACCTGGGATCCATATCTATTTTCAGCTAAACTGTTGTCGATCACTGCTGCACCATTTCAGATCCAGCCGTTCAAATCCATTCTGAAAGCTGTTCCAGATCCAACCATTTTCAATCCAGTCGGCGCCATTTCAGATCCCTCTGTTTCTGCTCACTTCTGGGCCGTTGCAGATCTATCTGTTTCAGATCCCTTCTGAGTCATAGCCGCTCCATTCTGAAAATAAATAAATAAATTAAATTAAATTAAATTAAAATTAAAAATAAAATTAAAAAATTAAAAATTAAAAAATTAAAAAATTAAAAAATTAAAATTAAATAAAAAATTAAAATTAAAATTAAAATTAAAAAATAAAAATAAAAATCAGTTTTTTCTCCATATCTCCCTTGTTTTCACTCTGTTTCCCTTGAAACTTCCCAGGAACCCTTGTGATCACATTCTGCATATTTCATTCCTGAGGACCCTATCCCCAATTCCACTTTCCAAAGCCCGAAATCCCACATTTGTCTATTTTTAGGGTTTTCCATAACTTCCTCAAATTTCACCCAATCACCTTCAAATTTTACCACAGAGTTCCTTTCCTAATTCTGCTTCTTTGTCCCCCTCTACCAAATTTTCCCATTCTTTCACTCTGCTTCTGAAATCCTCATTTTTTTCTTTCCTGCCTATTCGACAGTGTTCAAAACCTAGTCAATCCCCCATTACCCTTCAGATTTTTTCCCAAATCCAGATTTTCCTTTACTGAAGTAGTTTTTGCTTTTGTTTTTCTACTTAGTCAACCCAAAAAAAAAAAAAAACTCTTGGTTATGGTTGTCACCCACGCATGAGCAAAAACCATGGAAGAAGCACTTGCATCCATCCAAGCCAAACTCCAGGATCTGGATGAAAAAATTTTCGTCCTCCATCTTGAACATTCAGCTATGAACAACAAATGGCAGTCCGAGTCTTCATCAGACAATGGGTTCTCTTCTTCCAGCAATTTTCATGGTCCGAAGTTTGACTTTCCTCGCTTCAATGGTACTGATCCAACTGGATGGATCTATTGTGCAGAACAATATTTCAGTCTGCATAATACTTTTGATGTCAACAAAGTTCCACTTGCATCCTTTCATTTGGAACAAGAAGCTCTTCAATGGTACCATTGGTACATCAAGGCTCATGAAGAGCCAAAATGGCTAGACTTTTGCCAGCTCCTTTTGCAACGATTTGGTCCTAGTGCTTTTGATGACTTCACAGGAGCCCTCACTAAACTTCACCAAATTGGCACTGTGAGAGAGTATCAAACCGAATTTGAGAAACTAGCCAACCACACTGAAGGATTGTCTGATGACTTTTACACTACTACATTGTGACCCAAAATCCGACGGAAAAATCCGACGGCGCGTGGATTTATCTTTATAAACTTACCAAAAAACACAAGTGTACAATTTTTTTTTTTAAATGTGGCAACAAGCGTCGGATATGCGATGGCGCGTTTAGTAAACATCGGTGAAGCGACGTCTCTTTTAGTACACGTCGGTTAAGCGACGGTTAAGAGAGCATGTTTAATAGGTCAGATATATGAAATATGTATAGCCGTCGCATAGCCGACATGTACTAAAAGAGACGTCGTTTAAATCCACACGTCCTAAACGCGCCATCGTATATTCGACGCTTGTGGCCATTATTTGCAAACACTCATATAAATAGAGATGTAGGCCTAGGTTCATGATCTCACACACTCACTCTCGCACAAATCTCTTGGACAAGAAATGTGAAATTCCTAAGGAGTATTAGGGTTTGGTTTTTGGCCTTGTGCTTTTGTGGGGATCTTCCCACTTGGTCTTGGAATTTGGTCTTGCTCTTTGGTGACTTCTCTCTTGAAGTATCTCTTGGTTAATTTCTTGGTTTAGGGTTTGGTTTTTGGCCTTGTGCCTTTGTGGGGATCTTCCCACTTGGTCTTGGAATTTGGTCTTGCTCTTTTTGTGACTTCTCTCTTGAAGTATCTCTTGGTTAATTTCTTGGTTTAGGGTTTGGTTTTTGGCCTTGTGCCTTTGTGGGGATCTTCCCACTTGGTCTCGGATTTTGGTTTGGTGACTCCTCTCTTGAAGTATCTCTTGGTTAATTTCTAATTGGTTTATCATTGGTAAATCTTTCTTGGAGAAACTTTGTCCTCTTGTGTTAGGGTTTACCCTCACTAGTTAGGGTTTTCTCTTGTAAATTTGGCTTTGACTCTTGTGGAAAAGAAGATTCATCATATACTTGGTTTTGTTTTGAGTTAGGGTTTACCCTCACTTAGGGTTTTCTCTTGTGGATTTGGCTTTGACTCTTGTGGAAAAGAAGATTCATCATATACTTGGTCTTGTCTTGAGTACTTAGGGTTTACTCATGTGGATTTGGTTTTAACCATTGTGGAAAAGAGGACTCATCATATACTTGGTATTGTCTTGAGTTAGGGTTTACTCATGTGGATTTGGTTTTAACCATTGTGGAAAAGAAGACTCATTATATACTTCGTCTTGTCTTGAGTTAGGGTTGACTCATATATTGTGGATTTGGTTCTAACCCTTGTGGAAAAGAAGACTCATCATATACTTGGGTTTGCTCGTACTTTGTTCTTAGGGTTTGAGTAATAAAATGCCACGTAACAATAATGTTACAGGTCATCAAGATCATCTAGAACAAAATCGAGAATTGCTTGCTAGGTTGTGGGATGGAGTGGAAAGAAGGGGTGATGGAAAATGTTATTGTCCTTGCAATCGATGTAGGGGCTTTAATAAGAGAAGGTTATTGATCTCAACAGCTAAAAAACATTGTAGGGAACATGGACATGTTGAGGGGGGGCATGAATATCATCCATTGGTAAGTCATAATTCATTATATATCATGCGGTCTGTTTGTGCCAGAAATTGTTTCCAGGCCACAAAGAAACAAGCCAACACAATCTCAAAAATACAATAAAGTAAAAGTAGGTTTTAGGCTAAGTTCCTAGGGTACTTGGGTACTGGGACGGGTACGGGTACGGGTACGGGTACGCCACTTTTTGAAATAGGGTACTTTGGTACGTCGGGGTACTGTAGACATATATATATATATATATAGATATAAATTTATAAATTTATAATTAATAATTATATTAATATATTTATAATTAAATATAAATATAATTAATAAAACTGAAAAATTAAGCTAAATTAAAATTATTAATTATTAATACGAAAAAATTTAAAATTGAAAAACTTTAAAATTATTGCAGGAACATTTTCTTTTATGATAATCTGTTTGTAGACATATCAAGGAACTCGGCCACTAGTTGTTGTTTACCTTTTGATTTATACCCATCCATGTTTGATTCCATTCAAATGCTTTTTTCCTTTTTGTTAGTGCGCTCCATTTTATGAAAGCTGTAAAAGCCTACTTGTCCTTTTGAAATGTCTCATGCAGACGTGTCTTACCTATTAGTATGAGGTTGCAAAAGGTCATCATGCTAAAAACCTTAGGTTGATTTTCCTAAACATTAAACTCGCCTTGATTTGTAGTTGGCAATGTGGCATCCTTGATAATTGGATTTTTAAGGACCCTAATTCGTTTTACCATTTTGTCAAAAAGCCAAGTTAATCCTATTTTCTATTGCTAGGTTTGAAAAACTGGAAAGTAAGTTGACTGTCTTATTATAATTACCATTTATGCTAATCCTACCAAAGCTACAAACAGGCCTTGAATAAAAGCTGCAGTTTATCTTGCTTGGTTGGTTAACTATGGTTGGAAAGCATGCTGATTTGACCAAGCTAAAGTCATAAAAAAACTTGCTATTCTGAAACCTTAAGTGAAATTGGCCATTCCAACCTAGAACTCGATCTCCTTTTCATGTGGGGTAGGATTCCTGAAATTGTCAATGTTACTCCATGAGTGGATTTCATAACTGACAAGCTGTGTTGACCTTGGAACTTTATTCTCGGGGGAAATTGTTAAAGTGATTAGATTACAGCAAGATTGAATATATGACAGTGAGATGGCAGTTTTTCAAATATTGCTATCCTGGAAACAATACTAAGCCTGGTGTGCTAATTAGACATAGCATAACCTTGGAAAAAGTGTGATGTGATGATATAACTTGTAAACATATTAGTTATTATACTGAAAGACAGCTAAATGAATGAGGTAAAAGCACTCTAATAGGCAGTTCTCATGCATGTTCTCTAATTACAGCCATGCAAGCAACATAAATTATGAGACAGATCTGTTGTAGTAGTTGTTTTTCTGAGTCATGTCCATTCATTAACACCATGTATATTGGGCCAGCCTTTGGCATGAGCAACCTGAATCTTTAGTTTGACAAGCATGCTAATGGGTGTATAACTTTTAAGTTGTATAATCTAAAGTTTTAAATTTACAGCATTACATTACTGTATAGTGTATTAGTAATTAGTAATTAGCAATAAAATAAGTTAATAAAAGACACTCATTCATAGAAGACAAGCACTACCAGCATACAAACCATAAACCAGCAATGAATTTATCAATTATGTAACTAAACAAGTTAAAAATGAAGCCAAAACACAGACTGAAGGGTAAAAAGGATGATATATATTTCATAATTCTGTTCAGCAAATACACATGAGAGTTACAGTACTTAGCTCATAAACAAGTCATAGACCTCCTTAAGCCAGCCAAAAATTGAACTCTGTTTCTGTCTTTCTTCTCACTCTAAATACTATTTTTTACAAAATTAGTTAGGGTCTAAACCCTAACTGCTTTCAACCAAATCCTCGATGGGTTAAAGTGAAATAAAGTCTTTCCTCTAGAACATAACTAAAAAACTAACTAATTAAAGCATCTATTAAAAGATCCATAAGTAACTGACTAACTGCCAACTCAAAGGTCTTTGGCAGCTTTGACTAGTAAGGCTATTCCATCCGAGATTTGAGCCTTTTTTCTATCTCTCTTCTGCTCAGCTTCTGTCACTGCTAACTTCCTTGTAAGATTTTCATTCTTCTACTACAAGTCTTTGACATTCTGCTTCAATTCTGCATAATGCAAATCTGTGCTTCTCTTTCTCTTCAAGGCTTCTTTAGACACTATTATTAGCTCTTGATAATTTTCATTCACTTCCTGTAAGTCTTCTCTTAGCCTTCTATTTGCTAAGACTAGGGCATCATTAGTCTCTTGCATGCATTCCATTTGATGCCTATATTGTTTGATGGTTATTTGCAGGTTCTCCATGTCTGAGTCAAAAACCTTCCCTATTATGGTATTTTGCATCTCATTGGACAGCCAAGGGACATTCAGTCTTCTGAAAATATCATCATCTTCCTGTAACAGCTCTGAAGATACACCATGAAAAATAGGGTTCTCCTAACTTCTTATTTCAATGGGTGTAGTTTCATCTATCAAGTTCTGATTTTCAGAATAAGAAACCTCAATTTCCTTCTTTTGTTGTTCCTTTATTATTTCATCTTTTAATTCCAGAAACACAGTAGATAATTTTGTTTGAGTGAGACTGCAATCTTCTGCTGACTTCAATGACCTTTTTTCTTTTGTATGCTCAGAAACTGGACTGTTTATAACTGCTTCCTTCTTGATCTTGAGTTCTTCATCTGAAGATTCATCATCAAGTACATTTATCTCTTCTGTCTTCATTCTAGGGTTTAGCAACTTTTTCATATTCAGCCTTAACTTGTTTTTAGATCTGGTTTTTGGTCTCCATTCTGAAACAAGTTCTTTTACCATCTTCAAAGTTTTTCCTTGATGCTTAATTGTGGCTAGCTCTATACCTTTGATTTTGGTTTTCTTTTTCTTTGGCTTCTTTGTTTTATCGTCTTGACTGTACTTTTCTGTGTATTCCATCCCAGCTTCAGTTTTGAGAGTGAATTCATCCTCTTCTAGTAAATATCCCTCATCCTCAGATAGGACAGTGATGGGGCTTCTTCGTTGAACCTGAATGTACTCTTTTTCTAGAGCACCCTTTTCTGTGACAACAATTTTCTCTTCACTGAGAGTTTCTGCTGGCGCCATGTGTTTCTCAGGTTGATCTTCTTGTTGTGGAAACAATGAATATTTACCTTTACTGTCAGCTACAATCCTTTGAGGTTCATTGTTACCCTTCAAAGGTTCTAGTTCTTCTTCAAATTTAATCTCTTTTTTGTCTTCAAACTTGCTCTCCTGACCTAGTTTTCTGACTAGAGATTGACCTTTGTCTACACGCTTTTTAGCTTGCTGCTCTTTTTTCTTGGTCTGAAAACCAGACCAAAACAAGAAATGCTCCCATGTCTTCCCTTCTCGTTGTAGAACTATGCTGATAATAAGCTTAATCAAACCATGATGGAAGATGGATTGTGTAGTATGATCATGATGCCCCTTAATCCTGCTTGACATCTTTTGCAGACTTCTGAATAAGAAGAAAGGAAGGTTCATTTTGGATTCACCAATCAGATGCTGTAGAAATCTAAAATGGTATTTGAAAACATAAGCATATCTACCTTCACAAGTGATATAGCTTTGTATAATTTTAATGAGATGCACCCATTCATCCCTAACCTCTTGGATTAACACCCCTTTGCGCCAGTCTGGAGTAATACCAGGTAAAAGGTACCTTTGATCATCAAAAGTGAAAGGCAATTTTTTGAACCACATTTCACCTTCATTCTTGACTCCTGTAGCTTTAGCAACTAAATCCACAGTCAGTTTAAACTTTAAAGTATCAAATGCTATCATGTACTCCTTATAGCTTTGGGCAAATTTATAAGAAACCTTAGTGTTATAGCCATTGATTTTCTTGAAGAAATCCAACCAACTAGCATTTTGAAAAAGCTTTGCATAATCTGGAAATTTGTGAATCCAATTTAGCTCAGTGGGTTCGATTCTATTTGTTTTGCCACTTTTACCCATCTGCTTTCAACAACTGAAACCTATGTGCTTTTGGAGTTCTATTGATGAGCTAACAGGCTGCTTTCAGATTTTGAAGAAGTAGTGGCTTAATGTATCGCTAAATATCAAATTTCCACTTGTCACAACGTCTCAAAGAACTCTTAAACTGATCTATTTTTGACAGGAGCTTTGTTTAGAACCTATATTCATGTTTTCCCTAATGAATTTTAAGAAAACAAGCTTTTCTCAAAAAAAACCCCAATTTAGCAGCCACTATCGGTTTAATGCGGAATACCCTATTCTCGCTTTGTTGTGGATGTTTAAATCAATTTTTTAAGTACATGGTTGTTCAATTCCTCTGTGCAAGTGTCTTCAGGTCTTTAATTCGCTACCAGCTGGCAGAATGAGCAAGCCCCAATTTCTCTGTAACTGCAACTTCTGGCTTTCAGGCACCTGTCCTCTCTCCACCTATTTTCCAGCTTCGTAATGTATCTGTGAAATAACTCCTTTCACGTCAAATTCGTCTAACACCTCCTCCTAGCATGATATGCACTATTCCAGCTAATAATCTCCACGATCTCTTCCACAATCCAGCAACACCTGTTTTCATAATTACTACTGGAGAAACACGTATGAACAACCTTCATTCATGTGATTAGTCACTTAGCAATGAAACCATGCGAAAATTTAGATTAAAAAATAATGATTTCGGCTGGCGCGATATTCTTGTAGCACCACTGTATTAAATTTTCATGATTGCGCTACAAGAATAATCTGCATTCAAATTTTGGCCCAATTTCAACTATTTTTCCAGTTTAAATGATAAACCACACTCTTTGAGTATGTTTGTGACATCCTTACTTAATATAAATCCTATTTATCCCTTCAAATCCTAAAAGAAAATAATAAGAAATCTAAAAGCAAGCAAAAAATTAAAAAATTAATTTGAAAATCAAAAATTTCCTAAAGGAAGCAAAATGAGAAAAATTTAGCAAACGAGCAAAATTAAAATCAAAATCACAATCAAAATATAAAATTGAAGGAAACAAGTTCATGACTTAACACGGTCTTTATATTGAGAGTTTTTGTAATTGTATATTGTATCATTTTTATTTTTGTTACTTATTAATCAACATGACTAACGTTCTTTGTTTGATTTTTTAATTGTAATTATAAAGCAAGGGCCTCCTAGGGCTGTTCCGAACATGGAGAATGTGGTAATTGCGGAACAACTAGCGCAGGAAGAACAATATGCAGGTCCTTCGAATACTAATCATGATCAAGTTAATGATGATCATATGGAATTAAACGATGATCATGACAATAACATAATTGAGGATGATGGTGCAAATACATTAATTAATGATGCATTTAATGTTAGAATGGACGATGATCAACATCATGCACCCCCAATCGATGACTTTGAAGATATTAATGATTTACCTACACTTGAGAAGGCAACAGAACCTCTTTTTGAAGGCTCCCGCATAAGTGTTCTCTCTGTTGTGTTGCTGATAATGAACTTGAAGGTTATGAATGGTTTTTCAAACACATCCATCACGCTGGTGTTAAGGTATGCATGTGATTATATGTGATCCGTCGGATCTCAACTTTAGTGCATATACTCCAAAACTATGTCACACCTTTCAATCAAAACCACTTTGATCTTATAATATACTCCAAAAAATAAGGATGTATTTGTTGTCGTTAATATTATGCTCTTCAAATATTTATACTAACCATTTCTTTTAAATTTGTTGTAACAGATTGATAGGTGAATATTTGTTACCAGCATCAAATAAATTACCTCGCACATATCGAGATTTAACTTCCATCATGAAATATGTTGGAATGGAGTATCAAGCAATTGATGCATGTCCTAATGATCATATTTTATATTATAATCAGTATGAGCTTGCAACAGAATCCCCTATATGTCATAGAAGTAGATACCGAACAGATCAACTAACCAAAAAGGTGTCTCGTAAGGTTCTTCGTTATATTCCCATTATTCCACACTTGCAACGACTGTTTAGGTGCAAAAACATAGCACAATTTATGGATTACCATGCACGGAATATAAGTGGAGATGATATTCTTCGAATGCCTGCAGATGATTCTGCATTTACAAACATGGAGGAAAAATGGCCACACTTTAAAGAAGAACCTCGTAATGCTAGACTTTCTTAGGCAGCGGATGGTGTCAATCCATTTGCAGAGATGAGATCTACTAACTCGGTCTGGCCTGTTTTTGTTATCAACAATAACATTCCTCCATGGATGTTAATAAAGAGGGAGCATATAATGTTGGCAATGATTGTTCCAGGTATAATTTGTACTTTAGAATAGTGTTTTTTTAATGCATTAGTATTTAATTTGTCATGAAGATCAATATTGTTGCATATTCATGTCATATATATTTTTCATTTACTTATATGTATTGTATTTGTTGTTTTATTTTAGGTAAGTTCCAAGTTAAAGATATGAATGTATATATCGAGCCTCTTGTTGATGAACTACTTAAGCTATGGAATGGTGTCACTATGTATGATGTCTCTAGACGAGTAGGGCAAAGGGAATTTCAAATCCATGCAATGCTTGCCTGGACAATTCACGATGCTCTAGGGCTAACACATTTTAGTGGTCTTCAAACAAAGGAAAAATTTGCATGTCCAGTTTGTGGTCCCAAGATGAAATCTCATCATTCAAAGAGTTTGTCAAAGGTAGTGTTTGATGAGTATAGGCACTTCCTCTCTAAGAATCATAGGTATCGAACTACCGAAAAACATCTTTTTAATGGGAAAGAGGAGACCGCATTAAAACCACAGAGAATGACACCTCACATATGGAAGTTGCAATATAATAGAAATCGTCAAGGTATGATTCAATTTGTCTATCTTATATATTCGTATTGATCATCTCTTATATGTTTTTAATGTTTTATTTTGGATTGTATTAATTTTTTTTACTATAATATACTACATTTTAATCTCTTTAACTTATATATTGATTACTAATGGTCTGCATGAACATCATGAAGGTGTAAATGGGCTTCCACGAGGAATGAAAAGTTATCCGAAACAATTTAGTAGGCTGCCTTACTATGAGCACTTACTAGTTGTTCATTTGTTTGATACAATGCATATCGGAAAGAATGTAACTGAAACACTATGGCGAATATTAGACAAAAGGAGTGACAAAGAAAAAATTGTCAAAACTTGTAGTGACATTCATGAATCCAATCATGCAATGAAAGATATCATTGAACATTTAAACAACGATGGAGACCAAATTAATATAAGGTCACTTCCATGGTTATTGACTGAGCAACAAAGCAATGCAGTAAAAGAAGTGATACAAAAAATGAAATTTCCCACAGGATTTTGTTCGAACATAAAGAATATCTTAACAAGGAAAGGTGATTTTGGCGGGGTAAAAACGCATGATTGGCATATCTTCATTAAGGTAATTATATTTTTAGTATATATATTGGTATATTACAATACTGCATGTTTTTTATTTACTTCTTTTCTTAATTTTGAAAAATATATTGATGAGACGTGTTCATTGTTACAGTATGTTCTACCTGTATCTCTCCCAGACAACTTTGACAATAATGTCAAACAGGTCATATATGATCTTGGAAAATACATGAGGTAATTAGAAACAATATTTTTCACGCATCATCATGTAATTTGTTTAATTCGTCGTATAACTTATATGAATTGACATTTGTTTTAGTCAATCATGTAGATTTGTACTACAATCTTAAATTTTCGTCGTTAAATGATATCATTATTTTCTTGCTTTACATGTAGATGGTTGTCATCGAAAGAAATCCACAAAGAAGATATAAAGTATTGGAAGAGATAAATTCCTCGTTTAATGTGTCAAATGTAGAGATTTCTACCTTCGGCATTTTTCAATGCACAAGAACACTACCTCATACACCAAGTTGAGGAGATTGAATTGTGTGGACCTATACATGCAAGGTCCATGTGGATGGTTGAGAGGCACTTAAAATTTATGAAGGCTTTAGTTAGACAAAGAGCATGTCCAGAGGGTTCTATGGTGGAGGGATATATGGTATTTCAGGCCATGGTGTATATTGTTGAATATCTTCCAGGGTTGTGGTCTATTAAGACCGAATTAGATCGATGCATTGGTGATCCATAGTCCACTAAGAAATTAGAAGGAGAGTACCTGATGGGGAAAGGTAAATCGAGGAAGGTCAAAGGTAATTATTAAATGGTGTTATAGATTAATAATGTTAATACATTTTAATAGTATCGTACATAATAATTTCATTTTTAATATTCATTAATGATATGCATCATTAATATTTATAATGTTACACCGCGTTAAGTAATTATAAATTTTTGAGTTGATTTATGTAATTTTATTTTCATGCAGTTGGTCGCGAGTGGGATGCACTACATTTGTACGTCGCAAACAATATTGATTGGATGAAGGTATGGATTGAACGATGTAATCAATCTGGTCGAGGACTATCATGGGAAGGTGTGGCTTCATTGGTTAAAGAAGCACATCGCAATGGAGATGTCAATCTAACAGAAAGGGAAATCGATTTAGCATATGGTTTAAAAGATAAACAGGTAAGCATGATATTATAAATATATAAGCCATAATATTTTCAATTACGTCGATATTCATGTTCATCTTGATTAATTTCATTTTATTTGCATACTTTAAGAACATAAAATACTTACTAGTTCATTATCAATTGCAGGTAAAACACCACAAGGCTATGTGGTGCAACGGTCGTAAATATCGCATTAAAAAGTTGGATGACACAAGGAAAACATGTGATTCTGGGATAAGTGTAGTCTTTGAGGTCAATAATGTTTCATCTAGAAGTGACAGACATCCAGAATTGTCAGAAAATCGATATTATGGATATTTGGAAGATATCATTAACTGTGACTTTAAATCATTCAAAATAATTCTTTTTGTTGTGAAATGGTACAGGCTACGATTGAATCGATTTGATCCCGATAGAACTATTATTGAACATGCTAATGGATTTACCATGGTCAATACAAGGTCGCTTGAGTCATGAACGTTAGAGCCCTATGTTCTTCCAAGTCAATGTGAACAGGTATTTTACTCAGAAGTTCCTAGTAGACAGGGTTGGTCGTTTGTTATTAGACATGATCCAAGAGGAAGGCCGGTAAAGTATAATATTGTAGAGGAAGCTGAAGAGGGTGTTGAAGAAGAAGGTGATCATGTAGAGGATCAACATGAGTTGGATGTTGATGATCATAATTTTACGCAGGAAGATGTTGAAGAGTTAGTTGAAGAAGATGATGTTAGAGACAATGATCATTATGAAGATGATATTGACGATCATGATCAATTTATTGAAACTAATTACAGCAACGACGATGATGATATAGCTGCCTCTAATCCTTATAATGTTGAATTTGGATCAGATGATACAGATGCAGACTTGGATGGAGAAGATGATCATGAAGTGCATTGAACATCATTCCAAGTGATGTGAGGGGGGGGGGGCAGATGAGCTTCCACCTTCACGTGGTTGTCCCTGTTGAGTAGAGAATATTAAGATATTCTTGAAACAAAGAGAAGCTCATTAAGGTATTTTACTCAGAAGTTCCTGGTAGACAGGGTTGGTGTTTTGTTATTAGACATGATCTAAGAGCTAGAAGGCAGGTAAAGTATAATATTGTAGAGTAATGCTTTTACTAGTTTGCTTAAATACATGAAATAGCATTAATGTTCAGAGTTTTAAACAAGGCCGAGATCCCGAATTTATTGGCTAGTAAGTATCATGCAGATAAGACTTAGTGGGAGGATAGGTCACGGGTTCGACTCGTCCGCCTTATTCATTTTGGCATAACAAATGTTGTTTTTAAATTATGGTTACAACCATATGCTACCCGCCAAAATTCTACTCTTTTACATATTTTAAAACATAAAATTTGTTAAACCCACGCCAACATTAGTAGAGCTATAGGGTTTAAACAATCCTGTGTGAATAGTAGCAGAGCTATAGGTTTTAAACCCACGCAACATTCGTTCCTTTTCCTCCCTTGTTTACGCATAAGCAGTACCATATGCGATGCAATATCAGAGAGCTTTAATAGGTAGAGTATAGGTGGCTAGAGCTTTGGTAGGGGTTTAAGAATCAAAGTAGGTAGGTAGAAGGAGCAGTCCGTCGTTTCGATTTGGAGCAGTATGCCATTTCGTCGATTTGGAGCAGCCCGCCATTTTGATTTGGAGAAGATTCAGTCCACCATTTCGATTTGAAGCTCAGTCCATTTAGCCCCGCCATTTCGATTTGAAGCTCAGTCCGCCATTTCGATTTGAAGCTCAGTCGATTCAGCCATTTCGATTTGAAGCTCAGTCCATTTAGCCATTTTGATTTGGAGCTACCATTCCATTCCAAATGTCTTTAGTAAGTGACATTCTCATCCATAGCTTCATTTGCCTGATATGCACACTATGTGGGACATTACATCTATAAATGTTCATTATGTAGTCGGTCCAAGTCCTCCAACTAGAAACTTGGCTTGTTGATGCAGGCACCACCTGCAATACCTAAGCAGACCCTTGATTCCAAAATTTTCTGTACTGGAATCTTCACTTAATACAGTCCTTTACCATTCTTCTCTTAGTTTTTCTTAGTTTCCAATTAACTCTGTGACAGAACTAAAAATAGATAACTGTCACTATACTTGGCAATTCTATCAAAATTGAGCAAGACTTCTCTATTAGCGAATTAAACAATTTACCTTTTTCTTAGCCCTCAACGGAATTTACTTTACACTCAAAGGTTAAACGCCACATGACCATTCGTCATGACCTAAGCCCCAACGGAAAATCACTTATCGTACCAATTGTACCTTCTTTTCATTTTTCGCTTCCACCCAATGCACGACACATATCTCTCAGCGGAAAACTCCACTTTTCCTCGAGCTTTGAACCGTCACTTTCCGCTGTGATCGTGATCGTTGATTTCTGACTTCACAACTCCGCTCTCATCTTGATCGTTAATCTCCTATGTGATCAGAACCATCCATTACTTAGCTCATCAATCTCCACTCTATTCTTGATCGTTGATCCCCAAATGTTATACATATGAGCACCACTTATAGACTGTACATGTGAGCTAGGGATTCTGCACTGTGACAATTATGATGACTCACAAACCATTACAATATTCCATGGAATCGTTGTTTCCCTTAACGAATCAAATGTATACTCGAAATAGAAGGATAATCAAATCCCACACGGCTGAACAGAATGTTAACATATATATAGACTGTATTTTACCCTAGGATATACACTGTACGTTTCCAATAATTCACACTTCATTTCACTATTCCTTAAACTCGATGCTTTCAGATGAAATTGATGAATCATATGTATCCAACCAATGATAACAGAAATATCACAACATATACAAATGAGATGAATCATATATACTGAGATTTTACACAGTAGAGAGGAAATTTAATGATTCTCCATCATTTTATTACATTTCACTGTATGTAATCAATCACACTCTACACCCTTCTCTCTCTTCTCGAGCTCTGTGAGCTAACCTTCATCTAGGCTAAGCTACCTATTCAAAATACTAAAGACTGCATTTATTTACAATGGATTTTTGTTTCCAGGTCCTATGATTAAGGAACAGAGTCCTTAATAACCTCAACTGACCCCTACGAGTCATCATTGACTCACTAACAATTAACAAACCCTATCTTATCTTTTACAAGTGGAAAGGATCTAGAATCCTTGACCATTATTCAAATTTTTCACAAAAATAACAATTTACACAAATGTGAGACCCTAGGTCTTTTTGAATTCTCTTGACCTTGATGAATTCATGGGTGACTTCTTTTTTATGAGCCTATGCTCCGGCATCACTTATGTCACCCTATACCGATGCCATCACATCCTTCCAAAATGATCTCTAAGGACTTTGTGACTAGTGCAGCAAAGTTGTGTTAGAAATCATGAGATAGAGGATCTGTGATTAATTCAATAAATACCCTATCCCAATAAGATAAACACAAGATAGATGTATCGCATACCATAAACACATATAAAGACTTCAAGAGAGTGTGCAATAGATAGGATTCCCTTGGGTTGATGAATAATTCAATTGAATGAGATGATTACAATCCACAACCACCCACAGGTCCACCCATTAAGGGCCTCAATTACCCACCTAATGGTTTGGCACATGGCCACAAGTGAATATTAGCCAAGATATCTAAACACCCCCCGCCCCTGATTTTCCCCGTGTATTGGTTTCAGTTCGAAATTAATGTTTTTAATTACTTTTTTTCAGTCAGCTGATCGGGGCAAGTCCCTAATGGAGCCTGAGAGGCCGACACCCCCCTACAGGCGACAGGTATATATACCACATTTTTAATTACCTGCTTCTTTAGAAAGTACATTTGTTTAATTATGATATCAACGTGGTCAATATTTAAATATGTTTTTAAATAAGATTTTCCCCGTGTATTGGTTTCAGTGCGAAATTAATGTTTTTAATTACTTTGTTGCAATTAGCTGATCGGGGCAAGTCCCTAATGGAGCCTGGGAGGCCGAAACCCCCCTACAGGCAACAGGTATATATACCACATTTTTACTTACCTGCTTCTTTAGAAAGTACATTTGTTTAATTATGATATCAACATGGCCAATATTTTGTTTGTAGGTTGAGGGTCGAGGTAGGAGCCCCATGACAGATGATATGTCGACAGATGTTAGCACGCCACGCTCATCGGGTCATGAGCAGGTATATAGCACGTTGTGAATTTCAGAAACTATATTTATACATATTTATGTTATCTAATTATATTAATGATTTCAAATTGATATTAATGTTTTCTATTTTTATGTCGGATGATACTTATCTATAGATGGATCCAAAGGATATGGATTTGGGGCACATTCTTGATGATGTTGACCTCAAGAATTCAAAGAATATCCAGGATGCAGTTCAAAAAGCAAAAACAAAATTAAATCAGGAGGTCGTCAATCTGCTTATATCGAATACGCAAATGACGCAGGATGAGACTCAAGCAAAGATAGATCGTATGTTGCTTAAAGTAAAGCGCTTGGATGTAAGCTGCAAACTCTTTCATTATAAGTCTATTCCAAATGCAATTTTTTTTCCTATTCGTATATGAGTAACTAAAATATTATTTGTTTCTACAGGAATATTTTTTCCCCAGTGAGAGGCATGCTGGTACCATTGAGCATGACACCCCCTTCGCCACTGATCATGTATCGTTGCCGTCTGGCCAGTCGGAAACACAAAATGAGACACCCCAGATGGAACATGAGAGTGCCGATGAGGATCAGGGGCCAGTACATGGAGAAGAGCATGACTTTGATGCTGTCGTCCTAGCATTTCCTAGATCTTTCCGTGTCACTAGAACGGGAACATTTGAGACTACTTTTTTGGTGGACAACGATCTCATTCCCTACAAGATGGAGAAGATTCTAGGTACTATTTACAAAATGTTTTAACTATATATTATAATTTTATTGGAATGTAATTATGCATCATTCTTTTTACACTAATTAACACATACTCGTTTTTGTAGGAAATGATGTCTTTTATAAACATCTTAATGATTGGTCTTTAGAGTTGTTTGGGCCCACTATCCGCACATGGTGGAACTGGCAGAGTAAAGTTTTGAAAGATGAGCTTATTGCTCGCTTGGTTGGGTTTTTTGGTGCCGAAACCTTCAACCAAAAAATGGTTCTCGAAAAAGCTGGCCAACATTTACATTATGTACGGGAGCAATAGCGGAACAACTTAGCAGATAATCCAAAGTATGAGCGCCCTTTGATGATTCCAACAACGGAGTGGAAAGGCTTGCTGGATGATGCAAGGGAGAAAGCTGCGAAAATAGCGGGCAAGCCAGTACCCGAGTCAGCTAGAAGGTATGCAATACTTTCAGCAATGCAATTATATGTTTATTACGCTTTATTTTCCATTTTTTTGCAATGTCTAATGTATTTAAAAATACTTTTATAGGATACCAGATATGTCGAAGCCCACCCAGGCAAGAATAGAAAAACATGGGCAACACAAGCTTGGCCCTGGTGGATATTCCAACCTGCAAGCACGAATCGTAAGTATGATGAATAATTATTTTATTGTATAGAAATTATAGATTGCATTTAAAATTGTTTTCATGATGATATAACAACAACAATGATGATCTAATTGAAAATTACAGGCTCAAAGATTCCACGATTTGCCAACGGAGGAAGACATGAGGATCGGCTACCAACGCGGTTTTTCAGGTGTTGTTGAACATCGAACAAGCAGCCATGGTAGCCAAGCAAATTCTTCCAGTGATCCATCCTGCGAACAGGTAACTACAATAAACAAATTCTATTTAAGATTAATTCATTGTGTTCTATATTCATTAATAAACTAGTACATAAAATATTGAGTCTCTTTGTGTTAAGCCGCACAACGAAAGTAGAGAAAATGCAGAGGATGGAGGAGAAAGAGATACTGAAGTTCATGTTGATCGAAATCCAGGTAATAAATATTCTTGTGTTAAAAAAAAACTAGCATGGATTAAAGTCTCAAATATTAAATTGCAAACACTATATTGTTGTAAGTGTTGATGTTTTAATGCAGAGGGTCTTCATGTGCAACTTGAGGCAGCAGCAGAAGATCAAATGCAGGAAATTCATGTCACCCATGAGTTGCCAGGTACAAAGCACCGCTGTAATGTTTTTTTCTTAATGAAGGACTTACAATGATTATAATAGTAAAAAAACGTCAAGTAATTAATATTTCTTCATTTTTCCAGTACATCCTGGCACCTTACAGCAGCCACATACACGTCGTGAGCACACGACCCATCGACAAACACGATCACAGGTAGTTACAGAGGGCATAGGAAACAAAAAATAATTGGTAGAAGAGGATGTCACACTATTACATTGTAATAAGTACACTATTACATTATTTTTTTATGCATTGTCCTCGGATATTATTTTTGATATTATGGAGTAATGTCTTCAACTATGTATTTTTTTCTATGTACGAATGAATGAATGAGTTAATTAATAAATGCTATAAACTAATTAATGATCGAATGCACGTAATTCCTTTAAGACAAGAAACTCATGATGTTCGCACAAAAGATCATTTATTTCCAAGCACGTGCATTGGGTATGGGGAATTGAGAGTGATGTGAGGGGGGGGGGGGAGGGTCCATATGAGCTTCCACCTTCACGTGGTTGGCCCTGTTTAGTAGATAATATTAAACTATTCTCAAAACAGAGAGGATCTCAATAAGTTAAAATGCATGCATTATTACAATGTTTCTTTCTTATGACCAGATACATTGTTTCTTTCTTCTAGCTAACTATAGACATGCATTTTCTTTATACTGCAGAGTGAGAATCTTGATGGGATGGAGCTTTCTGGTTTGGAAGATCTTCAAAGTCTCAGGATGAGGATTGTTGGAATCCATTCTGTGCATCAATACCTCAACATATTTTGCAAACTCTACATCCGGCTCCAAATCCACAAATATGAAGAGGTACCCATCCTTCAATTTAATTTAGGTTTTCTATTGATTTTTCAATGTGAAGTAGAAAAGAAGGGTTCAGTAAATCATTCCCAAGAAATAAATGAAAGCCAGTGGATGAACAGCAGGCCTGTAGCAGAGGTATTGAGGTTTTATATAGTCTTAGTGTGTTGCAACTAACGAAGTTCCTAAGGTAAATTTCATGGTAGTTCTCACATTGATAATCTGGAATTGGTTTGCTAATATGATTAGTGGGTTGTCATTAGACGTTCATAAGGTGGAGCTTGCAAATCTCAGTAATGGTGATTTGTCATTCTTTAAACCATTTCATCTGTCCCAGGGTATAGAAGACCCTAGAATATCCTGTTAACCAGCACAAGGTCATGTTGTCAACAAACCCAGTGAGGACTTGTGATGATCGAGAAATACAATACGATAAGTCTTGTATTTTTGTCCTATTTTTAAATTAATAATTTAATATATGTGGTGGCTTTGATTGAAATTGCCATAACACTGACTTATGGATAGCTGAGACCTGCTTTTGAATATTCTGTCATATGTAGTTATGTATGTAAGGGCTTGGTATGAATGGATGACATGTGTACTATATGTGTAGTATGCTTCCTCTTGCAATTGCTATGCGTGTAGAACTCTGTTGTTCCTGACCTCTGCTGTTGATATTCTCCTAGTTATAGCTGTAACAAAAGTGTATTTTCAAGGTATTTGAGGGAAGTTCCAACAGCTTCTCATGTTTGCAATTGGGATTATACCATCTGGACATCCAATTGGAATGGGATCAAAGTAAGAATTTCTTATTCTTCATGTTTGTTTGAACATCATTCTTCATTTGTCCCACAAAGTTTAAAGGGATTGAAATGAGATTCCCCCCCTTGCTCTTCTCAAATTCATGGGTGTTGTTATCACTCCGTAATTTCTTGAGGCTATGTTCAAGAAACCCAAAGGTAACCTACAACCAATCTTTAGGATGACTGTCTGACTCAGCCAACCAGAGAGGGCTCTCTGTTTGTCACTGTATGATAAATGTATCAAGGAATAGGAGAAATAAGGCCAGATTCTCAAGGTAACAAGTGTTTTCAATGGTGATCAAGGTGTTGGGAAAGTTCAAGAGTAAAGAACATTGGGCAATGGAGTCAAGGATTGAGGCTTAAATCAAATGAAAGAGTGAATCAGGTCACAGAGGTTTAAGGCCTTTTGCATGCATTTGGCACAGATCATTAAACTTTAAAGGTGATAGCAGAAGGTAGAGAAGTGATTGTTTATTTTCAGGAGCATGTGACTATGAATTCCTTAAATAAACAGGAAAGACTTATGAAAGACAGGGAAAAGTAAATTATAATAGAGCACCAGAACACCAACGATGAATTCTATTACAGTTTATCTTTCAATGGTATTTACTGTAAATACTGTGGAGCATGGAAACATGAATTCCAAATATTTAAATTAACAGTAAAGAAGAGGAAATAACACAGATGAATGAATTTCACATAGAAGACATTCTGCAACAAAACATGGAAGGAATCTTAAACATGAGAAAACCTGTATGTCTGTTCTTTCATTGAAGCTCACAAAATCCCAGATACACGAGTCTTTTCTTCTTTACAATGTGAATTTATTCGACCAAAGACCAACCCTCTCCCTATCGAAGTAGGGTCTATTTGTAGTTAATCTATTCAAAGGAGAGATGCAAAAAACTAGGAAACAGTTACATACGTGGGGATCATGTCCCAGCAAAATAGCTTAAATCCTATCTTCTAAAACAGATGGCATATTGACCATCTATTAAATAACCAAATCTAAAAATAGAAATGACAGCTGTATGAATATTTATGAGGTCGATAATCCTTTTAGGATCAACAATATCCTATTCATTTCCAGGATGGAAAGAGATATCATTGATGTTTTCCGATAATTTTAGCCTTCAAAGGCGCATATTGTCTGAATAGGCTCACTTGATTTCAGGCTCGCTTGATTAACTTGTCATCTTCCTCTAAATATTTCCAAAACAACTGTAAATAAAGTATCTGTGTGACTGTTGCTTACTGTAGTAACTGCAGACAGCAAGCTAGCATCATGGACTCCCTAAAACTTCTTCTGCAGGATCTAAACTTTATAGTTCTTAGCAACAGTATCAAATATCTGACAACCTTGACTTACTTATGCTTCACGGACATCTAACTGGCACTTCCTGGACCTGAACTTGGTATAAGAACTCGTGCTCCCACTCTGAATACTTCATTCCAAGCATCATCGTTTGGAACAGAAGCATCAGATAATTCTTCCATCAACACATCAAGCTCTATTAAAAGACCTTCTGTAAAGACAGGCAATTTAGATTTAACCTCCCTGAAAAGTAATGGAAGTTCGAAGTCCTGCCTCATTTTGCTTACTACTACCATGCCTTTAAGTCCTTTTACCATATCATTAAATTTGCTATGGTTTGATCTGGCTTTAATCAACATTTCTTTATATTCAGGCCATGCTATTAGCATATTCTCATCATCCCAAAAGGATGGTAAACCATAACCAATCAATGGTAAAAAGGCTTGCTTGAACTCCTGCACTTGCTTTTTAATCTGGGACATCTTTCCTCTGACTGAATTCAACAGAGTATATTTCTGCAACACCCTCCTGGCATCTACTAACAGAACAGTTCTGTTACTCACCTTTAAAACCTGTAACTCAGAAGCAGGAGCTTTACTGAGGAAAATAATTGTGTTTTGAGCTACCTCTTGAGTTCTGTTAATTAACTTTTCCTCAGCTAATTTACATTTGTTGGATGCCACTCCCAATGCCTTCTCATGCTCCTCCACAAGCATCAATTGAGGCCTGAAAGCATTGATATCTGCTATCAATTCATCCCAAAGCAAATGCTTTGCACCTTCCAGTGGCAGAGCTCCCTTGGTTTTCTCTTTCAACTTATAAATCTTATCTTTCAGTTTATCATTTTCTTCTTTGAGATTGATGATTTCCTGCTCTCTAGGATCCTGAGCTTTAATCTCTTCAATCTGCAGTTTAAGTTCAAAAATTGTGTCCTCTAAGTCTGAAACCTTCTCCTTGAAATTCTCAATTTCAGCTTCACGTACAGACATATCTGCAATGTCATGTATGATCTGGTCAATTGGTGGCAAAGGACTAGTTCCCCTGTTTGATTTCAATTGTTCAATTTCTTGAAGCAATTTACCTTTCTCTTTCTCCAATGCCTCTTTCTGCTCCTGAAGGACTAGAATTTTGGCATTATCTTCCACAACCTTTGCATTCAAACCAGCTATCTCTTCATGCAACTTAACCAAATTAGGTGAAGGTGTAGTATCAACATTAACATTTACAGCTTTACCCCTCCTTCTAACTGTCTTAACAATTTTGACTTTGACTGTTGGCTGGGTTTCTGCCCCTTGTGCAGGTGGCAACTCTTTATATGAAGCCAGCTCAGTTTGTAAATAAGCCACCTGTGTAGACCATGCTTTGTTTGCAGCTTTCTCTTGCTTCAAGTGAGCTTCCAATTTTTTTATTTTCTGCACTACATTCTTATGTGCCAAGGTCTCCCTAGTCAAGTCAGCATAAAGGACTTCACTGGCTTGTTTGTGGAACCAAATCTTGTCAGGAGCTGGTAATTGATCCATTTCTAAACGAATCTCAGAAGCCTTTTCATCATTAGTGATGGCCAAACTTAAAGATCCAGTTGCTGAATCCCTCACTGTCATCAATGTTGTCTTCATATCAGATTTTTCTTTGAGTTCATTCAATTGTTTTTGCTCTTGCATCACAGACTTATTTCTCTGATCAATGTAATGTTTGAGGAGACTCTGCTTGTTTTGAAATTTTGTTTTTGCTCTTGCATCACAGACTTATTTCTCTGATCAATGTAATGTTTGAGGAGACTCTGCTTGTTTTGAAATTGACCTTCAGTAGCTGCAGCATAGCTATATTTCTTGTATTGCAGGACCGGTACAGGGGGTAGTTTACTGCTTTCTTCAGGGTTTGCAGTAGTATTTTCAACTCTGGTCTGTTATACTTCTTCTTGAATAATAGTAGGGGTGATAACTAGCTCCCTTATCATATCAACATCAATGATCTCTGTATCCATGGCAGTTTTCTGCTTTTTATATGTCTCAGGTTCCTTTGTATCCATCTCTGTGGCCTCTAGCTCTGACATTTTCTTGGTAGATATCTGCTCCACTTTTCCCTATGCAGTATTTGACTGTGAAAAATCTATATGATCTCTAGCCTCTACAATCTCCTTTAAAGGCTCACTGATCCAGATCTAATCATATATAAGAGAATTGGCCTCTCCCATCCAAATTTCAGCCTGACTGTGCTGAAATATACCTCTGCCATACTCCTATCTCCTTTATGAAATAACATGTTTAGGGTCATATTTTACAAGTGGTACTTGAGGGAAATCAAACTGCTTCAGAACTTCTTCAATAATGGGCAATGCTGCTTCCTTCTTTAAAATGAAATTTCCCACAGTCATAAGATATTTTATCCATGAACTCCTTTTCAATGATGGGGCAGTGAAATGTTCTTTATCTGCAGAGATCCTTTGCCTCATTACCTCTAAAGAAAATACACTGGTAGTTAAAAATATAGGCAACACATATGGTGATCCAGTGAATCCAAAGAATCTGACAAGGGAGAAGTTTTTTGCCAGGAACCAATCTCCAATCAAATCAGGGTTTAGGATTTCTTTCAAGTCATTTGAAATTATGCTGATCTCTGGATTAAACACTCTGAACAGATTAAGTACGATCAAATCCATGAATTTGGCATAAGACCAGGCATGGTAAAATGGTGAAGAAGGAGGCCATTTCTTGAAGGTTTCTGAGTCTGTAATGGCTAGTGCTCCTAACTCAACATGAATTATCAAAGCATATAAGTATGCCTGATACCTGAAATGATAGATTTTGGAGAAATTGGACAACTTAAAACACATTTCTTTGGCAAAATATTCATCAAACCTAAGGGGTGTTGTTCCAGGTCTATCTAGGTATAGGAAAATTCCTAACATTGCTTCAGTTACCTCTGAACTAGTGTCTGACCCTAAAATTTGACTTAATAGGGTTACAGCAGCAGCAATAACTGGTAAACAAAGTTTAGATGAAAAAGGAACAGATAGGTTCTCCACTGGTTTCAACAAAACCTTCTGATACATTCGTTCTTTATCCTCACTAGAAACTTTCTTGTAAATCTGAGATATTTCAGCTTCATTAAAAGAGATAGAAGTTGAAACGAAATCAGCAGAATATTTCAGGGTTTCCCTAAGGGTTTGAGGATCTACTTTGCAGATAATTCGGTCACCCTGGTAATTCATAATTACTCCCTCTGAGGTTGAAAAATGTTCAGCACATAAGGATACAAATTCTGGGCAACTAGGTAAAGGATACAATGTAGAAGGGATCAAAGTACTGTACAATTTGGTATGGAACTCGGAATTGTCAAGGGAAGCAGTACTGAGGTCATTGTGACTGGTAATGATATCAAAGGGTTTTGAAATTGGGTCATATACATCCAAGAAACGGTCAGAAATCAGGTCTTCGGAGGAATCTAAGGTTTTTACAGTGGTAAACATGGTGAAAGCAGGTAATTCAACAGAGGAATACTCAGAAATTGCGTACCTGAGGGTAAGGGCTGACTGTAGTTACTCACAGTTGAAATGTTGATAGTATATCTGGTATCTGTAGCAGCCAAACCAATCGAACCTTGATCTCCGAGTAGAAATGGTGGAAACAGTCTTTCAACGGTCTTTGACGGTAACATGTACAGTGGAGCCTCCTTAGTTAGTGCCATGATAGATTGGGCTGAGTACTATAGTTGGACCCCGCATGCATATCAGAGAGCTATAGCACCTAGCACTCCTTTGTCCGTAGGATCCTATGAAACCTATCCCCTGCAGCCAGATTACTTAAAAAATTAATACCCTAGACCAGGATACCAATGCGAGTTAATATGTTAAGCTAGACTGCAGCGGAAAATAGGATATCGTACATTTCTGTACGGATATCCATTTTCCGCTTCCACTCAGCGACAGCCACGTAGCACCCGTCACATCTCAGTGGAAAATGGACTTTCTTTAACCTTCATGATAGATGTATTATCCGCTGAGATCTGAGCCATCAGATCTTGGCAGAAATTAGCGCTGCATCTACAGCCCTTGATTTGTTCTGGCGCTTAACCTCCGTCAGGCCCACTGTACTTTATAGCGGAGATTTGACCGCTCTGCTATTTTACTTCATTCTTTGGGTTTTTCGACAATTCTCTTGCCAAACTAACAGCTCCTCCAATGTTTTAAGACCTCCGCTAAGCACAGAAAAGCATTTCTTCACTGAAATTTTCCAAATGAGAGTCTTTTTTTAATGAAGAGCACTATTTTTTCCATCGACCTTTGCCAGAAATTTATACTGTGATAACAGGTGCCTTGTGTTATCACTCCGTAATTTCTTTGTGGAGTAGGAGGAGATGGAAGAGGCTCCTGTACCCCGCCTAGATGTAGCAGCTATTCAACTTGGCAACCTTCTTTATGTTTTTGCTGGATACAAAACTATTGATATTGTAAGTTAACAAGCCCATTATCTGAATAGACTGGTTAATAATCTGTTTAGACTCTTAGATGTCATATGCATGTGCATTAGCTTTATGAGTTGGGAATATGATTTTTTTTAATGTTTTTCTGTACATGGCACAATTGACTTTGAAGGTGAGCATTGCAACAAACTAAGTAAACTGAGTAGGATGGGAAATATTTTTATAGAATTCCCTCTCTTCTAGCTTTTTTTCTCTATTTCAAACACCTTTACTACTTCATGTCCAATCTCACTGTGTTTGAAATTGGGTTACAAAAGTTGTTTGTGCCAATTGTTTGAATGTTTACATCTTGAAATTTAATACATCATCATGTGATTTTGGTTGTAATATATCCAATAATACTTTCTCTTGAATATGATCTACAGAAGTTTCAACCAATAATTTTATTTTGGCAACCTTGAATTTTGTATTCCACCATGTGATTCTTGATGTCTAATATGAATATATTCTTGAGAATAGGTTAGAGAAGTTATTTGAGCCAATATTTTCCTTTTTCACACCTTGAACTGTCATAGATCACCATGCACTTCTTGTTTTACAATAATTAATGTTGGGAATCCTCCAATGTTGAAGAAGAGCATACCAAATCTAGAAGAGGAGTCAATATTGAAAATTGCACTCTCAAAATTCAATTTCATTGATGGCTTATCAAGAAAACTAAAAAAACATTCTGAAAGGAAGTAATGAAGTGATCATCCATAACTTTAGTCGGAACCAATTTGTTAAAAACAAGTGATAGATCATCCATCATACAATAAAATATATGAAATCTTCATTGGGTTATTTCACCTAAAATATATTCCAATGGCAAGAAAAGAAGATTGATTAAATTTGTAGACTGCCCGCCATTTACACAACTTTCAGTGAGGACATCCAAAGAAAAATATTTAGGGTTTGGAGTTAATGGGGACTTGAAAACACAAAGTAGCCTCGACATAACTAATTCATTGGAGCACATAGCTCTAACCATTCCAAAAATGGGTTTGCACCTCGAGAAATTTGATCTAGAGAAAATATTAGGTCTACAGCAAATATGTGTTTCATAGTTCTATTTTTCTACTTTGAAGATTTCTCCTTTTTAGTGATGGTACACATGTTTAAACTTTAAGCATTTACCTGCAGGTGATTGAACATATGGAGGTATCATATCATCATTTGGCTGTTCTCATTCTGTGTAGGTTTGTGTTGCCTCATCTTTTTATATCTCTATAATTATCATGCCTCACCTTTGTGTTTCCTCATCTTTGTGTAGGTTTGTCGTGCCTCGTCTTTGTAATCATGTTGTTGTTCTCATCTCTTGGTCTGGTACAGGTACTCTGTATCTCTTCTCTGGTCTGATCTTCATTGTAATACTGTACAGCTCTGTCCAGATGATAGGGCCATCAATGACAACATACAGATCTTTCATCAACAATATCTTTCTATGGTTGGCTTTGTATTGTAGTATATTGTTAAATTTCTCACTCCTTAAATTATGATTGTATCTATAATATGTACATTTGTCCTATCCTGAGAACACAGAAGATAATTGCTTTTGAGAGTGGAATATATGGACTGCAGCATACTGAGTGAAATCTTTGTGGTGTGTAGAGTTAGGAATTCAGTTGACATTTCTGCAAAAGATACAGAAACAACAAAAGGCAGAGTGTCTCCTAGGTCAAAAAACATATCAAATGGGTCTCCTTTGGAAAGAGACTCACAAATCATTGACAAGATCACAAAGTTGATATAACAAGCAAACAATCAAGGGTACAAATTTGCACAGAGAAAGATGAAAGTAGCAGCAGTAGTGAGAGTGATGATCATTCCTCTGACATGGATATTGAACCCAGCTTTCACAAGGAGAAACAAAAGAGAGCGTGAGCCTACTATAGATGAAAATTCTTTACATCAAACATAATCTAAGGTAGTGCAAATTTATCTATTTCATGAGTATTATTGCTTCTCCTAATCTCTGGAATTGTAGCACTATCTTTAGACAAATATTTTAGAAGTTCCATGGTTTGTCTTCATAGAAATGTTGACTTGCTACTTTTATACTTTCAGGTGGACTTGCCTATTCAATATGAAGATTTTTCTATTGAATGTCTTGGTACCATTGATCCTCAGCCTACAAATCTATGCATATATTTATTAATTTTTTTTATAAAAACGTTTACAGCCTGTCGGTTAACCGACACCTAGAACATTTACACACTATCGGTTAACCGACACCTAGAACATCTACAGACTGTCGGTTAACTGACACCTAGAACATCCACAGACTGACGGTTAACTGACACCTAGAACATCTACAGGCCATCGGTTAACCGACGCCTAACCGTCGCCTTGGAGCATTTGATCGATGGTAAGAAGTCGTCGGTTTGTTTTTTTAAATTGTTCTAGGCGTCGCTGGATTGGCGTCGGTTAACCAACACCTATCCAAGGTGTCGATTAACCAACGGTATGATTAACCGTTGCTGAACCGATGGCTTGGTGCGGTGTCGGCCAACCGACGAAAATATAGCGACTCCTAAAAAAAACATAGTGTCGTACATGCGACAGGGAAATGTCAAAAATCCGACAATACAGCCATTGGATTTTGGGTCAAAATGTTGTAGTGTTACCGGAGTTGTTTTATCAGTGATCTAAAGGATGCCATCCACTCTAAGGTCAAACTATTATGTCCCAACACAATGATGGAAGCCCTAGGGTTGGCTAAGTTGGAAAAAGACAAGATTGCAGCCCAACAGCACTCCAAGCCCACTTGTGTTCCCTTCCGAAATATGGGTTCTCAACGACCACCCATACCGCAGGCTCCTCGACCAACTCCTATCAAGCGTTTGTCTAAAACAGAGATGCAAGCACGCAGAGAAAAGGTGCTTTGCTATAATTGTGATGAGAAATTCACTTAGGGACATAGATGTGTTCAGCAAAAGCTCTATCTCTTGGATGTGGATTCTTCGCCTGCCTCTGAAATTGGTGACGAAGATCCAGATACAATGGATGCTCAAGTCAACATTCAGGAACCGCCTATTGACCCTCCATCTTAGGATGACCAGCCAGAGATATCTCTCCATGCTTTAGCTTGAATCACCACCCCCCAAACAATGCGGGTCAGGGGTTACTTCAAGAAGCTTCCTCTTACAATACTCATTGATTCTGGTAGCACTCATAATTTCATTGACCCTCGGATTGCCAAACAAGCTGATTGTTTTATCCATCCTTGCTCCAACTTTGAAGTCATGGTTGCCAATGGGGGCACCTTACCTTGCAAAGGGAAGTGTCGAAATGTGCATATCTCTATGGGAGATTTTACCTTACACTCTGACATGTTTTCCTTGACCTTAGGCAGATGTGATGTGGTTTTGGGCGCTCAATGGCTACGCACACTTGGCCCTATCTTATGGGATTTTGCTAAACTTTGGATGCAGTTTTCCCTCAATGGACAAAAACACACATGGATAGGATTACAACCAGGGTCTCTCAGCATCATTAGTTCACATCACATGGAAAAACTCCTCAAGAATAATTCACATGGTGTCATCGCTCAAATCCATTCCATTCAGATGCAACCATCAGTGGTCTCCACTACTCCTTTGGATCTACAACAAATTATGGATCGATATACAAGTGTCTTTGCTGAACCAGTGGGATTGCCACCTTCAAGGCCAGAATACCATCGTATTTAGCTCCTTCCTGGCAGCGTTCCTCCCAATATCAGGCCCTATCGCTACCCATTTCACCAAAAAATGGAGATTGAAATGCTCGTTCGGGACTTATTGAAGCAAGGTATTATTCGCCCAAGCACTAGTTCCTTTTCTTCTCTAGTTCTTCTTGTCCGCAAAAAAGATGGGTCATGGCGCCTCTGCATTGACTTCCGAGCACTTAATCACCTCACCATCAAGGATAAGTTTCCAATTCCTGTTGTTGATGAGCTTCATGGGGCTCAATTTTTCGCCAAGTTGGATCTTCGTTTTGGGTGTCATCAAATTCGGGTTCATGAGGATGATATCCCTAAAACAGCTTTCCGCACACATGATGGCCATTATGAGTTTTTGGTCATGCCCTTTGGCCTCACTAATGCTCCTTCTACATTCCAAGCCTTAATGAATAAAATATTTTGGCCCTACTTGCGGAAATTCATTTTGGTATTCTTTGATGATATCCTCATCTACAGTAAAACATGGGCTGAACATCTCCAGCATCTAGATCTTGTCATGCAACTTTTCTCTGACCATCATCTCCACACCAAGCAGTCTAAATGTGTTTTTGGACAGAAATAAGTTGAGTATCTTGGGCACATTATATCAACACAAGGGATTCGCGTGGATCCTGCCAAAATCGATGCCATGAACAATTGGCCACATCCTCAGACACTCAAGAGCCTTCGTGGTTTTTTGGGGTTGACTGGCTACTACCGCAGGTTTGTCAAGGATTATGGGAAGATTGCAGCTCCATTAACTGCTCGATTGAAAAAGGATGCTTTTACATGGACACATGCTGCTCAGTGTGCATTTGACAAACTGCAACAAGCTATGTGTACTACACCTGTTCTAGCTATGCCCGATTTTTCCAAGCCCTTCACTATTGAGAGTGATGCTTGCGGCAATGGACTTGGTGATGTTCTCCTTCAAGATGAACACCCCATTGCGTTCACCAGCAAATCCCTTTCAGGTAAGAATTTAGCTGCCTCTACATATGAGAAGGAAATGATGACTATTTTGCATGCAGTACAGAAGGGGCGACCATACCTACTAGGGAATCATTTCTGCATCAAGACTGATCACCAGAGTCTGAAATATTTCTTCAAACAGCGTGTCTCCTCCCCAACACAACAGAAATGGGTTAGCAAACTCATGGGTTATGACTATGAGATCACTTACAAGAAGGGTAAATACAATATTGTGGCAGATGCTCTTTCTCGCACATTTGATGCCCAAGATTATCTTTCAGCTATTTCTATGCCTGTTCCAAATTGGTTGCAATCTATTCAACAGGGTTATGTCAATGACTCTTCCTTATCTCAAATCATCCAACGCTTGACCAACAACCCTTCTACTATACCATATTACTCTTGGGATGGTGCTTCTCTAAGATACAAGGGTTGTCTGGTGCTTCCCCAGAGCACAGATCTTCAACAGGATGTCTTCTATGAACTCCATGCTTCTCCATTGGCAGGGCACTCTGGGTTCCTCAAAACGTACGAATGGGCACGGCGTAACTTATTTTGGTAGGGCATGAAAAGGACAATTCAACAAATGGTGGCTGAATGTGATACCTGCCAGTGCAATAAGGGTGAAACGACACTCCTTCCAGGATTGCTCGAACCCTTTCCCATACCTACACAAATTTGGACAGATATTTCTATGGATTTCATTGAAGGGCTCCATAAATCTGGTGGGGAGACAGTGATTCTCGTTGTGGTTGATTGCCTCTCCAAATATAGTCATTTTTTTGCTCTCATCCATCCCTATACAGCCTCCTCAGTCGCTCAAATTTTCCTGGACCAGATCTTTCATCTTCATGGCATCCCTTCTTCCATTGTCTCAGATCGTGATGCGACTTTCACTAGTCATTTTTGGACAGAACTATTTCGCCACACTGGCACCAAATTGAAGATGAGTTCAAGGTATCACCCACAAACAGATGGTCAGACTGAAATTATCAATAAATGCTTGGAAACTTATCTTCGTTGCTTCACATCTGAACAACAACATCAATGGGCAAAGTGGCTCCCTCTCGCTGAATGGTGGTACAATACCTCTTACCACACTGCCTCTAAAATGACCCCATATGAAGCAGTCCATGGTCAGGCACCTTCAGCTCTTCTTCCATACACCCCCAACAGTTCACCATTTCAGGAAGTTGACATGGTCCTTCAAAACCGCGATCAGATTCTTTGCATTTTGTGGGACAATCTTCACATGGAAAGAAATCGCATGAAGCAACAAGCTGATCAGCACCGTTCTGAGCACACTTTCCAAGCAGGCGATATGGTTTTTCTTTGTCTCCATCCGTACAAGCAATCCTCCCTAAAACTCAAAGGGCATCATAAGCTCGCTCTAAAGTTCTATGGGCCATATCGGATTCTTCAGAAGATTGGGTCCATTACTTATAAATTGCAACTTCCTCCTTCTTCCCGCATTCATCCAGTATTTCATGTCTCTTATCTGAAGAAAGTTCTTGGCACCAACATCAGTGGACAAACTATTTTACCCGAACTGGATAATGAAGGATCCATCCTTTTGGAGCCGGAGGCCATCCTCAATTAGCGCACTCGTCAGCTTCGCTCTCGCTCTATCACAGACGTCTTAATTCAGTGGCACGGCATGCAACCAGAGGATGCTACATGGGAACCACTCCTTCAAATTCAATAACAATTTCCACATCTAAAGCTTTGAGGACAAAGCTTTTTTTAAGGGGGAGGGGATGTTAGGAACCCATGTCTTTACTTTGTTAGTATATTGTTGTTGGACACATATGCTTTGTAAGTCATCTGGTAGTATTTGTTGATCAATAGTTTGTGTTATTGTTGTTGGCACATATGCTTTGTAAGTCGCCCGTAGTATTGTTGATCCATAGTTTGTAGTGGCCCATGGTTTTGACCCATAGTATTGGCACCTAGACTTAGTATATAAGTGTGTGTTGAGGCCTATGAAGGCACCATGAAGTTATTTGTATTGAGCTTGCTCAAAGGAGGTTGCCCCCTCGAAGTGGCCTGCGATCAATATAAAAGTGATTCCGAGTTCTGTCATTTCTGTTATTTCACATATTCTTATTAATTAATTGTTGCAGGTGCTTCACAGCCACACCTCGAATCTATGCAGCATTGGTAGAAGTTGAAGGTAAGATTGCTAAGCAATCTATTTCTATTTTAATTGATCCAGGATCCACTCATAGTTATGTGTCCCCTAAAGTGGTTGAAAGTTGTTCACTTGGTAAAATGAAACATAATAAGTCTTGGTTAGTTCAACTAGCCACTGGGACCAAGAGAAAGGTAAGTGAAGTAGTGGTGGAATGTCCTGTAGTACTGAATGGACTTTCCACCAAGGTAAACTTGAAGGTAATACACTTAGGATCTTATGATGCCCTGATAGGCATGGATTGGTTGGAGAAGCATAGGGCCAAGATTGACTGCTACAAGAAGGTACTTGAGTGTATTGATGATGAAGGAGGACCAAGTTTGGTTAAAGGAATTCCAAAACAAGGTTTAGTAAGGCATATTTCAGACTTGCAACTGAGAAAGTTCTATAAAAAGGGTTGTGTTGCTGCTACAACCTGATCCCCATGATTTTAAAAATTAATACGGCCCCTCCTTTCATTTTTTCTAGAGTTTGAAGTCTATCAAGAAGTCTAACCTGACCCTTATTTTTTCTTGGAAAATCTTGAGCAAAGTTGTCTTTTTTCGGCTAAGGCATATTTTTTTTGTCTTTAGCGGATGCATTTTTTTGTTTATTTATCGCCAACCTGTTTCGCAGCTTTTTCGGTTATTTTTTTTCGACCTGGTCATAGGTTATTGTTTATTTCTCATCGACTTTGTCGCAACCTTTTGTTCTCCTTTCATCGACTGATTCATTGACATTTGCTTATATTTCGCCGACCAGTCTCGCGATTTGTGGCTCGTCTTTTTTGCAGTTTATTTTTTCTTATTTTGCCATCAACTTCACGGGTTTTGTGTTTTCATCGCCAACCATCATCGGGAATTTTAACTTGCCCTTCACTAACCTTTGTCCCGAATTTTGTTCTTTTGTCACCGACCAAGCCTTTTCCGTCGACAGCAGTCGCGTCCTTTGGGTCATTTTTTTCTCGATGCTTCCGCCTCCTCGTCACAGTGCTTTAGTCGCAGCGGTTAGAGTAATCTCGGTGACCATTTCGTGAGGGTTATTATAAACCCGTCGACCAACTTATCTTTCTCTTTGTCATGCCTTTTGATCATTGTGGTTCAAATAAGTTCGCCAATCGTTTCGTGGAAGTAAAGGAAAAGCTGTCGAAACGATCGGTGTAATTTATTTTGAAAGCTACGACTACGTAAAGTGTATGCCGGCTAGTAGAGTCATTAAAGGCCTACCTAAATTTTACCGTCCACATTAATGACAGAGGTCGTTACATTTTGTATATATAAGGGGGGGTTTTCAACTTATCTTATCACTTTTTTGAACTCCGTTTGAGCCTACAAGGAGCTTTAGCAGATCAAATTTTGCCAGGTAGAAACTAGCTGGCAAGCGCACACACTCATCTAGTCGTTTCGCCGTTGATAGGTAGGTTTCGCAATGCCTTTCGATTTATATCCTTGGTTCAACTGCTCAAGGTGTCCTTTAAGACATTTTTAGCTAGCCTCGACGGTTTGAGGAACCGCTTTTCTTCTAGTCTTAGCACCCTCGCTTCAACTGTCACTTAAAACCACCAGAAGCAAGCTCACCCCGCTTACTATTATTCATGCGAACTTTTCGATACGGCCACCCTTGGTTTTCTCTTTTCGTCGACTATCTCTAACTTCGGTGTCATTTTGATAGTTGGTTGTGGCTTTTGTTCCCTACCCTACCAGGTTTTAAAGCGCCCCGCAAACACCATGTCTCCATTTGCTAGTAGCTTGGGTTCCAGAAGCAGGATGCCCAAAGGAGCAGGCATGCCACCCTTGTGTTTTTTGTTTTCCCTTTGCTTCTAGCATAACTTATATACCTCCTGCCCTCGTTGAATTGCTTTCTTTTGAGCCGAAAAGATTTGTCTATTTGGAGGGGTTTCTTTTGTTTTAACAAAGAATTCATTCCTAGAAATCCTATAGTCACTCTGCAGTTGCATTCGCACGCACGCACACACCAAGATGTTTTAATTCTTGCTGCCTTCATAAAATTAGAATTTGGTTTGTTGTTTTTTCTTCCTTTCACTACATTGATTGTTGACGTAAAAGCTAGATTTGTTTAAGCATTCAGCTGCTTTGTTTGAAAGAGTTCTATTTCCAGTGTAAATAATTTGCATCCTAAAACCTGAATGGAATCAATGCACACATACGACACCCAATCACTGCTTAGATCATACTCACTGATTGCAAATAAAATGTCAACTTTGTTTCCTCATTTGCTCCCCCTATGCCCCGACAGGTTTGATATGTACAAGCGTTCCTCCAGGAGTAAATATAAGATCATTGAGTCAGAGTCGGATTTATAAATATTACTAGACACTGCACTTGAAACGATGTTCGCAAATACAAAAGCTATGACGGGGGCCTCCCCGGAGTTTTCATGGAACGAGTTGTATCGAGCCATCAAGGACACAGATTTCCCTAATGCTACTAGCGAAGAATTAATTGTCTATGAGAATATCAAGAATTCTAATCTCCATAGAGCAGCCACATGCCCCGAGCTATTTCCATGCTCAGAATTCATAAGGTGGCTTCTACCCCAGGCTAACACAACTTCCAGGATAATCTCGGACATGAGTGGAAAAGGACTTGCATCTTTCACGCCAGATCACATAACCGTAGCATATAGGTTGCCCCCTCCTAAAGTTATGATGAGTTATGAATGGGTTAAGGTGACCAAGATAGACCACTCTGAGTATGCAAAGAAGATGACAACCACTGAAAGACAGCTAAGGAAACAAATTAGTGAGGAATATGAATCGCAATACCTAAGAACTCTCTATTAGCTAATAGCTCTGATGTTGAGCCGAATTTTTGGATTGGCAGATGGAAATACTTACAAACTCAGTTGGGTACCAGTAATGTACCACATTGCCACACATGACACATTTTTCAATTGGGCTGATATTATTTCCAATAGAATGTCATCTCATATTGTCGCGGCTCAAGGAGGATTGACTCACAAGAAAGCTGAGTTCTTTATGTCCGCTTATCTCCTAGACTGCATACTTATCAGACATTCTTTCCCTACTTTGGGATGTGTTTGGAGCCCCACCGGTCCTCCCCTCCACGTAACTTATCAGATACTCTAGACTCACACGTACACCAGCCACTATAAGAGGATCTATGAAGGTTTCATCATGCCATTTGTAATATCCCAAACTGATATTTTTTCTTTTTTTGTGTTGTCTAGTATGCTGATATCTCAAACAAGTATGAAGCTGTGTATTGATCTCTGCATGCATGCATTTGCATGCAGATCTATAAGCCAGATATACTGAAATGCTAGAGGAGGAATTAATGCATGTACATACCAGTATGTAGATCAACTGATGTAGATAAGGATGAGCTTCGCATGCAAGAATTGTACCGGTGGAATAGGATGATAAGCTAGACGCCCTGCAGATGAGAATGCGCCCTCCTCCAATACTAGAAATGCTCCTCAATAACTCAGCTGATGAAGGCCCAAATGAGGTGGACTAGGGTTATAGTGCCCTTCTGAATAAGATGGAGGATGCATGCAGAAGGACTGATGGCTCCTCTGCCCAAAACTTGAATATCCTTCCAAATAAATTCGCCCAAGCATGCAAAGATGTCCTTCAATCAAGATGAATGATGATAACTAGCTGAAGGCTCAAGCTAAATATCCCTTCTTCCAGGGGAAGGGTAATACCACTGCTCTGAAGAGGATGAGAGATGCATGCAAAGAAACTGAGCCCTGTAGACTAGAATGCGAATAGGGAGGTATTTGGACAATGCACCCAAGCAAGACGATGACTCCCTCAATATATTATAAAATATAACTTTGCATAAACAGAATAATAGTTGTACTTGATGATGAAGCAATGCTGAATCTGGATGATCCAACCTTATGGAGACTATGGAAGATAGATTTCGCTGCCGAAATGCACCAGTAAGCCGAGTGCATGCACTCAACCCCAACTTAGCTCGTTGAGCTCTCCAATTCGAGATCACAAATCAGTAATCATATAAGCACGCTTCTCCACTCGCTTTACCTTTCTTTTATAACTTTCAACTGTAAAACCTAACTTTTGACCTAATTAGGTCACTTTACCTTCTAATTCGTAGTTGACTTGCACGCAGGTGCCTGGAGACTCAATCAGGTGTATGCGTCATGAAATAATGCTCAGATGTCATGCATGCAAGTGGACTTCATCTCTGGTGGCCCATGTCTAGCTACTGATGATATAATATCTATGCCATAGATCTTCTTATATGGCATCAATCGTCAAGCAACTATAAAGCCGGGTGCTGTAATACCTGTTCTCCTTCCCAAGTGGCCTCCTCTATAGGCAGATCTCTCCACTGAACCAAGTAGTCTTTGATTATTTTGTTCCTCAGTTTCCGCTCTCGCACCTCAAGGATGCGCTCGGGAATCAGAATCAATTGCCCCTCATCATCAAGGGGGGGCATCTCGGAAGATGTAACAATCTACTGACTGACTTACTTCTTGAGGTTGGAGACATGAAATACGTTGTGAATATTTCTCTCTGGGGGTAGTTCTAGCTCATATGCTACCTCTCCGACCTTCTGGATTATCTTGTATGGACCATAGAAGCGAGGTTTGAGTTTTTTCGCTTCTTTCTTTTTTAGAGATGACTGTCGGTAAGGTTGGAGGCGTAACTAAACAAAGTCTCATATCTCAAAACTGTGCTCAATCCTGTTCCTGTCTGCATATATCTTCTGTTGATTCTAAGCAGACTGTATGTTCTTTCTGAGTATGCTAAGGATGTCTTGACTCTCTTGAATCCACTCTTTGGCATTGGGGGCCCTACTATCACCAAATATCAAATCTGCAAAAGTTAAGGCGTTGTATCCGTATAGAGCTTGAAAGGGAGTCATCCCAATGGTCACATGATGGGTGGTGTTGTATCAATGCTCAACTAAGTGTAGCCATCTGACCCATGTCCTCTGTTGGCCTGCTATGTAATTCCTCAAATACCCCTCAATCTACTTGTTAACTATCTCAGTCTATCCATCGCTCTATGGATGATAACTAATGCTCATAGCTAACGCGGTTCCCACCAACCTGAAGATCTCTTGCCAAAAGGCTCCAGTGAATTTGCTATCTCTATCACTGACAATAGTCTTGGGTAACCTGTGGAGTCTGAATACCTCTCTGAAGAATAGTTCTGCTACTTGTGCTACTAAATAATCTGAAGGAATGGAAAAGAAGTGAGCGAACTTGGTCAATCTGTCCACCACTACGTACAAGCAATCTCTACCCTGAACCTTGGGCAACCCTGTAATGAATTCCATGGAGATGCTCTCCCACTTCTGCTCAGGAATAGGCAAGGGTTGTAGTAAACCAGTTGGGTGGGTGTGCTCTATTTTGTTCTGTTGGCATAAGCTGCATTCTCTCACATGTTGTATCACATCATTCTTGAGGCCCTTCCATGATAACCTCTCTCTAATCAGTCTGTAGGTCTTGAGAAACCCCTAATTCCCTACTAATGGTGAATCATGTGATGCTTGCAAAATCTTCTTCTTGAGGGAATACTCTGGAACTAAGAAGATTCTTTTCTTGTAGTATATGATGTCATCAATTACACGGTACCTATCATCCTAAATCTCTCCATACAATAGCTCATAAGCAAACTTATCTTTGGAGTACTCAACCAAAAGATGAGATCTCCAATATGATGAGATACTCATAAGGGAAAAAGTAGTTGGTCGTCTAGAAAGTGCATCGGCCACTACATTGTTCTTCCCCTTTACGTACTCAATCTCAAAGTCATAGGCCTGAATTTCGCTCACCCATTTTTGTTGTCTCTCGTTTAGCTCTTTCTGCTCTAGGAAGTATTTCAAGCTATTGTGATGTGTCTTAACTTTGAATCTGCCACCCACTAAGTATTGTTGAACTTCGTTAGCACATGGAGAATGGCTAACATCTCTTTGTCATATATCGAATAGTGGCACTTATAGTCTTTGAGCTTCCTACTCTCAAATGCAATGGGGTGATTGTTCTGCATCAATATTGCCCCAATTTCCTCTCCTGAAGCATCACATTCTAACACAAAGGGTTGAGAAAAGTATAGTAGAGCTAATACTGGGCATGAACTCATTACCTTTTTCATTTTCTTGAATGTCAGTCGTGTTGTCTCCGACCAACTGAATGCCCCCTTCTTGGTAAGATCAGTGAGGGGTGCGGTCATCTGAGAGAATCCATTGTTACAGCGTAATTTTCCACCTTGTGAGCATCAGCATTGATTGGCCTTCAGGATCCATTTTATTGACTCAAATCCACAATTTATCCTACAGGAACACACTTTTCCCTATTTTTGTTCTTGTACGCTAGCTGTTCCACTATAGCCAACGTACATGCGAGTTGTTCCACTATAGCCGGTGTACACCAAGTTAAATGGTAAAAACCAATAGATAATTACTTTTTACTCCCAAAAAGAGGTCTTAGGGCGACCTTTGGCCCTCCATATACCCCGAAACGACTCGATTCAACCTTTCACTTACCTTTGGAAGGCTATATATTGAGCTCTTATGGTGTATGGAAGGGAGGAGAAAGAGAGAGCAAGATAACTCTAGTGGATTTTTGCCGTGACTTGAGTCTACACTCATTGATCCTTGTTGTTGTGAACTCCTTATGTTCACCTACCAAACTCCTTTCATAGTTTGAGTTTGCCATTGCATGGGGGATTGAAGTGGTGGAGGCACAAGTGGAGATACCCAGTTCTTGGTTCAGATTGGTTGCCGGCAAGAGGTCGTATCATGTACTTCTTGTTATTAATTAATGGAAATACTCATTTTCTCGTCCAATTGATGTTGTGAATGTTGTTTAAATTACATTGGGTTACATTTGCTTATGATATGATGGATCATGTTATTGATTATGCTAATATCTTTTACATATTATATGCACTTGCTTGTATTTGTTGTTGAGACTAATTTGCAGGTTCAAGTGTAGAGGTTGAAAGCTCAACGGGGATCTACTTCGAACATCCGATTGAAGGTTAGTTTTTATTCTCAATATCTTAGCATTTTCATTATAATAACATTGCATTGGGAATTGAGTTATTTTCTGGTAGTTAGCTGTCTGTTGTGGTCCACCCCGAGCCATAGGAAGTTTTCTTTGTAACAGAAATGGCGACTCCACTGGGGAGAACATCCATTTTGGGGATTTTTTAGCCATTTGTCCTTATTTTGAGTTGTTGTTTGTCGAGCTTCTGTGTCATTGACTGACCATCAGGATTTACATTAGAAAACTAGTTTTTTCTGGGTTGTTGGACTCTTTTTGGCTCATTTTCCTTTCCCTGTACGCGGGTCAACCTAGTTTTGACCGTGTCTACCCGTTGTTGTTCTTTGAATAGTCACGTACAAGTCCGGGATTGCTTGATTTTTGTCCTTGGGTTGTTGCTGGGTTGGTTCTGAGTGTTCCTGAGTCTTAGTTGGCCTGTTTCCTGACTGTTCCATGCTCTATTTGTGACCAAAAACTCCTCTTTCTTTTTGTTTTTGAGCTTTTTTATTTTTTTCACAATTTCTTGTTTTATAGCTCATTAGCTTAGCTTAATATTACTATTTTGGTTTTGTTGGGTTGTCTATTTGATATGATCTACATTTCTTTACTGAATAGTTATATTTTGCTTGCATTTTTTCATTTCCTTATATTGAAAAAATACAAAAAAATTGTTTTGCATTTTCCTTGTGTTTATAAGAGAAAATACAAAAATATTTTTCTTTATGTTCTGCATTTTGCATCAAAGTGCTTGTGATTTCATCTAGGACTTGCTTGTGCATTGAAACTTTAAAGAGATTGCATTTTATTCCGAACCATTGGATTGATTGTCATATTAGTGGCATGTTTTTTATTGAATAGATGAGTCTAGTGTTTTTAGGTTGTGCATACCCTTGAGTCCTATACATCATCAGGTTCATGACCATATCCTTTGAGTAATTACAGCCATTAAAATCAACGCTTAATCTTAAAATTGATTAGAAATGATTTTCATTTTATAGGGTGCACCAACTAGCTTAGGTTTAGAGTCTTGGAATAGATCATTGTGAGTTAACAATCCAATACTATTGAACCAACATTATTTGTCCGACCAGGGAGTGGTTAAACCCATGGTATACATCATTGTTCTCAGGAATCTCTACTAAAACCAGAGTTAAGCATGATTTCATGGGAGGTTGGTTGCGGAGATAGCCCTCCAATACTAGCTAAACGTGGGATATACTTCCAAGATTTGTTCGTGTACAGGGACTCTTGAGGGATCTTGTTAAGTTTATTCTAGTTTGACTAGCCAGATCACTGAAAGAAACATAATCACAAGATAGACAAAGATATTACCCTTGGAAACCCTCGTGGGGTAGAAAACCCAGCAAATCTTTCCTCAATAAGATGATCAACCAAAATACAAGACGTGCTCCAAGACTTGACCTCCTTCTCTACCTCCTATGCAGACGTCTCAAACACAAGTGCGCTACTTTTTGAGCTGAGCAAGTGTGAGATAAGTGAGGAGCATTCTCCTCTACTTATACTACTTTCCTGATTGATTATTTCCCTAATGGGGCCGACCTCTCCTAGTGAAGTCTAATAACCCCTAATTAATTAACCCAGGGCCGACCCCCACATGGTGGGTCTAATAAACCTGGTTACCACAATCCATCGGAGGAATAAACATCTATGGATATATAATAGAATCACCTCGGAGGTATGTAACATCTCCGGAATAATAAAGTACAAAACATAATATTCTTAGAAGTTACAATATTCAACACTCCCCCTTAACGAGAAGGATATTATAACAACATCTATAGGAGCAAGGAGTCATCAACTACATCATAGATGATACATCTATAAATCATCGGAAGCTTTCTTCAATACATCATCATCAGTAACTCGACCAGTTACTGGAACATCTCACGATTATCAGCATCGTCATCACTTGATCATCAGCATCGTCATCACACGATCATCAGCATCGTCATCACACGATCATCAGCATCGCCATCACACGATCATCAACATCGTCATCACACGATCATCGGCATCGTCATCACATGATCATCGGCATCGTCATCACACAATCATCAGCATCGTCATCACAGCATACCCTGCAACACACATGATCCTTCCTTTCGGAATCACAATCATGTTTAAGACTATCCTTCCTTTCGGAATTACTGGATTTATTGTCTAAGGATGATTAATCCACTCAATCTCATTTAGGACTATCCTTCCTTTCAGAATTACTGGATTTACTGTCCAAGGATGATTTAATCCATTCAATTCATTTAGGACTATCCTTCCTTTCAGAATTGCTGGATTTACTGTCCAAGGATGATTTAATCCACTCAATTCATTTAGGACTATCCTTCCTTTCGGAATTACTGGATTTACTGTCCAAGGATGATTTAATCCACTCAATTCATTTAGGACTATCCTTCCTTTCGGAATTACTGGATTTACTGTCCAAGGATGATTTAATCCACTCAATTCATTTAGGACTATCCTTCCTTTTGGAATTACTAGATTTACTGTCCAAGATGATTTAATCCACTCAATTCATTTAGGACTATCCTTCCTTTCGGAATTACTGGATTTGCTGTACAAGGATGATTTAATCCACTCAATTCATTTAGGACTATCCTTCCTTTCAAAATTACTGGATTTACTGTCCAAGGATGATTTAATCCACTCAATTCATTTAGGACTATCCTTCCTTTCAGAATTACTGGATTTACTGTCCAAGGATGATTTAATCCACTCTCATACATTTTGAACTAAGCGCTCAGGGATGATGTAGTCCTATCATGTCCACTAGGGGCTTCATTCTCGGAGACATATGTCTACGGATCAATACAAGGGACCGAAGTCTGGGGATGATACAATCCCCACATGTCCACCAAGGACTTCATTCTCGAATACATACGTCTACGGCTCTCTTTAGGACTGAAGTCCATGGATGATCCAATCCCCATATGTCCACCAAGGACTTCATTCTTGAAGACATACGTCTATGGCTCTCTTTAGGACTAAGGTCTATGGATGATCCAATCCTCATATGTCCACCAAGGACTTCATTCTCGAAGACATACATCTACATCTCTCTTTAGGACTGAGGTCCAAGGATGATCCAATCCCCACATGTATCCTCACCAATACAGATATCGTTAGTACATCACTAGTACAAGTACATACAAGTATCCTCATCAGTACAAGTATCCATATAATCAAAACATGTATCCTCATCAATACAGCAATACAAGTATCCTCATCAATACAAGTATCCATATCATCAAAACATGTATCCTCATCAATACATCAATACAAGTATCCATATCATCAAAACATGTATCCTCATCAATACATCAATACCAGTATCCTCATCAATACATGTATACATATCAAAGCATGTATCCTCATCAATACATCAATATAAGCATGTATCCTTATCAATACATCAATATAAGCATGTATCCTCATCAATACATGTATACATAAAAAAAATGTCAGAAATATAAGTGATATAAGTATTCTAAATATACATATAAGAATCCTAAGCATACATATAAATATATAGGTGTAATAAACAGGTATCCTCATCATCGACCTTGCTGTAGATGTGGGAAATCTCATCATTAGTGACTATATCACTCCCCCTTTCGAGGAGGGTCCTTTTGAACCACACCAAGCTTGTCTCGGAAATACTCAAATTTTATTCGAGACAGAGGTTTGGTTAATATATCAGCAATTTGTTCCTCAGTGCTCACATACTCGAGCTTAATAGCTCCCCTTTGCACCATATCTCATATATAAAAATATCGGATCTCTACGTGTTTTGACTTATCGTGGAATACTGTATTTTCTGTCATCTTAATACAACTTTGATTGTCACACATAATCATAGTGGGATCCATTTCTAAGTCAAACACTCCAGATAATAATTTTCGAAGCCACACTGCTTCACAACTAGCAGAGAAGGCAGCTATATATTCTGCTTCAGCAGTACTAAGAGCCACACTAAATTGTTTCTTACTGAACCATGAGAACATGGCGGATCCAAGACCATAACATCCACCTGATGTACTCTTTCTGTCTGGAACACTTCCTTCCCAATCAGAATATGAGTAACCATGTAATCTGAGTTCATGACTTCCAAGATAGTATAGACCAAAATCTAATGTACCCTTTAGATACCTCATTACATGCTTTGCAACTATTAAGTGAACCTTTCTAGGTTCTACTAGATACTGACTCAGGGTATTTACAGCAAAGCATATATCTAGTCTAGTATTTGTTAAATACATCAATGACCCAATTATTTGTCTATATAGATTTACATCCACTAATTCTGATGAGTCATTAACTAATAACTTCAAGTTGGAGTCCATGGGAGTGGCCATGGCTTTACACTCCAACATATCAAATCTTTTCAAAATCCCCACAGTATACTTACCTTGATTTAAAAAGATTCCTTTTGGTTCTTGCCATACTTCTAGACCTAAGAAGTAGTGCATTAATCCAAGATCCTTCATTTCAAATTCTGAAGAAAGCTTCTTCTTACATTCGATAATTTGATTCTCATTTCCTGTTAGAAATAGATCATCTACATACAACAGTAATATAACAAGTTCATCATCCATAACCTTGAGGTAAAGATTTGGATCAGCTTTACTCTTGGTAAATCCCATGCTTGTTAAGAAACTGTCAATCCTTCCATACCAAGCTCTGGGAGCTTGCTTCAATCCATACAAATCCTTTTTCAACTTGCATACATGTGTTCTTCCATCTTTAACCTCAAATCCTTGTGGTTGTTCTATGTACACTTCTTCTTCAATTACACCATTCAGGAAGGCTGTCTTAACATCCATCTGGTGTAATTTCCACTTCATCATAGATGCAAGTGCCATGATAGTTCTAATTGAAGTGTACCTAGCAACTGGTGCAAATGTTTCTTCATAGTCAATTCCCTCCTTTTGATAGAATCCTCTGGCTACAAATCTTGCCTTATATTTTTCAATGCTACCCTCTGCAGCATGTTTTATCTTGAATATCCATTTGGAAGAAACCACACTTTTATCTTTTGGTTTGGGAACTATATCCCAAACATCATTTTTCATTATTGACTAGTATTCTTCTGTCATTGCTTCTACCCACTCCTTCTTCTGAGCTGCCCCTTCATAGATAGTAGGTTGTTGATCCACAAGATCACACATCAAGGCTACATAGTTGGATACTAGCTTTGGTTTCTTTCTTTCTCTTGTGGAGCCTTCAGGAGCTCCATATTTTTCATCTCCTTGAATTATGTCTCTGGTCCATGCTGGCCTTCTTTTCTTAGATATGTTTGTAATGGGGGGTTCTTGTGGTTCCAACATGTCATGGTCCTCTGGTGTATCATCTTTTGGGATGGGCATAGCTTCTGATATTCTAGGAGGAGTATCCTCTTCATAGAATTCTTCAAGTTGGCACTTCCTAGATTTCTTGAGAGCAACTTCTTCATCAAAAGTTACATCTCTACTTATTTCCATATGATGAAAACCAGGTATGTAAATTATGAAAGCTTTGGATGATTCAAAATATCCAACAAATATTCCTTTCTTACCAGAAGGATCCAAGTTGGTTCTCTTTCTTTTGGAATGTGAATGTACACTGGACATCCAAATATTTTGAGATGACATACCTCAGGCTTCTTTCATGTGAACACTTCTTCTGGAGTCTTGAATTCAAGAGCACTATGGGATAGTCTATTTTGTACATATACTGTTGTCCTAGCTGCTTCATCCCATAGATACATGAGTAGATCTTGGTCATGTATCATTTTCTTTACAGCTTCCATGATAGTTCTATTCTTTCTTTCAGCAACCCCATTTTGTTGAGGATTGTAGGGAGTGGTTAGTTCTCTCTTGATTCCAGCTTCCTTACAAAAGTATTCAAAGTCCTTTGAAGTATATTCTCCGCCATTATCTGTTTTGAGAATCTTGATTTTCGTTTCTGAGAGATTTTCTATTAAGGCCTTGAACTCTTTAAATTTTCCAAAAACTTCATTCTTTCCTTTTAGAAAGTATATCCAAGTCTTCCTTTAATAGTCATCCATGAATGAGAGATAGTATTCAAACCCACTTAGGGATGTGGTAGGCATTGGACCACATACATCTGAATGTATTAACTCTAGAGTATTCTTGGTCTTTGTTTCACTCTTTGGAAAAGGGTTCTTGATATTCTTTCCTTTGGCACACCCCTTGCATGTACCATCATGATCAATCTTCAAATCTGGTAATCCTATGACAAGTTTACTCACATGCGGTAGTGCTTTGTAGTTAATATGAGCAAGCCTTCTATGCCATAGTTCATTAGGACTGGTGGCTTCATGAACAAGAGCAGCTTCTGGATGTCCTCTGAGTTTGTATAAACCTCCTTCCTCTTCACCAATAACAATTGCATCCTTAAATGATTTTCCTTTGGGCCACATGAGTACTTGTCCATCTATGAATGCAACCCCATAACCTTTCTTATCTAGGGCTGAGATAGAGAGTAAGTTCTTCTTTAATCCTGGGACATATAATATATCTTTCATTTTCAATGATGTTCTAGAATCAAGCTTGTAACTTGCTTCACCAATTCCCTTGATGGGATATTGATAGTCATCTCCTAATGACACCTTCTATGGAGAAGTCTTCTCTTCCAATCTTGAAAGAGTTTTCTTTTGTCTAGTCATGTGCTTTGAAGCACCACTATCAATAAGCCATGTATCTTCTCCAGGTGTTATAGATCCTGAGAGTGCAGAGAATAGGACATACTCTTCTGCATCTTCTTCTTCATACCTTCTGGATCTTTTCTTGGGAAGGGGCCTTTCTTCTTCTTCATCATCTCTTTTAGATCTTTTCCTATGAGGCCTGATTTCCTCTTCTTCTTCTTCACTTTCATCTTCTGCAAGATGTGATTGATGTGTTTTATGGTGAGGATTTTTATTCTTCTTTAAAGGACAAAATTTAGCAATGTGTCCTTTATGACAAATGAAACATTGGAAAGAGGAGAATTTTCTTCTTCCTTTCTTCTACAATCTTTGAGGAGATGGAGACTCCTTGTGATTATCCCTTTTGAAGTGAGACTAATTTCTCCTTCTCTTAGTGTGTGTAGCCAAGGCTTGATCATCCTCCTTGAGAAGGGCTTCTCTATTGGCTACCCTAGCTTCTTCTTGAACACATTCCTCCCATACTACCTCAAACTTCATACTTTCTTTTCTAGCACACATAGTTTGTATAAATGACTCCCAAGGTCTAGTGAGGCCATTTAGAGCAGTCATCACAAGTTCATCTTCATCAAGAGTATCACCAATGGCATCTAGTTGTTCCTTGATTTGGGAGACTCTTGAGAAGTAGTCTTGAATGGATTCTCCTTTGTGCATCTTGGTACTCTTCAACCGAGTTCTTAGATTCATCTTCCTATTGATGTTCTTTCCTTCATACATTCTTCCTAGGGCATCATACATTTCCTTTAGAGTCTTCTTGGATGCCACTTGAGGAATCAAGTGGTCTTTAATAGAATCAACTATGATTCTCTTTTCCCTAATCAAATCCTTCCTATGCTTCTCTTTGGCTTCATCTTCTTCAGGTTCTGCAACTTCATCCTTGATATATTGAGCAAGATCATTCTCTTCAAGAATGAGACCAATTCTGTATTTCCATGCTCGAAAATTCTCTATACCTTCTAGCTTGTCTTCAAGCTTGGTGTTGGGAGCCATCTTCTCTTGGGGAAGTCCAAGAGATTTGAGATTTAAGAGATGGAGTAACACTTACCAGGAGATGTGCTTCCTTTTCCGGATCTACAACAGAATTTCTGGTTTATCGCACTTTTGGTAAAACTAGGGTTTGACTTTCCCAAAGTTCTACCCAACCAAAAATCTTGATCTAGGGCTCAAAAGATTGATCTTGAGAAGGGCTATTAAGCCATGCAACCAAAATACAAAAATACTAACTTTTGCAGAAACCCTAATTTTGGGAGAGAGAAAGATAATTTCACCTTGTGAAAGATGTTCTATTCAGGCTAGCTCTAATACCATGTTAAGTTTATTCTAGTTTGACTAGCAAGATCACTGAAAGAATCATAATCACAAGATAGACAAAGATATTACCCTGGGAAACCCTCATGGGGTAGAAAACCCAGCAAAGCTTTCCTCAATAAGATGATCAACCAAAATACAATATGTGCTCCAACACTTGACCTCCTTCTCTACCTCCTATGCATACCTCTCAGACACAAGTGCGATGCTTTTTGAGCTGAGCAAGTGTGAGATAAGTGAGGAGCATTCTCCTCTATTTATACTAGTTTCCCGGCTAACTATTTCCCTAATGGGGCCGACCTCTCCTAGTGAAGTCTAATAACCCCTAATTAATTAACCCAGGGCTGACCCCCACATGGTGGGTCTAATAACCCTAGTTACCACAATCCATCGGAGGAATAAACATCTCCAGATACATAATAGAATCACCTCGGAGGTATGTAACATCTCTGGAATAATAAAGTACAAAATATTATATTCTTAGAAGTTACAATATTCAACAGATCTATACCTCTTGAGTTCCGCGCTTAGCTACCATGCCCATACGACGGATCCCACCTACGACTGTCCACCTGAGCATTGGTTATATTGTGGTGGCCTTAGTTTCTTTACCTAGGTAATACATAGGGAATTCGTTGCAGTTATTCGGCGATTGTACTGAGTCAGATAGGGGTTGGACAACACAGTTTCCTGTTGTATAAGGATTTGACCCTGTGCACGCAGTGAAGTCTGGGAGCCCTTATAACTAATTATGTTACCTCTGGTTATAGTTTGGGAGTCTCAAGCCTCTCCTAGGCGAGACATATCGACTGTAGTGTCGGGAGGTCCCTTGAGCCAGTCCAGTTTGTGTGCATTTGGCTATAGTTTCTTTAGGTGTGTGCTATTTGATCGTTAGTTGGACGCTAGGAGGCATTTAGTTTAGTGGATTTTTTGGATTTATCGTGGAGGAAGATCCACCTCTCTGCCGGTCTCGTTGTTTGGCTGGTCTACCAGCCGACAAAGTAGCCCGTCCTTTTTATAAGAGACGTCGGAGGATCCCCTTCGATCCTTTTGATACTTTTGATGAACTTCAAGATTACATTATGACTTTTTCATCTGGCACACCAGGAAGAATTCTCGTGACTCCATTGGTTGAGATCGATGGACAGACCACTCCTCCCACTCCTAGGGAACTTGGAGAGGAAGGTTCGCCCCCACACATCACTTTTTAAGTTTTGGGCCATATCCACCCCCATGATACACACACTCAGGGATTCTGATATGGGATGCTAAATTTTAATGACACCACAAACCCTTCGACCACTAATCCTTTTTCAGTTGGTATGCCCAGTCTTAATTCGAATGTTACATCCACTTCGTCAGGTATTCAAGCTAGCACTAGCCTTGGAGTTGGCGGCACTGCTCCCACCAGGAGCAGCACAACCTATTATACTCCCTCCAGGGGCGGCACAACCTCTTCTGATCCCTCTGGGGGCGGCGTGACCTTTTCATCTCCATTTCAATTTACGTATGGTCATATCCCTTCAGCTTCTATAGTTGTTGGAGGAGGACCATGTCCCAGGACTGCCCCTCATTTTAGTGGGAACGCTTCACATAACACGGCTCACATCACACAACCTAACACGCATGCTTCTATGCATATACCCATGACTACGATCACGTCTACTAACCAGCATGTCCCTCCTAACACTGGGGGTGGGCGCATTCCCAACCCTGGGGGCGGGCACATTCCCTACACTAGGGGTGGGCACATTCCTAACACTGTGGGTGGGCACATTCCCAACACTAGGGGTGGATACATTCCCAACATTGGAGGTGGGAACATTCCCAACACTATGGGTGGGAACATACCCTACACTTATAGTCATTACTCGACTGCTCCTACTACAACTAGCACCTATATGCCCCATAATTATGGTGGTAATCCTTCTTATAATGCATTTGGTTTTGGCCCTTACTATAATCCTCCTCACCATGGTGCTTATAACACATATATACCTTTGTACTCTTACACGGGTCAGGGTGGAGGCAGTTATCAGCCCTATGGTCACAGTCATGGTTCATATCATCCCTACTATCCGCAAGGTCAGCCTCTTTTGGGAGCCTTTAATATAGCTTCACATCCATAGCTCCCGTTTCTTACTCGGTTGAATCTACCAGATCTTTCAAAGCTCACAAATGATCTGGTGTGTCACGATCCTTCTTGGCCTCCAGTCCCTACCAAGCTCCCTTCTAACATTCTGAAGTTCAAAGGGAAGAATGGTGAGGATCCAGGTGATCATGCTACTACTTTTCACCTTTGGTGCTCCTCGAATTCGTTAAATCACAACTCCATCCGTTTGAGACTATTTCAACGCACCCTCACGGGGGTAGCCGCGAAGTTGTATGTCGAGTTTCCTGGGGGCACTTATAGGGGTTTTAATGAGATATATTTGGTTTTCTTAGATCACTATCAATTGTCAGTTCGTTACGATACTGGCACCGAACATTTATCTACCTTCCACCAGAATAAATCCACACACATATCTGATCACATTCAGGAGTGGCATCAACGGAAGAGGCTAGTGAAAGCCAACATTCCTCTAGACTTTCTGTTGGAGTGGTTCCTCAATTCTTTGCTTCCCTACATATCTAAGGACGTTTTGCTCAGTCTGGTATCTTGTATGATATTATTCCTGATGCATCACGCTCACGTCATGAGCCCAATCCTGTTCCTAGACCACATGCTTATCGCATTGTTGGATCTACGAGTACTCGACCCATAGAATTGGTTACAAATCAAATATAAAATTTTTCTATTAGCCAATCTACCCTCAAACAGGCTCACGCCTCGTCCACTTCCACCCAATCGTCCGATGTCCATTCTATACAATTGGAGAACCCATCAGGTAACCAGCAACCTAGTGGAAAGAATAAGGGGAGAAACAATCATAAAGGTGGGAATAATGGGAATAATGGAAGTAATCGAAATACTCCTAGAAAAGAGAATGCCAACCATCCTCAGGATGGTGTAAATGCTGGTGGGGACCGTAAGCCTAGACGTAAGGTGAAATTCCCTTGCAAACTTGGTGGGGAGGATCATCTTACTCACTTGTGTCCTCGAATTGAAGAAGCATCGAAGCATATTGTACAAAGCCCAGCTGTGTTGAAAGATCCCCTTCCGCATCATCAGAATATGGCTTCGAATGCTCCTGTCACTGGCTATGGGACTAATGAAACTTCGTGGTCCTCTTCTCATGCCGGTGGCTACGGATGCGTGAACATGGTCCAATCTCAGGTTAGTGTTGCTACTCGTCAATGTGATTATGGTGCACCACAACCGAATATGGGGAATGATCCTCCTCCTCCTCCTGAATCTTCTATGCATATCGAGAAGCCCACTACTATGATGCAGATACCGAAAGGTGTTCTTAAGTGCTCATCGCATAATCCCAATGCCCGAGCCACCCAGAACTACTCTATTGTAGAATATTTGGGCCAAACTCCATGTGCCATGTTGTCTCTTGAGGTTTTACAGGCATGTCCTTCGCAGAGGAAAGCCCTTCTATCTGCTTTGGGAGTCCAGGATGAGGGTAGCCCTAACATCATTAAATTTGACACTACTGATATCTAGCCTCGCTTGCCTTGTCATGTGGATTTTCAAGTCCATGGAAGGTGCTTACAAAAATTCGTTAAACATATGGTGGTTGTTGAAGGTGCTTCCACCTAGGTAATGTCATTGGATTGCTGGAAATCTCTTGTCTCTCCTCCCTTGTCAAAATCTATGACCATGATTACTGCATTCGATGGTCGGTCATTTAGGCCGCATGGTATTCTCCCTTCCCTTGAGGTCCACTTGGGTGGGAAATCCGTGCCTATTGAAGTCGAGGTGGTTGATGCAACCATCAACTACAACCTTCTTCTGGGTAGGAATTGGATCTACACAATGAGAGCGATCGTGTCCTCTGTGTTTAGATTTATTTGCTTTCCTCACGAAGGAAAAATTGTGACAGTTGATCAGCTAGACTTCTCTAGTTCCAATTCCGTACCATCACCAGGAACTGTTGTTCCACAGATCGAAAATTCCCAGCTAGCAACTAGGAATATTGGTGTAGGATTGTATCCATCTCTAATGGGATCTTTCGACCTCCCTGCACCAATCTCCTTCATAGGAACCATCTCTGATGATGCTCCTTCCTCATTGAATCATGTACCTTTCTGGACATCATATTTTAGTGATCCGTGGGATCCACCTTCCACGAGTTCCTCATCTAGAGAAGTTTCGCACGTCGGAATGGATATGCCCTTGTCTGCAGTCGAGCTTGCCTCTCAATATATTCAACAAGACACTGCAGAGCCGAATATTTCTTGTTTACGGACAGGGGAAGAAGATCTCGTTATGCTGCCCACATAGGCAGTCGACCCATCTTGCTCACATGGTTTCCTCGATGGTATTTTACCTTCAGATGAAATTTTTATCGAGGCCATGAATGGTGATGACAAGCCTTGGGGGGATCTCTATCATAGATATCACTCCCCTCCTACCCTTGATCTTAATAAGTAGGATGAGTCTATAATGCAATCTTCCATACATTTAGATTTTGATCCAGGTATAGTTTTTTCTGGCCTTGGTTTGATTTCAACGTTTGATCTCCCTAGTGATGACTCTTTGGACTCTACTATAGATCCACAAATCAGTGATCCTGTTGGGTTTGAGTCTAGAGTTGTCAACTCTTGTGATGAAGAATTTGTTCTTGCAAATTCCTTCACATCCTCCAACTTTGATCTTCACCCTGAGGTTGATCACAGTAATATTGATGGTTTTTCTACCACGAAGACTGGTATCATATATGTCTTTACATTTGTTTTAGATATGATTTTGGTACTAGTGTTCCCTGGAGATGGGATTCTTAGTTGGACTTAGACTTGTTTACTGGTCCTTTTAGACATTTGGTTTGGTCATGGAAGGCATATTCGAAACCTTCTATATAGGTTTAGGCTTCCCCATTGTTATGATGCATTTGAACCTTTTGCCATCTGGATTCGCAAACACCCGTTGAGTGTCCTTATCTTGCTCATGTTCTTTGCATTATGCATAGCTTTGTTCCATGTGCTTGGAACTATTCTTGGATGTCCCTGACACTCGTCTGCTCCCATTACGGCATTCTTCCACCTTTACTTCGAGCTCATTAAAAATAGTGAGGTTACAAGCATTCTTCCAACTCTCCTTTGAGCTCGTTAAAAACAGTAAGGAGGTCACGAGTTTACTTTTTCAAGCTCGTTAAAGCTTTACGGAAAAGATTTTTATAAAGTCTTTTTAAGCCCTTGTTAGAATTTTTCAAACCAAACAAGATTGCCGAGTAAAATTGTCATTTCAGACTCGTTAAAGGATTTGAAGCGACATCCACTTAGGTATAAGTTTACCCCTTTTCCTGACCTTTGTGGATTAATTACGAAAAAGGTATACTCTAGTTATACGTGACTGGAAGAGTTCTTCTCTCATTGTTTTACACTTTTTCGAGTGAGGAGACTAACTTTATGAAAAAGGACTCCCCTTCTATGTCAAGTTGTGATTGCATTGCATCATCCTGCTTGCTGCTTGAGCCTTGTGCTAGCTCCCGCTTACTCAATTATTAGCCATGTGCCTTGTTGAGATCCCAATATGGATGCCTAATGAGGGATGTTGTACTAAGAGCCTACTTTAATTATCAACCCGGGGGACGTACAAACTTTAGAGGTGCAGGCACTATCTGTGCTCTTATAGGATAATCTTTGTCGCGGTTGGGTGTCGATATCAATGTTTTAAGGGTTGCCTACTCAATATGTAAAACTGTTTATACTAGGGAATTAAATATTGGAAAACAGTAAACCTATTTTAAAGAATTAAAATACTAAAAGCAGTAAATCTGTTTTAAAGAATTAAAATACTAAAAGCAGTAAATCTATTTTAAAGAATTAAAATGCTGAAAGTGAAAGAGATAATCCTATGAATTTACCTAATGCAGAATGGTGAATCTTAGACTATGAAATTGAATGCCATAATAGATCTATTTTAAATTAAAGAAAGCAAGGTCTGTAATTACTTATGCAAAAAACTAGAATTCTGATCTAAATCTTTTAAATATCAAAACTAAGTTTGTAGTGCAATCATCTCATGCTACACATCCATTATTAAGAAATCAAAGCAATTAATCATGATGTGGAAAATTCATAAACCTTAGATCTAAACCATGACTTTTGAAAGCAGTGCTAATACATATGTAATCGTTGGTCAAAATGTGCATTGGAAGAAAGAAACTACAGGACTACTGAAACCATATTGCTGAACTACAGAACGTGTTATAAATTACTACAGAATAAAGACATCATTCAAATGCTTCCATATGCGATATAAATTTTCATCACTATAAAACACATAATCGGAAATACCTGAAAAATGGAAATCCCCTGACTTACGTGTTGAAGGGGCCCTCTCCAACCCGTACTCAGGAGGAAAAGAAACTTATAGACGTTGACTGGGAATTAACATCAATCTTCCATTAATATATAAACTCCATGTCTTCACAAAGGTCTGTAACTCAGAAGTATCTCAAGAGTGCAAAAACGTAAAACAATGTTTCTCCAAAATGTCAACAGAGACCTCTCGCTACCTGAGAGGTCCATATTTATATAATTCTTAATGCTGAACTTAACTAAATGTCTAAATGCCGATTCTCCTTGAACAGGAGTGCATTCTCTATAAATCAGGAAACAGGGCGCCGAGTTGCATGATCCCTCAATCTTCTACACGTTCATCCTTTAATGCCCCTGAACCTACTCAATCACGCTTGATTTCCATAGAATTAGTTTATTGAATAAGAATTTTAAACATACAAGAATAATCGTCAAAAACAACTACATTAAATAATTAAAGTAAAACATTTTTCCCACAAATGAGTGTGTTTCTTCGCCATTGCTTGAGCTTGACTGCGGGAAAAAGGTTTATCAAATACCTGAAAATTGGACTCATTGTGCTTGAGCACTTTCCCTTTCGAGCCAAGTAGAGCTTTCATTTTCTTTTCACAATTTGATGACCCTTTACCCTGAGGGAAAACCCCCCCGAGTGTCCACATCTTGCACATGCTTCCTTGCATTGTTCATAGGTATGTTCCACTTCTTGGGACTAGTTTGCTTGCCATTTGACACTCGTTACCTCACCTGTTGTACTATAAGCAATTTTATTCTTTTTCAAGCTTTCCAAATATGAAAAAGACCAAAAAAATCAAATATTCCAAAAAGACGGACAGGAGAATTTTTACTTCCTTTTGTTGGCAGTTGTTGTGTCACCTTTGAACAGAGCATTGTTGGGCCTAGCCCAAGTGGGGCATTTTTTAGCAAGTCAGATTTTGGAACTGCAAAGCTAAGCATAGTTCAGCTGAAGGCTTTTTGGACAAGTTTGTTTTGGGATGCTGCGAAGTGGAGCACAGTGCAGCGTCAGAAGAGCTGCGAAGTACATTGCTGCGAGGAGACAGCACTATGACCAGCCCGATCTACAGAGATCCGGCAAGGCAGAAGGTTGGATGGAAGACGTCACATATTTTGGTTAGACCATCGATGGTCTATTTTTGGTAAATATGCTTCATGATTTCCAGGCGGCGGGTAAGGAGCAAAGCGGAGGAAAGCGACCGGTCACACATGCAAGGAACCACTACCTGAACCGATCACATAAGACCGTTAGAGGAGGAACGGCTCAGTGAAAGCGACCTGTTGGCATGCGTGCGATAGAGAGGCTGATAGAGACATGAGAATGCGCTGAGGGAGGCCATGATGAAAGATTCGATACCAAAAACCAACAAGTCCGATTAGCTGAAAACCACAACGGTTTTGTAAACCTTAGGGCTTTTGCCTGCAGATTGTAAAGACATGACCTATGGGAATGATCTATACATAAGGCATATTTTGTATGGGAAACGGTTGTTATTATTTTGGTTAATCTTCATTGTTAATATCTCGTTTTGGGTTGTTATTATTTTGGTTAATCTTCATTGTTAATATCTCACATACTGAGGAATATTCTATGAGAGACAATTTTGTAAAGGCTCTGCAAGCTGTGTGCGCAGAGGCCTATTGAGAGAGAAGAGAGTCTGCAACTGAGTGCACAGACTAGAATTGTTGTACCCTTCCCTAAGACTAATACAACAACAGTTCCTGTGGACGTAGCTCCCATCTTGGGGGTGAACCTGTCACGTCCCCTCCCATCATATTAGTGCGATGGAGAGGATTGTGATGCTAAAATCGGGCATCTAGCCCCATGGACTTTTAAATAAGCATTCACATAATATATAAAAAAAGACATATGGAAATGTATAATTATAAGAAAATACAGCGGAAGTAATTTCAAGTACACATCCCTCATACATTCAAGATATTCATCAAATAAATAATTGCAAAGTTAACATAAGAGAATACTTATCTTATAACAAAGTAGTCCCAAGCAACTGGCTATGCAACTGCAACGTTCCACCCAACCATAGGCCAGTTGTGATCATCAATATCTCCACACACTGCCACCCCCGAGCTAGGCATGATCTCTAAAAGGAATCAGGGAACAACACACTCGCACATAGCCCAAAGATACACCAAATCAACCAAGCCAAGCTACAGTTGGGTTTATCACGCTATTAGGCAATGGAAAGGAAGAATTGCTAAGCTAGTGAGCTCAAGCACAGAGCCAAGGGTACCTCTACAAGATCTATCTAGCTTGGCACCCACAATGCCTACACACCCCACTCAAGGAAGTATTCCCTTCACCAATGCACAGTCCCTCAGGCCATACCTTCTAGTCTAGAGTGTCTAAGGTGTGCATAGAAGAGTAGCCAGCCCTCTTGATCTTCTTGAGAGGTTATTTCCCCCCCCACCAGGTTTATCAAGCCAATTCTATCCACTACCACTCCAAATATCTTGCTCATATATTCAAACCAAAACAAGGATGCGCATAACAGCAGAACCACCATTATTGGGTATGATAAAAACGTTTTTACAGTGAGATGCCCAAAGATGGGGTTTCTACCAGCCCAGAAAAACGTGGGAAGAGCCAAAAACGAAATGGCAATTGGGGATTCAATCCTGGAGAGCAAAACCGTTTTCAGAAAAATGCCCATGAGTATTTTGGGGCAAAAACGACCTCCCTCACAGTCCCAAATCGTGGCCCTCCTCTCCTAGCCATTGTACAATGCAAAAACGAACTCCTAGGCATGGAAAATGCAGGGAAAATGGTGAAAAACATGATGGGGAAAGCCCAGCTAGCTCAGACTGCGTGAGAGGGAAAAGGCCATGGGTGAAAGATGGCTTTAGGCACCATTTCGTGGGTGTTTTCTTGCCCAAGAAGCAAAAATATGAATTCCCAGGTTGATGGCTTACCCATGCACGAAATTGGCTTCCATACCTCTCCATTCCCAAGGCATTAACTGCCTCAACCAATTTCTGGAAGAATTAAATGATTGGGTCCCTAACCCAAAATGGGTAGTCGGTGGTTTATGGGTTTTCTCATTGACACATGGATTAACACCATTGGCTCAAGGGTTTGAATAATTTCCCTCCCTATTCCTTGTAGAATCATGCCCCCATCTCTTTGTTGCATTGCATAGCTAGTTGTGGGTTTTTCATTAAAATTTGTATTTACATGATGTCTTAATTTACATTGTGCCTATCTAGCACAAGAACCATAGGCATCTATTTTGAATTGCCGATACATAAAATGATAAATCAATGGTGGGGCCTTGGCCTTGAGCTCCTCACCATGATTAAATATCAATATTTACATCATTTAAAATTTAATGCGAAGGGGGTCAAAATGGGGACGTGACATTCCCCTCCCCTTACATCAGCACTGTCCTCAGTGCTCGTCAAAACTAAACAAAAATGGATATGCCACCCTCATGGCATCCTCCAGTTCCCATGTAGCCTCATCGAGACCGTAGTGCTTCCATTGCACCTTTACCTGTCCGATGGCTCAATTCCGGAGCAATGTTACCTTCTTGCCTAAGATGCGCAATGGATCGGTTTGGAATTCTCCCTCGGGTTCCACCTGGATCACATCCCAATTAATCACATGGTTAGGATCATGTACATATTTCTTAAGCAAAGAGACATGAAAAACATTATGAACTTTAGTGCTAGCAGGCAATGCAAGTCTATATGCAACTAGCCCTATTCTTTCAAGCACTTCAAATGGCCCACAATATCTAGGTGATAGCTTGGCACAACTCCCAAGCTTCAAGGAACCCTTCCTTGGCCTCACTCTAAGATACACACCATCCCCAACACTGAATTCCCTATGGATCCTATGCTTATCTGTATAGCTTTTGTGTCTATCGTGGGCTGCTTTTAAATTTTGCCGGATCTTTGCAACCTCTTGTTCCATTTCCTTAAGCAATTCTGGCCCAAGTACAATTCTGTTCACTGGATTGTCCCAAGTCACTGGTGTCCTACACCTTCTGCCGTACAAAGCCTCATATGGACTCATTCCCAATGATTCTTGCTGTCCATTATTATATGCAAACTCTACCAGGTGTAGATAATCCTCCCACTTGGATGGCTTGTCCATTACATACATGCGAAGCATGTCTTCAAGCACTTGATTTACTCTTTATGTTTGCCCGTCTGTTTGAGGATGGTATGCGGTACTAAAGCTTAGTTGTGTACCCAAATCTACAAAGAGGCCTTTCCAAAAATTGGAAGTGAACTTGGTATCCCTGTTAGAAATTATTGCCTTAGACAACCCATGTAATATGAAAATTTTCTTCATGAAAATATTTGCAATGGCATCGGCTTTATGTGTGGACTTAACCGTTATGAAATGTGCTGCCTTTGTTAACTTGTCCACCACAACCATGATGGAATCATGTTGTCTCTTAGTCATTGGCAATCCTGTAATAAAATCCATGGAAATTATTTCCCATTTCCATTCTAGAATTGGCACTGGGTGCAATAAACCTGCGGGGTGTCGGTGTTCAACCTTCACCTGCTGAAATTTCATACACTTAGAAATGTATTCAGCGATGTCCTTCTTCATTCCTGGCCAGAAATAATATTTTCTTGCTGTAGCAATTGTTTTCTGATATCCTGGGTGACCATAGTATGGAGCTTTATGGATTTCATCCATAACAATCCTCCTCAAATCTGCCACATTGGGAATATAGACTCTATTTTTATAGGTAAGAAGTTCGTCTTCCTCCAAATGATAACCCTCATACTTCTTGCCAAGGTCTTGTTGCTGCAATTTGTCCTTTATCTACACGTACACTTCATCCTCAACAATATGGTTAACAATCTGCTGCTTCAAATCTGGTTGGCAAGTACTAAGTGCTGCCACATGCATTTCATGTACCTTCCTACTGAGTGCATCAGCCACCTTGTTTTCTTTCCCTTTTATGTGTTTGATTTCAAAATCAAATTTACACAAAAATTCCAACCATATAGCTTGCCTAGCATTTAAAGTTGGTTGATCAAACAAGTATTTCAGACCACAATGGTTTGTCCTTAACTCAAATTTTCTTCCCATTAAGTAATGCCTCCGCATCTTTAAAGCATGTACTATGGCTGCAAGTTCTATATCATGAGTAACATAGTTCTTCTCATGCTCCTTCAACTTTCTTAACTCATAGCATATCACGTGGTTGTCTTGCATAAGAACTCCTCCAAGTCCTTGATTGCATGCATCGGTACACACCACAAAGTCTTTTTCTGGGTCTGCAATTTTCAAAATTGGTGCACTTGTAAGAAGATTCTTCAACCATTCAAAACTTTCCTCACATCTTGGTGACCATTCAAACTTTATCCCCTTCTTTTGCAAAGAAGTGATCGGGTTTGCAACCTTGGAGAATTCTTCGATAAACCTAAAAAATCTCACATCAGTCACATTCCTTGGAGTTGGCTAATTCATAATGGCTTCAATCTTCTCAGGGTCTACAGATATTCCTTCATCGGAGATGATGTGACCCAAATAATGAATTCTATCTTTATAAAAGTCACATTTGCTCAACTTTGCATACAGCTTATGCTCCCTTAGTAATTGCATTGGCATTCTCAAATGTTCTTCATGCTCTTCTTCATTCTTAGAATAGATGAGAATGTCGTTTAGGAATACAAGAACAAATTTGTCCAAATACTTGCTAAAAACATTATTCATGAGACACATGAATGTAGCTAGTGCATTTGTGAGACCGAATGGTACCACTACAAACTCATAGTGTCCATACCTCGTTCTAAAGGTTGTCTTATGAATATCTTCTTCTTTGATTCTTACCTGATGGTATCCAGACCTCAAGTCAATCTTTGAAAATACCTTTGCTCCTCTCATTTGGTCAAAAAGGTCATCAATTTGGGGCAATGGGTATTTTTTCTTCACAGTGCCTTTGTTCAACTGCCTGTAGTCAATACATAACCTGAGTGTTTCATCTTTCTTTTTCACAAATAGATCAGGTGCTCCCCACGGGGACACACTTGGCCTAATATATTTCTTTTCTAGCAACTCTTGTAATTGCATTTTCAATTCTAGCAATTCCGGTGTACTCATCCTATAGGGTGTCTTAGACACTGGTGCCGCTCCTGGCACAAGTTCAATTGTAAAGTCAATGTCTCTCTTTGGAGGGAGTCCTGGAATCTCATCGGGAAAAACATCCCTGAATTCTTGCAATACATGGTAGTCCTCTAATTTAAGATTTTCATTCTCTGCTGCCTCTAAAATGTGGGCTGCATACAATTGACATCTTTTCCTACAAAACTTCTTCAGCTGCTTGGATGTAACCTGTCTAACAGAAGTCACCTTTGGACTGCCTTTTACAACCCTTGGGTTTATTTCTTCGTCCATGCATTCAAATGTCTTATTGTAGCAGTCAAGTTTAACCCTGTGTGCTTCTAACCAATCCATTCCAATGAGAATATCATAGGAACCAAGTGGCAAAATATTCAGATCTGCATAAGTGAATAGCCCATCCATCTCTAATGGACATTTCTCTACTATTTCACCAACTTTTCTCTTGGTTCCAGTGGCTAGCTGAACTAACCATGATTTGCTATGCTTTAATTTCTTGAAAGCACAAATCTCAACAATTCTAGGAGTGACATAACTGTGAGTAGATCCAAGATCAATCAAAATAGAAACAAATTGCTTAGCAATCTTACCTTCAACTTCAACCACAATTGACTGATGATCTGCTTGGCGGTCATCTAGTGCTGCATAGATTCTAGGGATTGTCCTTGCCACTTGACCCACAGTTTCAGCTTCCTGGATGTTGTGGACTTGATTTGCATTCCCATTCCGATGTGGACAGTTCCTAAGCATGTGGTCTCCTCCACAACCCCAACATTGAAGTGGTTCTCTTGGCTCCTTTGGATCTCTTGGCTTGTCTCCCGTCGTCCTAGTTGGCTTAGTCACAACCTATGATGGTTTCCTTTGTTGATTCCGGAATTGAGGAGGCTTGAACCCCTTCTTCCTTTGATCAAACTTTTCGTTTTTCCTATCCTTCCATGCCTTATGGAATTCTGGTTTGCTTTTGTTTTGATCAAAGCAATACTTGGCCTTTCTTATGGCCTCCTCTAGCGTTCGAGGTTCATCAAACTCAATTCTATCTTTATATGACTGGGGCAGTCCACTTAGGAAACGCTGAATTTTCACCTTATCATCTCGAATATACCTGACATACCTCAGAAGCTCCAAGAACTTGTTTGTATATTCTTCCATGGTCAATTGTCCCAATTTCAGCTCATGGAACTCTTTGATCTTATCATCATAGTACATGTCAGAGAGGTACTTTTGCTTGAAGTATTTCTTGAACTGATTCCACACAATCTTCCTTTCATTGATCTTCTTCACTTCCCTGATGTGTTCCACCATATAAATACTCTTCCATTCAAGTTGAAGATGGCTACCCTTGCCTTCATATTTCCTGAGTAGTCTTGGACTTGGAAATACTTTCTCATCCCAAGAAGCCGAGCTCCAGCTTCTTGACTAGACTTTATCTCTCCATCAAATGTAGGAGGTTTCGCCTTCTTAAATTCTCCATGTGAATTGTTCTTGTAGTGTTTCTTCCTCTTACTCCTGCGAGATGAAGAGCTTGAACCCTCAATGGATTCTTCAGAGTCAGATGATTCATTAGAAGAGATTTCTGGAGTATATGTTATGTCTGTAGAAACTCTTCTTGAGCTACTGGCCCTCTTACGGGAATTCCTTCTAGAACTACTCCCACCCCTTTCTGGATTTGATGTCTGATTCCCAGAGTTTATTTGCCTTTGGATGTCTGTCAAACTCTATAGCATGGCTGCATTCAACTGATTTTGTTCTTCTTGAGCTTTAATCATCCTTTCATTACCTTCTCTACAGCTTTGCGATTCCACCCTTAGGCTTCTCATGGTGGCTGCAATATCTAGAGGAGTCTCTTGATTTCTTCTCCCATTAGATTATGTTTCAGCATTTTCAACATGTATGTTCTCCACCATGGCATCTGTCTCAGGCTCATAGGGATCCTGTGCATCATCCATGATGTTGATTTTCTTGGCCCAACCAAAATCCAAAAATTTCCAACTGTACTATCTAGAGTGTTGCCCTGATGTAACTGTGATTCTACAAAATGTGTTCATCAACACAATTGTTAGCTGCATTATATTCTCAGAAATTCATAAACTACTTTCATGCACGTGGAAAAATATTATATTGACAATTTGTCAAATCATAGAATTTTCTCACAATCAACGACATATGAGGGGGGAACGCTGGGGGTCAAGGGGGCTTGCCCCCTTGTGGCTTCTTTCGGCACCTGAAAATCTCCCTGAAAAATGGCTGAAATTCCTTGTTTCGGAGCAACTCAGCGAGTTCTTCCGACCTGTTTCGGGCCAACTTGTGGAGTTCTTCTGCAATTTCAGGAGAGAATTTGAAAGTTCCTTCCGCAGTTTCGGAAGAGAATTGAAAGTTCCTTCCGCAGTTGAGAGGCGATTTGCCGAGTTCTCCACAATTGCGGGACGATTTGCCGAGTTCTTCCGCAATTGCGGGGTGATTTTCTGAGTCCTTCCGCAGTTCCGGGGCGATTTTCCGAGTCCTTCCATAGTTGCGGGGCAAATTGCCGAGTCCTTCCGCAGTTGCGGGGTGATTTGCTAAGTTCTTCCGCAGTTGCGGAGCGATTTGCTGAGTCCTTCCGCAGTTGCGGGGTAATTTGCCGAATCCTTCCGCAATTATGGGGTGATTTGTCGAATCCTTCCGCAGTTGCGAGGCAATTTTCCGAATCCTTCCGCAGTTGCGAGGCAATTTGCCGAATCCTTCTGCAGTTGCGGGGCAATTCGCCGAATTCTTCCGAAATTTCCTTTTTGATGCCGAAAATACTTAGAAAGTTTTTCCGCTGTTTCGGGTCAACTTGGCGAGTTCTCCCGCCGTTGCGGCGAAGACTTCCGAGTTCTTCCCGAAACAGACTTTAAACAAAAATTTTCAAAAACACTTAAAACAATTTTGGATTCTTCTTTTCTTCTTCCTGTGATGACTGCTGCTCAGTAGGAGGTAACTTTCCCTCTGCAATTTTATCCACTTAGCCAGTTTAGGCCCGATGCTAATATCTGTGATGATTAGGAAGGGACCTTCCCATGTAACTGTAATCGGATTTGGCCCATAGAGGTCCAATGCTGCAACCAGCAGCTCTGATACCATTTGTCACGTCCCCTCCCATCATACTAGTGCGATGCAGAGGATCGTGATGCTAAAACCGGGCATCTAGCCCCATGGACTTTTAAATAAGAATTCACATAATATATAAAAAAAGACATATGGAAATGTATAATTATAAGAAAATACAGCGGAAGTAATTTCAAGTACACATCCCTCATACATTTAAGATATTCATCAAATAAATAATTGCAAAGTTAACACAAAATAATACTTATCTTATAACAAAGTAGTCCCAAGCAGCTGGCTATGCAACTGCAACGTTCCACCCAACCATAGGCCAGTTGTGATCATCAATATCTCCACACACTGCCACCCCCGAGCTGGGCATGATCTCTACAAGGAATCAGGGAACAACAGACTTGCACATAGCCCAAAGATACACCAAATCAGCCAAGCCAAGCTATAGTTGGGTTTATCAGGCTGTTAGTCAATGGAAAGGAATAATTCCTAAGCTAGTGAGCTCAAGCACAGAGCCAAGGGTACCTCTACAAGATCTATCTAGCTTACAAGATCTATCTAGCTTGGCACCCACAATGCCTACACACCCCACTCAAGGAAGTATTCCCTTCACCAATGCATAGTCCCTCAGGCCATACCTTCCAGTCTAGAGTGTCTAAGGTGTGCATAAAAGAGTAGTCATCCCTCTTGATCTTCTTGAGAGGTTATTTCCCCCCCCACTAGGTTTATCAAGCCAATTCTATACACTACCACTCCAAATATCTTGCTCACAGATTCAAACCAAAACAAGGATGCGCATAACAGCAGAAACACCATTATTGGGTATGATAAAAACGTTTTTATAGTGAGATGCCCAAAGATGGGGTTTCTACCAACCCAAAAAAATGTGGGAAGACCCAAAAATGAAATGGCAATTGGGGATTCAAACCTAGAGAGAAAAACCGTTTTTAGAAAAACGCCCATGGGTATTTTGGGGCAAAAACGACCTCCCTCACAGTCCCAAATCATGACCCTCCTCTCCTAGTTGTTGTACAATGCAAAAACGAGCTCCCAGGCATGGAAAATGCAGGGAAAATGGTGAAAAACATGATGGGGAAAGCCCAGCTAGCTCAGACTACGTGAGAGGGCAAAGGCCATGGGTGAAAGATGGCTTTAGGCACCATTTCATGGGTGTTTTCTTGCCCAAGAAGCAAAAATACGAATTCGCAGGTTGATGGCTTGCCCATGCACGAAATTGGATTCCATACCTCTCCATTCCCAAGGCATTAACTGCCTCAACCAATTTCTGGAAGAATTAAATGACTGGGTCCCTAACCCAAAATGGGTAGTTGGTGGTTTATGGGTTTTCTCATTGACACATGGATTAACACCATTGGCTCAAGGGTTTGAATAATTTCCCTCCCTATTCCTTGTAGAATCATGCCCCCATCTCTTTGTTGCATTGCATAGCTAGTTGTGGGTTTTTCATTAAAATTTGTATTTACATGATGTCTTAATTTACATTGTGCCTATCTAGCACAAGAACCATAGGCATCTATTTTTAATTGCCGATACATAAAACGCTAAATCAATGCTGGGGCCTTGGCCTTGAGCTCCTCACCATGATTAAATATCAGTATTTACATCATTTACGATTTAATGCGAAGGGGGTCAAAATGGGGACATGACAGAACCACATTAAATCTTGTGTAGTGTGATTTTTTATGTGTTTGCACTTGTCTGTTTGCTTACAATGAATGCTTGAATTCTCTTTTGTCAGTTGATATGGTTATGCTTTTATATGTATTCGCTATGGGAATGAAATGGGAATAATATGTTAAGTAGCACATGTATGGATGAATGTTGAGTGCACAGTAATTCTGAGTTAATGAATGCATAAGTCATTTAGATAAGCAATTAAGTAGGAGACCTCGCGCCATGCGACTCTCTAGAAACGCAGCACCGGAAGTGCGTAGAGTCGTGTATTTCGTCCCGTTGCATAAGTTGTGAGACTGAATAATCTAAGGCAGTAGATGAATGAATAAATACTAAGTAAAGTCTTCACAAGCGGTTAAGTCCAAAGAGGAAGTGTATAAGTCAGTTGCATTGTCCTATCGATTGAATCCTACCTTAACCGCGCAGTCCTTGGATGCGCTGGTTGTGCAAGCATCTTAGCTTGTAGAAGTGTTGGCCGTGATGCAGGATATCGTCGCGCAGTCTTCAGTCTGCAGCGTGACCCCCGCAGTGCATTGCGCAGTAGTCTGTCTAAACAACTCATCACGTAGCTATGGAAACCTGATTCTGCAGCTCCCCCATAGTTCCACCTCGGGTGAGACCTCAGCCTGTTCGTAGGCTGTTGCCGAAAGGGCCGGTGAAAAGGGGTTTTGTTGGTTCCTTGAACCGCGAAGAACCTGGGTTTTTATCAAAAACCTCAAGAATAGTTATATAAGCCAACAAATGGTTTCGTTGTCACGCTAAGAATCCATGATGAGTTGAATTCATGATGTGCGACGAAGAAGAAGCTTCATTGGATATTGACGTTTGGCATCCAGACAAGAAAGAAATTTGGGCTTGGTGTGACAAGACAGAAAGAGATTTCGCAAGAAAAGAAAACAAACACCCACATCTCTCTGGCATTCAGTTGTTGAACAAATACCTGTGGAAAGACATTCACGAAGTTTTTTGGGAATCTTTTGGAAACGAGTTACACGAGTGGTTGTCAAGGCTTGCAGAGCGCAGAAAATATACTCCACGAGAAGTACTGACCAAGTGGATACCAGAGCTCATTGAAAGTCTCAAAGTAGTAGATATTCCATTCACGCGAGCAATCGACTTCTGGGTTGACAGTACACTACATAGTTTCATGATGCAGTTCCCTATGGAGATGCTAAAGTCCTACAGCGCAGCCAAAAGAGAGTTTTTCAAGGGAATCAGAGGTAAGTACCTAAACAACCTCAGTTTATACATTAAAATGCTTTTATCCAAGAAAGGAGTTTTCAGAATGCTGTGAAAATTTTGAAATTGTAATGGTCAATAGCATTTATATTGATTCTGACGAAGAGACACATAATTTGAGAAGTGGAAAAATATATAAATACACCCCTAAGAAGACTTCCACTGAGCATGGACTCCGCGTAGATATTGATTCACAAACCGAACCTGATATCCAAACCCCACCTCAATCTTCCACCTATCAACCTATTACTCCGCAGAATCCACCGAGTGTGAACACTATGCCTTCCATCACACAGATTCCCCAAGTTATGAATATCCCTAGCACTCAGACATTCTAAGTCAGACCGTTCTGTGCAATACTACTTTTATTTTTTCCACTCAGTAACCTACGCAGAACCCTCCACCACCTAGAAGAAGCATGACTGGAGATATTAAGCTGTCGATATTCAAAGGAACGGGTCTAGAAGACCCTGATCAACATTGGTTTCTATGTGAAGCCGTATGGAATGTTAAACAAGTCCAGGATGATGATGTGAAGCTAGCACAGCTCATCACCATCTTTAGAGACAGAGCCTTGCATTGGTTCATGAAATATTCGCAGGGACAGAATAGAACCCTGGTAGAAATTAAAGCTGCACTCTTAGAAAAATTTAAGAAGCCGAAGTCAAAATCATAGTGTATAACAGAGTTAAAAGAAATAAAGCAAAAACCTAATGAAATAGTCTGGGAATTTGACCAGAAATTTAAGACACTGTTTGACCAGGTAAACTTCGTTATAGCACCGCAACAGCACCAGGAATGGTTTATAGCCGCGTTGTTTCCCCATATCAGACTGTCATTGATGCAGCAGAAAGTGGCTTTGCAGGAAGAAGCCTTAGAGATCGCGATGAAGTTAGAATCTTCTCCTATTGGAGAAACTAGCACTGGGATGTCTCAGATTCAGACCCAGTTGGCTACCCTGATACTATAGCTACAGGATATCAAGAAAGGAAAGCAAGAGAGACAAGAAGTCTAGTGTACAAGCTGTAAGGGAGAAGGACACACTAAGGATCATTGTCCTTTATTCCAAGAATTCCTTAACATGGGTGCACCAAACCCATTAAACTAGAACCAAGGACCATGGTGTGAAATTTGCAGAACTAGAGGACACCGTCCAGAAGACTGCTACCTGATTCAAAAATATGTAAGAACACCTAAAAACCTATATTGCAATTTCTGTAAGTCAGTTGGGCATGATGAGTCCAATTGCCGTGCATATGAGCTCATGTTGGAAAGGAATAAATATATGGAGCATATGTATGGAGGAGTATATAGAGTCCTGTTGGTTGTGGAGCTAGATTTTCTAATCTCATAGATGATATTGTATCAGCCGTGTTTGTACCCCAGTTTTATATGATATGTAGGTGGATTGTATACTCACCCTAGCGGGGGGGGGGTGGGGGGGCATCGCCCCCCCACGAGGTTCGGGGGCCAGCGGTCCCTCAACGGGGGTTTGGGGGTAGCGCCCCTGAGAAATGGGGGTTCGGGGGCAACGCCCCCGAAGAAATTTTTTGGGGTTGTTTTCGCCAGCTGTTTTGCGGGCCCATGGTTTTGGGTATCCCGTGGTATTTTCCCATTGTATTTCCCTTATAAAATAAAGACATTGTAATACGGCTAGGTATGATGATGTATTAGGTTTTATGCATTGTAAAGATCTCTGAGATCGGGAGAGAGACTGTGAAAACAGAGAAGAGGAAGTGGAGCGGTTGTGCTGCAGGTTGTATCCCTTCATCTTGCTGGACGGTAATAATAATAAGGACTGGAAAATTCAGTGTGGACGTACCCCAAGTTGGGTGAACCACAATATATCTGTGTCTCTCTTGTAATGTGTATGTGTGATTATATTTGCATTTCTGTTTATTGTTATTGCTCTGCGATCCTGTTTTTCTAACAAGTCCAAGAAGAGACTCCGCGGAAACAAGATAATGTCTAGCATGATAAGGGAGCATACAGAGGCCGCAGAGGATACCATGGGAGAGGAAGGAATAACGGCCCAGCGCAAGGACAAGGCTGAGGTCAAGTAATATGTTATAAATATGGCCAGGCAGGTCATGTATCTAGAGATTGTACCAACCCATGCACTACATGTAACTATTGTAAATCATTCGATCATGTTATTGAAGACTGCCCAGTGTTAGAGGCAGAAATGCAGAAATGGAAGTGGCAAGATGCATCGAACCCAAACATTCAGTTGATCACAGCAGAGAGGAGGCCTGCGGATCCAAGTATCAATGTAGTGACGCGAAGTGGCGCTACGACAGGGAGAGATAGATAGGGAAAATTTTAGGGGCTAATCTTATCCCATGGACTAAATTTAGGTGTTTTAATTTTTTACTGGGCTATTGTTTAATTACACCATCATTTACTATGATTAGCACAATTTTTATATATTTATTTTTAATAAATGGCACATTAGCCCCATAAAATATATAAAGAGACCCTAAATATAACCATTTATCCCTTGTTTGATTAGATTTGGAAATCCCATCGCTCGTAACATAAGCCCACTCCCTCTAATTCGCCCAAATATGTAGAATGGTAGTTTCCCTTTGGTAAATTAGCCCTTGATCTATCATGGAAATCTTTTTTTTTGGTAAATTCATCCATAATATATGGAGTGAAATCGATTTTCAATTTAATTAGCCCCATATATATATATGATGTTTTGCATTTGGTTGTTATCATGCTTAACAATTTTGGGTTTCTTCAAATTTCAGGATTTCGGGCCTGTGGAGCTAGCAATCAAGGATTTTGGATTCTAATTTTGCCAGATATCATATTTTCGGGCCTTTGAAGAAAGCAATCACATTTTTCTCAGACTCCCCTGTCTTCAGCAAACGGCCTAAGGCCCTAATCCAGGTTAGTGTAATTGTATAAACTTCTTACAGCTCGCTCCTTTGCATCACATGCCAGCAACTAATTTTCACTACAGTAGGGTCCAGCTTCATACTTGGACTACAATTTTTTTGACATAGATACCTAATTTTTTTGACATAGAAGCATTTACAGGCTCTGGTCAATTTAAATATCAGTATTAATTTAAATATCAGTATTACTTTGTAGTGTGTTACAAAATCTTATGGTTTGACGAATCTTTGCATGCTTGTAGAGAATTCTCCCTATGGAAATCCTTCAAGTCACTACAACAATGGAAGACTGCCCGTAGATTTCTTGGGTAACTAATTAATTATCATCCCCTTCTCCCATGTTAGTCAACATATTCTTCCATGTTGGTTATGCATTCATGAGAATTATTTAATAATTATCAATATGCGTGTAAATTATACAGCACAGGCACTGGGTTTGTCGTTTCTGAGTCCATTTTTGCAGTCAGTGGGGTCAAGATTTGAACATGGATCCAACTTTGCTACTTCTATTGTATCTGTTCGAGAGACCTCATTTGATGCCCCATATGTCTTACTGTTCAACTTAATCAATTCAACATTTTCAAGCAACAGGTTCTTGACAGCATAAAGGCACACGGTAATATTGTGCAGCTTCTTGAGCTAGCCTTTTTATAAATCCAATTTTATATTCTTTGAATGCAATAAGGTATCTGTCTTTACTAATTCACTATGGGCAATCCCTGCTTCTCAAACCATTTGTATGCTTCAAAGTAGGATCAAATAGAAAATGTGCAATTCCATTAATGATTGCTTTCTTGCAGGGCATATAAACTATATTCCAACCGAGGAAACCTTCAAAAAGGGCATTTACACCATACATATTGGGGGCAAGGACTTCAGCAATGCTTACAAGAACCTCAAGCTCTCCCACATCGAGGTGAAGAAGAGCATTCTCCCCAAGGTTTCCAAGGCTATTGCAAGAGCTTTCCAGGTACCTGCACTAATCAATTGTGAATTCCTTTCTGAATTCTTATGATTGAGATGATTCATGAATGGATGAATAAATTTTGTTTGAATATTCGACAAAATAGACTGCATTTCTATCTATATGCACATCTATGTATCATGAATGCCTGCAATAAAAGTGAGGAATCAGCGTGAGAGTTAGAGTTCAGTTGTAATGATGGATAACAATATTGGAAGCAATGGCGTAGATTCAGTATGGAAATCGCAAATTCCATATTTGTTGGGTGTTGTTTTGGCCTTCATACTATTGTTGGCCACTGTTACGAAGAAATCTAACATTGTCCATGCACACAGCTTTGGCCAATCGATTGCAGATGGAGAAAAGAATGGTGAGATGAGAGTTTCATGCTCTGGTGATGAAGAAATGGACAAGAAAGTGAGTGTGATCATGGCAGGAGACGATATGCCAACATTCTTGGCTACGCGAATGGTGTTGTCAGAGCCTTCTGGAGGGCACATTTCAACGGTAGTCGCTGAAGGATAAAAAGTTGCAGACAAAGGATAATTAGTTTTTTTTTTATGTCATCTATATTGGTAGGCACGAATTGTTTTTCTGGCGTTGATATTGGTGCATTGAATTGTTTTGTGGGCCATAATTTTTTTATGCTCGTATTGTTAGGTATGAACTAGATTTTAATGATAGTGTTGCCCTAATTTCAATACTAACCCATTGAATATTGTCACTATAATTTAGTTTTAGTTGGATATATATAGACTAAACAGACGTTAATCCAACTAAAAATTTGCAATAGACTGACAGAGTTTTGGAACCTTAAGCCAGTCTGGTTTAAACCCATGGATTGCAATAAGCTTTATAATACATCGAATTGAATTATCTTTATGTGCTTAATATCATTTCACATGCATCCATGATTAAATGTATCCACCCATTTGTTGAGACAATAAATAATTGCAAAATTAATAATGAGTATGAAAATTGATAATGAGGCGGTGAATTAATTTTTTATATAAACATTTTAGTATTGTAGTTATGGATTTGCGATGGCACCAAAGTTCCCTGCGCCTAAACTAGCACATCTACATTATTATTTGTAGATGAAAAATGTTGATAGATAGATATCATCATGTACGAAATATCTTAAAATGAATATATAACTATATATATATAAACCTTAAAACACTCAAATGAATATATAATATAGAGATCATTAATCTGCTCGTAAGAGTTCATTAATCTATTCGAGAGAAACTACCCACTAATTATGGTGGGAGCAATGTCCAAACATGTGGCTTCATATATTTCCAAATAGAAACCATATTGGAATGGGAAGTCTTAAGAACCATGTAGATTTGAAAAAGAGTGGAGCTATGCATAAATAGATTCTACTGAGAAGAAATCCAGAAAAATCAAAACATTGAACAGTTGTTATACCCAACTAATAAGTGCAAGAGAGAAAATATACTTCAATGCTTAATCCATAAGCTAAACATAAGCAATTTGAAGTAAGTAGTTCATTAGTTTTTACTTAACATAAGTGACAATGCAGGAAGTACCTCCCATCCAAATAGGATTTTCGGTTTATTTATCATTTATCAAATATATTTTTAATAAAGAATCCCAATATATTTCATTTTTTTTTAATAAAGAAGCCAATGATATTTCAATTTTAATTCAATGAATAAAGTCTAGATATTCCATATCGATATACTAATCAAAAGATCCCTTTACATATTTAGATTGTTCCCTCGTGAATGAGGGAAAACCAGTGCCAACCTTTTCCTTCATGGAAGCAGGGTAGTCCCCAAACAGAAGTGGATAGACAAACCTGCATTCCAAATATAACCAGTAATTCTACATATTTTGTGCGCAGAATCAATGCATCAGTGATAGTTTTGCTAAGATTTATGCCATAGCTATTGATATTTACCTATCTGTCTAGTTCAAAAGGAATGGTCAAAAAGCTAGAGGGATCAGATATTTTCTCTATGTGTTATTATTGAGGAGGCTGGACAAAGGTCCTGGAAGCTCTACTGCCCCTTCGTTGACTTTTGGAAGGCCATTGACATTGTTCGTAGGCACCCCGCATAGCTTTGTGGAACTAAAACGAATGTCGTAATTATTTCACATAGTTTGCTGGCACTGAGAGCCAAGTCAAGTAGCCAAGCCAAGTAACCAAGCTGAGTAGTCGAGTAACCCATCCCAGCAATGACCGGCTTCCAATGATTGATCGGCTATTAATGACAATGACCTTCTTTCAAAGATTAAATCCCTAACAAATTTTTAGCATATTGGTTAGTAAATTCATTATTTCCAATCATTTATGCTTTGGGATTACTGAAAGAGGGCCGCACTGCAGTGGATTATGGACACTAATGTCCCTTCCCTACAAGAGTACATCTACACTGTCAGGTAAAACATGTAATTTATTTGACACCGAGTGCCCCTCTGCCCAATGGCCTTTAGTATGGGAATTCTTCTCAAGTTGCAAGTCATTTTAGATTTATGAAGTCCTCTAATAAAATAAGGTCAATTTTTTCTTGGCCTAATATTCATAGTAATGTGGAGAAGCTTGTGTCTGAGTGTGATATTTTCCAACGCCATAAGGTGGAAGTAAACACGGACAAATTTATTAGGTTTATAGAAGTAAGGTAAGAAACCTACCATCCAATTTGGAAATCGAGCATGCTTTGAGCTGAAATTAGGTCTTTAGATTCATTTGTGAGGGGATCAAGCCATTGAGAAACAATTGTCAAACCAATAGAGCCATCTTGCTTTTCCTGTGTCAGGAACAACATTTTGATATTTCTCTAGTAAATTTCTTCAAGATCATTAAATTCTTACACAAGTTTAGGGAATATAGTTGCAGAAATAAACATGGTATCTCTCTTGATAGAGCTCAACCATTGCTGCATGTGCTAGAAAAACATTGTAGCCAGCAATATAAAGTTCCACCGATGAATTCCCAGCACTACACTTCCAAACGGGTAGGAACATCTTTGAGGGGCGAAAACGTCAAAACCATAACCAGCCATTGAAAATAAGTTCAATGAAAGCCATCCAATTCTTCATTCCATCACCGAATTTCACGAAGCAAATGCTACAAAATCATCCCTGCATTAAGTCCAATGTCATAGTATGCTGACCAAACAAGATACACCATAATGATCGACTATTTGCTTTAAATTGGTAATATTATAAACTTGGACATGATAAAGTAGTAAGAAGAAATTACACTATATGTCAACTTAGCCAACCTCCATACACATCTTGCAAAGATTGAGACGGATCAAAGTGGTAGAGAGTAACATATGGTTCAATTCCTGTGATTACCAACGATTATGTATCATATCATTAAAACATTCATCGCCCATACATTTTGACTTACAGTGGCCTATGCGTCCTCTGAGGAGGAAATGGCTGGGAGTATTGAAGACATCCTAGATTCACCCACAGGTCGAGCAAGCGGCTGTTGCACTCCCAAGGATGTTTTGATTGAAATTTGAAACGCCTTCATCATGGTTGTAAATTGAAACAACCACTGAGTGGAGATGCAAGGGAAATTTAACCCATTTAATTCATACACCGGAGCTGCTGGATTATTCACTTTAAATCATTTTTAATTAAATGAGAGTAACGCACATTCTACCTCTAATAACAACAAGGTAGTTACCACATCTAATCCATGCCATCAATTAAATGCACACGACTGTGAATATTCTCTATGATGTAATCGTGATCTAATCCATGCCATCAATTAAATGCACACGACTATGACTATTCTCTATGATGTAATCGTGACTGTAGAATGATTAATCTTAATTAAAACATGCAACCATCCTCCATGTATTGAAATAAAATATGAATCTATTGCAAGAGTGTATAAACATATGATAAAAGTAAAAGTTCATAAACAATAATAGGTTATATAAAGTAATTGTGGTATCATATTTATAATGATAATGTAGGTCAAAACAAGGTTTCTAAAGGGGTATTAGAGTATCAAAAGGATAGAGTATATAAAAATAATGATGTAAAATGGAAGGAATAGAAAATAAAGTATCTAGAACAAGATGAGGTAAAACTAAAAATAAATTTAAAATGAAAGAGAAATAAATAATATAAACGTGATAAGTAAATTGTTAACACCTCAAAAGTGCTCACTAGCTCATTCCCTTATTCACATGACCCATTTGTCTACTTTTCCAACCTTTTGAGCCTCTAAAACCATCAAAAGGTCACCAAAAAAACCATAATACACTTTTGTTTCCCCTCAAAATATATATTTTTCCTCAAAATATATATTTTTCCTCAAAAAGGCTCCAAAATTCCCAAAAAATATTAAAAGGGAATAAAAATATAAAAAATATTCAAAAAAGGAAAAAGAGGGAAAAAGAGACCTAAACCATGTTGGTTAATACCATTGGTTTCCTCAAAACAATAATGGTATTCCCCATCACCAAAAACTATAAAAAGGTGATAGGGGCTCCTCACTTTTCATCCACATTTCATCCTATCCTTATGCTACCAAATTCCCTTTGAGAGCCATTGCCTCCCATTTCGAGTTTGAAGATCCCCAATGAAGCTTTGGAGAAGAAGAGACCATTGGATATTGGAGCTTCTCAACCTTGGAGTTGCTCAACACTTATCATCCTCACCATTTGAGGTAATATAAAATCAAATTTTTTTAATTTCTTGTTTTTCTCATAGATCTTATTGCTTATGCTCTTAAAATCAGTTTTTCATTTCTTTTGCACATGTTAATGTTAGATTAAGTTACATTAGTTTTTCCATAATTTTATTGAGACTGCTGCTACTAGTTAGCAGGTGCATCCTTGCACATGCTTGGTTGAAAAACCAAGCAACATTTTTTGGCAACTCCACTATTTTTTGAATTTTAAATTTTTGCTTTATATCTTTATTTTAGTTTTTTTTTCCCATTTAAAACTGTAGATGTGCCATACTAGTCAGCTTCTTGATAGTTGCCCTAGCCATTGGCCCTTTCTGCAGCCAGAAATAGCCCAAAATTTCAATTTTTGGGTCCATTTTTCGTCGGTCGTTTTCCGTTTGTACATCACGACTTTCAACACCCACAGTCGCATGGTCCATCGCGACTATGAGCCTTTTTTTTCGCGCGGTCCATCCTGACTTTTCGAATTTTTTATGCACGGCTCATCGCGGCTGGGCGAACTTTTCCCATGCGGCACATCGCGACTATTTCACATTTTCCCACGCGGTCCATCGCGACTGTTTCGCATTTTCCCGCGCGGTTCATCATGACTTTTGACCACAGCGCCGCGATTCACATTGTGGCTTTCGCCCACATCGCCACGCAGCTCATCACGGGTTTTGACCCAACAGCCGCGATATTTCCTATTTCTTTTCGGTCAATTTTTTCAAAAAAAAAATTCACCCAACCAGCTTATTTTTCCAGCATCAATTTCTGTAATTTTTTACAGCCCATTGTGTCATTATTGCAGCATTATTAAATTGATATTTGTTAGATACTTCATTTATCTTTTTGAAAATTTTCAGTTAATTGAAAGAAAGATTTTTTTAAGTATTTCTGAGATCCTAAGTTTATACATTGCAACGTTAGAACCATATTTCTAAAGTTTCTTAATATTTTGCCCAAGAAAAACTCTAAAAATCCATTTATTTTTACATCTTTTATTTGCTTTACTTTTTAAAGAATCTATATTTTTTTTTGAAAAGGTTATTAAAGCATTTACATTTGAAACGTCTTTCATTTTTTCGCAAAATGAATTCATTATTTTAGTTTGTGATTAAATCGCCATGCGAGACACATTTTTTTGGTATACACCTACACCAGCACACAATTTGTCACAATAATTTCAAGTGAGCCTTAAAATTTACATTAACTCAACCAACATTCTAACCCCATTTGGGGAACACAAAAAGAACATTGTAGTTAGGTAGGATTGAGGGGATAAGTATCCAAATAACACCCCTCACTCATTTTTTATGTTGAGACATAGTGGTTGACATTTAGGGTACCAAAATCCCTTATTATTTGTTGACACGGTTTAACACCAATTTATCGGGAAGGCCTCTCTCTTAGGAGGGTTGAAGTAGCCAGACTGGTTTCGAAAGCCTGAGTGGAATACTGTTATCCATTCAGTAACTGAAGGATACCTTTCGTAGTTCTCGTTGTACCACCCTTATGGGAGTACAGCGGTGATAGAAACAAACTGCATATTTACCCAACCGAATGTGTCATGAACGGGGTATCTTAGTGGCCCAACTTTTAGAATTGTCTACCCGATGTCCCTCTCGGTAGGGGGATATCTAGCCTTTGATTCTACAATTTATATTGTCTGACTTGGATTTCATCACCTTGCAGAGGATATACCTTGTCAATTCATAATACTTTTTAGTTAGGTGTTTGCATGCTCAATTACCTCCCTTTGGTCATAGAGTACACATTTTTCTATTTTTAGGAACTATTTGCATGTTGGTTTCCTGACCACATTTTTTTATTACTCCACTTACTATAGCACAACTTTTATAATAAGTGTTTTGAGGTTGGTTTTTGGCCTAAGTGCCATTTATTTTTTATGCTCCCCTCTTGCATGCACGGTGGCATTAGGTCTTTAGAGCTTTCCACTCACCACCACCTAGCAGTTTTTTCACAAACTGTCACCATTGATTCCCCAAGACGTTCTCAAAATTTTCGGGGAGACCCCCCGCAGTACGGTTCCCTTGACTCCACACGTCATCGGAATAGAGCCCCATCATCCAATTCTGACGCACCTCATTTCACATCTGATTCTGAGGCAGAATCCAAAAATCCCACATACACCACACCCACTAGCCCCATGGCTGGTTCGCATTACGACAACTTTTTCAAAGGGTTTATTGGTGGAACATCATCCACCCCTGCCACCACAATGACCACCACGGCAACCACACCTCCCTTAGGTATGCCTAATATGGGACCTACACCTACATTAGGTACGCCTACCATGGGAACCTTGCCCAATACAGGACCCCCACCTAACTTAGGCATGCCCACTATGGCAACTATACCTACTATCCCCGCTACCACTCAGATTCCAACACCTCTTGGACATCTTCCCAACCCATCTATGACTCCCGTTGCACTTGGTGGCACGGGCCCCTCCCACACTCTTATGGGTGGAAGGCACATACCTCCCATGACAAATATCCCCCTGGGGGAAGTGGCATAATACATAACGCCACCACCAGCACTTATGCCCCCATGACAACATCACACCGCTCCGCCAGTTTGCCATTTATGGCTAGCCTTAACCTACCAGACTTGGCTAGGCTAACAAATGATCCCATTCGACATGACTCTACTTGGCCCCCCATGCCCACAGAGCTCCCCTCAAACATCCCAAAGTTTGAAGGGAAAGCTGGGGAAGACCCTCAAAACCATATCATGTCGTTTCAACTATGGTGTTCCTCAAACTCCATAGTAGATGATTCTATTTGACTCCGACTTTTACAAAGAACTTTCACTAGATCTGCAGCCAAATGGTACATTGAACAACCACATGGGATGCACCCCATGTTTACATCCCTCGCCTCAACTTTCCTTCAGTTCTTTCAACTACCTATACGCTATGATGCAGAAGTGGAAATACTTTTGTCTTCTAGACAGAACACCGCTACACACATCACTGATCATATCCATGAGTGGTGTAAGCATCGTAGTCTCTGCAAGATAAAGCTTGATGACTGTATCTTTTTGGATTGGTTCCTCAAATCACTCCTCCCTCTCATAGCCAAAGATGTAGCTTCTAAACGACCCCAGTCGGAAGAAGAATCCATCTTAAAAGCTCAGTAGTTTGACCTCATATATGCCCAGTCTGGATATCTATACACCATTTTACCTGACGCCCCGCATGGCAATCCATCCCGTCATGACGCACTAGGGGCATCCCATGTCACCGACGATATTATCGGCCAGGTTATGGTGAAAAAAAAACCTTTTACCATGATGAGTACAAACAACGCCCCATACCTTTCTAGGGCTACATCTCATTCTGGAGCTACAACTTCGTATGCTCTAGTAATGCACACCCACCACACTCATGGACCCTCATGTCCACCACAGTGTTATGGGAAAGCACCATCAACTTATGCACCACCTCCATATTATAACCAGCATGCCCATCAGACTCCGGTTCATCCACAATCCCAATTGGCTTATTATCCTCAATAGGCAACACCTATTGCTCCAACATTTCTAGTAGCTCAAGGGTACCCACAACCGCAACAAGCACCAGGTCCACCTCATAACCCTCCTGCTTACTACCCACTGCAACCTGCTCCAAATCCTGCACAACCTCAAAACCCACCTACTGCCCAAGGGCATGTGTACGCACAGCAAAACCAGAACAATTAGCGAAATAAAGGAGGCCAATAGAATGCGGAAGAGGAAGAAATCACGGAAATAACCAACAACAAAACCAAGGAGGACATCCACCCAATCCTCCCAACAACAATAATGCTACTCCTACAAATCAAAACCCTGATCGTCCACCAAAACAGGGAAAAAATCCTAATTTGAGAACAAACCACCCATGTTCCATATGCGGGGTCTACGACCATTACACACATAATTTCCCCCATTTAGATCGAGCACGTCAACTCTGGACCGACGACACCCAACAATAAGGGCATGCTGCACAACTAGCACCACCACCTCAGCCACAACCCATGATATTGCAAAACCCCCTACCAAACCAAGGCGTGGTAAACACTCATCCAAATGATCCCCCTCAAGGATCCGCTGCAACACAGCAGCAAATTACCTATGCGGCAGCCGATTACCAGCATACAGAGTCCAACACTCACCATTTGCTAATGATGTCAACCTGCAAACTCACTGAAACCAATACAACTCTGCCCCTGAGGCCACACCCACTGATCCATCATCGAGTACACTCCCAACCAATCAGCCACTTCGCATACCTAATATACCCACAGACGGGGGTCCAAAAGCACCTCGTTTCCCTTTGAGATGAATTAACAATAACCCTAACGCTCGTGCAACTTCCAACTATAACATTGTAGAAGATGTAGCCCAGTACCCTGCTGCTATGTTCGCTCTAGAAATCCTAAAAAATTGTCCTACACAGAGAAAATTGTTGTTATCTGCCATCGATGCCATAGACCCTAATGACTCCAACATGATGTCTTTCGACTTAGACCAAGCCGAACCTCATCTTCCTTCATCTCTAGCTTTTCAGGTTTCTGTGTCCATTTGCAACCTCGTCTTTCATCGATGCATAATCGATGAAGGTGCCTCCACCTGCGTTATGTCGACTTTCGTATGGCAGAAACTTGGATCCCCAACGCTACAACCATCAACTACTACATTGCGAGCTTACGATGGCCGTGCAGCTCAACCTTAGGGTTTGTTAGTGAACGTACCCATATAGCTTGGGGGCAAACTGATTCTCATAGATATAGAGGTCATTAACGCCCAACTTGATTACAATCTCCTTATGGGACGAAGCTACATGCATAAAATGAAAGCTGTCGCTTCTTTAGTTTTCTGCCTCATGATGTTCCCCCATGAAGGACGCATAGTCGAAATCGACCAGATTACATACTATGATCGGAATGCCCTCGCAGCACCCAAAAATGTTTTTCCCATGATCAAACAACCTGTTCAAAGTGCACCCACATCATTCATCTCCTCAGTCGGACCCGGGATATATTCGGATACTTCCATGACCACCACTTTCCCTTCTATCCCACCCCCTCTCCAGGTAACTGCAGTATTCGATTTGTGCACCCTCTCGCACAATGAACAACAACATCCTCAACAACCTCAACCACTGCCACAACCACCCGCAGTTCCTACTCATATCGGAACAACACCGATTCACACTATCCCATTCTTGTTTCCATTTTCAGGAGTTGTTAGCATGCTAGTAATGGCTGCACTTAACCTTCCAGGCTTAACATTAGGATTACCTGTATGGTACTTACCTACCCCAACCCCCCCACTAACTCCGACCGTTATTTTACAACCAGTAAAACCCATGAATATTTCGAACCATCCACCACCTGGCATACCGAACCCCCAAAATCATCCACCACCTGGTGTTTCGAACTCCCAAAACTGACCACCTCCAACAGGGGGCACTACATCGACATCTAGTTATGTCCCCCCTCAATCCCACCACACTGGGGGTAGAGGTCCTCAAACCTACAACGCTGGACCCACAACTCGCACCCCCCCAGTGACTCCCAAATTAGCTAAAAATCCCCCAACCCGCGTGCTCCCTAAATGATCCTTGTGCGATGATATAGGCCATGCTACCCATCTATGTCCACAACTACCGTCCCTTCAAGAACACATGAATATGTTGGATGACGACACCAACATTCCAATTGTCAAACTAGAACTACCCCCTCAGCCTCGTGATAAATCATTACGCACAAGCCACCCTTGTGCGATATGCAGCATCTACGACCATTATTCACATCATTGCCCCAATCTCCCAGATTATAAAGCAGCACTATATGAATTGAATAATACCGACCTAGAGATATCCCCACCGCTCATTGAGGAAATATTCCCCCCAGAATCTTCCCGTTCAAAAGAAATCAATACCATTTATATGATTTCAACTACCTACAAACCCGAACCAATTGATTTAATGACACACTACTTCCGCACTGATGAGAAAACCCTAGAAACACTCACTGCATTGGACTACCCTTGGGACAATATGCACCATCGATCATACTTCATCCCTGAGGCATCTACGTCCACCATGGTGAACCAACTATCTGTTGAATCCAAGGACTTCTTACCAACCAAGGTCGATTGGTTCAAAGATCAATACCAGCTCCAGAAGCCTTTGAAGAAGGTAACATGGCTAACATTTCGCCCATTATAAAAATTGACATCTCCACCACCCCCGGAAAACCTGAGCTTATCTCTTTAGGTGCATCATGCATTGAAAAAGAAACCCAAGCTTGTAAGAAACTCTTCCAAGAATTTTGAGATGTCTTCACCTAGTCTTATACCGAGATGCCTGGTCTTGATCCTACCATCGTAGAACATCACATAGACACTTGGCCCAACATATCACCGGTCCGCCAAAAACAATGTCCCATTCACCCATCCAAGCTTCCAGCCGTCAAAGCAAAAATTGAGAAGCTTCAAGCAGCAGGTTTCATATACCCAATTGCATATACCACCTGGGTTTCAAACCCAGTACTAGTCAATAAGAAAGTTGGCACCATCTGCGTCTATACTAACTTCCGTGACCTCAACCTAGCTTGTCCCAAAGACAACTTCCCCACACCATTTAATTGACCAACTAATCGATGCATGTGCCGGGCATGAGGTACTTTGTTTTATGGATGGTTTCTCCGGATACAACCAAATCAAAATCCATAAAGAAGATCAATACAAGACCGCTTTTACTACCCCATGGAGCACCTTCGCCTATCGCGTCATGCCTTTCAGCATCAAGAACGCTGGAGCCACTTTCCAACGAGCCATGACTTATTGTTTTCATGATCTGAATAATACCATATTAGTTTATCTAGACGACCTCACGGCTCAATCTAAGAAACGATATGACCATTTAGATGATCTTTGACAAGTCTTCTTGCGTTGTCGAAAATAAAACATCCGCTTGAACCCACTCAAGTGTGTCTTTTGCATTCCAGCAGGCCACTTGCTGGGGTTTATCATTTCGGAAAAAGGGATCACCGTCGACCCTCTAAAGGTCCAAGCCATAGTAGACCTACCGTCACCTCGTACATTAAGATAGCTACAAAGCCTCCAGGGGAAGTCCAACTTCCTTCGTCACTTTGTCACAGATTATGCCACCATAGTACATGGTTTCCTCCGTTTACTACGCCTTCATACCCGTTTTAATTGGGATGACCAAGCAGAAGGGGCTTTCACAGTCCTGAAAAAAGCACTTACAAGTACCCCCTTGATTTCTCCTCCAGATTTCACAAGAGACTTTACCCTTTACATTTCGGCATCAGATTACTCCATTTCCGGAGTACTCGTCCAAGAAGACTCCGCTCATCAAGAACATGTCATTTACTATGTGAGCCAGACCTTGTCAGGCCCACCACTGCACTACCCACATGAAGATAAAATGGCCCTCACCATCGTCTTTTTAGTACAAAAGATGCGAAATTACATTCTCCTCAACCATACCACGGTTGTGGCCAATTCCAACCCAATGGTCTATCTCTTGAATCGCCGCCTTCTACAAGGCCGTGTTGCCAAATGGGTGATTATCTTACAAGAATATGACCTAACTTTTAAAACCCCAAAGAGCACTAAAGCATTAGCACTCGCTCAACTCATTACGGACTTACCATCTTCGTCGTCATCACCAGCTATCCATACTGATATAATCGACGAACATTTGTTCATCATCTCGTCTGATGACCCTTAGTACGTCGACATTTTGGTATACCTCCGCACACAGAAGTTTCGACCCAACATTGACCATGATGGACACCGTCGCATTCATCACCATGCCCCCCGTTATCTCCTCTTGGGTGATGTTCTCTATCGACGTGGTGTCAACACAATCCTACGACGATGTCTTTCCCAAGACGAAGCAGAACAAGTCCTTAACAACTATCATAGCGGTGCCTGTGGTGGCCATTTCTCTGGAATGGCCACCGCCCAAAAGGTAATTCACGCAAGCTATTTTTGGCCATCATTATTCACTAATTGTATCACAACAGTCAAACATTGCCAAAAATTCCATCTTTTTTTCCCCAAGGCAAGAAACCCCCCCCCCCCCGGCCCCCTTCATCCAGTCGTCACCGTTGGACCATTTTGCAAATGGGCCATCGACTTCATGAATTGCAATCCTGCATCTGTAGGCGGCCATAAACACATTATTGTGGCTATCGATTACTTTACTAAATGGGCAGAAGCCATGCCTACTTACAATTGCAAAGCCGACACTGCAGCCCGTTTTTTCCTCAACCATGTTATCGCTCGTTTCGGAGTACCAAAGCAACTCGTCTCAGACCACGTCTCTCACTTCGAGGAATTCGTTTGGAGAGAATTGTCAATACTCCTCAAGTTTGAACATCATTTCTCCTTCGCCTACTACCCCCAATGGAACGGCCAAGTCAAAGCTGTTAACAAAATTTTGAAGACTATCCTCCAGTGCACTATCGACAAACATAAATCCAATTGGCATCATATGCTTTTTCTCGCATTATGCGCTTACCGCATGTCGACCAAAACCGCCACCGGCTTTACCCCATTCCATTTAGTTCATGGCGTGGAATCTGTCCTCTCCATTGAATGCTCGATACCAACATTACAAATTTTCGTAGAGCTTCTCCCCGATACTTCACTAATTGAAGAATGCTTACTTCTTTTAGAGCAGGCCGACGAAGATCGTCGTGTAGCTCTCCACACAATCGAAGCCGCAAAGAACAGATCTAAACTCCATTACGATAAACATGTTCACCCACGAGCATTTAGTGAAGGAGACCTGGTACTTGTTTACGACCAAGCCCATGACAAAACAGGCAAAGGAAAGTTCCAATCTATGTGGCAAGGCCCATATATCATACAGACTTGCCTTGGACATGGATCATACATTTTGACTGACTCGGAAGGAAATCCCATGCGCAACCCCCATAACGGGTTGTACCTCAAAAGATTCTACCCATAAAAATCTCCTGGACACCATGGTCCATATTGTACAGTTTTTTAATTAATTTTTTCGCTGTAAATTTTCAAAACCTTACATTTTCATTTTTTCCTACATGAACACAGATGGATCCTGTTCCACTCTACCACATCGGCTTTGCCGATGCCGCAAGTCGTTGGTCTCCAAATCTCGCTTCAGCAGCTTGGGTAATTTATTCCCCTTCACATGAGTTGATCCACCTCGACGGAGTGTGCATAGGTGCTGCCACAAACAACCAAGCTGAGTACAATGTTGTGACCAGTCTCCTGGCCGCTGTTTTCCAAATGGGCATAAGTCACCTTAGTGTTTTCCTGGACTCCCAGCTCCTTATTTCCCAGCTCAATGACTGTTACCAAGTACGCGATCCCTGTCTATTTAGAAAATTCCTGCGCAATAAACAAATGATTCGACACTTTGAATCCATCTCTTTCACTCATGTCCCAAGAAATCTAAACACTGTAGCAGACCAAATGGATAACAACATTCTAGATTGGCACGTCAACCAAAACATGTAGGACATCACGACATGCATCACATAGGCATCAAAAAATCAAAATAAATAAATAATCATAACATTGCATCCACGTGCATAACATGTGCCTCCACGGGAAAACAAAAAAACTACAATTGCATCCACGTGCAACAAAACATAAACGAAAAGACAAGATGTGCATCCATGTGCATATACCAAAACGCATATATATATATATATATATATATATATATATCATAAGAGTCATAATGTCAACAGTGCTCTCAGCACCCAAATATACAAAAGGTACACCAGCCGTACAAAATGTGTATCAACAAAATACATCACCAACTCAATTACTCTGTGAAACTCAATGATGAAAATGACACTTGTCACATTGGGCCCACTTGCTATTTATAGAAATTTGACCATTTTCAATCAACCATTTCGGCATCATACGACGTCCATTTTTCAAACCGTTGGAATCAGCACAGCGAGAACTTCATGATAGTCCACTCATTTTCCCGATTCCACCAGGTCCCTTTTTGGGAATTTTTTACATGCCCCTCATCGCCTCGATTTGCATGCCACATTGGTCGTGGTACATTTTTTACGAGTCTTACATTGTCGGATTCAGTTTTCCATGTTTGTGACGATGCTTGAGACCATTTCTCGCTCTCACCACCAGATTTTTCGAGCATTTCTTCAAAATGCCACTCATCACCTCGATTTGCGTGCCACATCAGTCATTTCCCGTTTCTGACAATCTTTATATTGTCGGATTCATTTTTTCACTCTCGTTACGATGCTTGAGATCATTTCTCGCTCTCACCCCCAGAGTTTTTGGGCACTTTCTCACATGCCCGTCGTCCCCTCGATTTGCATGCCACATCGGCAGCCGTCAGATTTTACAAATTTTCGCATCATAGCTTCTACATGAGCCCACCACTCCATCCATACTACAATTATGGCATTGTTTTGCTACCATTCATCAACCCGCAAGGAGGCCCCATTAGTGTTCCCCCCCTATCAGTGTGCTTGATCCCCATACTCGCCCTTTGATTGAACACTTCCTCCTTGCCTCTCCATTACTTTTGTTCGGTATAATTTTATCCCTTTTTCGGGCCGAGCAATTCCTTTACAAAAAAGGCAATTAGGGAGTTTCTGTTAAGCTCTTTTCTGACTCCTAAAACAATGAAAAGATCATCGAGCAATCTTGCTTCCTTTCATGCTCGCTAAAAGTATCTGAAAGGGCATCTACCTGGTATAATTTTACCCCTTTTTCGGACCTTTTAGACTAATTACAAAAAAGGAATACTCTAGTCACATTGGCTAGAAGAGTTCTCCATCTGCATCATTTTTTACTTTTTCGGGCCTTGGAGACTAACATATGAAAAAGAACACCAATGGAGTCTACTTATTGCTTTTAGACTCTCTAAAAGTTGAAAGCAACCACAAGCAATCAACATCTTGGGCTCGTACAAATCCACAGGACGGTACTCCTCCACCAATTTAGAGTCTTCTTATCATTTTCAGACTCCTTAAAAATGAAAGCACTCAAGAGCATGAACAGTCCTGGGCTCGCATAAATCCACAGCACAACACCATTTCAAAGCAAACTTTTATCCCTTCTTGGAGCTCATTACAACCACGAAGAAGGACCCAATGGTGCTTTTCGGCGCCACAGCAGATCATGTCTACTCATATGATAGATTCCCCATTCTGGTCGCCTTTGTTTAGAGTATTCTGCAATATGTCACCCTGAGAGTCTCCCAATAGCATCCATCATCTTGTCCCCCCAGAGTCACTCCAGTCAGCAATACATACCCCTGATAAGCTATGATCCTCACACCTAAAAGTCAATTTCGTATGCTTTCAAGTTAACCACCATGTCATCATGCTCTGAACAAAGGAAGTTTGAGTCCACCCACTCTATGACCCCAGTTATTCCCCATCCCCACAGTCTGTCAGTCCTACCAGCAGTACTATCACACTTCAGTTGTACACATCGCGCTCCTATCAAGGAAACATCATTTCCTTGATAGTTGTTGGTCTCCCTCTCTCGATGCCAACCAAATATATTCCAGAGGATAGACCCAGAGGTCCTTGTGCCTTGGATTCATCACCATTTGTGATGAGTGCCTACGGATCATTTCGAAAGGAGTCCTCAATGCCTCTCCAAATGATTGTTTCTCACATGCTCAACTTCAACACCTTGATTGCATCATTGAGACTCATATAGGGTATCAGTCCTTTCAGTTATTTGTTGAAGACCCCAGATATCACCTGACCCTACCACATTTGAGAGTCTAATTGAGGAAACAACCAATTACATTTTCCTATGGATATTCGGGTTGCGCTTGGCGACAATTTTCAGATGTACCGCAGTTCTATACTCCCTCGAGTATACAGTTACATATACTCTTCAGAAGTTGACTCACAGTCACTGACCCCCTACAGATGTTGGACACCTTCAGCTCCAGCAGTTCATCAACCCTTCTGAAACCTTATTCAGAACAATTGTTGCTCTTTTCCAATGTATCAATTATTGAGATTAGTCATGACATGATCATGAGTATGTCCCAGCATTGTGTCCCCTCTGGACCATTACGATGTACCAACATTTTTAATGTATTATTCAGGTCCCCTTTCTTGGGACAAATTGTTATGTATATGTCTTGGTACGAGCATGGGTATGCCCGCCTCGTCCATAATCAAAGATTATTCCTCATCCATTTTGAGGCCATGTATTTTTTCAGTTTTTGCAGCTTCCAAAGGGCCGTTGTTCCAGTCTCCAATCGATCTCTTCTCTTCTCCACACCCCAGGAAAAAGACAAAAGAACTATGATGTCTATCGGCCATACGATGAGCTCCTGCCCTCACACATCAGGGGGCAATCTGTTAACATCCAAAAAGTGCTCACTAGCCCATTCCCTTATTCACATGACCCATTTGTCCACTTTTCCCACCTTTTGAGCCTCTAAAACCATCAAAAGGTCACCAAAAAATACCATAATACACCTTTTTTCCCCTCAAAATATATATTTTTCCTCAAAAAGGCTCCAAAATTCCCAAAAAATATCAAAAGGGAATAAAAATATAAAAATATTCAAAAAAGGAAAAAGAGGGAAAAAGAGACCTAAACCGTGTTGGTTAATACCATTGGTTTCCTCAAAACCATAATGGTATTCCCCATCACCAAAAACTATAAAAAGGTGATAGGGGCTCCTCACTTTTCATCCACATTTCATCCTATCCTTATGCTACCAAATTCCCTTTGAGAACCATTGCCTCCCATTTCGAGTTTGAAGATCCCCATTGAAGCTTTGGAGAAGAAGAGACCATTGGATATTGGAGCTTCTCAACCTTGGAGTTGCTCAACACTTATCATCCTCACCATTTGAGGTAATATAAAATCAATTTTTTTTAATTTCTTGTTTTTCTCATAGATCTTATTGCTTATGCTCTTAAAATCAGTTTTTCATTTCTTTTGCACATGTTAATGTTAGATTAAGTTACATTAGTTTTTCCACACTTTTATTAAGACTGCTGCTACTAGTTAACATGTGCATTCTTGCACATGCTTGGTTGAAAAACCAAGCAACATAAATAATTAATATTAAGAATATTCAAATTTTAATATATTATTAAGAATAATAAAAATATTTAAATTTTAATATATTATTAAGAATATTAAGAATGATGAGAAATAGATAAACATAATTAATAGATAATGTCTGATTGAAATATTCAACTCTACATCTTGCATTATTTTTGCATTATTTAAACAATAGAAATTAAACTTGTTATATTAAATAACACACCATAACTACATTTATACACTATTATGAATATATTCATAAGTATATTTAAAGCAAGTAGACTATTACTTAAAATTATTGAATTAAATCTATTAACATATGATCATGTAAGAACATTTGCCAAAAGGATTCATGGTCACGTTAAAGGTGCACTACTATAATTGTTAAATAAAGTTCACATTGATTAAATAATTAAAGTAAAGAGAAGTTGTTATTTATTATTAAATTTTCTTCAATGGTATCAAATGCAATAGTTTTCTTAGTATATGTTTCGTAGTGAAGACATAGTTTTGTTAAAATATTTACCATATTGTAAATTTGTTTAATTATATTTTTTATTGAATTTCATCTTTTAAGTTACTTAGACAATCATTCAATATAAAGATAAATTGAATAGTGAATATGATGTAATTAGTTGAGATAGTGTACATTAACAGTCATTATCATCATTATTATATGAATTTCAAATTTTAATTTAATAATAGTATTATTGATATTAACAATAATAATAACATTAATGTTTACAATAGCATTAATATTAATATTAACATTAATATTAAAAATCATTCATATCAACTTCAAACATATCATACCATTGATATCAAATTTATAATTTTTTTACTAACATATCATACCATTAATATCATATTATATAAAATTATTACTACATATCATATCATTGATATCGAATCTATACTTATACTAACATTAATGCCGATGTTAAGATTAATATTATGAATACTAATATTAATAATTTCATTTATAAGATTAATAACATTAGCGTTAATATTATTAACATTGAGAATATTAATATTAATTTTTAAGGTCACTAAACTTAATAATTATACTAACAACAATAATATTAATATTTGCATTAAACATTAATTTTTGATAATATTAATATTAAGAAACATTAAAATTAACCTTTATGTTGGTTATGTTAACACTAACATTAACATTAACATTGATTAATTGTCATAATTTGTTTACATTATTACTCTATCATGTTACTTCTCCCATCGTCAATGCTATTGTCTTTTTCATGTTCTTTCTTTCACTATCATTGTTTTTCGATGATGTTAATGATGTTGCAACTATTACATCTCACAATTTATATTAACAACCACAAAATAACCTTATAAATTGTTACTCACTCACTTCCATAGTTTGATAGAATATTGAAATTCAATTTTATGTGATTAGTGCTTAGATGTGGGTAAATGACATAATATGGCATTGTCAACCATGATCAATCATAGTTAACCACTATTAACCATGGTCAAAATAGTAAAGCACATGTAATAGGATAATGTTTCATAACCATGTATTGAGATTTTTCAATCCAACATAATGCTTTGGAAATGTAACGTCGGAGGAGAAGCGCGAGCAGGAAAGATTGGAAAAGCCCATCTACAATGTTGTCCATCAAGCTGTAGAGGTGCATCGACAGGTAATTATTCAACCATGACTTAAACTATCCCATTTTATTCTGGAGCATGTTATTAGTTGATTGTTTTTCATGTATCGGTTGTATGAATGAGATTGTATTATATTCTTTTTTATTTTAAGGTTCCTTTTTAATTTTTTGAAGTAATTACTCAACACATTACAGACTAATAATTGTTTAGAGAAAATTTTTATCTGATTGTTTTTGTTCGGTAACTATGTATTGCAAGGTGCGAAAATATACTAGGAATTATGTGGTAGATTAGCCTACTGACTGAATCTGGACAGACCAAGGATGATCTCAAGCTCCCCACTGATGAGCAACTACTGGCCCAGGTAATGAGATCAAGTGTCTACTGATGAGCAGATATGAATTCATCAAATATTTTCTTGATAAAATAGCTGGCAATTCGTAAAAAAATTGGGAATATGATAATTCTTAAACGGTAATGTGTCAATTTGGGGAATTAGTCAAATATTACATTGTTCTCAACAGCATTTGTTTTCATCATTTTTGGTGGGGATTTTTGTTCAACTATATGTAGAGATGATAAAGGAGAGAATAAACACTTCCGATGAGGTAACCATTGAGCCTATCACTTCAGCCATAAAGGAGTTTTCTGATGTTGCCCATAAAGCTACTGTGGACGCTGAGATAAGACTCCAGCTAGATCTATCTCCAAAAATAGAGCAATGGCATAATGGTTATAACAAAAGCAGCCTGAATCTAGCTCATTACTGTTACCAGTCGTAACCCAGTGACAAACAAACCTATTTAGAATATTTATAGAGATCCCCTTTTATAAATGGCATCATCCCACACAAATGTTGAACCCAATTTACATTATGCTCTATTCAATGAAATGTGTTGAAACTCAATGAGCAATTTGTGCAGGTTTTGAGAAAACACAGAAAGGGAGATGCACACATAATTCTATGGAGAAGGGCCTTCAATGATCACCTATTTCTTACAGAGAGAGCATTTCTAGATGATGATGAGTCAACAACCATCTGACACACTATGGTGCGGGACTTTCTTCAAGTTGTGACCTACTTTGTTGTGGTCATCTGTTGGACATTAATAAATTATCTTATCTATCTATATTTGCTAGAATTGTTGAAAAATCACTCTATCTTAAGGAATTATCATTCATAGGAAGATTATTGCAGGAAGAATTTTTACTAGTTAGTTTCTTTCGCATTATTGTTAGAGGCAAATTATTTACTATCATTTCATATGCTTGCATGGTTATTAATGTAGATCAGAATCTAGCTGAAAGTGAAGTATGAGAGGCACATCTAGCCAAATCCTTGTATTACATAGGCATTCCTGAGAAGGTATATTATAATTGTGTGATACTTGTACATTTTCCAGGAATTTATAATTTCAAAATATGTTTTATGAATATTCTTGTCCTGATGGAATACATGTCAACCTTACTCATTTTATCTCTATAGGAAAAGGATTTGGAGCAAATCAAATTTACCGAGGGGAAGATAGTTGTTGTAGGCTAGTAGATCGACTTATTTTTCCACACCCTTGAGCTTGGGTTCTCTTCCATGGGCTTTGATTTAATTTCGAAAGCAATTGATAAAGCTAAGAAGTATGTCATCTTGAAGGTGTATGAAATCCTTTAATGTATGTCTACATGAAACTTCAAGAAAGTAGCTCAAATATTTCTGGATTCTATTTCAACATTCAAAATCTCTTACCTTTTCCCATATGATATGTTCATATTCTTCATTATGCTGACAAGTATCATCTCACTTGATAGAGTCTCCCTAAGGAAAAATGTATTGAATTTTTTTAGACATCTTCGTGGTGTTGCTATTTTTTAATGTATTGAAAAACAAATTTACTAATTTACCAAGGTACCATATTGTAGGTGGTGCATGCACTCAATATTTTGACAGTTCCTTGAGCAACATTTTGCTCCGAATCTTACTAACTTGGATGAGGATGTTGTAGATTTACTTGAAAAATGCTTGTATTCGAGCCAAGCAAGTGTATCATAGGTATTATATGGGTCAACTTCTATAATTGGTTAGTTTTTATTATTTTTGGGTTTTCGAGGATGGTTTTAAGTCTTGGAGAAGGGAAATACTTGGACATTGAATCTATCGTATATGCTTTTAGTTTTTATTGTCTTGTCAACTGATGCATTTTTATTATATTGTGTTTCCTGTCAATTGAAGAGGCCTTGAGTCACCATTATTTGACAAGTATTCATGGCATCCATGAAGAACCTAGATGCCTTACTCCTTTCAACTTTGATTTTGAGTAGGGATCATTTACTTAGAAAGATATAAAACAACTTATATGGAAGAAATCTCTTAGCCTCAATGCAAACATGAAGCAATAGCCAAAGCAAACGAACTTGATATTTATTTATTTGTAATCCTTCTTTTTTGGTTATGTTAATATGTTTCTACAATGCAATCCATCTCTTGGTTTGTTGTTGTTGTAATAAAGTTTGTAGTTGTTGGCATTCGGTTGGATCTTATTCTTTAAAGGATTGGTAAAGGTAAATAAATGGATGGATATGTTTACTTGCATGTCTAGATAGATTGGGGTAGTTGTGTATTCAAAATCTAGGCCAGTTATTGGCCTCTATGCGATTATTATTATTAGACATCAAAATGTAATAAAAAACTCAATAATATAAAGTAAATGTTTTTGTAAGAAGTTGTGTGGCAAACGTGCTCTCATATATATTTGGGCTTACAAGTGTTGCAAAATATGGTGCCATTTTTGGCATGAATAACAATGCTTGGTTGTTTTATACCTCACTTTTGAATACATAATAATAACTTGGAATTTGCAGTATGTAATCTCAGTATATAATATGGAAGTTGGTTATTTGGATTAAAACCTCACATTTTTTCAACATAGACATCAATTTATTATTGTTTAGTGTTGTTTTGTATATATTTATAATACTATTATTGTTTGTATTTCTACAAGGTAATGACCAAGCTGCATGCAACTCTTGTTATTTCTAGTTTCTACTCCCTTCTTTGAGCTTCCACGTGAATTTTTCTTAATTTTATCACCCTTCTTTAGCTTAATGACTAGGGTTTGAGGGTTTAGATGCATATGAATTGGTCAAAGGGTTTGAGACTTCAGAGTACTCTATTGATGTTATTTTATGTGATTGCAATAACAACTCATAAGTTGATCTTTTGGTTACTCAGGAGAATGGAAAAACATGGATTTTAGCCAAACCTAATTCGATGTAATTGTATCATAATGGAATTGATTGAATAAATCCTATGTGAATAAGCAAGAAATAAAATAAAAATTATCGTAATTCAACAAGTACTCGATAATGGCTCTTTCTTTAGGATACTATAGTTTAATGAATATGTTGTTTTATTATTGTATGTGGTTTATGCATTATTGAAAAATTCATCAAGTCTTCATAATGTTTTATAATTTAATAAAAGATTCGCCAAGACTTTACAAGGTTCTATAATTTAGTGAAAGATTCACCAAGTTTTTACAAGATTTAATAATTCAATAAGAGATTCACCAAGATTTTACAAGATTATATAATTTGGTGTGACATTCGCCAAAAAATATATATATACGTATTATTTAATTGATAAAATAGCCTTCATATTTTCCTATGTATCATGGGGATTAGCCCAATAATTATACATAGAAATTTAGGGTGGGTTCTTAAAATTTTCCCTGGAGATAGAGGAGCAGAAGCTTCGACATCTGGAAACTTTAACACTAAGCAAACCCCTCTTGAAACCATATGGATAAGAAAAGCTAATGGGAAAGCACCTGCTTTCAACTTGGATAAAAACAGAGAAGTCTTTGAAGAAGCGCTAGATATCTTCAAAGAATCAGCACCCAGGTCGCCAAGAATCCCACTGCGCAATGAAATACCGCATATAGAAGATATGCCAGTTTCTTATGAAAAAATGAGCGCCGCAGCAGAGACAGGAACCTCTGTTGCACAGTTCCTGAGGAGCTGCATGAAATTGCTAAAGAGCCCAGACGTTATCGCGGAGTTACAAAAACTGTTAAATCAGTATGAGCCACAGAGCGAGATAGAAAACTACCGATAGCGCAGTTCACCAGATCAAGAAACACAAAAGAACAGGCAGAGAAATGAGACTCAGTGCACAAATAGGAGACTATGAAATGGATGAGATCATCCTTGATCTGGGATCTGAAGTAAATGTCTTAACTAAACAGACATGGCAGCAGATGGGGAGACCAAAGCTGTTATGGTCACCTATCCAGTTGAGAATGGCTAACCAAGAGAAAGTCATACCTTTTGGAAGGTTAGCCAATGTTGTTGTTGACATTGATGGAGTGCAAAGTTACGCAGACTTCGAGGTTATCGAGATCGTGGATGATAGCCAGCCATATCCAGCACTATTGGGTATAGACTGGGCAATGGATAACCTCACCATCATAAACTTGAAGACAAAGAATATGATCTTCGAAGGAAAGCATCTCAGGGTCATCGCACCACTGGACCCTTCAGACAGAGACAAATACAGCGAACCGATTCAAGAGGAATCCAAAGCTCAATATTTGGACCGCCTTTACAAGATGACTGCAAACCAGGAAGACTATATTAATCCTACTGTGGATGGAACACTCAGTTGGCGATGCGACAGCTCTTGCATCTCAGACTCTTATGCAGGACTGGAAAACTGGCAAAGTCGCATGCATGAAGTATCTACAAGGAGATGCACGCAGGTTACAAAGTCACTGCGCTGAATTGGAAAGGAGGTAAGCCCAATTCCCACCTATGATGGTTTATCTAATGTTTATTCCTTTATCAAAGAATACACTATAGCAATTGCAGATGAGCATCACTTACCAGCACTAGATATGGCACTGCGTGAGACACCTACCAGATGGTGGGCTGCACACAAGCAGACATTGACCACATGGGATCAGTGAAGAATCAAGATGCAAATCAGGTTTGCTGACAAGGTTACACTACCCTTTGAAAAATACAATGGACAGACAGATCCAAGGGAGCATATTGAAATCTGTTCACAAGCATGGGAGGAGAGGCCACAAACAGAATGGGTGCATCTGTTTGTGCACACATTGGAGCAAGAAATTCCAAATAAATGGTACCTAGATATGGAGTTGCACAGGGAAACTACAGATTGGCCTACCCTGACAGTGAACTTCCAGAAGAGATTCAGTTTTGAAGACGAGAGTCCTACCATAAATGACGCTTTGTAGATTATTAAGGAAAGAATATTTAGACCATAATGTCCACATGGAAACATGACATTAGAGGAATTATTTGGAGCTGACAGCATACCTACAAGCCTACATATAGAATGGAAGGAACAGGTAGAGCATGCCATGGAATGTTATAACCTAGCTGAAGAGGTTGAAGATAAAGAAGAAAGTGATGAGGAGGACCCGCGCAACATAAACATACCTGATTCAGAAGGAACACACGACATAGAGGGACCTCCGTTGGAAATCCCAGACATGAACGAACCTATGAAAACAAATAAAGTGAACGTTGGCACCAGGGAAGAGCCAAAGTTCGCAAGTATTGGAGACTACTGGGATGATCAGACTGTCGCAGAGATCACAAACCTGTTACATGAGTATCAGGATTTATTCCCGACAAAGTTTACAGAAATGAAAGGTATTATGGGCGATTTAGGGGTTATGAAGATACCTCTTAAGCCAGGTGGGAAGCATGTTAAATAGAGGCCCTATAGACTAAATCCACGATACAAAGAACGAGTCAAGGCAGAACTCGATAAGATGCTCAATGTGGGGATCATCGAGCCGGTTGAGGAGTCTGAGTGGATAAGACCTATGGTTGTCCAAGATAAGAATACAAAAGGCGAGATCATGATCTGTGTGGACCTTAGAAAGTTGAATGATGCTTCGATGCATGACCCATTTCCTACTCCCTTCACAGATGAGGTGCTCGGTAACGTTAGAGGAAATGAGGCATATTCCTTTACTGATGGATTTTCAGGATATCATCAGATAAGAATTGATCCAGCAGATAGACACAAGACCACTTTTGCCATGGAATGGGGGTCATTCCAGCACACAGTAATGCCATTTGGTGTGAAGAACACGCCTGCCATCTTTTCCAGTGTAGTGGTCGCAGCATTTAAAGATTTCATGCATAAGTTTTTAGAAGCTTATTTTGATGACTGGACATTATTTGGGTTGCTGAAGGACCATTGCGCAAACCTCAAATTGATGCTAGAAAAGTGCAGACAGCATCAAATGTCATTAAACCTGAAGAAGTGTATTTTTTGTGTACCCTATCGAATTCTATTGGGACACATTGTGTGCAAGCAGGGCTTAATGGTTGATCCTACGAAGATCGCATTTATTGTAAACTTGCCAACACTGAATTCAGTAAAGCAATTGTGCACCACATTGGGGCATACCGGTTACTACAAGAAGTTTATAAAGGGTTATGCACAGATAACCACAGCCATGGAGAAGTTGTTAAAGAAAGATGTGTCATTCATCTGGAACGCAGAATGTGAGCAAGGCTTTGACACTTTAAAAGAGAAAATGGTAACTGCACCAATTCTAGTTTTTCCAGACTGGGAGAAGCCATTCCATGTCCATGTCGATGCTTCATGTATAGCATTGGGAGTTGTCTTAGCACAACCGGGAGAGGGAGGTATTGACCATCCCATTGCATTATACCACCACTGAGAGATAAGGCCTCCCTATGGTATATGCATTGCAGAAGTTCAGGCACTATTTGCTTGGTGCGCACTTCTCTATGTTCACTGACCATTCTGCTTTGAAATACCTGGTCAACAAGCCAGTGTTAGGGGGGTGAATTTGCAGATGGTTATTACTCTTTCAGGAGTATGACTTTGACATAGTGGTTAAACCTGGCAGGTTGAACTTAGGACCTGATCATCTGTCAAGGATCGAGTCAGGAGAAGAACCTACGAACCTTGAAGACAATCTTCCTGATGCATAGTTGTTTGCTATTCAAATTGCCAGTGAATACTATAAATATATCATAGATTTTTTTACTACTGGGTTGGCACCCATAGAGTTTACTACGCAGTAGAAGAAGCAGTTGGTAGTAAGAGCAGCAGACTTCACCATAATTGCCGGACAGCTATACAAATTGGGGCCGGATGATTTACTGCGCAGATGTGTGTTAGAGCACAAGAAACCATTCATACTGGTTGGTGCACATTCAGAAGCAGCACGAGTTCACTACGTAGGAAGAGCCACTACGCAGAAGATATTGTGGGCAGGGCTATGGTGGCCTACTATTCACAAATATGCAAAGGAACATTACCAGAGCTGCGATGTCTGTCAGAGGAAAGGAAGGCCATCGCAAAGAGATGAAATGCCATTGAATCCACAGTTGAAATTACAGGCATTTGAGAAATGGGCCATTGATTTTATGGGACCTATAGACCCATCAAGGAAGAGAAATGGTGTGAGGTACATTATTACTGCAACTGATTACCTCACCAGATGGGAAGAAGCAAAGATGGTGAAGGACTGTAGCGCAGGTACTGCTGCGCAGTTCATATTTGAAGACATCCTTACGAGGTTCGGATGCCCGAATATTTTGATGAGTGATCAAGGCACTCACTTTCTGAACAGGACCATTGAGGCATTGACAGAAGAGTTCCACTTTCATCATCAGCGAAGTACGCCATATCATCCGCAAGCAAATGGAATTGTTGAAGCGTTAAATAAGGTACTAGAGAATGCACTGACTAAGGTATGCAATGTGAATAGGGATGACTGGGACCTGCACATTCCAACCATTTTATGGGCATACATAACTACTTGGAAAAACTTGATAGGACACACACCTTATAGGCTGGCCTATGGATAGGAAGCAATAATTCCAATGGAGTACATTGTTCCCAGCTTAAGAATATTTGCATTCACAGGAATGGTAGATCACGATGCACTAGAAGAAAGGCTTCTACACTTGATTTGTCTGGAGGAAGATCGCTTCATCGCAGGCTTTTACCAACAAGCATAGAAAGAAAGAGAAAAAGCATGGCATGATCGCCATATCAAAAATAAGACCTTCCAGGTAGGTGATCTAGTCGTCCTGTATGATAGCAAGTTTATGAAGTTTCCTAGAAAGTTTAAAAAGCATTGGCTTGGTCCATATACTATTTTACATGTAACTAATGGTGGCGAAGTCCAGTTAGCCATGTTAGCAGGAGATAGCTTGCCCAGTCTAGTCAATGGAAGCAAACTAAAACCCTATCGGGATAGTCCTGCTTCGTCGAACCCTTGATGATCAGAAAGAAAGGATATTTCTAAGTGCCTGTTAACAATTAAATTAACACCCTTAGTCAAGTGATGAAACAAGTGCATTTTTACCATGCACCTGCAGCAGGAAGACATGACACAAGTTCATGCAGATATAAATCCTCTCAAGAAATGCATTAATTGTGCTTAAAATCATTCTAAATGGTGCAAAAATCCTAAAAAATATGAAAAGTGGGTTTTCAAGTTAAAATAATCTAAAATGGATTATCCCACACTCAAAAGAGAAACCTAAGGCACATTTCCCAATGCTATATAAGAAAGGCTTTGGGGCATGGTAAAGACACACAAAGGAAGAGCAAAGGAATGTTGGAAAGATTCTGAAGGAGGAGAAAGAGCTCAAATTCTTCAAAAGCAAGGGTGAAGGAAGGGAAGCTCATGTCAATGGAGGAAGGATTCATATCTAATGCCATGGTAAGGATGTATTTCTCCATTGTTCTACTATGAATAGATTCAATTTTCTACCATCTAAGAGTTTGAATTTAGCTTATCATGCATGAATTTAATTCTTAATTGTCTTTAGATCTTAATGAGTTTTGATTAATGAATCTAGATCTTTGGAAACTTGTGATAATATTTTCATAATGCTGACATAGAATTTCACCAATTCTTATTAAGATAGATTGATATGTTGCAGATCTAACTCCCTACTTGCAAACAACTTCTTCTATTATCAGATTGGCGACTGTACAAGTTGAAATTTCTTGAAATTTCTTCATATTTCAGAATTTTTCTTCATTTTTTGGTGATCTCCATCCTTTAGATCTACTCACTTGGAGCTTAAATATCAGTTCAAGATCCATATATCCAGCAAGATGACCTCCAAACCAGCCTCCTCCCACCTTTCTTGCAGCAAATGCTTCAAAATCCGATTCTAGATCTCATTTTTCTGCTTTCTAGATCTCATTTTTTTTTGTGCATTCTAGAGCTCGTTTTTGGGGATTTTTGCAGCCTTTAATGCTTGATTTTGCTTCCTTTGGAGTGGTTTTGTTGTATGATTTGGTTTAGGAGCTGATTAACTTGGATTTACATCCTCCTTTTATCAGATCAGATCCCTCCTTTTCTCATATATTTGGTGAAAATTTCAATTCTGTTTTGCTTCATAAATGTGCATATGTCCAAATATGTGATGAGATCTCTTGAAGTTTGAACTTGTTGGAAGGCTTGATATGTATGTTTGCAGATCTGTTTAGAAGATTATTTTTCTGCTCATGATCAGCCTCTCACTCATGTTAAGTCCCTCCTTTCCTCATGCTTCTTGGCTTTAAATATTTACATCTTATGTTTCCAATTTGCAGCTCATCCAACTAGTTTGTAAGAGACTTGTTTTAGATCTATTTTGAAGGCTTAGAAAGTGTATTTGCAGACCTTTTTTAGAAGCTCCTTTTTCTGCTCATGATCAGTCTATCACTCATTTAACAATTTTTCATATGCTTTGCATGATTTGAACTTAGATCTTCACCTTTGGAGTCATCTTCCAATAACTTGTAAATATGCCCAAATTTGAATTTCTATGTCAAATTATGATGGATCCTTTACATTTTTGCTTGTGTTCTTTAGCTCAATATTAGTTTGCTGATAATAATTAGTATTATTACTCCTTGTTTAGAACCTTTGAAAATATTTTACATCATTTGGATCACAGATATCTCCCATTGGAATGACCTTCCAAAAACTTTTAAAAATTCCTCCAAATCTGTTTTATCTTTTCAATCTCTTCTTCAAGTTGTAATAGATCTTGTAGCTTGAGAGAATATTAGCTCATATATCCCTACTATGGAATACTTATGACTGATATATAACTTCATTTGAACCTCCTTTACATATTTGCAAAGTTTACAACACCTTCCAAGCACATTAATTCAAACTTGTAATCTTACACTAGTTGGAGGAGATCTCTTTCATCTTTGGATCTGTTTTGAGACCTATTTTGTATGACATTTACATACTTGTTTAGAGCCTTATGTGCAGCTTGAAATCAGCCTTATACCCCTCTTGAAAAGTTAAGAAAGTTTCATAACATTTGGATCAAGACATTTACAATTGGAATCCACTTCCAAACACCTTTAAAATCTGCTCCAAATTGTAATTCATTTTCAATCTTTTTCAATTGGTAGTAGATCTATTTTACTCACAACCTTATGAGATGGTATATCCTTGTTTTAACATGATTAAGGACTGATATTAACCTACCTTAATGTCTCTTTACATGGCTGCAAGTCTCCCAAAGAATACTTAACAAATTGTTCATCACAACACCTTAAGCACATTCAATATTTCAGACCTTTACCATATGTTGATTGGAAACATTAATTACACATAAACCATACACATTTGGAAGCACCATACACACTTGGAAGACCCTTTAACACACATTTTCATTTGAATAACACCTTGAACATCACATGATTGAGATAATTTGAGAGTAATTTCTTTCCAAAAAACAAAATCAAACTTTAATTAGTGGCATTTTGTTTTGAAGTTAGAATATTTTCATGATTTTCATGCACAATTAGAGAGAGTTGCACCTTTAGAGTTCAGTGTTCTTGAGATATACTGTGTATGAGGCACCGTATCCTCTTCACTCACATCTTATGATGACCTTGTGAATGAGAAAGTGTATCTCGCTTGTAATAGTTTAGGAATTCATTTTTTCAAACCATCTTATATCGAGCCACTGTATCCTCTTCACTTGGGCCTTATGGATATCTTGTGAATGAGAAAGTGGATTTCACTTGTAATAGAGTGGATTTGACTTTTGCAAATAGTTTTTCAAGCCACCGTATCCTCTTCACTCGCACCTTCAGGTGGTCTTGTGAATGAGAAAGTGGATCTCAAGTGTAACGGTCTAGAATTTAATTCAGAAGCATTCCAAAGGGCTCTGCGTATCCTCTTCACTTGGGCTTTCAGGCAATCTTGTGAATGAGAAACAGGGATCCCCTGTGTAATAGAACTAGATTCATGTTTACCTAAGATATCTGTTTGGATTACATTGGCCTTTACACATCGATTATTATCCATATTTCAGAAAAAACTGTGCATAAACATACAAACATCTACTAGAAATTTTGCATGTTTGAAAGAAGCTCATGAAACTCTAACCCTTCCTTTAGTTAGGATATTCATCGAACTGAAAGATAGCATAGCAAGCATCTTGCATTGTGTGGTTCATTTTGTTTTTTGAGTCAAAACACCATCAGTTTCACTTCCACTCCTGAGACTAAGCAAACTTCCACTAAAAATTGGCGCTTAATCTAAAATCGACAAACTTTTGATTTTCATATCACCAACAAGATTAGGTTAGTTCTCTGGATTAGTTTTGGAGAGTTAACACTCCTAGGCTGCAAAACTTTGAAACTAGCATTGATTAAAGAGAGTAAATCCATTATCGCAAAAAATTCTTGTCGGGAAAGCGCTTCTAAAACATGCGTCAAGCATGAGGTCAATCTGGATAAGTAAGGGTGGTTCCCCCCTCTTGCTTATTTAGTGGGACATGAGCTTATCGAAGGGATTCTATGTTCAGTGACAAGTCCTCGGGGTGACATCACTGTTTCTAGAGTTTCTGGTAATAAGAGTTGTCCTCGACTTACAACTATCTGCCCAAATGTCGATTGTGAAGTGGTAACTTTAGTGGCTATTCTTAGGATATCACATAGGCTGTTGTGAGTGGGACACACTTGCAATACCTGAGACAAACTTTGGAACTTTTACTCCTTGGGAGGGTGAGTGGTCAGGAACCAACACTGGTACCCCTGGCGATTAAAGTTTATTGTAACTATTTCTCACAACTTCGCTCCTAGCAATTGTATGAGGACATGAAATCCCTCAGCAACTACTAGTTTCAGAAGGCCCTACAATCCATCTTTTCACTGAGCTTCGGTTCCTTGGAAAAGTAAGTTTGCTTGCTTGAAATATCTAGGGAATTTTTACTGTGTGGACACTTTTTATTTTGTTGAGTCTAGAAAGCCATAGGATTGTTTGATTCTGTTTTCAAAAATCTTTTCAAATATATCCTTTTATCAAAATTCTTCAAAGTGGCTACTCTCCCAACCCGCCAATCACGGCGGCGGCGAGGTGAGTCACTAGAAATTGAAGGCCCTGCTACATTGCGGAGACGAACTACAAAATACAAGACACTTTGACTTTGAAACCAACACACTTCTAAATTCAATAATAAATAGTGGAGAAGAAACACATCCAACAAATACTACAACATCACCTACCCAAGTAAACATAGAAATTGTTGATCCTCTTACTCCAATTTCAATTGAAACATTAGAAGACAACACTGCAAATCCCATAAATCCACCTCTGACAAATCTTTCAGACCCCGTGGTACTCCACATCAGTGAACCTTTGAACACCATTAATCCTCTTTTGGCACATTTGATATACATGCAAAGTTCAACATCTAACCCCATGGCTTCATCAGGAGCACAATGGACTCCATCACCTCAACCCCAAACGGTTGTTGGAGGTAGAAATACTTCTAATATCCCTATGGTTGGAGCTGAAGGGACAATATCAGCACCATCTCAAATGAGTGCTGGAGGTAACAATACTTCCAATATCCCTGTGGCTTCATCGGGACCACAAGGGACAACATCATCACAACCTCAACCTGTTGCTGGAGGTAGTAATACTTCCAATTTGACCTCTACCACCATCCCAATAGTTAATTTACCTGCTTCTACCATAAGTTCAACTAGCACTTCACTGCCAGTTGGTACATTTTCGGGTCCCAATCCCGAAAGTACATCCACTTTACCTGCAGGAATACCTACTGAAGGGAGTGCCTTGCCAAACTTAGGTTTCCCATATGGTTTATCTACTCAAGGTCAAAACAATCTAGGAGTAAATCAAAATCCTATTGGCATACCAAATAGTCTTTCAAGTTCTACACGTGGGGGGAATCCTTCATTTTGGAACCTCAATATCCCTAGTGGAATTAATGGACCATGGAACAATAATTCTAATTGGGGTAATACTCCACAAGTTAGTGGAAATTCCTCACGAAACCATTATCTAAAATTTCCTAACATAAATCCTGGGGGCAATCCCATACCCCCAACAGGTAGCACACCAGGAGGGAACTCATCCACTAACCCCATTCCACCATGGAGTGGGCAGGTTCCAGGAAATACCCCATCTTCTTGGGCACCACCCCCACAAGGAGGAAATCAACCTTGGAACACATATCCAAACCAAGGAAACAATCAATGGAGTGGTAATGTTCCACCAAGTAACCAATCTGAATGGAACATACCCCCGCAAAGGGGCAATCCGCCCATGAATCCCAACCAGCAATGGAGTGGTAATGTTCCACCAAGTAACCAATCGCAATGGAACATACCCCTGCAAGGGGGTAATCCACCCATTAACATTATGCCACAATGGAGTGGCAATGTTCCACCAAGTCACCAACCTCAATGGAACATACCTCCACAAGGGGGAAATCCGTACATGCATCCTATCCCACAATGGAATGGACAATATTCAGGAAATAACCCATCTTTTTGGATGCAATCTCCGCAAGGAGGTAATCCTGCTTGGAATACTTTTCAACCCCAAGGACCATAACAGTGGAGCCATCAAGCTTCAACCGTATATCAAACGTTTGCTTCGGCATCATCCAAGTCACCATTTCTGGCCACGTTGAATCTACCGGATTTATCCCGGCTGACCAATGAGCCTGTTCTTCATTTGAATGGGTGGCCAACCATACCAACCAAACTACCCTCAGACATACCCAAGTTTGACGGAAAACCAGGGGAAGATCCATCAAATCATGTGATGGCATTCCATTTCTGGTGTTCATCCAATTCCCTAGTTGATGATAGTATTATGTTGAGGTTGTTTCAATGGACCCTAACAGGAAATGCTGCAAAATGGTACATTGATTTTCCTTGCAATACATACACAGAATTTTCATCTTTATCTATGGCATTCTTGACACATTTTCAATTACCTATCCGCTATGAGACGGAACCAAACTTTTAACATCACTTAGGCAATCCACCGCTACTCACATCTCGGATCATATCCATGAGTGGAGGACACGTCAAAGGATTATAAAAGCTGAAATCCCCGATCAATTCTTAGCAGATTGGTTTATCAAATCACTATTGCCTACTCTCACCAAAGATGTATCCATGTCAGGAGCCATGACTGAAGAGCAACTCATTCAAAGTGCTCACCATATGGATTTAGTATATTCCCAATCGGGCACACTTTATGACTTAATACCCCATGTTGTAAGACCTGTGTGTGATTCAGCTAGGTTGCCAAAAGGACCTCATACTGATGGTATCATTGGATCCATTAACCAAGTTGAACAGATTACCCAACAATTGGGACAAATGTCAGTTCAAAATCAGCAACCCACAGCTGGCCAGGCAGCTCAGCAATCTACCACTCTTGCCCAAACTTCCGAAATCCTTACAGTTTAAACTGCAGACCCCAAAGGAAAAAATAAGAAGCAAAAGAAGAAACCTAATGCTAACCCTAAGACAAGAGATGCACCTAAGGAAAATAATCCTAATGGAGGAAACCATGAGAATAGAAAGAACAAGTACCCTTGGAAAATTTGCAAGGAGGATCATCCTACTCATCTTTGTCCTCATATGGATGATATTCATCGCATGTTGGCTCAACGAGGAGGGAAACAACCAAAACCTGTTGTCCTAACTCAACCCTTCCCCCAACAACAATAGATGGTTGCTGCAGCGCCGATACCTCCACCGGGAGGAACCCAAACTAACCCCCCACAAGGGGGCAATCCACCAAACGCTAATATCTTCACTATTGGTGAACAGGACATTCATATCCAAACAAGGGCTCGTTCTTACGATATAACTTCAAAAGATGCTGAAACAATTGGATCTCAACCTACTGGTTTTTTAAATATTGAAAAACCAACCATAGACATAGTTCCTCGACCTCCAAAAGGGGTCCTCCGCAAAACAACACACAACCCCAATGCGTGAGGTACTCAAAACTATAATGTAGTTGAGGATTTAGCTTAAGATCCTTATGCAATGTCTGCCTTGGAGGTGTTGCAAAGTTGTCCCGCTCAATGAAAGGCACTATTGTCTGTTATCGGTGCTATTGATCCATCAGACACTAATTTGATCACATTTGACTTAGAACAACCCACATGTAGGCTTCCCTCACAAATTGCTTTCCAAATTAAAGTAACTTCACATGGGAAGAATATTTTTTGAACCATTGTGGATGAAGGAGCCTCCACTTGCGTCATGTCACTAGCTTGTTGGAAAGCTTTGGGATCACCCACCTTAGTACCATCCCACACAATTCTCAAGGCATTTGATGGTCATTCATTCCCACCTCATGGACTTATCTTGGCTTGCCTAGTTGAACTAGGGGGAAAAACGATTAAAGTAGATGTTGAGGTAGTGGATGCACCCATCGACTACAATTTTCTATTGGGTCGTAGTTGGATTCATAATATGACAGCTGTAGTGTCTTCAGTATTCCGATTCATTCGGTTCTGCCACCAAGGGAAGATTGTAACAATCGATCAACTAGATTACTGCACACCAGAAACTAGTCTCCACTCGAATGTAGTTCAAAGACGGTATTTCAGGATGTTTGGGTAGGAATGTTTAAAGACTCATCCCTTTTGGGAACTTTTCCAATTCCACCACTGATATTAACACCCAACACTGCTCCAATTTTCACCATTACATCGGAAGTGTACTTTCCATTAAAAGTTTTTTCTAATTCCATTTCGGAGGTTGGTTCCACCTCATCAGTTGGAACCTCCAAAGAGAGTATTTTAGATGAAAAGAATCATGGAAATACACATACTTCTGCACACCATGAGGAAATGGAGAGTAATGTCCCCTTTTCTACTGTAGAGCTCGCTTATCAAGCTATTCAAATGGCCTCGGTAGAACCGGATCAAAATCCTCTCGAGATGGAGGAATATGATCCTTATACTTCACCTATTTGGGCCTTGAACTCTCAAAGTAACCATGATATCATAGATCAAACTTTCCCTTCGGATGAAGCCATCCTAGAGGTTATGAACATCTTAGAAAGACCCTGGGAGGATATGCATCACAAGTCCTCGTTTCTTCCTAAGATCGACTCATTAGAAGTTAAACCTAAAAAATTTTACTTCAATAATTACAATGGTAAGTACCAATGCCCTATCTGTATCTACGATGTGAATTCAGAAGGCAATTTAGTGAACATTTCGAAAACCATCCAAATTGATATATCTATCAAACCTGGCATCGTTGGGTACATCAACATAGGTGCGGATTGTTCTCCTAAGGAAATAAAATTTTACACTGCTTTGTTCAAAACGTTTCGTGATGTATTTGCATGGTCTTATGAAGAAATTCCAGGAATCGATCCCAATATCGTAGAACATGAGAGTACAACCTACCCTAATGCCAGACCTGTGCAGAAAAAACTACGTCCAGTGAACCCTAAAAAGTTTGTTTCCATTAAAGCCGAGGTTGAAAAGATTTTAAAAGTTGGATTCATCTATCTTGTTCCTTTGACCAATTGGGTATCCAATCCAGTTCTTGTCAATAAAAAACAAGGAAATATCCGGGTTTGTACCGATTTTAGAGATCTGAACTTAGCTTGTCCCAAAGATAACTATCCCACACCCTTCATTGATCAGATCATTGATGAATGTGCCGGGAATGAAATCTTCTCGTTTATAGACAGCTTCTCCGGTTACAACCAAATCCAAATAAAAAAGGAAGACCAACATAAAACAACTTTTATATGCCCTTGGGGGACCTTCGCTTATAGGAAAATGCCATTTGGCCTTAAAAATGCAGGAGCTACCTTTCAAAGAGCAATGTCATACGCATTTCACGATATTAAAGATATCATCGAAGTTTACCTTGATGATTTGGCAGCTAAATCTAAAAAGAGAGCTGAACATGGTGCACATTTACAAGCCATATTTGAGCGTTGCCGCAAGTACAACATTAGTTTAAATCCACATAAATGCATGTTTTGTGTGGACTCTAAGAGGTTACTTGGGTTCATAGTATCCCAAAGAGGGATCATGGTTGATCCCATCAAGGTTGAGGCAATACTTCAGTTGCCTTCCCCAAAAACAATCACTCAACTTCAAAGCCTTCAAGGAAAAGCCAACTACTTGAGAAGATTTGTCAAAAATTTTGCTGAAAAAGCTAAAGATTTCGTGCGTCTCTTAAAACAAGATGCGATATTCATATGGGATGACCAAGCTCAACGTTCATTTGATGAAATAAAGAAATCTTTGGTCTCTGCCCCGGTGCTTAGTCCACCGAACTATAATAGAGACTTATTCTATATTTGGCTGCCTCTCCTACCACAATTGGAATGGTCTTAGCACAAGAAGATGAATCCTCTCAAGAACATGTTATTTACTATCTTAGTAAGGGCCTTACAGGTCTCGAATTGAGATATTCCCAGGTCGAGAAGTTGGCCTTGGCAGCGGTCCATGCTGTCCAATGACTTAGACATTACATACTTCCAAAGAAAACAACCATAGTGGCTGAAATGAACCCCATGCGACACATTTTGTCCCGCCATGTCATTGGTGGCAAATACTCAAAATGGATAGTAATTTTACAAGAATTTGACCTTGAATTAAAAAACGCTAAAGCCAAGAAGTTGTTGGCATTTGCAGAATTAATGTCTGAATTACCCATAGAGAAGGAGGGTACTATATCTATTGAAACTTGGGCAGATGAACATGTATTCCTCATTGCAACTTCTTATCCTTGGTATGGAGCATTCATTATATATCTTCAAACCCAAAGGATAGATCCTCAACTTTCTAGTATTGAACGACGTCGTGTTCGACGTCGAGCTCGAAGATACCTCATCATCGGGGATACTTTGTACCGTCGGGGAATCGATATGATATTAAGATGTTGTTTAGTACATAAGGAAGCTGAACAATTATTGAATGATTGCCATGTTGGAGCATGTGGCGGTCATCTTTTTGGGTTAGCAACTGCTCAGAAAATCTTGTGTGCAGGATACTTTTGGCCTACAATTTTCAAAGATTGCATAAATGCTGTCAAAAGTGTCACCCTTGCCAAATTTATACAAGAAAAATGCACGCACATCCTGCTCCTTTACACCCTGTAGTAAACGTGGGTCCATTTTCAAAATGGGCCATTGATTATATGACAGTCAACCCACCTTCAGCTGATGGCCACCACTATATCATTGTAGCAGTGGACTACTTCACCAAGTGGGCTGAGCCAATGCCTACATTTAATTGCACGGGTAAAACTGCAGCATACTTTCTATTCAATCATGTGATAGCAAGGTTTTGTGTACCCAAAGAAATCACTACTGACAATGGAAGTCATTTTAGGAATTCCTGTATGGATGAACTTACAAACCGGTTAGGATTGCGGCAGGACTTTTCCTCGCCATATTATCCTCAAGCTAACGGAAAAGTAGAAGCCATCAACAAGGTTTTGAAAACTATGTTACAAAGGACGGTTAACAAAAACAAGAATAACTGTCACTTGATGTTGTTTACTGCTCTTTGGGATTACAGAATAACCGCTAAAACTGCAACCGGATTCACTCCTTTCCAACTGGTTTATGGAGAAGAAGTTGTGTTGTCGATTGAATGTGAAATCCCATCATTAAATATCGTTGTCGAAATCCTACCTAACACTTCTGCGGAAGAGGAAAGGATTCTCTATCTCCATTCTCTTGATGAAACTAGAAGGGAGGCCTCTCTAAATATAGAAGTACATAAGAAGAGGGTTAAAACACAATATGACAAGTCCATTCATCCTCGAGTCTTTTCTAAAGGCGATCTAGTTTTAGTTTATGACCAAGACCAAGATAAAATAGGAGAAGGGAAATTTGTACCTAAATGGTTTGGCCCACTTATTGTCAAAACTGTGTTAAGAAAGGGAGCTTATGAATTGGTCAATTTTGATGGGGAACCCATGTCAGAGATCAAAAATGGTCTCTATCTGAAGAAATACTTCACGTAGGCACTGATGCCTCGCACCATTTGTTGTATTATGTTGTATTCTTTGTATAAACTTGTGTATATTAGTTATTTCGGGCACACACTTATCTTGCTTGGCATTGTCACTTTGGCAGATGGCACAAGAGTCTTTCACATATTTGGGATATGCGGATGGCGCCAACCATAGTTCTTGGAACATTGCTTCCCCCGCATGGGTTGTTTTTTCACCTAATGACGAAGTTCTTAGTTCAGGAGGCACTTTTCTTGGATCTACAACCAACAATGTTGCAGAATATAGCGCAGTCATTGAGCTTCTTATCCAGGCTATCACCCTTGGCATCCAACGAATAATCGTCAAACTGGACTCAGAATCAATTGTATCCCAGTTAAATGGTCAGTATCAAGTTCAACATCCTACATTGTTTAGAAAGTTTCTACAAGTACGTCTTTTAGAGCGCCAGTTCGAGTTTATTGAGTATATACACGTTCCTAGAAGTCTAAATAGTTTGGTTGATTCTTTGGCCAACTATGTACTTGATTGGCATCTAAGTCATTAACATCATACCAAAAAGAAAGCATGTACATTATTTCATGGCCAATTTAATTGAACACATCATGCAAGGACATAAGTGAAACCGAAATAATCTAGCTTACATCATAACCCAAAAAGTGTGTAAATTTTGCACACACCAAAAAGAATAGTGTAAATACTATTTCCCTTTTTTATTCTTTTTCTTACAGATAAGACCCAAAAAATGTTCATACAAACAAAAAAATGGAAAATTTGGAAAAACTCAAAAACATGGGAAACTGTTTCAAAATTTTCTAGTTCAACATTGAAACTAATCCACTACTGGCAGATCAAAGACTGAAGGTTCATAGCTTCTAGGAATTCAAGCTGAAAGGGGATGCCTCCTCTCATACATCGGCTGCACAAAGAACACATATGGTAAATCATGAGTATTTTTACTTAACTTTTATTCATACATATACAAACCGTATCCTTTTGAACAATAGAAAGATTCATAATTCCTCATTTTTGGCTATCTTTTTAGATATTAAATACACATTTGAACCAGTTTCTAACTAAACTGTTGGCTAGTGAAATGGTTTTTGATTTCAGGACTTGAAGACTTTGACAGTTCAAACTATTTGACTCAGGTAGTTGAGATAGACCATGATTCATGATGATCTATGATTTTTGACTTTTTCGCAAGATTCAAGCTGAAGTAAACCTCATTGAACCATTCCTACTTGGCCATTTCACCAAATTGGATAACCTCAGTCACATGGTATTACTTCACCGTCCATCGACACATAATCCTGCTTCAGATAGCCTACCTTGGGAAGGAACATCTGTAAGAGTGTGCACAACTAGCTTAGCCCTTGTTTGCAATATGGATCTTTTCCTTGGCCTAACCCATGCCCTTGAAAAATAGGCGTACACCCATGCAACACTCGTTCCCTCCTATGTATCATAACATTCTTTATTCTTTTTTACAAAAAATTAAAAAGCATAAAAATTAAAAAACACAAAAACCCAAAAAGGTAGAGACTTGAATCACTTCATAGTATAATCCTTGGAGAAAACGGCAACAGTCAGTCCTTGTCGTCCTTGAACACGGCACATAATCTGATCTCTGCTGTCAGTACACCATCTGCATTTTCCTTAGGAAACTGTACCAGTATTTTGAACAAATATCCAACGATGGGTTATCCTTCTCGTCAACAATGGAGCTTTTGTTAATGCATCTGGCATTAGCGGATTTCATTAAGGTCGGTTACTCAAAGTCCTATGTTTCCAAGTGTCCATTCTGCATCGTGTTATGTGTTCAAGGGAAGTCCAAACCGAGTCGACCATTCCTCAAATATTCCTGACCAGTCATATCGGCCTTCCTTGTGTCAATATACAGTGTTGGATCTCACAGTTCTACCAAATTATATCAGACTATTGATCTTTGTTTTGTATCGATTGATGTGGGATGCATTAATGCCCTCCTTTCGATGGATCTATTCCTATCGACATCAAATCATCATCTAGGACATGGATCTAGAAACCCCGGAGTACCTTGGGTCTTGCAGTCATTAGTGGCAGGTTTCCTCGCAAATGACAGTGGGTATACATCAATGACCCCTGATTGTTTGATTCTACAAGTGTTCGACTTCAGAACATCTATTCACACGTTTTAGTTTGTACTCAGTGCCTTAGAGTCCATCATCATTATCAGTGGGTCTCTTCGCATTTGTTAACGGTATACATCAATGACAGGTAATCAGATGGTGTTTTACTATGCTCGACATCAAATCACTTATTCGCATGATATAAACTCGTACTATCATCAATTTGTATTGAAGACCTTGGAAAAAATAGTTGTATCACTCATTGATGCACTGCCCGAGCTGCACAATATTAGACCGCCATGTCAGAAGCCCAAAAAGACTTTGTTATCGCACTCATCAAAGTGCACATTTACATTTTCATAAAAAAATTGCTTTCGACATGGATCCACTATGTATTGTTCGTGGCCATGCTTGTTTATTGCTGAGCATGGGTATGCCCGCCTCAGGAAGATATTATATATTTGAGAAATTGCTATGTTTTATAGGTGTGATCCTCAATCCATCGCATGTGATCTTTCCTTCCCTTATCCTTGCTTTGAATGATAAAGAGTATCGGTATACAGAGTGTAAATTTCAGTAATGTATTTCGGCCCTTAGCTCTGCTTCAGACCTCACACATTAGGGGGCATCTATTAACAATGAAATTAACACCTTTAGTCAAGTGATGAAAGAAGTGCATTTTTACCATGCACCTGCAGCAGGAAGACATGACACAAGTTCATGCAGAGATAAATCCTCTCTAAGAAATGCATTAATTGTGCTTAAAATCATTCTAAATGGTGCAAAAAGCCTAAAAACTATGAAAAGTGGGTTTTTAAGTTAAAATAATCTAAAATGGATTACCCCACACTCAAAAGAGAAACCTAAGGCACATTTCCCAATGCTATATAAGAAAGGCTTTGGGGCATGGTAAAGACACACAAAGGAAAAGCAAAGGAATGTTGGAAAGATTCTGAAGGAGGAGAAAGAGCTCAAATTCTTCAAAAGCAAGGGTGAAGGAAGGGAAGCCCATGTCAATGGAGGAAGGATTCATATCTAATGCCATGGTAGGAATGTATTTCTCTATTGTTCTACTATGAATAGATTCAAGTTTCTACCATCTATGAGTTTGAATTTAGCTTATCATGCATGAATTTAATTCTTAATTGTATTTAGATCTTAATGAGTTTTGATTAATGAATCTAGATCTTTGGAAACTTGTGATAATCTTTTCATAATGCTGACATAGAATTTCACCAATTCTTAGTAAGATAGATTGATATGTTCCAGATCTAACTCCCTACTTGCAAACAACTTCTTCTATTATCAGTGCCAAGTATAGTTGAAATTGGGCACTAGAAATGGGAAAGAGTCTATATGAGAAGTATGATGAGGAAAATGTATATACCGTGCAGCAGCGGTTAAGCAGTGAAGCTGCGCCAGTGCGGGCGCAGTACTACTTGGTGCAATAGTCACAGAGAGAGGAAGGTTCAACTGGTGCCAGTACTTGTTGAATGAGTTCCTGGAGGAACTAAATGATACACAGACCCATGGTGGAAATTTCCATTTTACATGGTTAATAGTGTTGATCGCGTTCGTAGGATGGAAGGACCCGAAGTACTACGTGGGCATAATAACCGACAGCGGCGATTGCAGAGGATCCTGTTATACAAACCTTTGGGCGAACTTGAATTCACAAAGACAACATGCGACATCTGAAGTATTCTATACCTATTATGAGCAGTTGCACGAGGCCATTATTGTCACGTTGCAGATAACAAAAGAGGTAATGAGTAAGTACATTCAAACTGTCAATTTTTATGCTGACATATGTTCTATTCACATTTCATCCAAGGCACATACAAAGAACCCTGAATGGTTCGCAGGAAGATACCATATGAATAAAGAGGATATTGATAACATCATGAAGGAATGGCCTGCTGAATTCTGAGTCAAAATTGTGGATATCCAAAGTGAATCGAGTGAGGAAAACCCCATTCCATGTCCCATTATTGAGGAAAAAGAGATGTTATACCTCCATATTTCACAGTGTCGCATCTTCACCATAAAAATAGTTGACGACACTTCCCCTACTGCTTAAAACACCCAGAAGAGAAAAATGATGAATGATCCTTGAAGACAAACTTATCCTGTCAAGAATCAACCCAGCTGAGACTTCATATACCTACACTACTGTGCCTTGCTCCAGCTTAGGTGTGTTAATATTCAATATGCTAAGACAGAAAATAGCAGCATTATTTCACAATAATAGCATATACAGGATCACTGAAGAAACAACAAGCACAGCATAAACACAAGAGACACAGATTTATCCTGGGAAACCCTCATGGGGTAGAAAACCCAGTAAAGCTTCCTCAATATAGATGAGTAGCAATATACAAAGATGTAACCCTGAGCATAAGCTCCTTCTTCTCCATAGCAGACCTCTCCTCCACAAGTGCGCCACTCTCAAGTGAGTGAGTGTTTAAAATGAGGAATACACCTCCTCTACTTATACACTACTCCGACTTGTCTTTTACACAAGTCATGTAGGCTCGTATTTAACCAATGGGTTAAATACCCCACTACAACTGATTGGGCCGACCCCTCTAGGGTGGTCTAATAACCCTTTGACCCACATAACACATACAGGGCCGACCCCCACTAGGGAAGTCTAATAACCCAAGTTACCACATTCCGACGGAGGAATAAACATCTCCGGATATACAATACGATCTTCATGGAGGAATGAAACATCTCCAGAATAATAAAGTACAAATATAATATTCTTTGAAGTTACAATATTTCAACACTCCCCCTTAACGAGAAGGATATTATAATAGCATCTGCATGAGTAAGGAGTCATCAACATCATACATGATACATCTATAAATCATTGGAAGCTTTCTCAACATCATCGGTAACTCAAGCAGTTACTGGAACATCTTCAATACTGGAACATCAACATCTTCAGTACTAAGTCTTTATCTTCTGCAGCACTCAAACAACTATAGAAACATCAACATCTGGATCCTTACGATCATCAGCATCGTCATCACACGGTCATCAGCATCGTCATCACACAATCATCAGCATCGTCATCACATGATCATCAGCATCGTCATCTAGATCATCACGATCATCAGCATCGTCATCTAGATCATCACGATCAAAATCATCGTCATCTAGATCATCACGATCAACAGCATCATCATCTAGATCATCACGATCATCAGCATCGTCATCTAGATCATCACGATCATCAGCATCGTCATCTAGATCATCACGATCAAAATCATCGTCATCTAGATCATCACGATCAACAGCATCATCATCTAGATCATCACGATCAACATCATCATCATCTAGATCATCACGATCAGCAGCATCGTCATCTAGATCATCACAATCATCAGCATCGTCATCACACGATCATCAGCATCGTCATAATACAAGTATCCATACCAATACAAGTACCCATATCTTCAATATAAGTATCCATATCATCAATACAAGTATCCATACCGATACAAGTAACCACATCATCAATACAAGTATCCTACTGATACAAGTAATCACATCATCAATACAGGTATCCTACTGATACAAGTAACCACATCATCAATACAAGTATCCTACCGATACAAGTAACCACATCATCAATACAAGTATCCTACCGATACAAGTAACCACATCATCAATACAAGTATCCATACCGATACAAGTAACCACATCATCAATACAAGTATCCATACGGATACAAGTAACCACATTATCAAAGAATCACTTTCTCAGAGACATATGTCTACGGGTTAATTCAGGGACCGAAGTCCGGGGATGATACAATCCCCACTTCTCGGAGACCATACGTCTACGGATCAATTCAGGGACCAAAGTCTGGGGATGATACAATCCCCACTTCTCGGAGACTATACGTCTATGGATCAATTCAGGGACCAAAGTCCGGGGATGATACAATCCCCACTTCTCGGAGACCATACGTCTACGGATCAATTCAAGGACCAAAGTTCGGGGATGATACAATCCCCATCACGTACATTTTGAACTAGTGGTTTCGGGATGATGCAATCCCCATCACGTACATTTTGAACTAGTGGTTCCGGGATGATGCAATCCCCATCACGTACATTTTGAACTAGTGGTTCCGGGATGATGCAATCCCCATCACTTCACTCTCGAAGACCATACGTCTACGGATCAATTCAGGGACCAAGGTCCGGGGGTGATACAATCCCCATCTGTCCACTTTGGACCTCATTCTCGGAGACCATACGTCTACGGATCAATTCAGGGACCAAAGTCCAGGGATGATACAATCCCTACCTGTCCACTAAGGACTTCATTTTCGGAGACCATACGTCTATGGATCAATTCAGGGACCGATGTCCAGGGATGATACAATCCCTACCTGTCCACTAAGGACTTCATTTTCGGATACCATACGTCTATGGATCAATTCAAGGAACCAGAGTCCAGGGATGATACAATCCCTATCTGTCCACTAAGGACTTCATTTTCGGAGACCATACGTCTACGGATCAATTCAGGGACTGAAGTCCAGGGATGATACAATCCCTACCTGTCCACTAAGGACTTCATTTTCGGAGACCATACGTCTACGGATCAATTCAAGGAACCAGAGTCCAGGGATGATACAATCCCTATCTGTCCACTAAGGACTTCATTTTCGGAGACCATACGTCTATGGATCAATTCAAGGAACCAAAGTCCAGGGATGATACAATCCCTATCTGTCCACTAAGGACTTCATTTTCGGAGACCATACGTCTACGGATCAATTCAAGGAACCAAAGTCCAGGGATGATACAATCCCCATCTGTATCCTTATCAATACAGATATCATCAAAACATGTATCCTCATCGATACATCAACAAAACATGTATCCTCATCGATACATAAACAACACATGTATCCTCATTGATACATCAACAAAACATGTATCCTCATCGATACATATATCATCAAGGTAAAAGCAAGCAAAAAATATTCTAAGTATGAGATTCCTAAGTCTAAATTATCTAAGTATCCAAGTGTAGTAAGCAAGTATCCACATAATCGACCTTGCTGTCGATGAGGCAAACTCATCATCAGTGACCACATCACTCCCCCTTTCGAGGAGGGTCCTTCCAAGCTTGTTTTGGAAATACTCAAACTTTTCTTGAGGTAGAGGTTTGGTTAGTATGTTGGTAACTTCTTCACTTGAGGTAGAGGTTTGGTTAGTATGTTGGTAACTTCTTCACTTGAGGTAGAGGTTTGGTTAGTACATCGGTAACCTGTTACAAATTCAAACTTTATAGTTCCTTTCTGCGTCATATCTTGTTAGATCCCTATGTTCTTTGACTTATCATGGAACACTGGATTCTATGTCATCTTGATACAACTCTATTTGTCACATAGGATCACAGTTGGTTCTATCTCTAAGTCAAACAATCTTGAATCCAAACTTCTTCACAACTAGAAGAGCAAGCAGCCATATATTCTGCTTGTGCTAAGAGCCACACTAGACTACTTCCAGCTAAACCATGAGGTCATGGCTAATCCCAGACAATAACATCCTCTCGATGTGTTCTTCCTGTCTGATACACTTTCTGCCCAATCAGCATCTGAGTAGCCATCTGAAGTCATGATCTCCAAGATAGCATAGATCAAAGTCTATCGTATCCTTTAGGTGCCTCATCACATGCTTTGCAACTATCAGGTGAACACATCTAGTTTCCACTAGATACTGACTCAAGGTGTTCACACCAAAGCATATATCTAACCTAGTATATGTTAGATACATCAATGACCCAATAATTTGACTGTACAGAGTTATAGCCACTAAATCTGATGAGTCATCCCCTAACAGCTTCAAGTTGGAATCCATAAGAGTGGCCATTCCAACACCTCAAGTCCTTTTAATATTTCTCATCATACTTTCCCTGGTTGAGAAATATTCCTTCTGAGCCTTTCCATACTTCCAAAAAACTAGGAAGTAATGTATCAAACTAAGATCTTTCATTTTTATTTCTGCAGCCATCTCGTCAGATGGGTCTACTGATATAAGCCTCAACATCATTCGAACTCTGTGGTGAGTTCCTTCTTGCATCCATGTCATATGTGTATAGAATCCATATTCAACCTTGTAGCAAAGGTTGAGATCCACATCACCCATGGTGATCATTAAGCTCATCAATTTATTATCGATCCTGGGAACCCATACAGAACCTGATTCACACTTCTTCTTTAATTACACCATTAAGAGAATGGTCTTATCTAGCCACTTGGAGCAAACATCTCATCATGATTCTCTTCCTCTTTCTAAGAGAATCTTCTAGCTACAAGCCTTCTATAGTGTGATTGATTTGTAAATCTTTTGTTGAACATCCATCGCTTGTTCAGTGTTCATCATTCATCATGATCTTTCCTACAAATCAAAATTAAGTACATGATTAGTAATACTTCATAATCATCGAATCATATTGACATGATAACCTATTATGCATACATATATCATTTACATAGTTATGCAACTATTTTGACCAATACTTTGGCACAACACTTTCCCATATCCTGTATGCATACAATGGCTATCTAGATGCCTTCCATCTCTACCAGAACATACTATCGAGAGTGTGCACAGCTCTCAGCATGTCAGCAAAGAGGTTTCATTCTAGACAAGCAACAATGGAATGTTTTTCCAACTTACCAATCATATGCATATTAGTAGTATACTGTTCAATGCTTTATGAATGTTTACACTCAGCATCATATATTCTAGGAATACAAATATGCATACAACCTATTACAGGCAATATCATTTACTATTTCGAATAACAACTCAAATACTTATCTTTTATGTTTGTGTGGTTGCCTCCCACTTGATCTTCTATATGTCTTTTGAACTTCTATTCAATCTGTACCACTGTGCATGCTCAAGTGTGCACTAGTGTCATCCTCATGATCTCATACACAAACATACATTCATTAGTATATTATCAATATTTATCAAAACATTCTAATTCTAAATAATCTTGAATATGTATAGTCATGATCATTAGTATTCAGGGTTTCAAGGAAGTCTTCTTTTACTCATGCATATTCTTATTTGATCATAGTACTCTTCTGGTTAATTAAATCATCAAGATAAGAGACATAATATGCATAAACCCTAGATTACTAACTTTATGAATAAGCATAACCAATCATACCAAGTATACTTACATAAGGGATCCTAACATAAGGTAAGATTCTAACTTGACATAGGAAAACATACCTGGATTAGTATACCTGCTTAGTTATGTACAACATACCTAAACAATCTCTTCAATGATTTAGAGATCCTGAGCTAGAACCTGCATGTCTCATAGGTTAAGCATAATATAACAAAGTCATACATACCTCGTAAGTAGAACAAAGATTATGGATGATTCTTTGTCTTCATGATGTCATGGTCATGGAACTTGATTTGTCTTTTGTGATGTACCTGTATCTTGTTAGCAGACAACATCAACCTCCCACAACACCATAATGCATTAGTACAATCATATAGCCCTAATCAATGAATGTCTTCGATCATTCACATGCATTCATACTGTTACTAGGGTGATAAGACAATTCTAACATTAATCAAGATTGTACTAATAGATAACATGAAGACAAACACATTATTAACTTAATCAAGAATCAGATTTCAAGACATACCTGAACCTCCTTAAGTCATACCTGTCGAGACTTCTTGTAGTCTTCTTAAGTAAGGCCTTAGCCTCAACTCCCCCTGAAACTTGATCTAGAGCTTGATTAGGGTTTGCTAGAGAAACCCTAAAAATTCAATCTTTGACTTTCACCCTTCTGAATGGATGGAAGGATGTGTCTTGCTGAGCTGATCAAACTAGCATACTTCAATTTTGAAATCTCCAAAATTTGACCCCTCAAAATTGCCTTCGAAACTTCTGGATCTTCTGGACACGATCTCGAACTAGGGTTTGATGAATCCCACCCTTCTGTCCAATAAAAAGGTTCGATCCAAGGCTTTAAACTCTTATTTTTCTGAGGAGCTTCCAGCCATGGTTACAGACTTCAAAAATTCCAACTTTTGCTGAAGCCCTAATTTTCCATCTTTCCGATCAAAATCCCGAACTGGGGTTTGATCAAGCTCAGTCTTCTACCCAACCAAAAAATTCAATCTTGGTCTCTAAATTTTGATTTTCTTGAGTAGCATTCAGCTGTGGATTCTGATTCCAAAAATTCTAACTTTCTTCGAAACCCTAAATTCCGGAAGCCATGAATGAAGGTGCTCCAAAAATAATTCTGTTTTGACAGAAATATGTACCTGATTGTTTCTACTGTAACTCCGAAATTTTTGCTCCACAAGGTCTAAATTTTTTTTCTGTGATAGCCTGACCTGTCATATTTCCATCCCAATAGGTCTAACCTCAATTGGATTTTCTGAGAGAGATTTATGCCAAGTGTCGCAACGTGACCTATTTATGGGATAAAACAGGAGAGCGAACTTGTACGGAATTCCACATGTCATTGGTTAAGCGTCGGCATCTGAAAACGTTTTCTGTGATAGTACAGTCTGTGTACTACCTATCACTTTTTACAAAATTTCATTTGGAGCTTCCTATCCCAAGTTATGCCAAGTGTCGCAACGTGACCTGTTTATGGGATAAAACAGGAGAGCGAACTTGTATGGCGTGCCACGTGTCACTGGTTAATCTTCGGCCTCTGAAAATGTTTCCTGAGATAGTACAGTCTGTGTAATACCTGTCACTTTTTACAAAATTTCATTTGGAGCTTCCTATCCCAAGTTATGACCTTTTTTCCTAGGTCACCCTATTTTGACTGAGATCTGGAAGAGGCAGAAACCCTAACTTGTACTGATCATAACTTACAAAGAACAACGAATATGAGGGTGCCCTTTGGACACAAGATACCTGGAGATGTTATCTACGACCTGTAAAGGTTTCAGATCTTGAACCTTCGCCAAAATGGATGTATGGTGAAAGTTCCACGATGACTGGTTTTTGCTATATAAAACCCTAACCTTCAAATTGTCATAAGTAAAGCAAGTGTCGTAAGTGCCATACCTTGCCTTCCTTCAAGTTAGCTCTGATACCATGTTAATATTCAATATGCTAAGACAGAAAATAGCAGCATTATTTCACAATAATAGCATATACAGGATCACTGAAGAAACAACAAGCACAGCATAAACACAAGAGACACAGATTTATCCTGGGAAACCCTCATGGGGTAGAAAACCCAGTAAAGCTTCCTCAATATAGATGACCAGCAATATACAAAGATGTAACCCTGAGCATAAGCTCCTTCTTCTCCATTGCAGACCTCTCCTCCACAAGTGCGCCACTCTCAAGTGAGTGAGTGTTTAAAATGAGGAATACACCTCCTCTACTTATACACTACTCTGACTTGTCTTTTACACAAGTCATGTAGGCTCGTATTTAACCAATGGGTTAAATACCCCACTACAACTGACTAGGCCGACCCCTCTAGGGTGGTCTAATAACCCTTTGACCCACATAACACATACAGGGCCGACCCCCACTAGGGAAGTCTAATAACCCAAGTTACCACATTCCGACGAAGGAATAAACATCTCCGGATATACAATAAGATCTTCATGGAGGAATGAAACATCTCCGAAATAATAAAGTACAAATATAATATTCTTTGAAGTTACAATATTTCAACAAGGTGCGCGGTAGTCCACACTACCACGCTATGATCTTTCTCTGCCACGCGGTACTACCGCGCTATGCTCAGTTTAAGAGGTGCGGTACTCCCTTTTTAGCCTTTTTGCCATGGCTTGTGGGATCTTGATCTTCGAGAGATTTTTTAGGATTGGTATCCCTGATTCGATCCTAACTCACCTTCTCATATTAGTGGGCCTGATCCACTAAACATTCCCAAGATCCATTCTTCTCTCTTGATGGTTAACCCTACTACACACTATAAGAGAGAGGCATTCCATGAGCAAAAGGGGAGGACTCTTGGAGACATCAAACTTATGATCTTGAATCTTTGTGGAGATAGCTAGAGGAGAAAGCACTTGGAGCTAGGAGTTGGCTTGGATATCAAGCAACCATTGTAAGTGACTTCAAGTTGGTAATAAAACATAACTTGTCTTGTTTCCCAAATCATGTGTTTTGATTTTGTTTCAATTATATGATTTGTATCTGTTATAGATTTATATTCTAACTCATATTTCAAGTTGCTAGAGAATCGTATATGCTTGTATCTTGGTTTCATTCTGATAGGTTCATTCGCGAGGACTTGGAAATTGGAGCCACCATTAGGACGAGCAATTGAATTGAAGGTTAGTTACATCTCTTCCATTTTTTTCAGCAGTTTAATCTTGAAATGTCTATTTAGATCTAGGAATTCAAGGTAGCATTTGTTATCTTTTTGTCTTAGTTTAGAGTCAGTTAAAGTCTACTTTAACCTAAGAGAGTTTCTACCTATCCATAGGGAGAAATTTCTACAACAAGAATGGCGACTCCGCCGGTTTGAATCCCATTTGATTGATTCATCTCACTTTCAGTCATTTTTTATTGTGATTCTTCTTTCCCTTCAAACCAGTCCTGAATTTTGGTCTCCTTGACCTTTATTCTCCCCTCCTCTCTACATCTTTCCTCCCTCTGTGATCAGTGAGTCCTTTGGGTCTGCAGCAACCTTGAAAAATTCAATCTTCTTTTCAAAAGTTTTGTTTTTCCATCCTTTTCAATAGTACCGCGCCCCCACTACTGTCTACAGCGCGGTAGTACCACGTACCCAGCACACTTACCAAAGCAGTAGTGTACCAGTACCGTGCTCTAGCCTGTTCCTGCCACGCGGCAGTGTCTGCATTTTTTCAATTTTTCTTGCCTGTTTGGTTTCCTGAGTCATTTTTTATTTTCTCTGCTTTAGTTTGGTGTTTTCTGTTTCTTATTACTATCCTGTTCATTACACAGTCTTTGTGGTTTGTTTATTTCTCTTGTGAGCTTGATTATTTTATGAGTTAGTGGCATTATTTGCACATTGGGTCACCCCTTCAGTCTAATTGCATTGGCTTGATCTTCTCATCACAACCAAACCATTACTACTATCCTCTTTTTACTGGATCATGTATCTTTCATAATCACATTGTTTCCATTAGTGTTATTCAAACTTATATTGAAAATTATCATTGGAGAACATTTGTGTTGTTTGGATTGAAATGATCTAGCAGTATTATTGCGCATTAGGAAGTGAACCATTTAAATTTGCCACAGAAATTCTCATTTTTTGAAGCATCCTAGTTGCAAGATCAGTGAATTGGAAAGAAGTGTTTATTTCAGTTTGGCTCTACTTAGAAAAAGAAAAACAAAAAAAAATTGTTTTGAAGTGGTTTTTAATTGCTTGTGAAAGTTTCATGCATTTATGATCGAAGAACTCTCTCTCTTCCATAGCTAGTTTTCATCAAATACAAGGCTTATTTCGATTCATTCTCACTTGCATGGTTTGGATCGTCACAACACCACCAAGTTTCACGTCCATTTACCTAATTGAGTAATACAACCACTAAAATTAATCTCCCTAACTAAACCAACATTAACCTCACTTGAGGAAATCAAAAGAATTTGGTAGTTAGGTACGACACCGGGGATAGGCATCAAAATAATTCCCCCTTGTCATTTTCATCTGAGACATAGTTGTTGTCCTCTAGGGAACTAAAATCCTCTAGTATTTATTAACATGGTCATAGACCAGTTTGTGGAGGGGCCTCTTGACCGTTTTTAAATTTCAGGGGTTAAACCGCCGCGAGATTGAGAACCGGACGGACTCTGTGGAATGCCGCACTCCAATTAGCCCTAAGGCAACATCGATCATTGTCTTCCTTGTATTCATAGTAATGCAAGGGTGATAAGGCAAAAGCGCCGAAAACCTTTTCCAACATGTCATGAACGAGGTAGCTTAGTGACTTTTCTACTAGGGCTCTTTTACCTAGGATCCCTTTAGGTAGAGGGATATCCTTCTCATATTGGTCTCTCATGCTGTATTGTTCGACTTGGATTTCATCACCTTGCAAAGGATACAACTTGTTGAGGTCTCCAACTCTTAGTTAGGAGTTTGCTTGTTATCTCATCTTTATAGAGGGTCAGTTTTTCTTTTTTAGTGACTGCTTGTTGGCATTCTGGCCATTATTTTTCTCAGCTCACTTACTGAGACACCGGTCTCAGTATAGATTTTAGAGCTTGCTTTTTGTCTTGCGAGCCTTGCTTTTTCTAGCTCCTCTTTTGCACACTCGGCTGCATTAGATTTTTTGAGTTCTTTGTTACGAGACTACCCCCGGATTTCATATTCCTGCCATTATGTCAGAACCACCACGAGATCATGAAGAGTATAGGGAAAAATCCCTCCACCACCACCACCGACGCAGACCTCCGGTCCATCTGCACCACGTATTCCCACCCCTCCTGGCCGCGGTGCCGATCGAGGGAACATTCCACCCCCGATAGGCACTACATCTTCAGTTCCGCCTATAACCGTTACTCACAGCACGGTCTCATAACCTCTTGTAGTTTCTGCAACCACTAGTACATTTGAGATTCTCACTGTCACTTCACCCACTATTATTCCAGATATATCTGCCATAGTGGACAACATTACAGCGACTGAATCTAGTACAGCCCAAGATACTAGACCGGAGGCCATCCTCCTCCCCGATGTCAACACCTCTCTTCCACCAGAAACTTTCTATGATGACATGGAAGGATCTGTTGGCACCACCGAAGGATCCGACCAAGATATATCTGGCTTGATTCCAGTCCTGGGCGGGTACGTTGAAATTATCGAAGACACTCAACTTCCTGATACACCTTTTGAACATGACTATGGCTTTATCACTTCCCAGGCAGAGCTTCCGCCTGTTATCACCGCGCCATCCAGCGTTCATCCACAGGAAACCAGTTCTTCCACCAACATACCTCGTACCGTATCTCTCCCTAACCTCCCTTCGGGACATGAGATCATGGCCTCCATTCAGTCTAGTATGGTTAGTCTAGCTAATTCCCCGTTAGCGTCGGCACAGTTCAAATGTGACACAGAGCAAATGCTCTCGACGGCTTCTAGATACCCCCTGTTACCCACCCTCCCGACTATCGGGATCCCAATGTTCCATCTAGCACAGAGTTTCATCACTCCTATGCAGACGGCTCTGGACCTTCAAACATTACTATACCTCTGTTCCCGCCGGACCCCGAAAACCCTTTTCAGGATACGAACCCGGACCCAGTCTTCGATGGTCCTCCTATTGTTGAACACGCTATGGACGAAACCCCCGATACCCCTTGGTTAAATTCCCCACATTTGCTACCATCACACATGTTTGGCGAACATTCTATGAGGGATAACCCAATTTTTTCTCTGTCCCCGCCCGTCACATATGGAAGAACCCCTCCACAAATCGGCACCTTTGGTGTCGTTGGCCAATCGACACTATCGTACCTGGCTAGTGTCGAAAGAACACCAAGTCATACCGCTGGATCATCCATATCTACACTATCGCAGGAGGTGCACAACTGACTACCATGATCCCCAATTCCAACAACCAAACCCCTCCTAGCGGGCCATCAACCCAACCTACCGGAGGACAATCCTTTGTTGGGAACCCCATTCCTAGTCAGCAACCTCCTTCTATAGGGCCATCCAACCCATCTACTAGAGGGCAACCCATCCAACAACCCTCCCAACCAGCAGCATCTACTCAGTATGGTATGTACAACACACCTGGCAGCGGACAACCTTATACCGGCTTCCCAACCAGGCCTCATCTTCAACATCCCTCGTCAGGTATGCTTCCTTCTTAGGGATCTCAAATCTCACAGAGTGGGGGGTACTCATTATTTGGAAACTGGAACCCAGCTGGGGGGCAATCTCAGATTCCCCCCAACTTGAACTCCGGCCTTCCCTATCCTTCGGCTGCTACATCTCCATGGAACCCATCCCTTCAATTTCCACATCTTCATCAAGGAGGAACGAACATTCCATGGACACCACTGTCGCAGCCACCCCCCAACCCTGCTACGAGAAACCCTCCACTTACTCAATATAGTGGTAACATTCCTGGAACACAACAACTCCAGGGAACCTTTCCCCAACCAGGAGTAGTAACCATTCCTAGGTTACAACAACCCTAGGGTAACATACCTACCATCCCCACTCAGCAGAACATCCAACAACCGGTTACCACCGTGATTCCTAGTCAGGTAATGACTTCCAACACTCAAACGGTTAACCAGATGGCCTACTAGCCACAGAACTTCTAGCAGTACCCCACGGGAAACACATATGGGTATAACACACAGTATTATACTATGCAGGGCCCCCTAGGTTTCTTTGCACCATACGTTTATTACTCATACCTGCAGACCAATCGTCAACTTCCCTTCTTGGCCACGCTAGACTTACCTGATTTGTCGAGGCTCATTAATGATCCTATATGGCATGAACCTCACTGGCCACCCATTCCAGCCAAACTTCCATCGGACATTCCTAAGTTCAATGCTAAGCCTGGGGAAGACCCCAAGAACCACATAATGACCTTCCATCTTTGGTGTTCATCCAGCTCCTTGATGGACGATTCCATTCGACTACGGCTCTTCCAGCGTACGCTTACTAGCATGGCAGCAAAATGGTACATCGAGCTGCCACAACACTCTTTCCACGATTTCAATACCTTGGCTATGCAGTTTCTGACCCATTTCCAACTCCCCATCCGGTATGAGACTTGAGCAGAACTGTTAACCTCGTTGCGTCAAACCACTTCTACGCACATTTCAGATCACATCCATGAGTGGCGTCGACACCGTAGGCTAATCAAGGCACCCATTCCAGATCAGCTACTTGCTGATTGGTTCATAAAGTCATTCTTGCCTCCCATAGCTAGGGATATCGCTATGCATGAGCCGGTCACAGAAGAACAAGCCATCTCGGCAGCCCAGTATATGGATTTGATATATACCCAATCCGGCACTTTACACGAACTTCTTCCCCATGTCGCCTGTGTTACCACTGATCCAACGAAACCCGCCACTGAACCCCCCATTGATGGTATTGTCGGTTCAGTCAAGGCCCAGCCTACCACCAACTCGACGGGGCAACAAGCTTCTGCATCCCCCGCTCTATCTTAGGCTACTCCAAAAGCCACTACTTCTCCTGCTATCTCCTCTGAAGTGAACGCAGTTCATTCTACGTCACAACCATCCGGAGGAAAGAAGAAGAATAATCGTGGTAAATCCAAGAAGAACCAGCAGTAGAATCCCAAGCCACAACCCACCCACAACGACCCAAAACCAAGCCGGAAGGCTAAGTTTCCCTGCCTAATTTGTCAAGACGATCACTACACGCATGACTATCCCTACAAGGATGAAGTCAACAAATTCGTTAAAGGATCCTCTCGCCCAACAGTGTTAACTAACCCTTTCCCTCAGCAGCAACAGCAGATGGTTGCCCAAGAAACCCCACAAGGGGGCAACTCGAGCAACCCAACTCGCGGAGAGACATCCACAAATCGTGAAATCCTGATGACAAGTAATGAGGAGATTCATATAACCACTCGTTCAAAGACATGTGAGAACCCTCCAAGTTCAAACAAACAGTCGGAGATAGACAAAGGCAAATATTTTGTCGAAGATCTGACTCCTACCCCTCCCCCTATCGGCCATCTCCATATCGAGAGACCGCTTATGGACATAGTGCTACGCCCACCCAAGGGCACCATATGAAAGGCGACATTTAATCCCAATGCGCGAGCTGCCCAAAATTACAACATTGTTGAGGATTTAGCTCAAGCACCTTGCGCCATGTCGACTCTCGAGGTTCTTCAACACTGCCCTACACAGCGTAGAACCTTACTTTCAGCACTGGGGGCAATGGACCTAGATACTTCAAACACTATTATGTTTAACTTGGAGTATGCCAAACCTCGGCTTTCTCACCAGTTAGCCTTCCAGGTTCATACAAAAATCCATGGAAATAGCATCCATCGCACTGTTTTAGATGAAGGTGCCTCCACGTCGATCATGTCTTTGAATTGTTGGAGAGCCTTAGGCTCACCCGAAGTCGCGACGTCTCCCACCACTCTCAGGGCATTTGACGGACACAGTTTTCAACCTTATGGACTCATTTCTGCAATTGGTGTTGAACTGGGGGGAAAAAAATTATCCATACACATCGAAGTCGTGGATGCACCATTGGATTACAATATTCTACTTCGTCAGAACTGGTTTTACGCCATGACCGCCATAGCATCTACTATCTTCCGGATTGTGCAATTTCCTCATGAAGGGAAAACTGTCACCATAGATCAACTTGATTATTGTATCCCAGACTCTCATCCGAACTCCGCCAACACCGTCTCGTTATTGGATCAGCCTCGATACTGGTTCCAAGATGTTGGCGTTGGTCTTATGAAGGATTCTTCCCTTATTGGATTTTTCCCAGAGCTGGGGCCCCATGTTCAACCAGTCAACATGATTTCATCAAATGTCACCCCTTCCAATGATTCATGGGTGATTCCGAGTCCCGCTGAGATTGAAAACTACGGCAACTCCATGCCTTTGAATAGAAACCTTGCAGCGTACGAAGCAATCCATTCAGCCACCGATTGGGTCAATTGTCCTAGCCATCACACCGTGGCACAGCTCTCGTCTGAGACTCATTCATCCCCACCACTTATCGATCCTCTCACTTTGATTTTTCCCACTGACGAATCAATTATGGAGGTTATGTGCGGTGATGAGCCACCATGGGGAGATTTTCATCATCGATCTTCATTCCCCACTATTCAGACGCTTGAGCCCGATACAAAATCCAGGCCTTCACTTGGATTTGTTCAAACCAAGTTTCCCGCTTCCCTCAGCGAAATATTTTTTGAAAGAAACTTGGCTAACCTTATGGCAACCACTCCCATAGACATTTCAGTGAAGCCTGGTATCATGGAAAACATTCATATTGGCAAAACATGCACTCCCCTCGAAATGGAGTTCTACACTACCTACTTTAAAACCTTCCATGATGTTTTTGCTTGGAGTTATGAAGAAATGCCAAGAATAGATCCCTCGATTGTAGTCCATGAAATTCCAACCTTCCCTGGCACCCGACCTGTTCAGCAAAAACTCTGACCCGTCCATCCTCATAAGTCATTCGCTATTAAAGCAGAAGTTGAAAAACTTTTGTGTGCTGGTTTTATCTATCCTGTCCCATTGACAGAATGGGTATCTAACATCATCCCCGTAGCCAAGAAACGGGGAATGATTAGAGTCTGTGTCGATTACCACGACTTGAACAAAGCTTGTCCAAAGGACAACTACCCAACTCCGTTCATCGACCAGATCATCGATAAGTGCGCCGGGAGTGTCATCTTTTCATTTATGGATGGCTTTTCTAGCTATAATCAGATCGATATCCTCCCAGCCGACCAGCATAAAACAGCCTTTATCTGCCCTTGGGGGATTTTTGCATATCGAAAGTTACCTTTTGGCCTTAAAAATGCCGGGGCAACTTTCCAACGGGCGATGTCGTATGCATTTCACGATATCAAACATATTGTAGAACCATATCTTGATGATCTTCCCGCTCATTCTCAGACCCGGGATGACCATCCTGATCACTTAGGTGCCATTTTCGAAAGGTGCCATCGCTACAATATCTGTTTGAATCCACATAAGTGCATCTTTTGCGTGGAAGCCGAAAAACTTTTGGGATTCATAATCTCCAAAAGCGGGATATGCTTAGATCCTGCGAAGGTAGAATCTATCTTAGCCCTGCCTTCCCCCACGAACATCCCAAAACTTCAAAGTTTGCAAGGGCATGCAAACTTTCTACGCCATTTCATTTGTAATCTTTTCGAGATAACAAAAGGCTATATGAGGCTTCTCAAGAAGAACACTCCCTTCATCTAGGACGACGAAGCCCAAAATTCCTTTGATAATCTAAAGGCATCCTTAACTAAAGATCCTCTGATTCAACCCCCCAATTTCACACGGGATTACATTCTTTATCTCACAGCTTTGATTTCCACCATCGGTATGGTGCTAGTCCAAGAATACCATAACGACATAGAACATGTGGTATACTATCTTAGTAAGAGTCTTCTTGACTCCGAAACTCATTATTCACATGTTGAAAAACTGGCTCTAGCAACAGTTTTCGTTGTCCAGAGGTTTCGTCATTACATTCTACTCCGTCGGACCACCATTATAGCAGATTTCAATCCAATGTATTATATCCTCACACGTCAAGTGCTTGGGGGAAAATATTCTCGTTGGATCGTCATCCTACAAGAGTTTGACTTGGAATTTGCCAAAGCCAAGTCCAAGAAGTCCTTGGTCTTTGCTGAGTTGATTTGTAACTTTCCCCGTGCTACCAAGCAATCCGAGCCCATCGATTCTCTTCCTGATGAATCATTGTTCCTCATTAGCATGTCTGATCCATGGTACGGGGATATTTTATTATATCTCCAAACCCAACATTTTCGCCCCGACCTCACTCATGATGAACGTCGACGTATCCGACATCGCGCCAAGTACTACCTCACAGTCAACGATACCCTTTATCGACGTGGTGTCGACACTGTTCTTCGACGTTGTTTGACTTTAGATGAAGCGAAACGCGTTCTTAATGACTGCCACGCTAGAGCATGTGGTGGTCATCTCTCTGGGATGGCTATGGCCTAGAAGATACTGCGAGCGGGATATTTATGGCCCTCGATTTTCAAAGACTACATTGAAATGGTTAAGAAATGTCCACCCTGTCAATTCTTTCATAATAAGACATGCTCGCATCCTGCTCAACTCCATCCTGTTATTGCCGTCGGCCCCTTTTCCAAATGGGGCATAGATTTCATGCACTGTAAGCCCTCTTCAGCCGGGGAGCATAGCTATGTCATGGTAGCTGTTGACTATTTCACAAAATGGGCTGAACCAATGCCTACTTATGCTGAGGACGGAAAAACAGCAGCACAATTCATATTCAATCACATTATAGCTAGATTTGGTGTCCCACAATCCATTGTGACCGATCATCACTCCCACTTCAAGAACCATATGATTGAGGAACTGAGTGCCAAGTTGGGTTTTCGCCATGAAAACTCAACCCCATACTACCCACAGGCTAATGGCCAAGTTGAATCCATTAACAAAGTTCTGAAACGAATGATTCAGCGTATTGTGGGTACTCATAAGTCCAACTGGCACTCAGCTCTGTTTTCGGCATTATGGGCATACCGAACCTCAGTAAAAAGTACTACTGGGTTTACACCATTCCAACTGGTGTATGTCCTGGAAGTCATTTTACCGATTGAATGTGAAATTCCATCACTTCAGATATCCATAGAGCTACTTCCCCACACCACTTCCGAAGAGGAACGGTTTCTATACCTAGCCAAGCTAGATGGAACCCGCTGTGACGTTGCTTTAGCCAACGAATCTCATAAAAAAATGTGTCAAAGCACAGTATGACAAATCCGTTCAACCTCGGGTTTTCAATGAAGGTGACCTCGTACTCACATATGATCAAATGCACGATAAACTTGGAAAAGGAAAGCTAGAATCTATGTGGTATGGCCCCTTTGTTGTAAAATGTGTCTTGGAGAAAGGAGCCTATGAACTCGTCGATTGTGATGGCACACCATTGGCACGGCCCTGCAATGGGTTGTACCTCAAACGCTTCTACGCGTAGGGTTATCTTGCGCAAGATACTCTTTGTACATAATGTACCTAGCTTGTTTTCACTTATCTTTTTTAGTGTGCACACACGGACCTCATGTATCCATTCTTAGCTTGACTTGTGCTTTTATGCGCAGATGTCTGCCTACTTTGGATTCGCCGATGGTGCTAGCCGACATACCCGAAACCTCGCTTCTGCAGCATGGGTAATCTATTCTCCCACTGGCGAGTTGCTATCTTCAGGAGCCAATTGTTTGGGTCCCGCAACCAACAATATCGCAGAGTACCATGCAGTCATCAAACTCTTGACAGAGGTTGCTTCCCTTGGAATTGAATCCCTATCAGTCTTTTTAGACTCCCAACTCATGGTTTCTCATCTGAATCATGTTTACACAGTTTGCGATCCTATCCTACTTCATTTATTTCGAAGGGTACGCCTCTTGGAACGATCTTTTAATTTTATTTCATATCAACACATACCAAGGGAATTCAATTGTATAGTTGATTCATTAGCTAATTACATTTTGGATTGGCATCTTTCCCATACATAAAAACACATCATAAAATAAACACGCAAGTCATTGTAAATAAATAGGTCATAAAATTAGGTCCATATATATATCACTGTATATAAAAGTGTTTTTTCAAATACATAAAGTTTGTGTTTTAAAGACAAAATTTGGGACCTAGTCCCATACAAAAATTTGGCTCTCAAAGCCTACATATCGTATACAGGCCGCAAAAAGATAAAAGCTACCATCTAAGGAGATCTGGGAGATCTATCATGTTCCTCCTCAGATTCCTCATGCTGCTGGTGATAACACACTATATCCCGAGCCACCCTACGGAGGAGTCAACCAATACGCCTAGGCACACCTACGGTATGCCGCTGGAGATGCAAAGGGATGTCGTCCATCCTCATAGCGGGGACACCATGGGTTAAACCCTGTAGGTTCCTCTCTATCTCCTGGAACCCTCCTGCTTCATCCTCGTTTTCTTCCTCATCTGGAGCGGCTCGGTGATCAACACCACCTCGGCGTAATGGCGAGTACCCTGCCGGTCTCTGTGGTCCAAGATCTGCGACATGCACACGTATATATATTAAAGTCTTTTACACATTCTAAAAAACAATAAAAATTATATATTCAAAAAAAAAAAAAAACATTTATGAATGTCATACCTGAATTGTCCCAATCCTCATCTTTCGGCAGTCAAGTCTATGTCCTCGCGGAAGTCCACCCCTGCATAGGGGTAGTCATCAATCATCATAATCTGTTCCTCGAGCCAGGACAAGAAATCCTCACCAAAAGCCAAACACTGCGGCCCTCCAAGTCTTCTTGCGTACTCGCTCCATCGAGCCATCCATGGCTCAGTGGGTGGGCGGGGGTGGCATGGCCAGCTTTGGGTGCAACAATGGCACCCTCTCCAAGAAGAAGGTGACTAAGATGCTCCCATACCCAAATTGAGAGTTCTCTCCAAGCCTGCACTTGTTCACTTGCTCTTTGAGGTTGGTCAATACTGCCTCACACCAGTTGAATACTATTCCTGCCATGCAATCCACTCCAAGATTCATCTATGTATGGGACGCCTGATGGGAACCCGTACTCCCTGCTACACGTGTGATGGTGAACAACACGGTTTTTAAAGGAAGTTCTACAATGTCCTTAATGACCACCTTGCCGCTTTTCTTCCCCGAACCTTGACAGCAATAATGAGAAATTAAAGCATCAGTGCTCGCCTCCGAGGCTGTGAACCTAGTAAAACTCACCCGGGCTCCTCTTTTCAAGAGGCCCATGAGGAAATAAATGTCCTCGAGTTCAATCTTGAGGGTGTGTTCCCCCACTCGAAAAGCTTGAATGTCGGGATCCCACATTTGAATAATGTGGGTGAGAAGTTTTTCCTGCTTACAGATACCTTTGGTCTTGAAGAATTTCAACAAACCACATTCCCGCAATGCAGTCAAGGTCTCTTGGTCATCCTCGGCCAACAAATCATCCGCTTCATGCTCTCTTTCTTTCCAATTGACCATTTTGCTCCAAACAAGTTGCAGACACCTACAAAAGGTCATAGGAAACATTCATTAATCATTTAACAACTTGATCTCAGCTAAAAATTTGAGAAAAACTAATTTTTTCATCTTAAAAATCGCCACTATTGCACTTGGGAGAAGTGCGTCTATGCGGTACTGCACAGTACCGCGCCCCTGTTCAACTCTACAGCGCGGTACTGTTACACAGTACCGCGTTTCCCGATACAGATCCCGCGCGGTACTATGGATAGCGAAATTTTCCCATTAGGGCCTTCCCAAAAATTAACTTCTACTTACTGAAATCAAGTTACTTATCTATGAAATGAAAGAGGGGCTTGAAACCTCTTACCTAGTGCAGACGGTTCTTGAAACGGTGCTCCGGATCTCTAGATATGAACTCTTGAAGTTTTTGCTCCTCAATGGGTAAAATCTCCTCTTTTGGTAAATGCACAAGTGAAATGGTAACTTTCCATATTTATCTACTCCTTATATAACTTTTTTTTACTCATTATTTTATCTAGTTAAATTAAAACCCATTTCACATTACTAATATCTGGTTCCATGAGCATTTGTTGACAGGGTCTCCTTTAAAAAATGTTCACACTGGTGTTCATTTATTGTTTGACCTTCATTTTGAGCCTACTTTATATTTTTCGTGCTCTGGATTAAAACTTGAAAAAGATTCCAAGCACTTTTACACCCGTGTCGTGCTTGTCAAACTTAAGTAAATGGTGTCAATCTTAGTCAGCTTTACTCATGCTCGTTAAACAATGAGGAAAGTATTATCCTGGTTGTATTTTATTCTTTTTTCGGACCAGAATAATTAAAAATTATGAAAAAGACCATTGGAGTCCATAGTTAAGCTCTTTTCAGACTCCCTAAAACTGAAAAGATTGCCAAGTGATCTTGACTCTTTCACACTTGTAAAAGTATTTGAAAGGTCGTCTATTCGGTGATAGGTTACCCCTTTTTCGGCTCGTCTAGACTATTTACGAGAAAGGTATACCTCGGTCAATTTTTGGCTGGGAGAGTTCTCTCGTTAATTGTTTTACACTTTTTCGGGATCGAGGGACTAAATTTACGAAAAAGTACACTTTGGAGCCTTCTTTAAGTTTTTCAGGCTCTCTAAATGTGAAAAACTACCGATTTTTCCTTCCTTGGACTCGTTAAAATTTGACATCGAAGGACCCACTTTGGGACGAACCCCTCCTTTCTCAAGTTCATAAAACATATGAGATTGGACTCATCTATGAGATGAGCTATACCGAACATCTGTTATCCTCTTCAACCTCGAAAAACAACAAAGAGATATTCGTCTATCATGTCGGGGGAATATGGGAAACAAGTCGAGTTTATTTTGGCAGCTCATCAGTCGTCACCTTTAAACATGGCATGCGTCTGTCCCTTGTCTATTTTGGGTATCTATTTTCGCTGAGTTATGGTCATCATCCTGAGTCGTCTCTCTGGCCACGAGCCTACTCGTTCGGTGTCTATCCTCTGCTATCAATAATCCCTGCTGCCAAGTCCTTTTACATGTCGTTATATGTTCAAAGGGTTGCATTGTTCAGAGTCATTCATTGTGTCAGACCTCCGTTGTGTCAGTACATGTTCTATCGTCCTATACTATCTTTCTGTTTTGATTTCATGTCGATGATGTGGGAATTATTATGGCCCACCTTTGACGAGTCTATTCCCATTGACGCCTAATCACTATCCGGGAATTGGACTTAGGAATCAACCATTAGTACCTTGGTACCTGCATGCCTCAATGGCAGGTTTCCTCGTGTTCAACAGTAGGTTTACATCATTGACCTCTGATCGAATGATCTCTCGAATGCTCGACATCAACCCATTCATTCGCATTTCGTTGAGATGTACTACAGATACCTTGGGGATCATCGTCATCATTGATGATTTCCCTCGCATTTGTTAATGGTTCACATCATTGACCGGTAATTGAATGGTTTCTACCATGTTCGACTTCAACACCTTGTAATCACATGGCTAGATTCATATCATTTACGATTGAATAGAAGAACCTGGGTGCACCTTTGTATCTTGATTGCGTCCAGGTTGCAATGGAGATGTCCTTTATATTATCACACAGATCCATTTTTGTATTGGTCGTGGCTGTGTCATTACTGTCTCATGGATCTACGCTTGTTCATAGTAGCCATGATTTGTCTACAGTCTATATCATCTCAGTACTCATGGATCTGCAATGTATTGGTCGGCAACCATGCTTTGAGTCCATTGTTTCCGAGTATGGGAATGCCCACCTCAATGGTATATCTGACATTTTGTTTCTGTTTCAGCTCCTTGTTGCTCTCCTCGATGCTATCTCCACACGGCATTTGTAAAGTCTTTCGGCCATTAGTCCCTTATGACCTCACACTTTAGGGGGCATCTGTTATACCTCCATATTTCACAGTGTCGCATATTCACCATAAAAATAGTTGACGACACTTCCCCTACTGCTTAAAACACCCAGAAGAGAAAACTGATGAATGATCCTTGAAGACAAACCTATCCTGTCAAGAATCAACCCAGCTGAGACTTCATATACCTACACTACCACTCCTTTCTCCAGCTTAGGTGCATGGTAGTCTACACTACAGCGCTATGCTCTTTCTCTACCACACGGTACTACCGCGCTATGCTCAGTTTAAGAGGCGCGGTACTCCCTTTTTATCCTTTTTTCCATGGCTTGTGGGATCTTGATCTTCGAGATTTTTTAGGATTGGTATCCTTGATTCGATCCTAACTCACCTTCTCAGATTAGTGGGCCTGATCCACTAAACATTCCCAAGATCCATTCTTCTCTCTTGATGGTTAACCCTACTACACACTATAAGAGAGAGGCATTCCATGAGCAAAAGGGGAGGACTCTTTGAGACATCAAACTTATGATCTTGAATCTTTGTGGAGATAGCTAGAGGAGAAAGCACGTGGAGCTGGGAGTTGGCTTGGATATCAAGCAACCATTGTAAGTGACTTCAAGTTGGTAATAAAACATAACTTGTCTTGTTTCCCAAATCATGTGTGTTGATTTTGTTTCAATTATATGATTTGTATCTGTTATAGATTTAGATTCTAACTCATATTTCAAGTTTCTAGAGAATTGTATATGCTTGTATCTTGGTTTCATTCTGACAGGTTCATTCACGAGGACTTGGAAATTGGAGCCACCATTAGGACGAGCAATTGAATTGAAGGTTAGTTAAATCTCTTCCGTTTCTTTCAGCAGTTTAATCTTGAAATGTCTGTTTAGATCTAGGAATTCAAGGTAGCATTTGTTATCTTTTTGTCTTAGTTTAGAGTCAGTTAAAGTCTACTTTAACCTAAGAGAGTTTCTACCTATCCGTAGGGATAAATTTCTACAACAAGAGACGGGAAAAAGGAAGGAAGCTAAGAGCCCTATACAGCCGAAGGTGTAGAGGAAGAAGCAAAAAGCCACTAAAGGCCAATCAGAAGCAATACTTCATGATGATGACTTTGACATGATTGCATCGAAGGTTACAGAACAGATGGAAGACCTGATGACTGTGTTTTTCTAACAATTGGATTGTTGGTTGTGGAGCTAGATCTTCCAGTCTCATAGATGATATTGTCTCAGTCGTGCACCCCAGAGGACTGTACACTCATTCCCCTAGCTTGGGGTTTTGGGGTTGTTTTCGCCAACAGTTTAAGGGCCCATGGTTTTGGGTAACCCGTGGTATTTTCCCATTGTATTTCCCTTATAAAAGAAAGACATTGTAATACGGCTAGGGTTGATGTATTAGGTATTATGCATTGTAAAGATCTCTAAGATCAAGAAGAGAGACTGTGAAACAGTGAAGAGGAAGTGCAGCGGCTGTGTTGCAGGTTGTATCCCTTCACTTTGTTGGACGGTATAATAATAAGGACTGGCAACTTCAGTGTGGACATAGCCCATCTTGGGTGAACCACGATATATCTATGTCTCTCTTGTAATGTGTTTGTGTGATTATATTTGCATTTCTGTTTATTATTATTGCTCTGCGATCCTATTTTTCTAACAATTGGTATCATATCCAAAGGTCTATTTGGCAGTTAAACCTGCAGGAAGCTAGGGTTTCTGGTTCGAGTGGGAGCAATGGTAGAAGAAGGAAAGTTTAAGGTTGAGAAGTTTAACGGCCAAAACTTCCAGTTGTGGAAGATGCAAATGGAGGACTATCTGTACCAGAAGGATCTGTTCCTACTGTTGGGAGGAAGAGCAAAGCAGTCGTCGGCCATGAAGGATGAAGAATGGGAGGTTCTTGAAAGAAAGGCACTGGGAACAATACGGTTGTCCCTGGCTTCGTCGATGGCTTTCAATATCTTAAAAAAACACGAACGGAGGGTTTGATGAGTGCATTGGGTAAGCTGTATGAAAAACCCTCGGCCTCCAATAAGGTATTTCTAATTAAGCGTTTATTTAATATGAAGATGTCTGAAGGTGGATCTGTTACTGATCATTTAAATGAGTTTAATACAGTTACAAATCAACGAAGTTTTGTAAGTGTGAACTTTGATGATGAGGTTAGGGCTCTTCTAATCTTGTGTTCATTGCCAGAAAGCTGGAATAGCTTGGTCATGGTTATAAGTAACTATGTCTTTGCTTCAAACACCTTGAAATTTGATGATGTTATTGGTGTTATTCTTAGCGAGGAAATGCGAAGAAAAAGCACAGGTGAGACATCAGGTAATGCGTTGACCATGGAGAGCAAGGGAAGACAAAAGGAGAGAGGAAAGAGCCAAGGTAATCGTGGCAAGTCTAAAATGGGCAGATGCAAGTCCAAAATGGGAAAAATAGAGTGTTGGAACTGTGGAAAGAAAGGACATCTAAAGAAAGACTATAGATCTATAAATAAGAAAGGAGATGGACAGCAGGAAACTACCCAAGAAGCAAATGTAGCAGGTGATGTGTTACAAGATGCTTTGATTCTTGCATTAGATAATACTAGTGATTATTGGGTAGTAGATTCAAGGGCTTCATGTCATGCTACACCCCATAGGAAATATTTTCATGATTATGTTCCAGGCGATTTTGGACATGTTTTATTGGGTGATGATGAGCCATGTAAAATTGTTGGAATGGGTAAGGTATGGATAAAATTTAAGAATGGAACTAATTGGCTACTGAAAGATGTAAGGCATATTCCTGCTATGAAAAGAAATCTGATCTCAACAGGGCATTTGGGAGATGGCGGCTGTCTATCTATGTTTGGAGAAACGTGGTGGAATATCACTAAAGGATCAATGGTGATAGCAAAAGGAGACAGGGTAGGTACATTGTATTTATGTCCTCATAATACTGACCATTCTATCTCTTTAGCTTCCACAGGAACAGATATAGCATTGTGGCACCATAGGCTCACATGAGTAAGAAGGGGATGCAGATTCTCCACTCAAGTTGCTTCAAGATTTGAAGCAGGTAAGTTTGGAATTCTGTGAGAACTGTGTTTATGAAAAACATAAGAGAGTCAGATTTCTCAGGGTTGGGAAATAGAAGAAGTATGAAAAGTTAGAGCATGTGCATACATATGTATGGGGACCGGCTCAGGTACATTCTCTTGGTGGCTCTCATTATCATGTTACATTTATTGATGATGCAACTAGAAAAACTTGGGTTTATTGCATTAAACAGAAATATGATGTGTTTGCTACTTTTAAGAAGTGGAAAGCTTTGGTTGAGAATGAGACAGGAAAAAGGTTGAAGTGTATCAGATCTGATAATGGAGGTGAGTACTGCAGTAAGGAGTTTGATAGTTACTGTTCATACCATGGGATTCGTTGAGAGAAGAAAGTCCCGGGAACACCACAAGAAAATGTTGTGTCTTAAAGGATGAACAGAATGATCATAGAGCATGCAAGGTGTATGAGATTGCATGCAGGGTTTCCCTTACAGTTTTGGGCGGATGCTGTAAATACTGTTGTTTATTTAATAAACAGAGGACCTTCAAGTGCTTTGGATGGTGGTATTCCAGAGGAGGCATGGACAAATAAAAAGGTAAACTACTCATTTCTAAGAAGGTTTGGTTGTGAAACATTTGTCCATATTGATAAAGATAATAGAACAAAGCTTGAAGCTAAATCCAAGAAATGTACCTTTATTGGATATGGGGTTGATGAATTTGGTTATCGCTTATGGGATTATGAAAATAACAAAATCATCAGGAGTAGAGATGTGATATTCAATGAAAAGGTCATGTATAAAGATCAGTTGCAAGGAAAGAAACAGGAAAAAGAAAACACAGAGTACGCAATGCTTGATGAAATTAAAGAGAATGAAGTTCTGAAGGTGCCAGAAAATCAAGAACAGCAGCAAGTACCTGAAACTCCTACAAGTGTAAGAAGATCTACCAAGTTAAGTAGACTCCCTGAACGATACTCTCCTTCAATGTATTATTTATTGATGAATGATGCTGGTGAACCAAAATGTTATGAAGAAGCAATGCAGGTGGAAACTAGAAAGAAGTGGGAGCAAGGCATGAATGAGGAGATGGACTCATTGGTAGGAAACCAGACTTGGGATTTGGTTCAGTTTCCTGCTGGTAAAAGAGCATTGTGGAACAAATGGATTTATAGGTTGAAGGAAGAAGGAGGAAAGAAGCGGTACAAGGCCAGACTTGTTGTAAATGGGTTTGCACTGAAGAAAGGTATCGATTTTGATGAAATATTTTCTCCTGTTGTTAAGATGACTTCAATTAGGACTATTTTAAGTCTAGTGGCAGTAGAAGATTTGCATCTTGAACAGTTAGATGTAAAAACAACTTTTCTCCATGGGGATTTGGAGGAAGAGATATATATACAGCAGCCACAAGGGTATGAGGTCAAAGGGAAGGAGAATTTGGTGTGCAGGTTGAAAAAGAGTTTGTATGGCTTGAAGAAAGCTCCAAGGCAGTGGTATCTAAAATTTGACAGGTTTATGACAAAACAAGGTTATAGTAGATGTCATTCTGACCACTGTGTTTATTTCAAGAATCTAGACAATGAAAGATATATTATCTTGTTATTGTATGTGGATGACATGCTTGTTGCAGGGTCTAACATGCAGGATATAAATTTGCTCAAAAGGAAGCTAGCTAATTCATTTGCGATGAAGGATTTGGGTGCTGCAAAGCAAATCCTTGCTATGAGAATAACGAGAGACAGGAAAAATCACAAATTGACATTGTCTCAGGGTGAGTACATATAAAAGGTGTTGGAGAGGTTCAGAATGCAGAATGCAAAACCAGTTAGTACACCTTTGGCCAGCCATTTCAGTCTAAGTAAGGAAATGTGTCCCAAGACACAGGAAGAGATAGATTACATGTCCAAGATTCCCTATCAATCAGCAGTTGGCAGCTTGATGTATGCCATGGTATGCACAAGACCAGATATTGCACATGCAGTGGGAGTTGTGAGCAGATATATGAACAATCCAGGTAAAGAACATTGGAAGGCAGTGCAGTGGATTCTCAGGTATTTGAGAGGTACTACCACTCATGCATTATGTTTTGGAGGTTTAGACACTGTTCTACAGGGATATGTTGATGCAAATATGGAAGGTGATAAGGATAGAAGGAGGAGCACCACAGGGTATGTGTTTATTGTAGGTGGAACAGCAGTAAGTTGGATTTCGAGATTGCAAAAGGTTGTTGCACTTTCAACAACGGAAGCAGAGTATGTTGTTGTTACATAGGCTAGTAAAGAGATGATTTGGTTGCAGAGGTTTATGGAGGAAGTGGGTAAGAAGCAGAAGGATAGCAGGTTGTATAGTGACATCCAGAGTTCCATTCATCTTGCAAAGAACTCAACATTCCATTCCAGGACTAAACATATATAGCTGAAGTACCATTTCATACGCTATGTTCTGGAAGATGAACTGTTGAAGCTGGAAAAGATACATACTAGCCAGAATCCTATAGACATGTTCACAAAGGTAGTGACCAGAGAGAAACTGAGCTCCTTCTCAGTTTCAGTTTGCCTTCTAGCATGAAGGTGAAGATGAGAAGTTGCCAATTCCAAGGTCCAGCAAGTACAGCAGCGGTGGAGTTGTTGTGATCAGTCTCCAAGTGGGATATTGTTGGTTGTGGAGCCAGATCTTCCAGTCTCATAGATGATATTGTCTCAGTCGTGCACCCCAGAGGACTGTACACTCTTTCCCATACCTTGGGGTTTGGGGTTGTTTTCGCCAACAATTTACAAGCCCATGGTTTTGGGTAACTCGTGGTATTTTTCCATTGTATTTCCCTTATAAAAGAAAGACATTGTAATATGGCTAGGGTTGATGTATTAGGTATTATGCATTGTAAAGATCTCTAAGATCAAGAAGAGAGACTGCGAGACAGTGAAGAGGAAGTGCAGCGGCTGTGCTGCAGGTTGTATCCCTTCACTTTGCTGGACGGTATAATAATAAAGACTGGCAACTTCAGTGTGGACGTAACCCATCTTGGTTGAACCACGATATATCTGTGTCTCTCTTGTAATGTGTTTGTGTGATTATATTTGCATTTCTGTTTATTATTATTGCTCTGCGATCCTGTTTTTCTAACAAACTGAGAAAGATAAAAAGAATGAGGCAATTCAACAAAGTCTGCAGAAGAATCTGACCACGCTGCAAGGAATTACTGAAAAAATTGAAGTACAGAAAATATCACCTTTGTTGCGGGACTCAGAGTCTGAAGGAAATCCAAGGGGCACCTCACAGCTGAAGACACCAGCTTTATCCATGACTTTTCCTGCGAAGTCCCGCATCGTCCATCTTGATCCCTTAAGTGTAAGGTTGCCACTGCCAAAACAATTAATCTTGGGTACGAAGGACCTAGAGCATGTGGACCTTGATATTGCAAAGATACCACTGCCTGGTCTGTACAATCTGCATCTGCAGGTTGTCAAGGAGATTCATGAGCGATGTATGGATGCTTTGAACCAACACGTTGAGCTGCAAGCAAACTATAAGCAGTTGGAAGTGGCTAGCTCGCGGAGGGCTATGGAACTACAAGATGAGCACGACCAATGGAAGAGACTAGAGTTTACGTTCCTCGCAGTAGATGGGGAGATATCCGAATGTGACATACAGCCAGACCCCACGGACACTGTTGTTAGCGATATGCTCCATGATTGCCAGGCAGTGATTAAGGAGCAAAGCGGAGGAAAGAAACCGGTCACACATGCAAGGAACCACTACCTGAACTGATCGCATAAGGCCATTAGAGGAAGAACGACTCGGTGAAAGCAACCTGTTAGTGTGCGTGCGACAGGGAGGCTAATAGCGACATGATCATGCCCTGAGGGCGGCCACGACAGAAGATTTGCTACCAGAAACCAGCAATTCCGGTTAGCTGAAAACCGTGACGGTTTTGTAAACCTTAGGGTTTTTGCCTGAAAATTATAAATACATGACCTACGGGCATGATCTATAAATAAGGCATATTTTGTATGGGAAAGGGTTGTTATTATTTTGGTTAATATTCATTGTTAATCTCTTGTTTTGGGTTGTTATTATTATGGTTAATCTTCATTGTTAATATCTCGTTTTGGGTTGTTATTATTTTGGTTAATCTTCATTGTTAATCTCTCGCGTACTGAGAAATCTTCTGTGAGAGACAATTTTGTAAAGGATCTGCAAGATGTGTGCGCAGAGGCCTATTGAGAGAGAAGAGAGTCTGCAGCTGAGTGCGCAGACTGGAACTGTTGTACCCTTCCCTAAGACTAATACAACAATAGTTCCTATGGACGTAGCTCCCATCCTGGGGGTGAACCACGTTAAATCTTGTGTAGTGTGATTGTTTATGCGTTTGCACTTGTCTGTTTGCTTACAATGAATGCTTGAATTCTCATTTATCAGTTGATATGGTTACGCTTTTATATGTATTCGCCATGGGAATGAAATGGGAACAATATGTTAAGTAGCACATGTATGGATGAATATTGAATGCGCAGTATTTCTGAGTTAACGAATGCATAAGTCATTTAGATAAGCAGTTAAGTAGGAGATCTCGCATTGTGTGACTCTCTAGAAGCACAGCACCGGAAGTGCGCAGAGTAGTGTATTTTGTCCCATTGCATAAGTTGTGAGACTAAATAATCTAAGGCAGTAGATGAATGAATAAATACTAAGTAAATTCTTCACAAGCGGTTAAGTCCAAAGAGGAAGTGTATAAGTCAGTTGCATTGTCCTATCAATTGAATCCTACCTGAACCGCGCAGTCCTTGGATGCGCTGGTTGTGCAAGCATCTTATCTTGTAGAAGCATTGGCCATGACGCAGGCTATCGTCGTGCAGTCTTCAGTCCGCAGCGCGATGCACAGTAGTCTGTCTAAACAACTCATCACGTAGTTGTGGAAACCTAATTCTGTAGCTCCCCGTTAGTTTCACCTTGGGTGAGACCTCATCCTGTTTGCAGGATGTTGCCGAAAGGGCCGATGAAAAGGGGCTTTGTTGGTTCCTTGAACCGCGAAGAACCTGGGCCTTTATCGAAAACCTCAATAACAGTTATATAAGCCAACAAGCATTCATTCCACTCCATCCATTATGAGTCAGGACTATAGTAGGACCTTAGGAGCTGTACTCGTTTCTCATATTTTACTCCACCGATTGGTTAAGATTCCAACCATTATGGATCCCTTTGTTGATGCCTCCTGCATCACACAGTGTTATTACTTGAGTCTATGATGCCTGAGTCTATCCATCTACTCATGCTCTTGTTCAAAGGAAGTCCTGAAACCAGAGTCATCCACTCCTTGGATCTCTTGACTATTGCATGTCGGCCATCCTTATTGAGTCAGTCCGTTCGTCCGAGTTCTTCCAAATCTTTCAGAATAGCTGTTACCTCGTGCTGGTTGATGGGGGATGCCTTAATGCCCTCCTTCCAGCAAGTTTCATTCTATCAATTTCAACTCACTTATTATGGAATTGAGAGTAAGAGTCTGTTGAGTACCTTGAGGCGTGCAGTCATTAGTGGTAGGTTCTCTCACCATTGACATTTTTGGGAATACATCAATGTCCCCTGATCGATGGATTCATCTTAGTGTTTGACCTCAACACATCTATTCACACTTTGATGATTGTAATATGTGCCTTGATGCCCATTTTCATTATTGGTGGGTTATCTCGCGTCTGTTAATGGTATACATCATTGACCAGTAATCAGACGATGTCACATTAGGTTCGACTTCAACACCTCTATTCACTTAATGGGACTTGCACTGTAGATGATTTGTGTAGAAGACCCCAGACGTTAGTAGCATTCAGTATGATGCTCTTGATCGTGATTGTACGTATGAGATCTTATTTCTCATACATCAGCAGTTTCTACCTCCAGTATTGCACCAGTTGTTTCCTTTTCAACAGGAGACCATATCTTACTATATGGGTCATGGTTATGACCACTTATGACATGTATTCACTATATACTGCCTATCATGTCCATTGTATCAGATTTTTGTATTGTACCGAAATGTATTCAGAGATATTATTGTATTATGGCGAGTGAGCTACTCTCTCCATTTGTGTCTCCATCACTCTACTTCTGAGATTTATAATGTATTTCAGCCAGTATCATCTCCTCTGACCTCACACATTAGGGGGCATCTGTTACAGCGTAATTTTCCACCTTGTAAGCATCAGCATTGATTAACCTTTAGGATCCATTTTATTGACTCAGATCCACAATTTATCCTCCAGGAACACACTTTTCCCTATTTTTGTTCCTGTACGCTAGTTGTTCCACTATAGCCAGTGTACACGTGGGCTGTTCCACTATAGCCAATGTACACCAAGTTAAATGGTAAAAACCAATAGATAATTAATTTTTACTCCCAAAAAGCGATCTTAGGGTGACCTTTGGCCCTCTATATACCCCGAAACGACTCGATTTGATCTTTCACTTACCTTTGGAAGGCTATATATTGAGCTCTTATGGTTTATGGAAGGGAGGAGAAAGAGAGAGCAAGATAACTCTAGTGGATTTTTTTCATGACTTGAGTCCACACTCATTGATCCTTGTTGTTGTGAACTCCTTATGTTCACCTACCAAACTCCTTTCATAGTTTGAGTTTGCCATTGCATGGGGGATTCAAGTGGTGGAGGCACAAGTGGAGAGACCCAGTTCTTGGTTCAGATTGGTTGCCGGCAAGAGGTCGTATCATGTACTTCTTGTTATTAATTAATGGAAATACTCATTTTCTCATCCAATTGATGTTGTGAATGTTGTTTAAATTACATTGGATTACATTTTCTTATGATATCATAGATCATGTTATTGATTATTCTAATATCTTTCACATATTATATGCACTTGCTTGTATTTGTTATTGAGACTAATCTACAGGTTCAAGTGTAGAGGTTGAAATCTCAAAGGGAATCTACTTCGAACATCCGGTTGAAGGTTGGTTTTTATTCTCCATATCTTAGCATTTTCATTATAACAACATTGCATTGGGAATTGAGTTATTTTCTGGTATTCAGCTGTCTGTTGTGGTCTACCCCAAGCCATAGGAAGTTTTCTGGTAGCCAGCTGTCTGTTGCAGTCATTTGGGAGAATCCACTGACATACCTCTCGTAGTAGGTGCAAAGGCCCAAAAATATCTTAATTTCTGTCACATTTTTAGGTGTATGCCAATCCAATTTGGCCTTAATCTTCTCTACGTGCACCTGGACCCTGTTGGCCCCTATCACATGCCCTAAATATAACATCTCCTGCATGTCGAACTCACACTTGGAAATTTTGGCATATAGTGACTGCTCCTGTAAAATTCCAAGTACTTCATCTAGATGTCCCAAATGTTCTTCCCAAGTTCTACTGTATATCAATATGTCGTCGAAGAACACCAGAAGATGCTTACATAACTGAGCCTTGAATATGTTGTTCATGCATGACTAGAAAGTAGCTGGTGCATTAGTGATCCCAAATGGCATCACTAAAAACTCATAATGTCCGTAGTGGCAACGGAAGGCGGTCTTTGGAACATCCTGCTCCCTAACCCGAATCTGATAGTAACCTGAGCAGAGGTAAATCTTGGAAAAGTACTTTGCCCCCTGTAGTTCATCCATCAACTCATCAATCCTGGGGATTGGATACTTGTTCTTTATGGTCTTCTTGTTGAGTGCCCTGTAATCGATGCACATGCATAAGGTTCCATCCTTTTTCTTCACTAGCACTACTGAAGATGCAAATGGACTGGAGCTAGGTTTAATGTACCCTAGTTTGAGCAGTTCTTTGATTATATCCTCTATATCATCTTTGTACCTCTTGGGATATCTGTAAGGAGTGGTGATAACTGCTTGAGTCCCCTCCTCTAACTCAATAATATGCTCAAATCCCCTATCTGGAATTCGACCTGCTAGAAGGTCTCCAAATACTGCTTTATGCTTCTGCAGTAAGGCCTCTATATCTGTTGGATGTTGTGTGGCCTTATCTGGTGGTTTCCTGAAGGTAACCAAGCACTTTTATGCCCACTCAATATCTCCCTGTCAGAGTACTCCCTCCATCCTGTGTGATGTCACTGCTGTGGGAGGGTAGGTATTCATCCCTCATAATACTACCTTCTGTCCCTCTGCCCCTGTGAACTCCATATCCAGGGTCTGGTAGTTCGTGGAATACTTCCCTATGGAATACAGCCATTGAACTCCTAATACCACATTCATGTCAGGTACCTCTACCACATAGAATGTCCCTATCACTGTATAATTCCGAAGTGTTACTTTTAATTTAGGAATCCTATAACTACACTCCATGGTGTGGCCTATTGCAGCTACTGAAAAACCATCAAAACTCTCATTCTGGATGCCTTTCCTTTTAACCCATGCAGCATCAATAAAGTTGTGGGATGCCCCAACATCTATCACCACTCCCACTCTATGGACCTTTACAGTACCTCTGATCTGGAGAGTGTGGAATCTAGGGACCCCTTTCATGGTAGCAATGGTACCTCTTGATGGTTGTCCCTCATCAGCTGTCTCTTGTGTCTCTCCCTGCTCCTGATCCTGATAATCCTCATCCTCCCCACTATCGGAATAGGCCTCTATGTAGTAGGCCTTTCCCTTTCCTGAACATCTGTGACCTGGTTCCCATGGTTCTTTACAGGTGAAACATAACTTTTTTCTTCTAAGGTCTTGGCGGACATCATTATCCATCCTTTCTTTCTTTGGCCACTCTTTCTGGAATGGTTTCCTTTCTTTATCTTTAATAGGAAAATTAGTTCTAGGGTGGAACCTATTCTTGGGTAGTACATCCTGCAAATATCTAGTCCGACTGATGGCATCGGCTAGGGTGGTGGGTCTATAGGACTTGACCCATCCATGTAAGGGCTCAGTGAGAACCTCTGTAAATAGCATAATCAACATGCTCTCTAAAATATCTGTCACCATGACTGCCACCCTCTGGAACTCTGAAATGAAAGCATCTGCACTACCTGTCTGCTTGAGCTGTGCTAGCTCTCTAAAATGCACCTCAGGGTCCTTCCTATCAAATCGCTCAATGAGCCTCTGTGTAAAATCTAAGTATGAGGTGATGGTATTGTGACCCAATGTCACCAACCCGTGGTACCACCACTCATGGGCCTCTCCATCCAAATGCAATGTATCCAATTTAATGTCATCAGCCTCAATCATGGGGTTGAGCTGGAAGTATGTATCCAACTTCTGTACCTAGTTCCATGCTGTGCCACCCCAGGTACCCTCAAAGGTATGGATAGTCAGTTTCCCTACTATGCGTTGTAACTCATAGTTCTGGGTGAAAGGCCTATTGTAAGCTCTGGGTCGGTTCTTACTTTTAAAGTGGCAGAAGTTAGTGAAGGTCATGGCTGACTAGAAGTCATCTCCTAAAGCTCTGAACTCTCTCAAATAGGCACTCATGGATTCTTCTAGCTCTACTTATGCTAGAGGCACTGCGGCAGGGCTCTCTAAAAAGTGAGGCAGGTAGGTCTGGATGGCTTCTTGTATATGTGGGGATGGCTCTGCATGTTGGTATGTGAGTGTTCCCCACTACTACTGGTGGATACCCTATCACTGTTGGGAAATAAAGGACTATGTGGGGTGTCCCGTTCTTCTCTGTCATTTGTCTGAAGGTACTCATCATTTCTTTCTGTCTAGTAGTGAGTGCATTTATAGCTGAAATGAGACTATTGAAAGTTGTTTTATCATCATCGGCCATTGTTTCTTTTCCTATACCCTTTTCAAATTGATACTCTCTATCCCCCAGTTCTATATCCTCTAATTATTCTTCTCCTCTACCACTGTCTCTAAATCTCTGTCTTTGGTAAGTAATGTTGTGTGGATCTTCTGAATTCATTTACTGTTTACAATTGCATGCCCCACAGCTGGCAAGGAACATGCTCTAATACCACTGTTATATCCCAAATTGATATTTTTTCTTTTTTTGTGTTGTCTAGTAGGATGATATCTCAAACAAGTATGAAGGTGGGGCATGCATGCATTTGCATGCATATCTATAACCCAGATATATTGAAATGCTATAAAGTAGGAGGAATTAATGCATGTACATACCAGTATGTAGATCAACTGATGTAGATAAGGATGAGCCCCGCATGCAATAATTGTGCCAGTGGAATAGGAAGATAAGCTAGACGTCCTTCAGATGAGAATGCGCCCTCCTCCAATACTAGAAATGATCCTCAATAATAAGTACTCAGTTGATGAAGCCCCATATGAGGTGGACTAGGGTTATAGTTCCCTTCTGAATAAGATGGATGCTGCATCCAGAAGGACTGATGGCTTCTCAACCCAAAACGTGAAGATCTTTCCAAGGAAATTTTCCCAAGCATGCAAAGACGTCCTTTAATCAGGATGAATGATGATAACTAGATGAAGGCTCAAGCTGAATAGCCCTTCTTCCAGGGGAAGGGTAATACCACTACTATGAAGAGGATGAGAGCCGCATGCAGAGAAACTGATCCCTGTAGACTGGAATGTGAATAGGGAGGTCTTTGGACAATGCGCCCAAGCAAGAGGATGACTCCCTCAATATCTCATAAAATATAACTCTGCAGAAACTGAATAATAGTTGTACCTGATGATGAAGCAATGTTGAATCTAGATTATCCAACCTGATGGCGACTAGGGCAGATAGATTTCACTGTCAAAATGCACCTGTTAGCCGAGTGCATGCACTCAACCCCAACTTAGCTTGCTGAGCTCTCTAATTAGATATCACAAATCAATAATCATATAAGCGCGCTTCTCCACTCGCTTTATCTTTCTTTTATAACCTTCAACTGTAAAACCTAAATTTTGACCTAATTAGGTCACTTTACCTTCTAATTCGTAGTTGACTTGCATGCAAGTTCTTGGAGACTCAATCAGGTGCATGCATCATGAAATAATGCTCATATGTCATGCATGCAGGTGGCCTTCAGCTTTGGTGGCCCCTGTCTACCTACTGATGATATATTATCTATGCCAAAGATCTTATATGGCATCAATCCTTAGTTGATTCCCTGACTTTCAGTGCCCACTCAAACCTATGGGAATCGTGCGAGAGCGGAAACTGAGGAACAGAATCATCAAATACTACCTGGTTCAGTGGAGAGATCTTCCTATAGAGGAGGCCACTTGGGAAGGAGAACAGGTATTATAGCACCCAGCTTTACAGTTGCTTGAGGACAAGCAAATTTGAGCAGGGAGGACTGTAATGTCCTCTTCTCCTTAAGCACTAAGGACCATCCTGCTAACCTATATGATTCCCATAGGTTCGAGTGGGCACTAACAGTCGGGGAATCAACTGAGGATTGATGCGATATAAGAATATCTATGGCATAGATATTATATCATCAGTAGGTAGATAGGGGCCACCAGAGCTAAAGGACACCTTCTGCATGCAGCCTCCATCTTATTCAGAAGGGCACTATAACCCTAGTCCACCTCATCTGGGCATTCATCAGCTGAGTATTTATTATTGAGGATAATTTCTAGTATTGGAGGAGGGTGCATTCTCATATGGAGGGCGTCTAGCTTATCTTCCTATTCGACCGGCACAATTCTTGCATGCGGGGCTCATCCTTATCTACATCAGCTAATCTACATACTACTATGTACATGCATTAATTCCTCCTACTTTATAGCATTTCAGTATATATGGGTTATATATCTGCATGCAGAGATCAGTACACACATTCATACTTGTTTGAGATATCAGCCTACTAGACAACACACACAAAAAAGAAAAAATATCAGTTTGGGATATTACACCGTCGTACCGTTTGATCTTCAAAGTAGAACCAAAATGCATGTCTGAAAATGCCATGTCGGTCATTGAACAATATGGGGATTACTACTTCTCCATGGAAGGAAATTACATCAAGATGTATGGGGAAACCAAACCTCCTTCTCTGCTACTTCAATACGCCACTGACTTTTTTGTACACAAAGAGGCCGTCAGCCAGGTTTTCGTCGATGGGATTGGGAGATTTCTTGCAGATAAGAAGAAGTCATTCTACCCACTAGTTCCATTCACAATCGGAGCATATAAATTAGCAAAGGCTAAAGACAGTGAAGAGTTTGTCCAAGACTTAGAGACTTTTCGTTTTGGGATGAATAATATCAGAAGACATGATCCTCAAGGGAAGGTCGCTGGCCATTGCACTTCATGCAGGATCACCTGCGAGTATGCACACCTATTTTGGAAAAATGAGGATTTCTATCGAAGCGCGAAAAACATGGTTGAATTAAACAAGCGCTATCGTCCCAAAGGCGGAGCGAGATCCAGTTCCAAAGCTAATGCTTCCAAGGAATATGAAGAAGAAAAGCAACGTCAAGAAGAATTAGCTATATAGCTAACAGAGGATGAGAAGAAGAAGCTGACAGAATCCAAAAGGAACAGGCTGAGAAAATTCAAAAAGAGGAAGCAGATAGACTCCAGCAAGAAGAAGCCGAATGACTTCGGAAAGAGGAAATGGAAAAGGTCTGGAGGTAAGAAGCTGGAAGGCTGTAAGATATGAAAGATAAAGCATATAAAGAAGCAGCAGAGCAGCAAAGTCTAAAGGAAGAAGAAGAGAAGTCCAAGCAAGTTGTGAAACCAAAGAGCCCTGATACACAAGTTATGGAAACAAACCAAATGGAAACAATCACTGGAGGACATCGCCCACTTCCAGGACTCAATCTCATCTCGTTTACACCTTCAAAGAAGCACACAGTGGCGAACTTGGATTCAATCTTTTTCAATTCGAAAAAGAAGGCTATCATGAGGAGTTAAGAAAAGAGGATGAAATATCCAAACTACTAAGATGTTGTCACAATAATAGAAAGCCCGATTTTTTAGGGTACTAACAGTGACCCTCAGTTCGTGGCAGCAGCCAATGTAGCTACAGCACAAGCAAGTGCTGACAATGTCGACAGACTAATAGAAGACGTGAGAAAAAAGAAATAAAAGCTTCTTAAAGTAAAGGACAGTCTGTTGAAAGAAACACAGCAGGGTCTGGAGCTCAAAAGGAAGCATAGCGCCCTCCTATCTGAAAGCGAAATGGAAGTCGAGAGGTACCAGAGCCTGGAGGATGAGAAATATGTATTGGCTATGCAATTAATGATATTACAAGGTGAAAAGAATGACCTGGAATCCCGATCCATCCATTTAGAGTCAAGCAGGGAAATTTCCAATCAACGGGTTGAGGAATTCGAAGCTAAGGTGGAAGAGCTAGAGAAAGAGAAAGGAGCTTTAACAGAACAGCTGGAGGTAGCGGACAGTATAAATCTATACATATCTCCATTATGCGACCAAGCTTGTAAAATCCAAGAGCAGATGTATCAGTCTCAGATGATCCTCACAGAAAAAATATACAAGATGAAGGTGATGATGGAAAGATTGGATGAGATATCAGCTGAGTCACAAGCAATCAGGAAAAAGCAGTTTGAGGTTGCAGGGAAGATTAAAAGCCAAATGGTTTGGAGGGAAACAAACTCTGAGTACCCTGAACACTTGCGCCCTAAAACCGTGGCAGATTTGACGTCAGAAATGAAACTTTTGGAGTTTTGCAGGAAGGCCTCCATAAAGCTGAACAATGATGTCCTAAACACCGCTCACATATGCCTAGATTCTTATAAGAAGATCCAGCAAGTTCATGAGAAGTGTCATCTTTCTCCACTCCCGCCGATGGAAAAATTTCCTGCAGAAGAGCTGCGTATGACAGAGTTGCGGGATGGGTTAAAAGGAGAGTTAGAATATATCAGAAAAATGGATACTCTCACTGAAGAATACATAGATCATCTTGTGGGGAAAGCATCCATACATGCATTCTTGTTGGAAGGTAGTTGCACAATAGCTGAAGAAGGGAGGGCATGCATTGAGACTCAACTGTCATATCACGAAGTCTCTTTGCAAGTTTTCGAACCCGGCAGGCTTCTCATCTTTTCTGAGTATGCTAACGCTTGGGGGGGATATTTGTCTAGTTTAGCTGGGCCCACATAAATTCAAATTTGTAATTAATGTTATATTTTCTAATGTATGGGAAAAATGTATTTCATAAGCAAAAGGGACAGCTGGAAACTAATTTTGTTTTATGTGAGCACTGGAAGACAAACTTTTGTGATTCCCTAGGGTTAGGGTATGAGAAGAGACAATTTTGTAAAGTTATAAATAGAGGAATAGAATAGAAGGAAAGGACTTTTGGCAGGTGAAAGGACTGGATTGTCTTGTACGAGAACTATTTTTCTGTAGGAATAAAGAAGGACCTATTTACCTGGGAAAGCAGCACTGTGTTTTTGCTTGAGGATGTGTTGAATGTTCATTTGAATTATTTAAGCATCATTCGTGCATATTGTGAGATCGTTCTTAACATGTCTGAATTATTTCTTGGTTATGAATTCTCTTATTTCCTGTGCAAATATCCATGTGCTTAATGAGTAAGGGAATGTTTTAATTACATCAGAGCTATCTCTGTTATATTTTATACTTTGTTGTAATTGTGCTTACAATATTTGAACATCTATCTGTGAGATTCTTAGGCACATTTCAGTATATTGCTCGCTGCAGGGATAGATTAATTAATTTAAATAGTTTTAGATTAGATTTGTTTTGATTGCATGCATTTAGATAGAGAACTTGCATATCATCTTTAATTTTAAAATACATAAATGGTGGATCGGGACACAACCAATGAAATCAAATCTTTAAATCACGTATGGTAGCTGGGCCGTTAACCGGACGGATTCCCCACACCAAACGGTGAGCAATCTAATTGGTCTTGCTTATCGAGGAGAATCCCTAACTGTCAGTGCTACGATTTTTGGGGCATCAACAGTTTATGGCGCTAGAAGGAGGGCCGCCAGTGCATGGCTGGAAGAGGAAACCCATTTGTTAGAAGAAATTCCTATGAAGACCCAATTGAAACAGCTATTCCAGAAGATTTCTTTCTAGAATCACAAGATCAAGAAAATCCCAATTCTGAAGGTGAACATCAAGAACCATTATATGTTGTCCCTTTTGAAGAAGTAGATTGCTTCAGAAGACACACATGTTATTATGTTAGGAGGATTGGGGGGTTAAACGTAACTCCTTTGTTACCCAGAAGGCGAATACATAGGAGAGAACCACATTACACTAGAGATTCAGTGTTAGTAGAAAGTTTGAAAGAATTATTGGATCTTTCTTTACAAGAAATCACAGATCCGCTTGATCAATTAAGACCCAATACTCCTCCACAACCACAAACACAAGTTATGGCTGCGCCCGCGTGGAGAACCATAGGAGCACTTAATTTAGTTCCACCTTTGCATGATCTTCCCAAACACCCATAAAAGGTTTTACCTAAGTACGATCTTGGCAAAGGCATTTCTGCTGAAGATCACCTTAAGAGTTTTTATTTGGCTCTGAATCTCCTAAATGTAGAACATGAAGATGTAGTGTGCAGGATTTTTCCTTTCACATTTGAACCTAAGGTATCTTCTCGGTATTTTAGTTTGCAAGCCAATTCAATAGATGATTGGGATGGTTTCAAGAAATGTTTTCTAAGCAAATTTGGAAATCAAAATACCGTTGCCATGCTTATGAAAGAACTGCTATCTATGAGGATGGAAAAGAAGGAAAAGGTATAGGAATTTAATCAGATATTTACTACCATGTTAAATCATTTTAGTGTTGCAACCAGACCCGCCGATGAATCCTTGGTAGAATATTATACTACAGCACTCGATCCACCCATAGCTATGTTTGTTAAAAGAACAAAGAAGCTTACATTGGTAGAAAACTTTGAAGAAGCCAAGAAAGTAGAAGCTGAAGCCGATAGTATTGCTAAACACTCTCTTGATTTGGAAGCAAAACCAAAAACCAGCAAGAAGCCTTTTTTGTTTTCTAGACCTAAGGAATAATCATCATCCGAATTAGAAAATGTGGTTAAGATGATGCAGAAATGTCCAATAAAATTGTAGATCTTGAAAAGGACAAGGCAACCAGTACATCAAGAAAACCCTTCAAACCTTTCTACAAGAAGAGGGAAGAAGGAGGACAACCCCTTCCACCTGTAAACAATTATGTTGTCCTAAATCTAAACGAGGTAGGCATGGATCATTTCTGCACCTTTCATTAGGAACAGCATTCTGAAAAGAGCTTCCCACAGTGGATAAATTCAATGAGCTTGGTCATGAATCAATTGCTAGACACACAAATAACAGACCAAGAATATCCCCAAGAAGAGCAGGCATGTGAGCAAGAGGAACCCACTCCATACACCACTATGGTATTATGGGATTGGGCGCTTACAACAGAATGGGCCGAAGGAGATGCGGAAGAAATGCAAGTTTCATCAGTAAATGTTACTACTCAGAGTAAAGGTCCGTCTGTTGATCAAAACCCGATGGTCCCTAAAGCTAAGGTTGCAAAAGAAATACCCAAAAGGCACATAACTGTCATTCTGCCACAGCCTAAGGAAAACCTTGTGGTGGTTAAAGAGACAAGCCCAATAATTAATGAAAAGGCCACAGTCAATAAAACAAGGAATGGTGGGAAGAGCCAGGAAGAATACAAGATGGGGTACGACATCTTAGAAGATATCAAGAAAACTAAAGCGAATATTTATATATTTGAATTGTGCAGTCTGCCCCAACAAAGAAAGAAATTATTTGAAGCTTTTGACCCACAATCTAGCAGTACCACAAAAAACACCAAATTAGATACTAAGATAAACAAAGATAGCATCGGTGGAAAATCAAAATCTCAGACCCTGCCTTTTCTGCCGACTTTTGAAATTTTTAACCATAACGTACACAATTGTTTGGTAGATTCTGGGGCTTCTTCAAATTTTATGCCATTATCAATTTACAAGAAAATTAATGGACAGCCAATACCATCTCCATCTCAAATCATACAGTTAGATAGGACTATTGTTAAATTAATTGGAGAAATGAAAGATGTGCTCATTAGACTGTTTGCAGATCCTAAAGTCTGCCAATTCATAGATGTTATGGTGGTGGATATACCTGAAGCTTATGGCTTAATATTGAGTAGGGGACTGGTCTACGAAACTGAACGGTTACTTTGCAATGGACTGGTCTCACTTGTGGTTGCCATACCAAAACAGGAAAAACCAAATCAAGATACTGAGAGAGCCTCATATGAATCACAATGTAACTCGGTTGGAAGAAAAGAACGAAGCTGTGAATTTTTCGTCTTCAGTGTTGGGAAAATATTTTTTAGAAATTGAACCAGGGAATTATCAATCGACAGATGTTAGCCATGAAGCAGGCGAACAGTCCGATCTCCTTCATTTTTTGTCGACTGATGACATCGATTGTAACATAGTAGAATTATTCAATGTCTTAGGTAGTAACAATACTAACTTAGTTAAAACAGAAAACATATTTTGGGTTTTATACTTCAATGGTTCCAAAACCCAGGAAGGATCTGGAGCCGGTTGTGTTTTGATTGACCCTGAAAAGAACAAACATTTTGTATCTTGTAGACTAGAGTTTGAATGAACAAATAACACAGCAGAATATGAATCTCTAGTTCAAGGGTTAAAGAAGGCTATTAATCTGAATGTCAAATATTTAAAAGTCTTCGGTGATTGAGAGATAGTTGTCAGACAAGTAAGAGATACAATTCATTGTCTTTCACCGCACTTAAAAGGTTATCAGTCTGAAATCTGGAATTTAATTTCACATTTTGATGCTTTCAATATAAATTCTATTCCTATATTACAGAATGTTGCAGCTGATTTGTTAGCCACTTCTACTTCTAGATTAGTGCCTACAAATAACAAATGCTCTATTGAATTGATTTTCAAGCCATCTGTACCCGACAACATTACAAATTTAAGAGTGTTTAATGATGATGATCAAATTATCAGCTTCTTAACAAATGAAGATGTCTTTTAAGAATCTATAATCAATGAAGATAAGCACGATTCGGATTTGCAAAATAAAGATACGGCTAAAGGAAACTTTATGCCGAAAGGAGTGAGGACTCTTGAAGGATTGTTTGATTTACAGAACAAGTTCAGGAGGCCAGCAAATGTCAAAACTAATAGCTCCTCTATGTAGCATGAATTGGTAAACCTAGGCATAGAAGCTGAGCCTAAATTTGTTAATCTGGGTAAATTTTGCTCACCAGGCGAGAGAGATAAGTTCATCAGACTGTTCTAGCAATATAAAGATGTTTTTTCATGGACTTATGAAGATTTGAAAACATATGACACTTGCATCATACAACATATAATACAAATGAAGCCAGGTGTTAAGCCATTTCAGCAGCAATTGCGAAGAATGCATCTGACGCTTGAACCGCTAATACAGAAAGAATTGAAAAAATTGTTGGATGCTAAGATCATCTTTAAAGTCCGACACTCTAAGTGGGTCGCTAATCTAGTTCCCGTACGGAAGAATTCGGGAGAGATAAGATTGTGTGTGGACTTTCGGAACTTGAACCAAGCATCTGACAAAGACAACTATCCTGTACCACCAATGGAACAAATTTTGCAGTTGGTTTTCGGTTCAGAATTATTCTCCCCGCTAGATGGTTTCTCTGGATATAATCAGGTACTAGTAGTGGAAGAAGACCAACTCAAAACCACTTTCCTTACGAAGTGAGTAACCTTCACATATCGCAGAATTCCATTCGGCTTGATAAATGTAAGAGTTACATTTCAGATAGCTATGGACATTGCGTTTCGAGGATTGGTTGGCCATTGTATGGTAATTTATCTAGATGATGTGACAGTCTTTTCAAAGAAAAGGGAATACCATGTTTTCCACTTGAAACAATTTTTTTATCGCTGTAGAAAATATGGTATATCTCTAAACCCCAAGAGGAGTGTTTTCGTTGTTATTGAGGGTAAGCTTCTAGGCCATATCATCTCAAAGAAGGGAATCTCAATAGATCAAGAGAGAGTGCAAACTATAAGCAAGATTCCCATGCCCCATAACAAAAAATCTATGCAATATTTTATGGGCATGATAAATTTTGTTCAAAGGTTTGTACCAGATTTCGCTCAGATTGTGAAACCTTTGCAGCAAATGGTAAAGCAAAGTGTGCAATTCAAATGGACTGACATGGAGAAGATTGCATTTAAAGACATTAAAACTGCCATAGCTAATGTGCCTTCTTTAAGAAGCCCATATTTTGAAAAGGATTTCATCATGTACACTTTCGCTTCAGATAACTCTCTCGCAGTTGTTCTCACACATAAGGGAGAATCAGGAGATGAATACCCAATATCCTTCATGAGCATTGGTTTGCATGGTGTTGAACTGAATTACCCCGTCGTAGATAAGAAAGCATATGCAATATTTAAAGCAGTTAAATAGTTCATGACGTATATCCTGAAGAACATAACTAAAGTCATAGTACCTTACCCTGATGTTAGATCTTTATTTTTACAGAAGGAATTGGGTGAAAGAAGAGGGAACTGGGTGACTGCGCTTCAAGAATATGATCTAGAATTCAAACCATCTATCATTATTAAAGGTCAAGGGTTGTGTAAATTACTCACAGCAATCCCAATAAGTGAAGAGCAGGAGTGGGAAAACGAAGCCGAATTGAATCTGATTGAGGTGTGTCCTATTTTCATTGCTCTTGAATCTTGGTATAGGGACCTAGTTCATTATTTGCAGTAAGGATATCTACCGGAGCACTAGAATCCTAAACAAAAAAGGGATCTCCATTTGAAATCAGCATCCTATCAAATAATTAATGGAATAATTTCTAGAAATAATTATGATGGGATATTTCTAATATGTCTTGAGAAAGAAGACGTTGATAAAGTGGTCAAGGATTTACATGATGGCCCTGCTGGGGGACACTATTATGGAGATACCATGGCTCATAAAATATTCAGGGCTGGTTACTATTGGCCCACTCTCTTCAAATATGCTCACTTGTATGCCAGGAATTGCGATTTATGCCAAAGAAGTGTTGGCATATTTTCCAAAGCATCAAGGCCATTGCAGCCAGCTATCATCTTTGACCCATTCGAGCAATGGGGCATAGATTTTATTGGAGAGATAAATTCAAAATCTTCGTTGCAACATCGGTATATTCTTACGGCTACAGATTACTTCATCCGGTGTACCGAAGCTATTCCGTTGCACAAAGTGAATGAGGACGCAGTTATCAAGTTCCTACAAGAAAATATCATAACCAAGTTTGGGGTTCCAATTTCTCTAGTTTTTTATAATGCAACTTATTTTTCATCTGTGAAATTAAATGCATTTGTTTACAAAAGAGGAATTAAGTTGCATTACTCAGCCAATTATTATCCCCAAGGAAACAGACTAGCTGAATCTACAAATAATAATCTCATATGAATCCTTAAGAAGACTGTTATTGAGAATCAAATAAATTGGCATGCAGCCCTCCCAAATGCTTTGTGGGAAGATAGGGTTACCCCAAAGAATTCCTTAGGAGTTTCCCATTACACTCTAGTCTATGGGAAGGAATCCATACTCCTGCTTAACATACTGCTCCCATCCTTACAATTAGCCCAAGCCTCTTGAGGTTCCAGCAGCCAGGTCCTACAATCACAAATTGATACCCTGTTGAAGCTTGAAGAGTCGCGACAGAAAGCCAAAAACAGATTCCACCAACACTAAGAGATTGTTAGAGGTGGTTTGATAAGTGGAAGTCTGGCAAAAGGATTTTTGAAGTAGGTGACTTAGTTCTAAAGTGGGATCACCCACATGATGAAAAGGGGAAGCATACGAAATTTCAACAATTATGGCTTGGCCCTTATCAAATTTCTGAAAAGCTTGGCCCATCGACATACAAACTGAAGAATTTAGAAAGGGAGGAGGAAAACCTTCTTGTCAACGGCCTTGCTTTGAAGCAGTACTTCACTTAGGTCTAGGGACACTTTTTGTACATAATAAACGTTGTTTTGTTTTCCTAGCTTACTGTTTTGTTTGAGTTGTTTTGAATTGTTGTTTTCTTTATTTTAGAGTCTTTAGTCTATTTTATTTGATTACTTTCATTGGTTCTTTTTACCCTTTTTTTTGTTTGAGTTCTTTTTTCTTTAATAAATACCATCCCAACTTCTTGGTGTAGTGGAAAGATAGGGCTCTGAGCAAATCTCAAATTTCTTGAAAGGTCGAAATCTACTTATAAAAGAAGTGTCTCTATGTGACTTTGCTTTTGCTGGCTAGTTTTTAGAATAGGGAGATCCTTTTCTATTTCATTTTTTATCACAATAATCCTTGTTAAATAACTGAGACTGGTGATTTATGTATTACTATCTCAGGGCTCCATTCACTCTCACATTAATGACTATCTCAGGAAGTTCATGATGATGGACCCACAGAGAGGAGGCATGTCTCACAGATGTATGGTATTTAAAATGATCCCATGCTGCAAATAAAAATCCAAAAGAGCTTATATTAAAGAGTCTATTTTCCAGAAAATCTCGCCTTCATTATGTTAAATTTTCAGAATTTACTTCAATCTGATCTAGGATCTTAACTGAGAGAACAACATGTATAGCATATCAATCATGGACACAATAATGCAAGCACACAAGAGACATAGAGTTTACTTGGGGAAAACCATAAAGGTGAAAAACCCCAATAACTTCCTCAGAGATAGATAGAGCAATGATACAACCAGAATACAAGAGATAGTCTTCTCCTAGCAGCAGAGCCTCCTCCTCACAAGTGCGCCACTTTCCGAATGAGAGAAGTGTGTGAATGAATGACCAAATAGAGATCTCCCGATCTCTATTTATACTTGTTCTGTCCTACCCAATAAACTAATGGGGCCTACATGTCTAGCTTAACCCATGGTTAACTTAATCCGGGCCGACCCCACACTTGGTGGTCTAATAACCCTTTGACCCACATGGCCGACCCCCAATAGGGTGGTCTAATAACCCTTCGACCCACATGACTTATACAGGGCCAACCCCAACAAGGTGGTTTAATAACCCATCAAGTATAAGTTACGACACTTACAATATAAATGACAACACTTCCGTATAGAGGAATAATAACATCTCTATAGGAATACAAACACTTCCGTATAGAGGAATAATACCATCTCTATAGGAGTACAAAATACATATATGAAATCCATGGGTGAAATACATTCCGAAGTTACATATACATCAACACATTAAAGCATGGTTGAGAAAAGCAAAGACATCCAATCAAGAAAGTTGTTCTAATGGTCATCCCAACAAGGTTCTTCTCCGTCCATGAGCATGACAATCAAATAAATCTCTTGCTCACACAAAAGGACATTATGGATGGAAGAACCTAAGTCAAATGTTGAATATTGAAGGAAGCTATCATGGAAGACTTAGACGACAAAATTCGTCAATAAAGAAAGCATCTAAAAAAGAATGCTAACAACAGGGGAATGAGGAACAAACAAATATGTTTGTGGGATTTTGTTACGATCATGTGGAGTCCTATCTAGTTGGCATCCGTAAGACAGATTTTAAAATGAACTCCACATGTTGGCCCTAAGAGATTTTTGGAGAAGTCTGATTCAAAGTTTCCTTTTCCCAATGACCAATATGATTAAAGTGATCACTCCCTTTTCAGAATCTGGACTATGTGAGCAAATTGTTACATATGGGGCCAATAACGGATAAGTTTTATGACCTTGGAAAGAGATTAATTCAGAGATCTGTGTTCACCAGGGAATCGCCAATTGTTGTTGCTGCAACCTGATCCCTGTGATTTTCAAAAATCATAAGGACCCTCCTTTCATTTTTTCTAGAGTTTGAAGTCTATCAAGAAGTATAACCTGACCCTTAGTTTTTCTTGGAAAATCTTGAGCAAAGTTGTCTTTTTTCGGCTAAGGAAGAACTTTTTTGTCTTTGGCAGTCACATTTTTTTGTTTATTTATCGCCGACCCGTTTCGCAACTTTTCGGTTATTTTTTGTCGAAGTCGTCACAAGTTATTGTTTATTTCTCGTCGAATTTGTCTCAACCTTTTGTTCTCCTTTCGCAGACTGATTCGCTGACATTTGCTTATATTTCACTAACCAGTCTCGCGGTTTGTGGCTCGTCTTCATCGTCTTTTTCGCAGTTTGTTTGTTCTTATTTGGCCAACAGCTTCGCGGGTTTTTTGTTTTCATCGCCAACCATCATTGCGAATTTTAACTCACCCTTTGCCAACATTTTCGCAAAGTTTGTTCTTTTGTCGCCGACAGGTCCTTTTCCGCCGACAACAGTCATGTCCTTCGGGTCATTTTTTTCCCAACGCTTCTACCTCCTCATCGTAGTGCTTTAGTCGCAGCAGTTAGAGTAATCTCGTCAACCATTTCGCGAGGGTTATTAGAAACCCTCTGACCAGCTTATCTCTCTCTTTGTCGATCCCTTTGATCGTTGTGGTTCAAATAATTTCGTCGATCATTTCGCAGAAGTAAAGGAAAAGCTGCTGAAACAATCAGCGTAATTTCTTTTGAAAGTTGCGACTACGTAAAGTGTACGCCGGCCAGTAAAGTTATTAAAGGACTACCTAACTTTTATCATCCACATTAATGATAGAGGTTGTTTTGTTTTGTATATATAGGGGGGTTTGGCTTATCTTATCACTTTTTTGAACTTCATTTGAGCCTACGAGGAGCTTTAGCCGATCATCTTTCGCCAGGTAGCAACCAGCCGACAAGCATACACACTCATCCAGTCGTTTCTCTATTGACAGGTAGGTTTTGCAATGCCTTTCCATTTCTATCCTTGGTTCAGCTGCTCAAGGTGTCCTTTAAAATGTTTTTAGCTAGCCTCGACGGTTTGAGGAACCACTTTTCTTCTAGGCTTAGCACCCTCGCTTCAACTGTCACTTAAAACCACCAGAAGCGAGCTCGCCCCGCTTAGTATTATTCATGAGGACTTTTTCGGTCCGGCCACCCTTGGTTTTCTCTTTTCGCCAGCTATCTCGAGCTTCAGTGTCATTTCGATAGTTGGTTGTGGCTTTTGTTCCCTACCCTACCAAGTTTTAAAGTGGCCCGCAAACACCATGTCTCCATTTGCTAGTAGCTCGGGTTCCGAAAGCAGGGTGCCCAAAGGGACAGGCGTGTCGCCCTTACATTTTTTTTTTCCCTTTGCTTCCAACGTGACTTATACACCTCCTGCCATTGTTACAGTATCTACCCAGTGCATATGTTGAATTGTTTTCTTTTGAGCCGAAAATACTTGCCTATTCGGCAGGGTTTCTTTTGTTTTAACACAGAAGTAGTTCCTAGAAATCCTACAGTCGCTCTGCATTTGCATTCGCACGCACGCACACACCAAGATGTTTTAATTCTTGCCGCCTTCATAAAATCAGAATTTGCTTTGCTATTTTTTCTTCCTTTCGTTGAATTGATTGTTGACATAAAAGCTATATTTGTTTAAGCATCAGCTGCTTTGTTTGAAAGAGTTCTATTTCCAGTGTAAATAATTTGTATCCTGAAACCTGAATGTAATCAATGCACACCTACTGCACCTAATCACTGCTTAGATCATACTCACTAATTGCAAATAACATGTCAACGTTGTTTCCTCATTTGCTCCCCCTATTCCCCAACAGGTTTGATATGCTTAATCGTTCCGACAGGAGTAAATCTAAGATCATTGAGTCGGACTCAGACGTAGAAATATTACTGGACACTACACTTGAAACAATGTTTGCAAATACAAAAGCTGTGACGGGAGCCTCCCCAGAGTTTTCATGGAACGATTTGTATTGAGCCATCAGGGACACGGATTTCCCTAATGCGACTATCGAAGAATTAATTGTCTATGAGAATATCAAGAAGTCTAATCTCCATAGAGCAGCCACATGCCCCGAGCTATTTCCATGATTAGAATTCATAGGGTTTCTTCCATCCCAGGATGATGCAACTTCCAGGATTATCTCGAACATCAGTGGCGAAGGACTTGAATCTTTCACGCCAAATCACATAACCGCAGCATACAGGCTGCCCCCTCCTAAAGTTACGATGAGTGATGAATGGGTTAAGGAGACTAAGATAGACCACTTTGAGTATGCAAAGAATATGAAAACCATCGAAAGACAGCTAAGGACAAAAATTAGTGAGGAATATGAAGCGCAATACCTAAAAACTCCCCATCGGCTAATAGCTCCGATGTTGAACCAAATTTTTGGATTGGCAGATGGAAGTACTTACAAAATCAGCGGGTACCAGTAATGTACCACATTGCCACACATGGCACATTGTTTAATTGGGTCGAGATCATTTCCGATATCATGTCATCTCATATTTCCGCGGCTCAAGGAGGATTGACTCAGAAGAAATCTTAGTTCTTTATGTCCGCTTATCTCCTAGACTAAACACTTATCAGACATCCTTTCCCTGCTTTGGGATGTGTTTGGAACCCTGTCGGTCCCCCCATCCACGTAACTTATCAGATACTCTGGACTCATAGGTACACTAGCCACTATAAGAGGATCTGTGAAGGTTTAATCATGTCGTTGTACCGTTTGATCTTCAAAGTAGAACCAAACTGCATGTCTGAAAATGCCATGTCAGTCATTGAACAATATGGGGATTACTACTTCTCCATGAAAGGCACTTACATCAGTATGTACAGGGGAACCAAACCTCCTTCTCTGCTGCCTCAATACGCCACCAACTTCATTGTACACAAAGAGGCCGTCACGCGGGTTTTCATCGATGGGATTGGGATATTTCTTGCAGACAAGAAGAAGTCAGTCTACCCACCAGTGCCATTTAGAATCGGAGCATATAAATTAGCAAAGGCTAAAAACGGTGAAGAGTTTGTCAAAGACTTAGAGTATTTTCATTTTGGGATGAATAATTTCAGAAGACATGATCCTCAAGGGAAGGTCGTTGGCCATTGCACTTCATGCAGGATCACCTTCTAGTATCCACACCTATTTTGGAAAGATGAGGATTTCTATCGAAGCGTGAAAACATGGTTGAATTAAGCAAGCGCTATTGTCCCAAAGGTAGAGCGAGCTCCAGTTCCAAAGCTAATGCTACCAAGGAATATGAAGAAGAAAAGAAACTTCAAGAAGCATTATCTATACAGCTAGCAGAGGCCGAGAAGAAGAAGCTAACATAATCCAAAAGGAACAGGCTAAGAAAATTCAGAAAGAGGAAGCAGATAGACTCCAGCAAGAAGAATCCGAAAGACTTCGAAAAGAGGAAATGGAAAAGGTCCAGAGGGAAGAAGCTGAAAGGCTGCAAGATATGGAAGAGAAAGCAAATAAAGAAGTAGCATAGCAGTAAAGGACAAAGGAAGAAGAAGAGAAGTCCAAGAAAGCTGTGGAACCAAAGATCCCTGATGCACAAGTTATGGAAATATACCAGATGGAAGCAATCACTGGAGGACATCGCCCACTTCCAGGACTCGATCTCATCCCGTTTACACCATCAAAGAATCACACAGTGGCGAACTTGGATTTAATCTTTTTCGATTTGAAAAAGGAGGCTATCATGAGGAGTTTAGAAAAGAGGATGAAATATCCAAACTACCAAGATGCCGTCACAATAACAAAAAGACCAATTTTTTAAGGTACTAACAATGACCCTCAGTTCATGGAAGCAGCCAATGTAGCTATACCACAAGTAAGTGCTGACAATGTCGACAGACTAATAGAAGACGTGAGAAAAAAGAAAGAAAAGCTTCTCAAAGTAAAGGATAGTCTGTTGAAAGAAACACATTAGGGTCTGGAGCACAAAAGGAAGCATAGTGCCCTCCTATCTGAAAGAGAAAGGGAAGCCGAGAGGTACCGGATCCTGGAGGATGAGAAAGATGCATTGGCTATGCAATTAATGATATTAGAAGGTGAAAAGAATGACATGGAAGCCCGAGTTAGCCATTTAGAGTCAAGCGGGGCAATTTCCAATCAACAGGTTGAGGAATTGGAAGCTAAGGTGGAAGAGCTAGAGAGAGAGAAAGGAGCTTTGATAGAACGGCTGGAAGAAGTGGATAGTAGAAAGATAGACATATCTATGTTTTGTGACCAAGCTTGTAAAATCCAAGATCAGATGTATCAGTCTCAGATGATCCTCACAGAAAAAATATACAAGATGAAGCTGATGATGGCACTATTGTACGAGATATCAGCTGAGTCACAAGCAATCAAGAAAAAGCAATTTGAGGTTGCAGGGAATATTAAAAGCCAAATGGTTTGGAGAGAAACAAACTCTGAGTACCCTAAACACTTGCGCCCTAAAACCATGGCAGATTTGACGTCAGAAATGAAACTTTTGGAGTTTTGCAGGAAGGCCTCGATAAAGCTGAACAATGATGTCCTAAATACCGCTCACATATGCCTGGATTCTTATAAGAAGATCCAGCAAGTTCATGAGAAGTGTCATCTTTCTCTGCTCCCGCCGATGGGAAAACTTCTTGCAGAAGAGCTGCGTATGACAGAGCTACGGGATGGGTTAAAAGGAGAGTTAGAATATATCAGAAAATGGATACTCTCACTGAAGAAGACATACATCATCTTGTGGGGCAAGCATCCATACATGCATTCTTGCTGAAAGGTAGTTGCACAACAGCTGAAGAAGGGAGGGCATGCGTTGAGACTCAACTGTCATATCACGAAGTCTCTTTGCAAGTTTTCGAACCCGGCAGGCTTCTCATCTTTTCTAATGAGGCTAACGCTTGGGGGGAATATTTGTCTAGTTTAGCTGGGCCCACATAAATTCAAATTTGTAATTAATGTTATATTTTCTAATGTATGGGAAAAATGTATTCATAAGCAAAAGGGACAGGTGGAAACTAATTTTTTTTTATGTGAGCACTAGAAGACAAAATTTTGTGATTCCCTAGGGTTAGGGTATGAGAAGAGACAATTTTGTAAAGTTATAAATAGACGAATAGAATAGAAGGAAAGGACTTTTGGCAGGTGAAAGGACTGGATTGTCTTGTACGAGAACTATTTTTCTGTAGGAATAAAGGACCTATTTACCTGGGAAAGAAGGACAGTATTTTTTCTTGGGGATGTGTTGAATGTTCTGTTGAATAATTTCTATATCATTCGTGCATATTGTGAGATCGTTCTTAACCTGTCTGAATTATTTCTTGGTTATGAATTCTCTTAGTTCATGTGCAAATATCCATGTGCTTAATGAGTAATGGAATGTTTTAATTACATCAGAGTTATCTCTGTTATCTTTTATATTCTGCTATAATTGTGCTTACAATATTTGAACAACTATCAGTGAGATTCTTGGGCACATTTCAGTATATTGCTCATATTTCGGATTTGCTCCCTGCAGGGATAGATTAATTAATTTAAATAGTTTTAAATTATATTTGTTTTGATTACATGCATTTAGATAGAGAACTTGCATATCATCTTTAATTTTAAAATACATAAACGGTGGATCGGGCCGCAACCGGTGAAATCAAATCTTTAAATCACATACGGTAGCTGGGCCATTAACGGGATGGATTCCCCACACAAAACGGTGAGAGATATAATTGGGATTGCTTACCGGGGAGAATCCCTAGCTGTCGATGCTACGATTTTCAGGGCATCAACAGGCAGTCAATTATATGTTGTGTATATATCAGATTCAGCAGAAGATAAAGGGACAAAGTTAGAAGACTTTCAGTTGTTGCAGGAGTTTCGGGATGTATTTCTAGATGAAGTACCAGGATTACCACCCAATAGAGACGTTGATTTCTCCATTAACCTTGTTCCAGGAGCAGTACCAAGCTCCAAATCCCCTTATAGAATGAATACACCTAAGCTGATAGAATTAAAGATGCAGCTGCAAGAATTAATGGACAAGGAGTATATCAAACTAAGTGTATCTCCTTGGGGTGCACCTGTGTTGTTTGTTAAGAAGAAGGATGGGACCTTAAGGCTATGTATACATTACAGGCAGCTAAACAAGGTAACAATCAAGAACAAGTATCCATTGCCAAGAATTGATGACTTGTTTGACCAGATGAAGGAAGCTAAAGTGTTTTCCAAGATTGAATTGAGGTCTAGCTACCATCAAGTGAGGATAAAGGAGGAAGACATTCACAAAACAGCATTCTGAACTAGATATGGACACTATGAGTTCATTGTGGTTCCATTTGGCCTAACCAATGCACCTGCTACTTTCATGTGTCTTATGAACAGTGTCTTCAGCAAATACTTGAATAAGTTTGTGATTGTATTCTTGGATGACATTCTGGTGTGTTCAAAGAATGAAGAAGAGCATACTGAACATTTGAGAATGGTACTGCAAGTCCTTAGAGAACACCATTTGTATGCAAAGTTGAGCAAGTGTGACTTTTATCAAGATAAGGTGCAATATTTCAGCAGAAGGTATTGAAGTAGACCTGGAGAAGATTGAGGCCATAATGGACTGGCCTACTCTGAGAAATGTTATAGATGTAATATCTGTTATGGGCCTTGCAGGGTACTACAGAAGATTCATTGAACGTTTCTCCAAGATAGGTCACCCCATTACATCATTACAAAGTGTAATACCCCTATTTTGGACTTTGAACTCCTATTATATTTCCTGCTAAGTATTATTTTATTTATACTTAGGAGATTTTAGAAATCTGCTAAAGAGGTTTCTATTGACCATGTGGACCATCACATTAAAAGAGGGAGTCACATTCCACTAAGGTTGGAGGGAAAATTCCACTTAATAATAATAATAAGAAATTATTATTGGAGACAATTGGAAAACCCTAAAGAAAAGAATTGAGAGATTAATGAATTAAAAGAATTCACATAATGAGGAAAATTCCCCTAAGAGAATAAAAGGTGAAAACTCATTGAAACTCTCATAATCCATTATGCATCATTCACAATCTCATGAGTTGAATACACAAGAGAAATGGGAATGGGAAAACATGAACCTGAGACAGTGAATGTTGGTGAGGGAGGACATATTTGGGAGAACCAAACTGGTCCTGAAGCCAAGTGATTGAGTGTAGATTTGGGAGGGCCAAACTGACTCAGATCAAGAGTAATCATACAGTTTGGTATGAGCTTGGCCACTTAATTGTGTGCAGGTAGGAGAACTACCCCAAGCTTGCAGGAGTACTGCATTTACCTGAACAGACTGTGTTAGTGATTCTCTCCATGGCTATGGCTTAAAAGCCCTTGGAGCATCCTAGAGCTCAAGAGTATTGAGTTGGGTGTTGGGTTGCATGTTGCCTTTGAAATATCTTGAATAACTTGGGGAAATAACAAGTTAAGGGTAACTAAAATCTATACTCTACCTGGGGGACTGTGAACTTAGCTTGGGAGTGACCAAAGAGCAAGGATAACTTGTTGGTCAAAGGCTGGGAGGTTTGTGCCTGATTCCACTGGTCAACAGATTCAGATAAGTGTTTATAATCTAACTTGCAGAGTATTTGTTTTGGACAGTACTTATATATGTGGTTCTGAATATATCTGATTTACTGTTGAATGGCATATGTATTAGATCTGACCATATATGTATTCATCTTGATTATTTTGAACATGAATCTCAGCTAGAAAACTAGATCTTTGTTATGAGTTATCTTATGATCATTTTTACAGATCTGGAATATTTATATTGTGGGCTGGCTGTGATAATATCTACATTTTAATGGCAATAGATTTACAACATTAAGACCCTCTATACTATTGTATATGTATGCAACATCTAATATAATAATGATATGAATCATGTGCTAACCTAGGGTTTGCTGAGACATGGTAGCATATTGCAGGTGTTATATTTTAAATATATTACAGTATTTAAATAAGATCTTATGCCTTGCATTATAATGTTGTAAATAGGGCAGGCAGGTAAACCTGAATGTTTACATGCCTAGCCCTTATGTTTATCAACTCTTTTATAGTAGAGTTTGTTTCAGAGAAGATAAACCCTAATACTGCTAGAGTTCAAACTTGTTATAGTTCTGAGTTACTATGTTAGACAGAGTTTGTTATTCTATCTAGATCTAGTCATAATCGACTGTATGAAGTTAAATGCAAATTCCGTTTAAATTGCTGAGTATTGAAATAAACTACATTGCTATATTTCTAAGTTAAATATATGCCTGAATATCATTCTGATTTAAATTACTAATGTTTATCCAGCAGCATGGTAATACTCATTATTAATAAATGTGAATGTATTTGCCGATGGTGTTATGCGACCCATGTATAACCTAGGTCGCCAAATCTATATATGCCTATAGATTGAATGCGTTTTGAAATGCCAAAGTGTTGAATGCAAACGATTCAAGTGTCTAAGGGTTTCACCCTTAGCGTGGATGCCATAATATTAATATTATACATGGATACATTCACCTGTGCATTTTATTTATCACCTGGTGTTTCAACTATTGTTTAATAGTATACTGAATACATTAAAAATGAAAGCGGTGCTGGGCATAAACGAAGTTCACATAATGATAATCAAATATTGCAACATATAAACACAGTTTGTATGATAAGCATTGTTGAAGAGAGAGACATTGATTCGTTGCACTATCACATTCATTTGTGCATACGATGGGCAGGCTAAACACCTCTACCCTAAACAATCTTAATACATGAATTAAACACTATATTACAGTATGCCATATTGAATGCAAACGTAATCATGGAGGATGCATACTATGGGAACGATTTCCCTATTGTTTTAAATGAGTAGAAATCAACGCATTTGTTATGTAGCAAGTAAGCAAATCTGTATGCTCATATTATCTTTGTACATTTAACAGTAATATTGTATGTTCTAACATTAAATCGATATGCATACACAGCGACGAAGTTAAATGTTTACATTGCATATTAATATCAAGTGCCGAGGGCATTTATACATTACAGCATGTAATCCAAAATACATATCATTTAAATAACCCATAGACCCGACGAGAGTCGCGATGGGCTTTAAGTCAAGCTAGGCTTGCATTCAAGTTATCATTCGAATATTAACTGCAAACAAAACCTACAGACAGAGGTTGGAATTGCAAAGGCTGTGGCATGGCCACTTTAAATTACAGAGAAGTCAGTTACATAATCCCAACACCTCTGCCAGGGGCAGAGCGTCGTTGGATTGCTTTTCAAACTACACATGACTGTGGGGAGTCCTCTGGACTACTTTTCCTTAAGTGCACATTAACCCTGCAATGACAGTGGAGATAATTAGAGGTCACAGTGATGCTCTCATAGGCTGGCTATACGCCCCTATCATTCGGCCAAGGGTCGTGCTCCTTAAAAACATGCAAATGAAAGTAGGAGAAACCCTAACCTCAACCGACAAGTGTTTCAGTAACTCTGCCCCCACAAACAGGGTGAACCGAACCCGAGGGAATGGGACGGCAAGTTACCTGTTGAGCCAGCAAATCACCACAACCCCATGTCTGTTACGTGCTCAGAGGAGTGCTTCACTCCACCTTTCGTCATTGGTTCCCTGCACATCACAAGTGGAGAGAGGTCAAACCGCAGGAATAACCATGAGCCAACGGTTAAAGAAAGTAAATAACGCCATGACGAAACTGAAAGTTGGATTGTGATATTACCTGGGGAAGCGACGAGTCGCAGCGTAGCTCGAATCCATTGTACCTGTCACAACAACATCACGGAAGTTAACCCAGGCCTTTAACATGCAACGTATTTTTTAACTTACAGTATTCAATGACATTGCAAAACGTAAAGTTGGTATACGCAGCAAACAGTATCACTTACATTGCAATGGAAACCATGTTGAATAGGGTGACGACTGGTACATTGTGCATCCCTAGAAGCCAAGTGCCGAAGCTGGGCCATAGACCTTCACCATACCCTGTGCAGAGCTGAAGCTCTTGTCGCAGCCGAACATCAATGAACCAAATGCCAAGTGCTGGGACTATCAACGCTGGATACCAGAGAGAGTAGGTGGAGACCACTGCTGCCAATGAAAGGATGAATTAATGCATGCATGGAGATGTTTGGTCATGAAAACCTAATGCCTAGGTCGATGGTGCCAAACGCATCACAAACTCCCATGCACTGTCCTGGATCACCATCAATGACTCGGAACGAAAGAAGTGTTAATGCATTTGCAGAGTTGGGTGTATGGTACGCCTCGGCATAACTCTCCACTGACAAAGTTCCATAAATGGGATGAACCCCTTTGTTCACCATGTCGCCAAGACTTTAGACGCAGCGTATGTCGACTCTCCATCCACGTGAGTGTGTGTCTCCTTCACCTGCCAACAAGGCATCCAGGAGAGGGTTTAAAATGTTTAATTAGATTGGTAATGCTTGAGTGGCGTAAGCCACAAACCACGTAGGCCACCGGTTGGGGTGAGTCGGCTTACGACCAACTGAGTCAGATGTCTTTGTCCACATTTAAACGTCAAATTCAAGCTACGTTCATTCGTAGGCTCCGAGTATTACCATCGTGGAAGCGTACATACTCTCATACGAGTGTGTGTTGATCGCTTACTAAGCCAAGAACATTAAGTGTTAACGTTGTGGGTGTGAGCCGCGTTGGAGTGGTAGGGTCGGATCTCATTAGCGACCATTTATATTTTAATTAACTTTTGTATATATTACGTGTATGCATTGAGCCTTAAGGCTAATGCATCATATGTTTAATATTCCATACTATTTGCTTTGGGGTGGCGCTTTAAGCCTTAGAAAGGAGCACTTTAACTATATATAAACCTATATATAGAACCTTATATCTTTATATCCACTTGTATGCATAAGTTTATGTTATGTCATAACCCCGAACTTTAATATGTGTATTGTTATATGAGCAAGTCGATTTGCATGGTAGTGCAAGGTATTGAAATATTATGTTTATAATATTAAAGTATGCTTTGATTATATGGCGTGAAATGTATTAATATATATATATATATATATATATATAGATATATATATTAACAGCCATGGTTATTTTAGCATATAGTTGTTATTTGTTTTAATAAATAACTTTGTACCTTATGACCCTTGCATATGAGAGTTATAATATTAACGTATATCATTAATATAAATTAATGTGTAAATATTTAGATGTATATGTAGTCAATACATATGTGCTCCAATGGAGATACTTGGGACTATGTCCATTAAAGTATTAATGACGATATTAGTTCAGGATTGCACGCCTGTTTTTAGCGTCAAATACTTACAGATTGTGGTATAGGCTAAGTGAGCTGGAAAAGATACCAGGTCTGGAGCGTCATGGTTTTAATGCTTGCATGTGTGCTAGACCATAGACTAAGTGTTTTATGCGTACTATGTAGGCATGTCATAGAGTGTTACACCCTTGGTGCAGATAGGTAGCATGTGTCATCATGTCGGCATAAAGGACCTCTTTGTCACGCACGCTTGTTCTAGTATGTCAATGTTACGACACTTAAGACGTAAGGGTGCGTATAGTCTGAAGGACTATAACACTTCGGTGAAAATTCACGACAAGATTTCCGCAGAAGGTGTGACAGAATTACTTAAATTGTTATGCTTCTAATATGTTTTTCTAAGTATAATTATTACCTAGTGGTGTAATCATGAACAGTAAGGTAGGGCTGTGGGCCCGTGCAAAAAAAAAATTGGTAAGAGGAGACATGACAAATTGGTATCAGAGCATAGTCACTACACTAGGACCTTAAGCTCATTGGGTGTATGTTGTGATTTTAAATGCCTTTTAATTTGTTTATTTAAATGCTTAAATATTTTCCTGTAGCACACTGACTATAATTTTTTTATTTTAATTACCTGTTGTTTTTAAAAAGTCTAACAAACAGTTAGTTGGCCACACTTAGATATTAGAGTGGCTGAAAATTTAAATGGCAGAATTAAACTCTGCAGAGAAAGAAGGCGGACTGGCTATAGAAACATCCATCCAGCATAGAGAGATGGCCAGCAGGCATGGGAGAAACCCAAGTTCTCCACTAATAGCAACACCATCCAACGAGATGTTGGAAACAGTGAAAAATTTGAAAGCAAAATTAATAAGCATCAAAGAAGACAACATTAAGAACTTTGAAGATCAGTGAGAAATCAATGCTATCCTACTGCAAAAACTGACAAAAAAGGAGAACGGCCACCTCCCAACACCGAAGGAACAGCATGCAGAAAAATCAGTCACTAAAAGAAATTCCAAGTACAAATCTACACCTCCAAGAAATTCTGCTAGTTTTAATATGGACATCAGTGACAAAGAGTCACTGGGTGAGGATTCTGAAGAGAACGTTCCTAAAATTAAGAAAAATAAAACAGGAAAAGTACATCACTTACACTCAGAATTGCGAAAGATCAAGCCTCCTACTTTTAACGGAGAAATTAAAATTGGAGAAGAAGCAGAGTTGTGGCTGAGAGACATGGAGAAGTACCTATGCATGTTTGATTATTCCAGCCTCATCAAGGCTAGAATTGTTATTTTCAATCTACAAGGTAAGGCATCAGCTTGGTGGGATGATCTCAAGCTAACCCGCTCGATCAAGGAGAAGAAAGTAAAGTGGAAGACTTTTGCAACCTTCTTCAAACAGAAGTACCTGTCTGAGAGGTACTTCAACAAAAAGGTAAAATATTTCTATGACATTAAGCTGGGACAGAAAAACATGGAAGAGTTGATCAGTAAATTCCTGGAACTACTGAAGTACGTTCCATACATTCATGAAGAAAAATTCAGAATTCAGCGTTTCCTTAATTGTTTACTATTTGGTTACAAAGATCGGATAGAGTTTGATGATCCCAAGACCTATATGCTTTTAGGAAAGCTAGACTGTGTCACGAACAGGTACAGAACAGGGCTGAAGTGTCCAAGAAGTGGAACGAAAAGAAGAAACATAAATCTGAAATAAGGCAGAAGGGCCACAAGCCCAACCAATTCAGAAACCAAAGTTGGCAAATACATTCCAGCAACAAGTTTGAGGGCAACAAGCCACAGTCTAAATTTGTTCTGCCCACTAAAAAGTTCAACAATGAAGGCACCAGAAAACTGGAACCAACACCATTGAAGCCACCTATAAAATGTTGGGGCTGCGGAGAGAATCATCAATGGTATGATTGTCCTCACAAAAAGGACCTAAGCAAACCTGTGCATAATCTACAAGAGGATTCTACGGTACAAGACGTAGCAAGAATTCCAAGAATCTATGCTGCATTAAACAACCGTTAGGCTTAACATCAAGCTTCGGTGATCGAAGTTGAAGGTATGCTTTCCGGGACACCCGTGTCTATCCTAATTGATTATGGAGCATGTAAGAGTTACATAGATCCAAAACTGTGTGTGTCATGCAAACTTAATAAGAACAAATACACACAGCCTTGGCTGGTACAAATGGAAACAGGGACGAAACGGAAGGTCTCAGAGGTGGTAAATCAGGGTCCCTTGCAGTTAAATAAATCCTGTACTAGTGCAGATTTAAATATTTTTCCATTAGGATCATACGATGTGCTCATCGGTATGGATTGGCTGGAAAAACATAGGGCTGTTATAGACTGCTACCAGAAATCTGTTGCATTTACTAACTATGTGGGACAGCAGGAAAAGCTCCAAGGGATCGTGAGAGCAGTGAAATTGAGGGAAATTTCTGCTCTCCAAATAAAGAGGAATGCACGAAAAGGGTGCAAACTGTATGCTGTCCACATGGCAGAAAATCAAAAAACTGAAAGTGCAGATTTCATAAAGAATCCTGTGTTGGTTGAGTTTAAGGATATGTTTCCTGAGGAAATTCCAGAGCTACCTCCTAGACGAGAGCTGGATTTTACCATTGACCTGTCCCTGGGGACCATGCCAAACTCTAGGGCACCGTATCGGATGAGTACACCTGAACTAATTGAGTTGAAAGCACAATTGCAGGAACTGTTGGAGAAAGGCTATATCCGCCCAAGTGTGTCCCCATGGGGAGCACTGGTAATATTTGTGCGGAAGAAGGATGGCACATTCCGATTGTGCATAGAATATAGACAGTTGAACAAGGTAACCATCAAGAAAAGGTATCCTTTTCCAAGGATAGACGATCTATTCGATCAGGTTGGGGGTGCCACTATCTTTTCTAAGATTGATCTAAGATCGGGTTATCATCAAATCCAGATTAAGGAAGAAGATGTGAACAAAACATATTTCCGAACTCGTTATGGACATTACAAGTTTGTGGTGATGCCATTTGGTTTGACGAATGCACCAACTACATTTATGTGCCTAATGAATAATGTTTTCAGCAAGTACTTGGATAAATTTGTTGTGGTGTTTATTGATGACATCCTCATCTATTCGAAGAACGAAAAGGAGCATGAGGAACACTTAAGACTAGTGCTGAAAGTATTGAGAGAAAATCAGTTGTATGCCAAGTTATCCAAGTGTGATTTTTATAAGGACCAAATCCAATATTTGGGTCATATTATATCAGCAAAGGGTATTGCGGTGGATCCGAACAAGATAGAGGCCATAATGGGCTGGCCTACTCCCCAAAATGTAAGCGATGTCCGCTCTTTCATGGGATTGGCCGGGTATTATCAGAAATTTATTGAAGTATTTTCCAAAGTAGCCCACCCCATTACTTCGCTTCAGCGAAAGGAAGTAAAATTTCGGTGGATACCAAGTGTGAAGCAAGTTTCGCAAAGCTGAAACAATTGCTCACTTTTGCCCCTATCCTAAAAGTGGCAGATCGTTATGGATATTTTTTTGTATGCACGGATGCATGCAAGGATGGATTTGGAGGCGTGCTTACATAAGAGGGTGCAGTAATTGGTTATGAATCAAGAAAACTAAAAACACATGAAGTGAACTATGCAATGCATGATTTAGAATTGGTTGTTATCATTCATGCCTTGCGAATGTGGCGACACTACCTTCTTGGAAAAAGATTTGTGTTGAAAACCGACCACATTGGGCTGAAATACCTTTTCGAATAGCCAAATCTAAACGGAAGGCAAGCAAGGTGGTTGGCCTTCAGAAGTGAGTTTGACTTTGAAATTCAGCACATTGAAGGTAAGGAAAATAAAATTGTTGACGCGCTTAGTAGAAGCATGCATCTACTAACTGTGGCGTCAGTTAATGATTTTCAGTCTGATTTAATAGTGCAGATCCAGACAGCGACTGAAAAAGACCAAAAATATCTGAATATAAGACAAAAATGTCTTGTAGAAAATCTAGAACAGCAAGCAACAGATTTCAGCATGTCCAAGGATGGACTGTTGTTGTTCAAAAACATGCTATACATACCAGATCAGCCAGCCTTAAAGCAATTAATTATGGATGAATTTCACATAATACCATATTCTGGTCATCCTGGCTACCAAAAAATGCTAACAGCTGTTAAAAAACAACATTATTGGCCAAGACTGAAAGCATAAATTGTTGAATAAATTGCTAAATGTATGGACTGTCAACGGGTGAAAATAGAACATTAGCATCTGGCTCGTTTGTTGCAGCCCATACCAGTGCCAGAATGGAAGTGGGAAACCATTTCCATGGAATTTATCACTGGATTGCCTAAAAACAATAAACAGGATGATGCAATCATGGTTGTTGTGGATAAGCTGACTAAGGCAACACACTTCATACCTGTCAAATCCACTTTTAAGGCAATAAATATTGCAGAGGTTTTCATGAAGGAATTCTTTCGACTTCACGGAATTCCCAAGGTGATTATATCCGATAGGGACACCAAATTCACCTCACACTTTTGGAAATATCTATTTGCGGGTCTGGGGACTAAATTGAGCTTTAGTACAGCCTACCATCTGCAAAATGATGGGCAGACTGAAAGGGTGAACCAATTCCTTGAGGACATGCTTCGCTTATATGTCATGGACAATCCGAAGCAATGGGAAAACTACCTACACTTAGCTGAATTTGCCTACAATAATGGTTACCAAACTTTTGCAGGAATGAGTCCATTCGAAGTGTTGTATGGCAGGAAGTGTAAAACCCCTATGACTTGGGACAATCCGGTAAATCGGATTGTGATGGGTCCCACAATGTTAACTAAATTAGAAAACATTGTGCAGAAAGTTTGAACAAACTTGAAAACTGCCCAGGATAGGCAGAAAAGCTATGTTGATCTGCATAGGGAAAACAAAGAATTCGAAGTTGGGGATCACATATTTCTATGAGTGAAGGCGAAAAAGAGTTATTTGAGCTTGGGCAAGGTTTCCAAGCTTGCACCTAGATTTTGTGGTCCTTTCCAAATACTTGCTAGAGTAAGACCTGTTGCTTATCAGTTAGCTTTACCAGCACATTTTAAAGTACATGATGTGTTTCATGTTTCATTGCTGAAAAAGTATGTATATGATCCTAAGCATATTGTGAACTGGTATGTGATTCAGGTGGAATAGGAAGGAGATTTCCATACAGACCCTATATGCATACTGGATCAGAAAGAGGTGGTACTTCGGAATCGAACCATCGTTTAGGTAAAAGTGCAATGGGAGCACTACAAGCCTAATGAGGCTACCTGGGAAATGGAAAGGGAAATGCAAGCAGCATACCCCTTCCTGTTCAATGAAGACCATGACAAAAACTGAATTTTGTTTATGTTAATTTGTGTTGTTTTGCAAAATTGTTTAACACTGAGGATGGTGAAAACTTAAGGGGAGGGGAAATGTAATACCCCTATTTTGGACTTTCAACCCCTATTATATTTTCTGCTAAGTATTATTTCATTTATACTTAGGAAAGTTTATAAATATGCTAAAGTGGTTTGTATTGACCATGTGGACCAGCACATTAAAAGAGGGAGTCACAGTCCCCTAAGGTTGGAGGGAAAATGCCACTTAATAATAATAATAAGAAATTATTATTGGAGACAATTGGAAAACCCTAAAGAAAAGAATTGAGAGATTAATGAATTAAAAGAATTCACATAATGAGGAAAATTCCCCTAAGAGAATAAAAGGTTAAAACTCATTGAAACTCTCATAATCCATTATGCATCATTCACAATCTCATGAGTTGAATACACAAGAGCAATGGGAATGGGAAAACATGAACCTGAGACAATGAATGCTGGTGAGGGAGGACAGATTTGGGAGAACCAAACTGGTCCTGAAGCCAAGTGATTGAGTGCATATTTGGGAGGACCAAACTGACTCAAATCCGGAGGAATCATACAGTTTGGTATGAGCTTGGCCACTTAATTGTGTGCAGGTAGGAGAACTACCCCAAGCTTGCAGGAGTACTGCATTTACCTGAATAGACTGTGTTAGTGATTCTCTCCATGGCTATGGCTTAAAAGCCCCTGGAGCTCAAGACTATTGAGTTGGGTGTTGGGTTTCCTGCTTCCTTTCAAATATCCTGAATAACTTGGGGAAATAACAAGTTAAAGGTAACTAAAATCTATACTCTACCTAGGGGACTGTGAACTCAGCTCGGGGGTGACCTGAGAGAAAGGAGAACTTGCTATTCAAAGGCTGGGGGGTTTGTGCCTGGTTCCACTAGTCAGCAGATTTAGATCAGTGTTTATAATCTAACTTGCAAAGTATTTGTTTTGGACAGTACTTATATATGTGGTTCTGAATATATATGATACGATCATTTTTACAGATCTGGAATATTTATATTGTGGCCTGGTTGTGATAATATCTACATTTTAATGGCCGTAGATTTACAGCATTAAGACCCTCTATACTATTGTATATGTATGCAGCATCTAATATAAAAATGATATGAATCATGTGCTAACCTAGGGTTTGTTGAGACATGGTAGCATATTGCAGGTGTTGTATTTTAAATATATTCCAGTATTTAAATAAGATCTTATGCCTTGCATTATAATGTTGTAAATAGGGCAGGTAGGTAAACCTAAAGGTTTACATGCCTATCCCTTATGTTTATCAACTCTTTTATCGTAGAGTTTGTTTCAGAGAAGATAAACCCTAATAATGCTAGAGTTCAAACATGTTATCGTTCTGAGTTACTATGTTGGACAGAGTTTGTTATTCTATCTAGATCTGGTCATAATCGACTGTATGAAGTTAAATGGTAATTCAGTTTAAATTACTGAGTATTGAAATAAACTACATTGCTATAGTTCTGAGTTAAATATATGCCTTAATATCATTCTGAGTTAAATGACTAATGTTTATCCAGCAGCATGGTAATACTCATTATTAATATAAATGTGAATGTATTTGCCGATGGCGTTATGCGACCCATGTATAACCTAGGTCGCCAAATCTATATATGCCTATAGATTGAATGTGTTTTGAAATTCCGAAGTGTTGAATGCAAACAATTCAAGTGTCTAAGGGTTTCACCCTTAGCGTGGATGCCATAATATCAATATTATACATGGATACATTCACCTGTGCATTTTATTTATCACCTGGCGTTTCAAATATTTTTTAATAGTATACTGAATACATTAAAAATGAAAGCGATGTTGGGCATAAGCGAAGTTCACATAATGATAATCATACATTGCAGCATATAAGCACAGTTTGTATGATAAGCATTGCTGAAGAAAGATACAGCAATTCGCTGCACTATCACATTCATTTGTGCATACAATGGGCAGGCTAAACGCCTCTACCCTAAACAGTCTTAATACATGAATTAAACACTATATTACAGTATTCCATATTGAATGCAAACGTAATCATGGAGGATGCATACTATGGGACAATTTCCCTATTGTTTTAAATGAGCAGAAATCAACGCATTCGTTATGCAGCAAGTAAGCAAATCTGTATGCTCATATTATCTTTGTACATTTAACAGTAATATCGTATGTTCTAACATTAAATCGATATGCATATACAGCGGCGAAGTTGAATGTTTTCATTTAATATTAATATCAAGTGCCGAGGGAATTTATACATTACAGCATGTAATCCAAAATACATATCATTTAAATAACCCACATACCCGACGAGAGTCGTGATGGGATTTAAGTCAAGCTAGGCTTGCATTCAAGATATCTTCGAATCTTAACTGCAAACAAAACCTACAGACAGAGGTTGGAATTGCAAAGGCTATGGCATGGCCACTTTAAATTACAAAGAAGCTGGTTACATAATCCTGACACCTCTTCCAAGGGCAGAGCGTCATTGGATTGATTTTCAAACTACACATGACTATGGGGAGTCCTCTGGACTACTTTTCCTTAAGTGCACATTAACCCTGCAACGACAGTGGAGCGAATTAGAGGTCGCAATGATGCTCTCATAGGCTGGCTATATGCCCCTATCATTCGGCAAAGGGCCGTGCTCTTTAAAAACGTGCAAACAAAAGTAGGAGAAACCCTAAGCTCAACCAACAAGCGTTTCAGTAACACTGCCCCCACCAACGGGGTGAACCAAACCCGACGGAGTGGGACGGCGAGTTACCTGTTGAGCCAACAAGTCGCCACGACCCCATGTCTATTACGAGCTCGTGGGAGTGCTTCACTCCACCTTTCATCATTGGTTCCCTGCACATCACAAGTGGCGAGAGGTCAAACCACAGGAATAACCACGAGCCAACAGTTAAAGAAATTAAATAACGCCGCGACGAAATTGAAAGATGGATTGTGATATTACCTGGCGAAGTGACGAGTCGCAATGCAGCTCAACTCCATTGTACCTGTCTTAACAACATCACGAAAGTTAACCCAGGCCTTTAACATGCAACGTATTTGTAACTTACAATATTCAACGACATTGTAAAATGTAAAGTTGGTATACGCAGCAAACAATATCACTTACATTGCAATGGCGACCATGTTGAATAGGGTGACGACAGGTATAGTGTGCATCCCTAGAAGCCAAGTTCTAAAGCTGGGCTGTAGACCTCCACCATACCCTGCGCAGAGCTGAAGCTCTCGTCGCAGCCGAACATCAATGAACCAAATGCCAAGTGCAGGGACTATCGACGCTGGATACCGAAGAGAGCAGGTGGAGACTATTGTTTTCGGTGAAAGGACAAATTAATGCATGCATGGAGATGGCTTGGCGCGAAAACCCAATGCCAAGATCGACTGTGCCAAATGCATCAAAAACTCCCATGCACTGTCGTGGATCGCCATCAACGACTCGGAACGAAGGAAGTGTTAATGCATTTGTAGAGTTGGGTGTATGGTACACCTCGGTATAACTCTCTGTGTTGGAGAAAACTCACTATGGCTTGGGGTATACCACAACAGACAGATGACTACCAGAAATCAACTCAATTCTCAGAACTATGCTATATAAATGACAATGCTAAGATAATGAAGAAGATAACCAACCTTGATCCAAACGTTTGATGTAGATCCCCGTTGGATCTTTTCAATCCATGCACTTGAATCTGCAAATTAGTCTTGACAGCCAATATACAACAAGTACATATAATGTATAAACGGAATTAACATCATCAATAGCAATGGCCCATGATATAACAAGTAAATGCAACCCAATGTAAGATAAACAACATTTACAACATTAATGGACGAGAATATGAGTATTTCTATTAATAAACAAGAAGAAGTACAAAGTGATACGACCTCTTGCTAGCAACCAATCTGAACCAAGATCTGGATCAATCCACTTTTGCCTCCACCACTTCAATCCTCCATGAAAGGAAAACTCAAACTAGATAGGAGTTTGGAAGGTGAACATAAAGGGTTCACAACTACAAGGATCAATGAGTGTAGACTCAATATAGGGCAAAAATCTGCTAGAGTTCTCTTGCTCTTCTTTCTCCTCCCATCCATAATCCATATGTGCTCAATATATAGTCCTCTCAAAGGTAAGTGAAAGGACACATCGAGACGTTACTTGGGTAGATGGAGAGCCAAAGGTCACCCAATGACCGCTTTTTGGGAGTAAAAAGTAATAAACTAGTTATTTTTACCATTTTACTTGATACCCGCGGGCTATAGTGATGCAACTCGCAGGTACGCATGCTATAATGATGCAACATGTGGGTAGGAATAAAAATAGGGAAAAATAGTATCTCTGAAGGATATAAGTGGATCTGAGTCAGTGAAATGGATCCTACAGGCCAAAGAATGCTGATGCTCACAGGGTGGAAGATTACGTTGTAACAGATGCCCCCTAATGTGTGAGGTCAGAGACTGATGCTACGATGGCTGAAATACATTATAAAACTCAGAAGTGGAGTGATGGAGACACAAGTGGAAAGAGCAGCTCACTCGTCATAATACAATAGTATCCCTGAATACATGTCATAGTACAACAATCTGATACAATGGCCATGAATAGACAGTACATAATGAATACATGTCATAAGTGATCATAGCCATGATCCCTCTACAGTAAGATATGGTCTCCTGTTGAAAAGGAAACAATTGGTGCAAACTGGAGGTGCAAACTGCTGATATCTGAGAGGTGATATCTCAGATGTAAAGTCAAAGTCATAAGTAGCATACTGAATGCCACTATTGCCCGGGGTCGAACCTGATGTGACATCGTCTGATTACCGATCAATGATGTATATCATTAACAAACGCGAGATAACCCACCAATAATGAAAATGGGCATCAAGGCACATAGTACAATCATGGGAGTGTGAATAAATGAATTGAAGTCAAACACTAGGATGAATCCATCGATCAGGGGACATTGATGTATTCCCAAATCTGTCGATGGCGAGAGAACCTGCCACTAATGACTGCAAGCCTCAAGGTACTCAACCGAAATCCAAGCCTCAAGTCCCGGAATAAATGAGTTGAAGTCGAGGGAATGAGACTCGCTGGAAGGAGGGAATTAAGGCATCCCACATCAACCAGCACGAGGTATCAGCTACGCTGAAAGATTTGGAAGAACTCAAGTGAAACGGACTGACTCAATAAGGATGGCCGACATGCAATATTCAAGAGATCTGAGGAGTGGCCGACACTGGTTTCAGGATTTCCTTTGAACAAGAGCATGAGCAGATGGATAGACTCAGGCAACATAAACTTGACATAAACTGTGCAATGCGGGAGGCATTACAAAGGGCTCCATAATGACTAAAAGCTTAACCAATCGGTGGAGAGAACTAAGAAACAAGTACAACTCCTAAGGTCCAACTATAGTCCCAACTCATAATGTATGGAGTGGAATGAATGCTCTGTTCAAAGGTGACATAACAGCTGCCAACAAGAAGTAGTAACCATAATCCCGTCCGGCTTTTGGAATATTTGATTTTTTTTGTCTTTTTCATATTTGGGAAAAGCTTGAAAAAGAATAAAATTGCTTATAGTACAACAAGTGAGGGAACGAGTGTCAAATAGCGAGTAGACTAGTTCCAAGCAGTGGAACATACCTATGATCAATGCAAGGAAGTGCATGCGGGATGTGGACACTCGGGGGGGGTTCCCTCATGGTCAAAAGGTGATCAAATTGTGAATGCAAATATATAAGCTCTGTAGGGCTTGACAGGGAAAAGTGCTCAGGTACCGGCTAACAACTGAGTAAGCGGGAGCTGGCACAAGGCTCAAGCGGCAAGCAGGATGATGCAATGCAATCACAACTCGACATAAAAGAGAAGTCCTTTTTCGTAAAGTTAGTCTCCTCACCCAAAAAAGTTTAAAACAATGAGAGAAGAACTCTTCTAGTCACATATGACTAGAGTATACCTTTTTCGTAATTAATCCACAAAGGTCCGGAAAAGGGGTAAACTTATACCTAAGTTGATGTCGCTTCAAATCCTTTAACGAGTCTGAAATAACAAGTATACTCGGCAATCTTGTTTGATTTTGAAAAAGTCTAACAAGGGCTTAAAAAAGACTTTATAAAAATCTTTTCCGTAAAGGTTTAACGAGCTCGAAAAATTAAACTCGTGACGTCCTTACTGTTTTTAACGAGCTCAAAGGAGAGATGGAAGAATGCTCGTAATGGGAGAAGACGAGTGTCAGGGGCATGTGAGACTAGTTCCAAGTGCATGGAACAAAGCTATGCATAATTCAAGGAACATGAGCAAGATAAGGACACTCAGGGGGTGTCTGTGAATTCGGATGGCACAAGGTTCAAATGCATCATAACAATGGGCAGGCCTAAACCTATATGCAAGGTTCCAAATATGCCTGCCATGAACGAAGCAAATGTCGAAAAGGACCTGTAAACAAGTATAAGTCCAACTAAAAATCCTGTCTCCAAGAAACATAAGTACCAAGATCATCTCTAAAACGTACGTAAAGAAAAATCTGATACAAGTCACTGCGGTAGAAACATTTTGCAACTTCACTATTGTTAACCTCGGGACACAACGCAGGTAGAGCTAACCACTGAAGGTGCCATAATACCAATACCTGAGGGATCAAAATGATCATCTTCAAAATGAAGAGAAAAGCTAAAGGATGTGAAGGAATCTGCAAGAGCAAATTCATCATCACGAGAGTCGGAAATTCTAGAAATAGAATCAAACTCTTCAGGAGCACCGATTTGCGGATCTATAGGAGAGCTCAAAGACTCATCAGATTTAAACGTCAAATCAGGGCTGGATGAGACTGTGAATGGATCCAAATTCAAATGGATGGCAGGTTGTATTATAGGCTCATCTTGTTCAATAAGATCAAGGGGAGGAGGGGAATGAGATCTATGATAAAGATCCCCCCACGGCTCGTCATCACCACCCATGGCCTCAATAAAAACTTCATCTGAAGGTAAAATACCATCAAGGAAACCATGTGAACAAGATAGGTCAACTACGCGCGCGTGCAGCATAATGGGATCTTCCTCTACTGTCCACGAAGAAGAGAGATCCGAATCTGCAATGGCTTGTTGAACATCATGAGCAATATTGACTGCAGACAAGGGCATATCCATCCCAATGTGCGAAACGTCTCCAGATGGGGAACTCGTGGAAGGTGGATCCCACAGATCACTAAAGTATGATGTCTGGAAAAGTACATGATTCAATGAGGAAGGAGCATCATCGGAGATGGTTCCTATGAAGGAGATTGGTACAGGGAGGTCGAAAGATCCCATCAATGAAGGATACATTCCAACACCCATGTTCCCAGTTATCGGTTGAGAATGAGTAACCTATGAGACTATGGATCCCGTGGATGTTGTGGAAGAGGAGTTAACGTAATCAAGCTGATCGATGGTCACAATCTTGCCTTCATGAGGAAAGCAGATAACTTTGAATACAGTAGATGCGACAGCTTTCATGGCATACATCCAATTCTGACCCAGCAAAAGGTTGTAGTCGATGGGCGCAACAACCACCTCAACTTCAATAGGCACAGACTTACCTCCCAAGGAGACAACAAGGGAAGGGATAATTCCATGCAGGTTAAATGAACAACCGTCAAATGCAGTGAGCGTGGTTCTAGACGCAAGTAGGGAAGTAGAGCCAAGAGCTTTCCAACAAGCTAACGCCATTACTGACGCAGAGGCACCTTCGTCAACCATAGTACATTTGACAAAACTCTGAAGGCACACCACCTAGATTTGAAAAGCCACGTGGTAGGGTAAGCGAGGTTGAACATCAGTAGTATCCAACTTGATAACAGTGGGACTTCCCCCATCCTGAACTCCTAACGCACTCAAAAGAGCATGCTTCTAAGAAGGACTGGCTTGGAAAACTTCAAGAGCCGACATGGCACATGGATTTTGGCCCAAATATTCTACGATGGAGTAGTTGTGGGCGGCTCGAGCATTAGGATTATGCGTAGAGAGCTTAAGAACACCTTTCGGTATTCGCGGCATAATAGAGGACTTCTCGATATGCAAGGAATTGTCAGGAGGAGGGGGAGGCTCACTCCCCAAATTGGGTTGTGGTGCATCATAATCGTGCTGACGAGTGGCAACACTAACCTCTGACTGAACCATGTTCACACATCCATAACCACTAGTATTGGAAGAATATGTTGCCATCTCAGTAGGTCCATAACCGGTGGTGGGAGCATGCGAAGCCATGTTTTGGTGATGAGGTAGGGGATCCTTCAACACAGCTGGGCTTTGTTCCAAGTGCTTCGATGCTTCTTCAATACGAGGACATAAGTGAGTAAGATGGTCTTCCCCACAGAGCTTGCAAGGAAACTTCAACTTATGCCTATGTTTACGGTCCTCACCAGCATTTTCACCTTCCCGAGGAGGGTTGGCATTATCCTTACGGGGGGTATTGCAATTGCTATTGTTATTCCCATTGTTTCCACCCTTACAATTATTTCTCCCCTTTTTCTTACCACCAGGCTGCTGCTTACCTGACTGGTTCGTCGTTTGCACACTGTGTACATGGAGTGGAAGTGGACAAGGTGTGAACCTGTCTGGGAGTAGACTGGTTTAGCGACAAATTTTGCATTTGATTAGCTACCAAATCTACAAGGTGAGTGCTTGCAGATCCAACGATGCCATCGGCATGCAATCCAGGAACTTACATAGGCTCATGATGTGTGCACGATGCGTAAGGGATGATGTCATACAAAATGCCAGACTGAGAGTATAATAAGTCTAACTACTGGACTTTCAAGATAGCTTGTTCCTCAGTCACAATGTCAGACATCGAAACATCCTTATCAATGTATGGGAGTAGAGACTTGAGGAACCATTCCAATAGGAACTCTGGAGGAATGTTGGCTTTCACTAACCTCTTCTGCCGATGCCACTCTTGAATGTTGTCAGAAATATGTGTGGCCTTGTTCTGACGAAAGGTAGATAAAAGTTCAGTGCCAGTATCATAGCGAACTGGTAACTGGAAGTGATCTAAGAAAACCAAAGCGATCTTGTTAAAACCCCTATAGGTGTTTCCAGGAAACTCGATGTACCACTTCACGGCTACCCCCGTGAGGGTGCGTTGAAATAGTCTCAATCTAACGGAATCATGATTCAATGAGATGAAGGAGCACCAAAGGTGAAATGTCGTGACATGATCTCCCGGGTCCTCACCACCTTTCCCCTCAAACTTAGGAATGTTTGAAGGGAGCTTGATAGGGACCAGGGGCCAAGTAGGGTCATGACACATCGGATCATTCGTGAGCTTCGAAAGATCCGAAAGATTCAAGTGTGCAAGGAATGGGAGCTGAGGCTGGAAAGCTTGATTATAAGCCCCCATAAAAGGTTGGTTAAACGGAACCGTGTTATAAGATGGACCAAAAGCTTGACCATGAGGATTAAACTGTTGATAATAAGGACCTGACGGACCATAATCTTGCCCATGGCCATAGGATTGATAACCTCCTCCTGCCTGACCCATTTGAGAGTAAGCATGTATGTGAGTGTTTTGGGCACCATATTGGGGTGGTGGGTTATACTGGTGGCCAGCACCGACTGTGTTGTAGTAAGGGTTTCCACCATGAGTATGGGGCATATATGTACTATTCATAGCAGGAACCGTGTTGTAATAACCATAATGGTATGGTATGTTCCCACCCCCAGCATTAGGATTAGCTTGAGCAGTCGTGTGGTGACCAGAAGCATGAGATATGTTCCCAACCCCAATATTGGTGTGACTAGTAGCAGGGATGGTGGCGTGATGTCCATGTGGATAGGAGATATTCCCACCCCCTACATTAGCATTACTAGTGGCGGCAGTGGACATGAAAGTATGTGGTATATGTCCACCCCCGTGGTTGGGAGGAGCATTAACATCCGTAAAAGTAGTCCTGGGTTTACGAGTAGTGGCATGTGTATTAGGTGGTGGATGGCGAGTCGTGTTTCGAACAACATTCCTATTAGGTTGGGAAATCCCAGGAGGTGATCGTCTTCCAACATTAGCATTGTTAGGAGGAACATGACCAGTCCCCATACTATGTGTGTGGGTGGACAACGTAGTGCCCCCAGTGAGGGTAGTGCCCCTAGTGGGTATAGTATGACTAACACCATGACTAGTGCCAGCGTGACTAACAAACGTGGTGGAAGGTTCAACGGTACTATGACTAGGCATACCAAAAGAGAGTGTTGTCGGGTTGATCGTAGGGCCGGTGTCGTCATGTAACTCTAGCATCCCATGTTTGTAACTGCGTGGAAACGAAGGAATGAACATGTCGTCCTGTTCTTCGTCCTTGGGTAAGGTTGGCATTCCGTAAAGATAATTATCCAGATTCGAAGGATCGAACGGATCTCGTTCAAGTGGATTAGGCCAAATAGAACCAAGTTGAGTCTCATGTGGATCACCTCCCCACTCCTCACGAGGAGTATGGGGATCGGAAGTGTGGTCAATGGTGAGCTCCTAATATGGATGCCTAATGAGGGAAGCTATACCAAGAGCCTACTTTAAATGTCAACCCAGGGAACGTACAAACTTTAGAGATGCATGCATTATCTGTGCTCTTATAGGATAATATCTGTCACAGTTGGATGTCGGTATCGATGTTCTAAAGGTTGCCTACTAAATATGTAAAATTGGTTATGCTACAAAATTAAATACTGGAAAGTAATAAATCTATTTAAAAGAATTAAAGTACCAAAAGCATTAAATCTGTTCTAAGAAATAAAGATACCAAAAGCAGTAAATCTGTTCTAAGAAATAAAGCAATAAATCTATTTTAAATAATTAAAATGCTAAAAGTGGAGATGATCTTATGAAATTACTCAATGCGGAATGGTAAATCTAGAAAATGAAAATGTCATAACAGATCTATTCTATGATTTGGGAAAGCGAAGTCTATAGTTACTTTATGCCTAAAACTAGAATTCTGATCTAAACCATTTTAAATCCCAAGACTAACATTGAAGTGCAATCGTTTCAAGCTATCCATCTACTAAAGACATTGATCACGATGAGAAACAGTCAAAAACCTCAGATATAAACCATGATATTGAAAGCAAAGCTAATACACATGCAATCGTTGATTCAAATATGCATTGAAAGAAAGAACCTACAAGACTACTGAAACTGTTCTGCTATACTACAGAATGTATTATAAACTACTACATAAATAATAAATCATTCAAGCACTTCCATATGTAATAGAACTGTTCATCAATGTAAAACGCATAATTGAAAGAAATACCTGCAAATAGAAATCTCTTGACCCACATGTTGGAGGGGCCCTCCCCAACCCGTACTCAGGAGAGAATAAAACTTAGAAATGTTGGCTGGAATTAATCATCAATATCTTATTAAAATATAAAATCCATTTCAAACAAAGGTCTGTACTTCGCAGTATCGATAGGGTAGAAAACGTTAAAACAATGTTTTTCTCACAGCAGGGGGCCTCTCGCTACCCGAGAGGTCCATATTTATATGATTTAATGTTGATCCTAACTGATTGTCAAAATGTCGATTCTTCTTGAAAGTGGGAGTGCATCCTCTATAAATCAGGAAACAAGGCGCCGAGCTTGGTGATCCTTTAGTCTTCTACACATCCATCCTTTAATGACCCTGAACCTACTCAATCACGCTTGGTTTCCATATAATTAGTTTATTTGATACGCATTCTAACATTCAAGAATAATCATAAAAACAATTTCATTAAATAATTAAAGTAAAACACTTTTCCCACAATTGAGTGTGTTTCTTCACCATTGCTTGAGCTGGACTGTGGAAAAAGGGTTATCAAATACCTGAAAATTGGACCCATCATTCTCTCCCCTACTTGAAGGATTCACCCATCCTTGGGTGACTTATTCTATTCGTCGATGACCTCCCTGATATCCCATGCTACCACGTTAGGTGTCCCTGCCTGCCTATGATATCCAAAATTCTGATCCTCCCTAGCCCATGCCTTCCTCTCTTCCTCTTCATCAATCTATTCTTTGAGGACTGGGGAAAGAAAGAATGGGGGATTCAGCCTCATCCCGATCCACCTAAGTTGGTTTCTTGCCAGGGATTCTTTGTAGAGTGTGGTTTTGAAAAGAGCATCCTCAAGCCTGAGGGGAGAGTGGAGTTCTCTTATTTTTAGATCGTTTGCCACCCTGCTTCACCTTTCCCTGATGGACTCATTAACTTCCTTTTGTGTGCTGCGGAGTGTAATGACAAAATGAATCACCACCTCCTATTGTTTTGTGAGGAGAATGGGTATCAGTTCCTCGTCCTAAGTGAGGATCCTGTGGTTATAGATCATTCCCTCAGGGTGAGTTGGCTCTGGTCTGATCATTAATGGGGTTTTCCATTTGGATGCAACATAGAGATGGTAGTCCTAGACTCACTCAATTTCGTGGTTCATCCACGAACACAATGCCCCTAACTGGAAATTGCCCACATATGGGTTTGGCGACCAGTTGGGCGAGCCAGAAACTACGAAATTATGCAAGAAGAACTCACTCAATTGGTCTTTCTCCAGCTCTGTGGAGTTCAAAGATGCATCAATAATTTCTTTGGGAGTGCTTACCTCTATAGGAAGTCCTTTCTTCAACCTCTGGAGCTAGAATTCGCCCCATTTCTCTTGTAAATAAACTGCATATACCGCCGACAGTGGTATGAGGTCATGCAGTCTCTCATATATGCCGATAGTAGTGGCAAAAACATCCTTAAATTTGATAATCTCCTGGTCTTTCTTTGCTAATTTGTTCTGTGCTTTGGCCAACTTTTCTTGCAGCGCTAAATTCTCCTACTCGGCCAGCCAGAGCTCTTCTGCATGATGCATATTTAGGATTTGTTTCTTCTCGGCTGAGAATGGGGGAGGTGTGGCCTGGCTTCCTAGCCCAATTCTTAATGTTGCCAACTCATTTATGAGCCTTTCCAATTCTGCTCGTGCTTCAGCGAACTAGGAAACGACCTCGGGGTCTTCATTACGTTCTGGAGGGTTTTCCTGAAAGTTTCCTTGCTCCTATAAGCTCTACTCTTCTTCTTTATCCATTTCTTCTTCTGTATCCTATTTTTCCTCTTCATTCCTTTCCTCTTCTTCTTTGTCTTCTTCGTCCTCTTCTTCATCTATAGTGGGATCCTTCTGATCTATAAAAGGATCAATGTCATCATTAGACACATTGGTAATCACAAGGCTGGGTTCCCTTTCTTTCTCCTTGGAGACTCGGATTTTAGATACCTATGTGAATCTCTTGTTGCACCTCTTCGACCCCTAACTACTGGTAGGAATATCTGGGTCTGATTTGGGGGAGTCCTCTTTGGAGTGTTTTATTTTGACCAAGGTGTCGGCCACACTGTCCAAGTCAAAAAAAAAATTGCCCCTGATACAGAGGTGGTATTACTTTTCGATTCAGGTGGCAAGGGCGTAGTCCTCATTCTCTGAACATCCTCAGCAGACACCACGATGAACTCCTCCCAGGAGAGCTCTGGAATTTGAGCTTTTAGCTCCTCACCAACTATTATTTTGATCAACCCATTATGGGCCAAAGCATCCTCTTTTCCCTTAGCCACCTTCTTGCTTATCTCTGCTAGGGATTGGAGCAGGTAAAATGGAATGCTAATATTGTTGTTTGATGAAATGTGACTTCTGTGCCTGAGAAGCTCTAAAATACAAAAATGGAAAATGGGAACATAGCTTAATCTTCCAGTGCATGTAATATACCTCAGGACAATTGCAGCCATTTCATCCCATGGTGCTGGCATGGAGGGTCTTTTGACTCCATTTTTGTCTTCATCATAAACCTCTCCACGCTCAAAGAATGTTGCTGTTGCTGTGTGGTTTGCCTCTCGGTCGTTGCTGCTCCAATGTAGGCCCATTGGAAGACCAGTGTGTTTGGCTATCATGTCCTCATCCACTTTTATGCGTAACCCCTTCACCTAGGTGACATACTGTTCATCCTTAATATGCTTGAAGTTTCTTGCGAACTCCTGGGCTACCCCTATATGGTATCCTCTAAGTCCAAGGATAAATGGCATCCAGCTTGAGTTGCGAATGATCTGCAGGACTCTCGAGCTTTGATAAATGGCACTATGATCTTCCGGTTCACTCTTTTTAAAACCCTTTGTCATTTTTAGAATCTTCTTTATAACCAGACAAAACTAGGGCTTTTGGAATGCAGTTTTATACCTTTAACTTGGTCGGGCTCTGCCTACAGGCTCAAGGAATACAATGGTGGCTGCTTCTCGGGAATTCCGGGTGGTTACTTATATGCAAAATCGTGGAATATTATGCACCCTAATTCACTTCCTTTCTGCACCTATCCTTTCCATCATACTTGTACTTGCCACTTTTAATCCCCTATTTTTCATGATCGATCTCTGCCTTCTCATGATCGACCTCTGTACATCATTTGGTGAAGGTTGCGATCATGATTTGCTGAGGGTGACGGGACTTTGGTAGCGATCATGAGTTATGAAGGTCATTCCACCATGCCGCCGATTTGAAATGGAAGCTGTCCTCAGCTGACTAGAAATGAATGTATTGTGGGAAAATGTTTTACCTTAAGAATAAAATAAAATCATTTTAGAGATTACCTTGGTGTGTATGTGTACCTGCATTGATGATCTGGTGTGTTTTTCATGCATGGTGGATTCTATAGTATATTTTGGCGGTGTCTGTAGTTGATTTCTGCATGTCAGTAGTTACGTGCATAGGCTACTTTTTCCGTTTTGTGCATTTTGAATTTGCTGAATATGTGCTTTTGAAAATTGTGCCAGTTGTTGATACGACTCAGGAGATCGTGCTTTATATTTGGATGATTGCATGGTTTGATGTGATTGGCTTCCTTGAATAACTTGCAGGCTCGCTTGAATATATTTGAAAAAGGTTGGCATGGTGCGTCTTGAAGAATTCCGTAGTAAATGATGACTGATTTGTGCATGTAAATGTGGCTGGCTCGCTTGAATTGATTTCAGGCTCACTTGAATAAATGGAAGCCTCGCTTGATACATTTTGCAAGCTCGCTTGAATTGATGGCATCCTCGCTTGAATCATTGTGCAAGATCGCTTGAATAGGTGGCAGCCTCGTTTGAATGCATATCCGGCTTGTTTGAATTGTGGTTGATGCCCTGTAAACTTCCTGTTACCATTTTTTGTTTTGGTTTTTTTCTTTTCTTTTTTTCTCTTTTCTTTTTTTTTATATATATTTTTTTCTCTTTTTTTTTCTTTTTTTTTTCATGATATGCGTTGAAGTTTACTGATTTGCAGCATGCTCTATCAGCATCAATTGTTGCTGGTAGAGTACTTGTGTAAATTCTTCTTTGGACTTTGGTTTTTTGTAGAGTTTTAGGTGATGCCCATTCACTATCATGGGGAACTCATCATCATCAATTGTAATAATTCTCACAGCCCCATTGTCATAAATTTTCTGTATACTGTAAGGTCCAAGCCATCTAGTGGTTAGCTTTCCTTTGAATGTGTGAAATCTGGAGTCGTAGAGTAGTGCCCAATCACCTTCGTTGAATTTCTTATCCTTCAAATGTTGGTCATGCCATTTCTTTCTTTGCTGTTGGATGATTTTAGTATGTGTAAGTGCTTGTTGGCGGTGTTCATCCAATTGATTTTAGCTGTAGCATGCATTCTTTTTGAATGTCTGATAGGTTCATATTTAGATCGGTTGCAATTCTTAATGTTTTTACTTCAAATTTGATTGGTAGCATAACCTTTTTTCCATAGACCAGTTCATAAGGTGTGAATCATGTTGTTGTTTTCCATGTAGTATTGTAAGCCCATACTGCTTCACTAAGTCTGTCAGCCCAATCCCTTTTGTGAAGTTGGACAGTTTTTGTCAAGATTCTCTCTAATTCCCTGTTGGTTACCTCAGCTTGACCATTTCCTTGAGGGTGGTAGGAGGATGACTGTCTGTGCTTTACATTGTTTCTTTTCATCAAGTCTTCAATTAAATTTGATGTGAATTGTGGTCCTTGATCAGAAACTACTTCTCTTGGCACCCCAAATATGTGAAAGATCTGCTCAGTAAAGAATTTGACCACATTGGTTTCATTTGCAACAGCCAGTGCTTCTACCTCTGTCCATTTTGTAAGGTAATCAGTGCATACAAGGATGTAGCTCTTCTAGTTGGACTGTGGGTTGAATGGGCCAACAAAATCGAATCCCCATATATCGAATGCCTCTAAAGAGATTTGTGGGTGTAGTGTCATTTCTTGTTTTTGTGTTGGTTTTCCCATTCTCTGGCAATCGTCACAATGGGACACATACTCATAAGCATCTTTGTGGAGTGTTGGCCAATCATACCCTGTTTGCAAGATCTTGTAGGTTGTCCTTTTTGCAGCGTAGTGTCCTCCACAGGGTTCATTGTGGGTGGCATGCATTATTTCATGTACCTCATCTTCCCTAATGCACCTTCTAAGTACTTGATCTGGTCCCTGTTTAAAAAGCATGCCCTCTATCCATGTATATGTGGCACTTTGTCTTATTACTTTTGTCCTTTCTTTATAGCTGTAATGTTCTAGAAACTTCCCATATACCAAATAGTTTTCTATGTCAGAAAACCATGGGATTTTTATTGATATGGCAAAAAGGTGCTCATCAGGGAAGTTATCTTGAACTAATTCATTATCTTTCCCATGTGTTACTCTTGACAAAAAGTCTGCTATGACATTATGCTTTCCTGGTTTATCTATTATAGTGATGTCGAATTCCTATAGAAGTAGCATCCATCGAATAATTATTGCACTAGTATTAGGCTTGTTCATAAGATATTTGATCGTTGAGTGGTCAGTATGGATAAAACTTTGGTATCCTGTAATGTAATGCCTGAATTTATTGATTGCATGTATGACTGCTAGAAATTCCTTCTCTGTGACTGTGTAGTTGAGTTCTACCCCAGCCAAATTTTTGCTTATATAGTATATGGCATAGAGTTTCTTGTCTTGTTCTTGCCCAAGCACAGATCCGATGGCTTTATCTGATGCATCGGTGTGAATGTGAATGGAATTTCCCAGTTTGGTCCTTGAAGTATTGGTGCTGTGATGGTTTTCTGTTTAAGACTTTCAAAGGCTGACATGCGGTTGCTTGTCCATATGAACTCATTGTCTTTTGTGAGAAGTGCAAACATGGGGGCAACAATTCTGCTATAATTCTCAATAAACCTTCTATAGTATCATGTCTGTCCAAGGAAGCTTCTCACATCTATTTGTTTGACAAGTGGGGGCAATGTTCTGATTACTGAGACTTTGGATTGATCCACCTCTATACCTCTTTGTGATATATGATGTTCTAGAACAATTCCTTCTTCCATTAACATCCTGCATTTGTCATTGCTTAGGAACAAGCTCATTTCAATACATTTCTTTAATACTAATTCAATATTTTTCAATGCCTGGTCAAAGCTCTATCCATAAGGTGTGAAATCATCCATGAAGACTTCCATTTTGTTATTCAGAAAATCAGAGAAAATACTCAGTATGTCTCTTTGAAATGTTGTTGGGGCGTTACATAGACCAAAGGGTAGGACCCTATAGGTGTAAGTTCCCCATGGACATGTGAAGGTCGTCTTATCTTGATCAGCTGGGTGTATTAAAATTTGATTGTACCCACTGAAACCGTCTAAGAATGAGAAGTACTTGTTTCCAGATAATGTATCCAGCACCTGGTCTATAAATGGAAGTGGAAAATTATCTTTCTTTGTTGCTTTATTCAACTCCCTGTAGTCCACACAAATTCTCCATTTGCCTCCTTTTTTGGGCACTATGACTAGTGGCGAGACCCACTCACTATCAGATATTGGATAGATGAACCCTGCATCTAATAACTTTTGTAATTCCACTTTGACTATGCCTTTTAGTGCAGGGTTCAGCCTTCTTTGTGGTTGCTTGATGGGAGTAGAACCTTCTTTTATGTAAATGTAGTGTTTGCATATATCAGGATGTATTCCTTTCATATCTGCATATGTCCATGCAAATTCTTTACTTTGTTGTCCTAGTATCTTCATCAATTTTTCTTCTTGATCCGGTTCTAAATTGGAATTTATGTTGACTGTTTTGCCAAGATGAATTTCCACGACTTTTATCTTCTCAATCTGTTCTAGCGATACTTCTGTCCATAATTCATCCATGTTCTGTTTTGAACTTTCACCTGTTTCTGTAGAAAAAAATTCTTGAATAACATGATTGTTAGGAGATATATTTTGTATAAATCTATCTATATGGCCATATTCATCTACTTCCTTTAAAGATATTGCAGCATCAATTGTTAGGATAGGTCGGAGGTCGTGATTTGGTGTGTTTTGGTAATCATCAGTCCAATTTTGATACTCTAACTCTTAAGATTTCATTGTTGGTGGGTAGATTGTGATTTTCTTCCTGGTATGTCCACTAGTGATTGTCATATTTCCTGATCTGCAACCTATGTAAGCGTCTGCAGTCGCTAACCAAGGTCTACCCAGGATGATTGGATAGCCACTAAGTTTGCTTTTGATTTTGATTATTATAAAATCAGCTGGGTATTCCCAGGACTCGATATTGATCATAATGTCTTCTAGCATTCATTCGGGCTTAACAGTGGATGTGTCTGCTTGTTGGAGTACCGTTGTGGTTGGTCTGACCAGTGATTGGAGTCTGAGGTATAACATGGCTTCCTTAGTCATGACATTGATCGCAGCTCCCAAATCTATTAAGCTTTTATTTATTTGCTTGTTATTTATGGTGATGTTTACTACAGGACTACCAGGATCAAGATATTTAGGATTTATTATGACACCTAGCATCAAATCGGCCAATTGTCCCACTACATTAATAGTTGGTGGGTCACGCTTCCTCCTTCCTGGCTTCTTTAGGCAATTTTCTCTAATGAATTTGTTGCAAATGGGCACATCCCTTATGGCTTGTAAAATCAGGATTTGGATGTTTAGGTGTTTGAATTCGTTTAAGATTGTATTCTCTTCCTCTTCTTTTGTATTCCGGACAAGTTTTTATGGAAATGGGGGATTTCTGTTGCGTGGAAGTGGTTGGGTTTCGTCCTCGGGAGGTTCTGGTTCATCAGGATGCTGAACATAGGGTTCTGATGTGTGGTCTTGAGCTTCAGGTACAGGTTGTTGGATGTTGTGTGGGGATGTATTCTGCAACATTTTTCCAGATCGTAGGTTTATTTCATTTATTTCTATGGTGTCTACAACATAAGTTGGGAATTGTGTGATATTAGTGTTATAAGCCTGTTGTTGTTGTGGGGGTCTGTTATTATTAGGATTTGGAATTGGTTGGGCTGGAATAGGTGGAGGTCTGGGGGGTGGTTGAGGTTGTGGGGGTGGCATAATAAGTGGTTGTTGTAATGGTGCCCTCCAATTTGATGGATGGGGGTACTGGTTTGCATAATTTGTGGTGGATGGAAAAGGTGGGGGGTATTGAGGATAAGACGGTGGATAATACGGTTGTTGATAGGATGGTTGATATGCTTTCTGGTTTTGTTTCCATTGGTTTTGATTTGGCTGTGCTTGCCATGGAGTCGGTGCAGAGTTCCAATTTGGCTGCCCTTGATTATAGTAAGTTTGATTGCTCTGCTGATATGGCCTAACAAAATTATTCCTCCTCTTATTTATAAAACAGAGTTGTTCTATTGTTCCTTCAGCTGCTGGGTCTTGAATAGATGCCTTACATGAGGGTAAGAGGGGACATTTATCATTGGAATGGTCATCGGTGCAGAGACCACATACTTCTATTGTGTTCAAGGTGCACTGCCCCTTCTCATGCTTCTTTCTACAATGAGGACAAAATACTGCCAAGGCTTGGTTAATTTCATCCTGTTTCTTTTTTATTTGAAGAGCATCAAGTTGCATGGCTAGGGATTGCAGTATGTCAGTTTTCATGTCATCCAACAGGTTTCCTAAATCATATTTTGTAAGTGTTGGTGTTGAGGATGATGATCCACCAGTGATTGTATGTGTATCCCTCATCCCATTCTTAGTTTTCCTAGATCTTCAGTAGTTTTTGAAGATTTGCAGGATCTGGTCAAAAGATTTTTGGAATATATCTCCATCTCCAAGGAGATTTAAGACTTCAAAATTCTCCTCTTTTACACCTCTGAGAAGGGCAAGTTTTAGTGATTCAGGATCCAATGTGCAATGGCTGGCTCGTTTGTAGCTGAGTTGAAATCTTTGGGCATAATCTTCTAATGACTCTCTATCTCCTTGTTGCATACGAAAGATTTCATCCCTAGTATCTTTAGCCTTGCAGTAGTCCCTATGTTTTTCTAAGAATGACTATTTCATTTGATCCTGGCTAAAGATACTATTTCCTTCAAGGCTCATGAACCACCGAAGTGATAGGTCTTTCAGTGTGGAAGGAAAAAGCCTTAGCTTTTGTGCATCAGTAGTGTAATCAAATGATCTGCAAACTACCTCAAATTCAAACAAGAATGTGTCAGGATATTCTGAAGTCAAACCATGAAAGTTTGGAATATTATTAGGATTTATGTTCTTCATTCTGGCATCTCCAAGAGGTATGCTAATGGGAAAAGTGAAAAGCTCCCTAGGTTCCTCCTCTTCGTTTGTCATTAAGGTGTTTGAGCTGGAACTAGTAGTGAAGTTGTTGCTGTTTGGATCGTATGTGGAGTCAGTTTCATTTTCAGAGTGTAGAAATTCAAACTGAGAATGGTCAGAACTGTTATTACCGTTGTTGCTCATGGGGTTCCTAGGCAGAAAGCGGCCAAATCTATCTCTTTGCCGACAAGGCATTCATTGGTACAGATATTTATGTTTTTGTTTTATGTAATTTTTGTTTTCTTTTTGTGGTTTGTAGGTGATGTCTCCTAAAAGATTTAGCCCTCCCCGGCAATGGCACCAAAAAGTGGTGAGATCCTAATATGGATTCCTGATGAGGGCAGCTATACCAAGAGCCTACTTTAAATGTCAACCCGGGGAACGTACAAACTTTAGAGATGCATGCACTATCTGTGCTCTTATAGGATAATCTCTGTCACAGTTGGATGTTGGTATCGATGTTCTAAAGGCTTCCTACTAAATATGTAAAACTGGTTATGCTACGGAATTAAATACTGGAAAGTAATAAATCTATTTAAAAGAATTAAAGTACCAAAAGCATTAAATCTGTTCTAAGAAATAAAGCAGTAAATCTATTTTAAATAATTAAAATGTTGAAAGTGGAGATGATCTTATGAAATTACTCAATGCGGAATGGTAAATCTAGAAAATGAAAATGTCATAACAGATCTATTCTAAGATTTGGGAAAACGAAGTCTGTAGTTACTTTATGCCTAAAACTAGAATTCTGATCTAAATCATTTTAAATCCCAAGACTAACATTGAAGTGCAATCGTTTCAAGCTATCCATCTACTACTAAAAAAATTGATCACGATGAGAAACAGTCAAAAACCTCAGATATAAACCATGATATTGAAAGCAAAGCTGATACACATGCAATCGTTGATTCAAATATGCGTTGAAAGAAGGAACCTACAGGACTACTGAAATTGTTTTGTTGTACTACAGAATGTATTATAAACTACTACAGAAATAATAAATCATTCAAGTGCTTCCATATGTAATAGAACTGTTCATCAATGTAAAATGCATAATTGAAAGAAATACCTGCAAATAGAAATATCCTGACCCACGTGTTGGAGGGGCCCTCCCCAACCCATACTCAGGAGAGAATAAAACTTAGAAACGCTGGCTGGAATTAATCAGCAATCTCTTATTAAAATATAAAATCCATGTCAAACAAAGGTCTGTACTTCGCAGTATCGATAGGGAAGAAAATGTTAAAACAATGTTTTTCTCAAAATAATAGCAGGGGGCCTCTCGCTACCCGAGAGGTCCATATTTATATGATTTAATGCTGATCCTAATTGATTGTCAAAATGCCAATGCTTCTTGAAAGTGGGAGTGCGTCCTCTATAAATCAGGAAACAGGGCACCGAGCTTGGTGATCCTTTAGTCTTCTACATGTCCATCCTTTAATGACCCTGAAACTGCTCAATCACGCTTGGTTTCCATATAATTAGTTTATTTGATGTGCATTCTAACATTCAAGAATAATCATAAAAACAATTTCATTAAATAACTAAAGTAAAACACTTTTCCACAATTGAGTGTGTTTCTTCGCCATTGCTTGAGCTGGACTATGGAAAAAGGGTTATCAAATACCTAAAAATTGGACCCATCAGTCAACTCTACCCGATGGAGTCGAAGTTTTTTCCTCAGCATCGGAATGTGTGGCAGTCATGACATCTTAGACGTAAGCCTTGTAAGAATCTGAAGACTCGGAGGGAGCCCTCCAGCATCCTCTAGCAATACGGCATGTAACCTCGGCCGGCTTTAAACCAGCCAACCGACGAGACCGGTGGAGAGTAGGGCTCCGCGCCACGATATCTCCAGAGAGAATATATAATCAAAACATCCCCCAAAGGCCAACTATCGATCAGAAACAGTAAATAAAAAGCACACACCTAGAGAAACTACAGCCAAGAGCAGACAAACTGAGTGGCTAAATGAGCTCCTGACACTAGAGCCGGTATGTCTCGCCTAGAAGAGGTTTGAGACTCCCAAACTATAGCCGAAGGTAACAGAATCAGTTATAGAGACACCCAGGCTTCACTGCATGTACAGGGTCAAGTCCACTGCACTAACACAACTGTGTTGTCCAATCCCTATCTGAATCAGGACACAAATAGTATAACCACTACAAGTACCCTGTGCGATACCTAGGTAAGGCAACTATGGTCACCATAATATAACCAATGCTTAGGGGGACAGTCGCAGGTGGGATCCATTGTATGGGTAGGGTAGCTGAGCCCGAAACTCAATGAGGGTCAAATCCCCCAAGAGTCCCCAGATACGAACAAATCCTGGAAATATCTCCCACGTTCAGCCGGTATCAGAGGGATATCCCTTCAACCAACCTCCCATGACCTCGTGCTTAACTCTGGCTTGAGTAGAGCTTCCTGAAAACACCAATCTATACCATGGATTCCTCCACTCCCTGGTCAGACACCTAATGTTTCGTCTAGTAGTCTTGGATTGTTAACTCACAATGATCTATTCCAAGACTCTAAACCTATGCTAGTTGGTGTACCCTATAAATGAAATTGGTCTAATCAATTTTAATATTAAGCGTTAATTTTAATGGCTGTGATTACTCAAGGGATATGATCATGAAACTAGTGATGTGTAAGACTCAATGGTATGCAAAATGGTCAAATCCTAGACTCATCTATCCAATGAAAACAATGCCCCTAATATGCACAATCAAACAAACGATTTCGAAATAAATATGCAATCCTTTTATATTTCTTTCAATGCACAATCAGAATCTAAATGAAGGCAAAAAGCACTCAATGCAAGATGAAATACATAAAAGAAAAAAAAAATTGTATTTTCTCTTATAAACGAAAGGAAAATGCAAAAACTATGTATATATTTTTTGTATTTTTCAATATATGGAAATGAAAAATGCAAGCAAAATCCTACTATCTAGTCACTGATATGCCAAGGAGATCACTAAGACAACCAGGCAAATACCAAACAGTAAGACTCAGCCAAAGGAATGGGCTCAAAAGGAAAAAACCAACGAGGCTAAATCCAAAGATGGGTAAAAAACCAACAAGGCTCAACCAAGAGAAACGAAGAGTTCTGGTCACAACCAAGGCATGGAACAGTAAAGAAACAGGCCAACAAAGACTCAGGATCAACCAAAACCAACCCAGCAACAACCAAAGGCCATGAATCAACCAAAGCTGGAGTTGTACGCTACTGTCGAAGGAATACCTGCGGGTACCCGTGAGCAGTAGAGTAAACAGATGCGGGTGTACGCGGGAAGAGCTAAGCTAGCCCGTGGGTGAGGAAAGTTAAAATGGAAAACAGAGATTCCAATGGCTCAAAAAAAGCAATTTTTCTATAGTGTATCTCAACGGCAGATAAGTGACACAGAGCTTCAACAAACAGCAACTCTAATTATGGACTAATGCTCAAAAATTCCCCAAGATGGATGTTTTCCCCAGCGGAGTCGCCATTTCTATGTTGGAGAAACTCACTATGGCTTGGGGTATACCACAACAGACAGATGACTACCAGAAATCAACTCAATTCTCAGAACTATGCTATATAAATGACAATGCTAAGATAATGAAGAAGATAACCAACCTTGATCCAAACGTTTGATGTAGATCCCCGTTGGAGCTTTTCAATCCGTGCACTTGAATCTGCAAATTAGTCTTGACATCCAATATACAAAAAGTACATATAATATATAAACGGCATTAACATCATCAATAGTAATGGCCCATGATATAACAAGTAAATGCAACCCAATGTATGATAAACAACATTTACAACATTAATGGACGAGAATATGAGTATTTCTATTAATAAACAAGAAGAAGTACAAAGTGATACGACCTCTTACCGACAACCAATCTGAACCAATATCTAGATCAATCCACTTGTGCCTCCACCACTTCAATCCTCCATGAAAGGAAAACTCAAAATAGATAGGAGTTTGGAAGGTAAACATAAAGGGTTCACAACTACAAGGATCAATGAGTGTAGACTCAAGATAGGGAAAAAATCCGCTAGAGTTCTCTTGCTCTTCTTTCTCCTCCCGTCCATAAGCCATATGTGCTCAATATATAGTCCTCTCAAAGGTAAGTGAAAGGACACATCGAGACATTACTTGGGCAGATGGAGAGCCAAAGGTCACCCAATGACCGCTTTTTGGAAGTAAAAAGTAATAAACTAGTGATTTTTACCATTTTACTTGATACCCGCGGGCTATAGTGATGCAACTCACGGATACGCATGCTATAATGATGCAACATGCGGGTAGGAATAAAAATAGGGCAAAATAGTATCTCTGAAGGATATAAGTGGATCTGAGTCGGTGAAATGGATCCTACAGGCCAAAGAATGCTGACGCTCACACGGTGGAAGATTATGTTGTAACACTCTCCACTGACAAAGTTCCATAAATGGGACGAACGCCTGCGTTCACCACATCGCCAAGACTTTAAACGCAGCGTTCGTTGACTCTCCATCCACGTGAGTGTGTGTCTCCGTCACCTACCAACAAGGCATCCAGGAGAGGGTTTAAAATGTTTAATTGGATTGGTAATTCCTGAGTGGCATAAGCCAGAAACCACGTAGGCCACCGGTTGGGGTGAGCTGGCTTATGACCAGTTGAGTGAGATGTTTGTGTCCATGTTTAAACGTCAAAGTTGAGCTACGTTCATTCCTAGGCTCCGAGTATTACCATCGTGGCAGTGTGCATACTCTCATATGAGTGTGTGTTGACCGGTTATTAAGCCAAGAACGTTAAGTGTTAACGCTGTGGGTGCGAGCCACGTTGGAGTGGTAGGGTCGACTCTCATTGGCGACCATTTATATTTTAATTAACTTTTGTATATATTGCGTGTATGCATTGAGCCTTAAGTCTAATGCATCATATGTTTAATATTCCATACTATGTGCTTTGGGGTGGCGCTTTAAACCTTAGAAAGGAGCGCTTTAACTATATATAAACCTATATATAGAACCTTACATCTTTATATCCACTTGTATGCATAAGTTTTATGTTATGTCATAACCCCGAACTTTAATATGTGTATTGTTATATGGGCAAGTCGATTTGCATGGAAGTGCAAGGTATTGAAATATTATGTTTATAATATTAAAGTATGTTTTGATTATATGGCATGAAATGTATTAATATATATATAATTATATATATATATATGTGTGTGTGTATTAATAGCCATGGTTATTTTAGCATATAGTTGTTATTTGTTTTAATAAATAACTTTGTACCTTATGACCCTTGCATATGAGAGTTATAATATTAGCGTATATCATTAATATAAATTAATGTGTAAATATTTACATGTATATGTAGTCAATACATATGTGCTCCAATGGAGAGAATTGGTACTGTGTCCATTAAAGTATTAATGACGATATTAGTTCAAGATTGCACACCTGTGTTTAGCGTCAAATACTTACAGATTGTGGTATAGGCTAAGTGAGCTGAAAAAGATACCAGGTCTGGAGCGTCATGGTTTTAATGCATGCATGTGTGCTAGACCATAGACTAAGTGTTTTATGCATACTACGTAGGCATGTCATAGAGTGTTACTCCCTTGGTGCAGATAGGTAGCATGTGTCATCATGTCGGCATAAAGGACCTCTACGTCACACACGCTTGTTCTAGTATGTCAGTGTTACGACACTTAAGACGCAAGGGTGTGTATAGTCTGAAGGACTATAGCACTTCGGTGAAAAGTCACGACAAGCTTTCCGCATAAGGTGTGATAGAATTACTTAAATTGTTATGCTTCTAATATGTTTTTCTAAGTATAATTATTACCTAGTGGTGTAATCATGAACAGTAAGGTAGGGTTGTGGGCCCGTGCAAAAAAAAATGGCAAGAGGAGACATGACACAAAGGAAGGAAGTCAAATTTATATGGTTTTAGAAGTGCAAAAGGAGTTTTCAGAAGCTAAAAGAATTACTTACGAGTGCTCCTGTTTTAAATATTTCAGATCCAAATAAAGTCTTTGTGGTATGCACAGATGCTTGCATGGAAGGATTGGGTGGAGTAATCATGCAAGAAGGATTTGTAATTGGATATGAGTCGAGGAAGCTGAAGGATCATGAAAGGAACTATGCCACACATGAACTAGAGCTAGCATCCATAGTGCATGCTCTCAAGAAATGGAGGCATTATCTCTTGGGAAGAATATTTGAACTCATGACAGACCACATGAGTTTAAAATATTTATTTGACTAGCCAAATATGAATGCTAGACAAACGCGATGGATGGAATTTCTCTATGAGTTTGATTTGGACATTAAGCATGTCAAAGGAAAGGAGAATAAGGTTGTTGATGTGCTCACTAAAAAATTTTATGTTGTAGCAATAAGTATTTGTAAATCAGATTTGAAAGCAAGGATCATTGAGCTCAAGCTAGTGATGAAGCTTACTTACAGATCAAAGAGAAGTTGCAGCAGGGCAAGGTGGATAACAAGTGTGCAGGATATCAGATTGGAGAGGATGATGTACTTATGTACCAATATTTTAGACTGTACATTCTAAACTCTGCATAATTGAAGGAGCTTGTGTTGGGCAAGATACACCAAAATCCATATTATGGTCACCCAGGGTATCAGAAAACTATAACCGCAGCAAGGAAACAATACTTTTGGCATGGGATGAAGAAGGACATATCAGAGTATATTGCTAGATGTCAAAAGTGTCAGCGGTTCAAGGAAGAGCATCAACATCTAGCAGGATTGTTGCAGCCATTTCCCATCCCAGAGTGGAAATGGGAAGTGATTTCATGGACTTTATAACAGGTTTTCCCATTACTGTGAAGAAACACGATTCCATTATGGTTGTAGTGGACAAGATATCAAAAGTAGCTCACTTTATTCCAGTTAAGTCTACTTACAAGGCCAATGGCATTGCAAATATCTTCGTGAGAGAGGTATTCAGGTTGCATGGATTTCCCGAGACAATAGTTTCAGACAGGGACACAAAATTCACTTCCAATTTTATAAAGGGTTATTCCAAGAGTTGGGAACGAAGTTGAATTTTAGTACAGCGTATCATCCTCAAAAAGATGGTCAGACTGAGAGAGTAAACCATATTCTTGAAGACATGTTAAGGATGTATGTGATGGATAAACCATCCAAGTGGGAGGACTACCTACACTTGGTAGAATTTTTCTACAACAATGGGTACCAAGCATTGTCGAAGATGAGCCCTTTTGAAGTTTTGTATGGCAGAGGATGCAGAACTCTAATAAATTGGGATAGTCCAGTGAACAGGGTAATACTCGGACTAGAAATGATTGAAGAGATGGAAAAAGAAGTTGTTAAGATCAGGGAGAATATGAAGGCAGCACAGGACAGGAAGAAAATTTATGCAGGTTTGAAGAGAGTGCACAAATAATTCCATATTGGGGATCATGTTTACTTGAGAGTGAGACTAAGGAAGAGCTCCATGAAGTTGGGAAGTTGTGCCAAGTTGGAACCTAGATATTATGGACCATTTGAATTCCTTAATAGAATAGGACCAGTTGCATATATGATTGAATTACCTACTAACATGAAAGCTCATAATTTTTTCCATGTCTTTTTGCTTAAGAAATATATACATAATCCTAATCACATCATTGATTGGCATGTGATACAGGTGTCGAACCAGAGGGAGAATTCCAACTGGAGCCTATATGCATCCTCGAAAGGAAGGTTACCTTACTCGGGGGGTGAGCCATCGGACAAGTAAAGGTGTAATGGAAGCACCTTAGTCCATAGGAGGCGACCTGGGAGCTGGAGGATGCCATGAGAGTGGCATTCCCGATTTTGTTCAGTTTTGAGAACACCGAGGACGGTGTTGTTCTAAGGGGGAGGGAGTTGTAATACCCCTACCCTTCCTTAGTAATTATTGGCCCCAATGTAAATATTGTGTTTGTGCAATGTGTGTTGATCCTAGTGTGGAGCTCAAGGCCAAGGCCCCACTAGTAGATGTTTAAGGTTTGCTTTCATAGGAAAGTATTTGACAATGAGACTATGCATGTGCTATTAAGCCATGAAATTTTCTAATGGATTTAAATGTTTAATATTGCAATGAAATACCCAAAATTGTCTAAGTGAGGCAGCTAATGAGAAGGGGGCGAAGGTATCCATTAGGGAGAGGTGAGGGGGTCGTGGGATGGTGACCTGTCCTGCCACTTAGGCAAGAGTAATCGATTTGATTCCCTGTACGGGTACGGATTCAGTTACAGAATGTGTAGAAGGAAAACCTACGAAGGATATTCGCAGGGGATAAAAATGGCGTTGAGATCTGGGTTGGGGGTTCTTTGCTCGGTTCCTTCATTTTATGTCAAGTTTTGGTTAGAGGATTCATTCTGTTGGGGAGAGACCCTGAGACACAAAGAGATCCAAAGTAGAGAAACCGAGTACCAAAGGGATCTAGCGTGTATGTGGGATCTCTGAGTAGAAACCTTAAGACGAGCCGAGAGGGTATTACAGGGTGTGAATAGATTGAGGAAGTTGTGTGAAGCCTAGAATTCCGTGAGCAGAGAGTCAAGTTGCGGGATAGAGTTTAGTCCGCAACCCTGGAACGAACCAGCTTGTTCATTAGATGTAGAAGATAGGGTTTAAGGTTGTAATGCTTGATAAAACCAATGAAGACTACAATCTCATAGAACTAGCAGTAGGACCTTCTTATGCCTACCCTGAATAGTACTGGAAGGGAAGGGGCCTTGAGGGACAATGTAGCAGAGAAGAGGGCCTTCCTTGTGTTGGGTGAGGTGGATAATGTGGGTGCCTTGTTTGTTGAGTGATTGATCTGTCTGTAGCTCTGTGGTTGAGCTCACTGGCTTAGAAATATCCTCCATGTTGCCCTGTATGCTTGATAAACCCATATGTAGGTTGGCTTAGCATGTGGATGCTTGATAAACCCAACTACAAGGTGGCTTAGCATGAGTATATTTCCTGGATTTATTGACAAACCCAGCTATAAGTTGGCTTAGCATTGGAAGTATATCTTGACTGTTAGAGAGCCTACCTAGCCCTCCTTAGTGGATACATATCCTAGCTCAGGGGTGGTCTCTCAACTGAAATAGTATACGCTGGACAGAGACCTAAGGTTGGGTGGAATGTTGCTCTCACTTAGCCAATTGCTAGGGAAACTTCAAGATACAAAGATAAGTATTATGTGGAATGAATGATGTTATTTCATGTATTATTATTATGATGTGTTGCTTAACATGTTGAATGAATGTTATATGAATGGGAATAATAGTTAGACCATGTGTAAGTCTGAGGGAAAGGCTGAGTACAGGTTGAATACTTCATTCAGTTGCATGAGTTTAATGCATTGCTAATATTACATGTGTTAGATGTATTGTTGACCTTAACTTATTTTATTATGTGTTTTTTTATGAGATGTTGAACCTTGTAAGGGACTGCTTAACCTCACTTAATCAGGGAGATGGTTATTTAGCCTAAGGTATTCCTAGACCACTCTATGGAACAAAGGGAAGATGGGTTATGGAAGGGGATAGGTAGAGACCTGTTAAAGGTTGGAAGGCGCCTTAGAGGGTTTATAGACATAAATTCATAGAAGGAAATGGTGAGGGTATATACCCCAACTGGGAAGGAAGTTTTACCATTGGATAGAGCTCTTCAGGAGCTTTCCAATGGTACCAACCTTGCCTCATTTGGACCCCAGATGAGGAAGTTATTCCCCTTAGAAGTTTGCCTTGGTAAACTGCAGAAATAGAGAAGTTGGGCTTCTGCAATTTTGAGTTCCGCAATGCGGATTGCGGATTGTAGAAGGGGAAGTTTCTGGAAGTTTAAAGTTGGACTTCCGTAATTCTGACTTCCACAATGCAGATTGCAGATTGCAGAAGGGGAATTTTTCATAAGTTTAAAGTTGGGCTTCCGCAATTCCAACTTCTGCAATAAGGATTGCGGATTGCAAGAGGGGAAGTTTCCGGAAGTTTGAAGTTGGGATTCCGCAAGTCCGACTTCCGCAATGCGTATTGCGTATTGCGGAAGGGGGAGTTTTTCAGAAGTTGGGAGTTGGACTTCTGCATTTCCAAATTCCATAATGCAAATTGCGGATTGCAGAAGGGGAAGTTTTATGGAAGTTGGACTTCCGCATTCCGACTTCTGCAATGTGGATTGCGGATTGCGGAAAGGAGTAATTGTGGATTGCGAAAAGATGCAATGCAGATTGCAAATTGTGGAAAGGCACAATTGGGGATTGCGGAAAGATGCAATGTGGATTGCGGATTGCAGAAAGATGCAATTGCGGATTGCAGATTACGGAAAGACGTGATGCGGATTGCGGAAAGACATAATTGCAGACTGCGGCACAATGGTGGATTGCGGATCCGATTCCAGTGCGGCTGTGTGTAGATTTGAAAGTAAAAGAAGAAAAAAATTAATGTCGTATCTTCGGTGGCCTCGGAAGGACACAAGGGAGGTCTAGGGATGTTACACAACTAGGTTTACCTGATGCCTGGATGATGGTGTCGTCAGATCCACAGCTGGGGACTTGCCCAATCATCCCCCTGCAAAAAGGAAGTAGAAAACATTATCATAATGAAACCAGTATACACACTAAAAATACATATAAAAAAAAACATTATGCTACATATTATATTGGTACAATTCCAATGAATTATACCTGCTGCCTGATCGAGGATTGTGATCTACTCATCGAATCAATGGTTATAGGTGACCTTCCCCAATCTACTAATATGGAGGTGCCCCTTACAAAACCCTGAATCAAAAACATAGAAAATAGTATCTTATGAAACCAAAATACTCACTGAAACAATATAATAACAAATCATTTTGACGTATTTAAATTGTGCAATTACAACCAAGTTTACCTGTTGCCCCGAGGTTGTTGTCGTCTGATCAACAGCGGGGTGGCTTCCCTGATCAACACTCTACATCAAATATAGATAAACATTATATCAACCAAACAAATATACTAATGAAAAAACACAGCAAAAAAAACTCTTTTTTCATATTATATTTTTACTATTACAAAGATGTATACCTACTGCCTCGAGGCAAGTTTGGTATGATCTACTTCTAGGGAGGTGCCCCTTATAGAACCATCCATCAAAAACATAGAAAGAATTACCTAAACGAAACCAAAATACTCACTGAAACATTATAATAAGAAAACATTTTGACGTATTTAAATTGTAAAATTACAATCAGGTTTACCTGTTGCCCCGAGGACGCTGTCGTCTGATCAAAAGCCTGGTGGCTTCCCCGATCAACGTTCTGCATCAAATATAGATAACATTATATAAACCAAATGAATATACTAATGAAAAAACACAGCAAAAAAAAATTATTTTTTCTTATTATATTTTTACTATTACAAATATGTATACATGTTGCTTCGAGGAAGTTGTACTCCTCTGACCATCTACTGGCCCGGATTTTCCCCGATCACTACCCTGCGAAGTAAATATAGAAAATTTAAACGAAATAAACTAACGAAAAATTCTTAAGATGTTAAATTCATTAATAAAAGGTTTGGTAAATTGTTAGATGTACCACTCCCATAGTAACTGTGTTTGTATCTACTCTATTCAAATTGTAATTAATAAGCAACTCTTCCCCTGCAGCTGTTGATTTAATGTCACATACAAAAAAGCGATTTCCTTCACGCCCCTCAAATTCGCAGTTGGGTTGCTTAATTGTAGACCCTGGTTGTGTACTGTTTATAAACCCTGCAATATTCCCTATGGCCTTTGGCCTTCCGTCAATGTACAACGTTGCTCCTTTATTTTTATCTTTGTCTTTTAACTGTAAATAGTTTGTTGACAATCCATATCGATGCATACTTTGTGTATATTGGACTAGCTGCATCCAATATTTGTAGTTGTAACAGGGTCCAACATACTCCATCAATTTTGTACATCTGTCGTAACGACCTTCATGCCATATGTGAAAAACAACCCCAAACCATGTAATGACGATGGTGCAATTCAATATATCCTCTCATTCACACAAAAATATGTGTTCAGTTCAGGAAGATCCTTGGGTACCCATTGTTTCACTATATGTTTGTACCTTAAGGGCACCTCGATTTCACCTATTGTCTCATCATCATAGGAACATGACCCCCCTTCACCGAGAAAAAATTCCATGCGTTTATGGAATTTTCTTCTGATATTTTGACATCTAGTTGATAAAACTCTTGTAGACCTACTGGATGTCTCACTTTCCTCTAGCCTTTCTAAAATCCCCTCGCTCGAGGAAGACAAATCTGACAAATACCTGTTTGGTTCCACCTGCACCATGGGAAAAAAATTTAGATAGGAACTCAAGGAAGAGTGCCTTTTATAAGGTGACATGTAGCGCCTAGGTGCAGGTAAACTCCTTTCTTTTATTACATCTAATAAAAAAGTACCACTGAAACTAAATAAAACAACAGTAACAAAACATAATTTTCATCTCTTTCGACTTTTCCACATTCACACTACCAGTTGGTTCATTGTGTTAAAGTAATCTTCAGTAACATGTAATTTGTAACAATAGTTATAAATTAACCATAGTGGCGAATAGAAGGTCAAATAATATCAAATATATGCAATAGCTCCTTGTAACTACCTCTTATAACTCAAATAGGACCTCTAAAAGGTATGATAACAAGCATTCTTCCTAACTAAGGTCTGGAGGGTGGTACGAACAACTCAAGATGGGAGAAATGACCCTATCAACTACACGCCAAGGACAAGGTACCACAAGACTAATAAACAACAAGGTGTAAGGACCAAAATTAAATCAACCATTGTGGGGAAGGTACAAATAAGGTCAAATATATATTGCAATAGCTCCTTGTAACTACCTCTTGTATGCAATAGCTCCTTGTAACTACCTGTTATTTGACATGCCAAAGAGATACAAGGTCAAATAATGTCAAATATATGCAATATCTCCTTGTAACTACCTCTTGTATGCAATAGCTCCTTGTAACTACCTCTTGTAACTCAAATAGGACCTCTAAAAGGTATTATAGCAAGCAATCTTCCTAACTAAGGTATGGAGGGTGGTACGAACAACTCAAGATGGGAGAACTGACCCTATCAACCACATGCCAAGGATAAGGTACCATAAGACCAATAAACAACAGGGTATAGGGACCAAAATTAAATCAACCATTGTGGGGAAGGTACAAATAAGGTCAAATATATATTGCAATAGCTCCTTGTAACTATCTATTATTTGACATGCCAAAGAGATAGAAGGTCAAATAATTTCAAATATATGCAATAGCTCCTTGTAACTACCTCTTATATGCAATAGCTCCTTGTAACTACCTCTTGTAACTCAAATAGGACCTCTAAAAGGTATGATAGCAAGCAATCTCCTTAACTAAGGTCTGAAGGGTGGTATGAACAACTCAAGATGGGATAAATGACCCTATCAACCACACGCCAAGGAAAAGGTACCATAAGACCAATAAAAAACAGGGTGTAAGGACCAAAAGTAAATCAACTATTGTGGGGAGGTAAAAATGAAAAGTACCACAAAAAAATTATCAACAAAATGAAAGGACCAAAAGTCAATCAACCAAGGTGGGGTACAACCAATCATATCTCTCTCAAATGTACCATTGTTTCATAGAACCTAAAATTTCATCATCATTGTAAAAGGAAAAGTCCATGTGGATGATGTGATCATGTGGTCCTCTAGATTGCTCCTAAGTTCAAGTGTTAGTGGCTCCATCAAGGGGTTCCCATTCCCTTGAGAAGACCATCTAACTCAACCATCTCGAAGACCTGGGAGAAGAGGACATCACACATCATCATATTGGAACCTGACCATGTAAGAACTCAAAATCCCTAAAGCAACCGAGCATGCAGAAGGGGAGCTAGGAAAACAAAAGGATCGCGGGCCAAAAAAGCAAGCTCAAAAACTATACTGAGACCAATGTCACAGTAAGCGAGCTACAACAAAATGGCCGGAATGCCAACAAGCAGCACTACAAAAATAAAAAGGACCCTCTAAAAGGTGAAATAGCAAGCAAACTTCCTATCTAGGATTTGGAGACCTCAACAGATCATATCCTTCGCAAGGTGATGAAATCCAAGACTAACAATACGAAGTGAGAGACCAAAAGTGGAAGGATATCCCTATACCAAAAGGGATCCTCGGTAAAATAATCCTATAAGAAAATCCACTAAGCTACCTCGTTCATGACACGTCCGAGAAGGTTAATCGGAGCTTCTGACTTTGAGCCCTTGTATCACCTATACGGAAAATACAAGGAATACAATGGAGAGGTGTCCTTAGGCACTAAGTGGAGTGCGGCATTCCATAAAGTTCATCTGAAACCAGTCCTTGCTGCTTGTTCTCATGGAACGGGGGGGGCTCTCAACAAACTGGTCAATGACCGTGTCAACAAATACAATAGGATTTTAGTACCCTAAAGGACAACAACTATGTATCATATGAAAAGCGACAAGGGGGAATTATTTGGATTCCTATCCCCAGTGTCCTACCTAACTAACAGCTTATTTTATATCCTCAAGTGAGGTTAAAATGTGTTGAGTTAGGGAGATAAATTTTAATGGTTTGTTGTCTTACTCAATCGGGTAGCAGAAGTGCAACTCAATGGTGTTATGACTTTACTCAAACCATGGATAAGTGAGTGAATCAATTCACTTTTCTTTTTGATGAAAAACTAGCTACAAGAAGGAGAGAGTTCTTCGATCCAAAAAGAAAAATAAACACAAGCACAAACTTTTCAAAGAGAAAAACTACACATTTTTGTATTTTTTCCTTTTATGACAAACTAGAACTACTCTTTCAAAGTAAATGAATCGAACAATAACTTTCTTCTACTTCTAATCAATAAAATGCATGACAAGTAAATGGAAATATGGCTTCTATTTGCAATGAAACTTGTGATTTTTAAACGAAGGAGAGGCTAGGGTTTGAAAAAAAATTCTAAGCCAATTGTACGAATTGAAATGCAAATAACTTTTTCCAAGTAATAAAAATTTCCAATACTTCTTTCAAGGATTCGAAATGGATGTAACAGTTCTGCATTGAATTTTTAGTTAAAATCACTCTTGCAATATGAGATCTAGAATGCAAATAACCTAAGTGTCTTGTCACCTATACTCAGTTTTCATTTGGATGTGGTCATTTTTTTACTATAATAAGGGGTGGTATATTAATGAGTGTGGGGCTCTTTCCTAATGTTAAATGAGGGTTGTGAATATCTACCCATGTTTGAATCAAATATCTAATACTAGTTGCTGGAGGTATGTCATTATGACCTACAACGGTCCTTGTCTTTTCAGAAATTTGGATACTACTATTGTTTCCTATAGGTGGGAAACTACCCCCTTCTACTTCTCATCAATTATGTTAACTAAATCCAAGTTAGAATTTAGCATTGTATGATTCTTAAATATTTATTCAAGTATAGGGATCTCATCCCTCACCCAAAGGGTGTCTCTAAGCTCTAAGTATGCTTTCAATTTTTCCAAATTGCTTCATTCCTCAAAAACCATTTCAAAATTCCTTTTGCATGTGGTTTGGTTTTTTTTCCCTTATCCAACACATATTTCACTGATATTGTCCTTTAACACAAATTTAATTTGTCTTATTTCTACTTATATCTTAATAAGGTTGTTGGAGCATAGGCCGCAGCTATGGCAAAGCTGCCAAGTTTTAGGAAAAAGCACTAAGTTTTGAAGGAAAAGTGCTAATTTTGAGGAAAAGCACCATTTTTGGGCAGAAATGAACAGTGCGCAGTACGGCGCCAGATGGACGAGCTCACCGCGGATTGTGGGCCGGAAATCGTGGAGCTCGCACGCACAAGTCAAAGGAAAGAGTAAATAAGGTGGCCGAGTAGAAAGCTCAACCACCACAATAAATGAAACGGCGGAATAGAAGGCTCAGCTGCCCTCATTAAGGCACAGTACAGGAGTTATGGTTGCTCGGACCAAGGAAGAGCAACAGGCCGAAGCATTGAAGGCGAAGGACAAGGAGCGAAGAACGATGAAGCGGTGCCCATACCCGCGATCTGTGCTGGAAATCGCGGAGTCTGCAGGAAGATGCGACGTGACTGCAAGAGGCGCCTACAGTACACCTAGCCGTGTCCGCGGTTAGGTTTTTTGGGGATCACTGCTGGGAAAGGCCCACAGTTTTGTAAAGGTGCAACCCTCAGGGACACCTATATATATATGTGTAATTGAAAAGGGAAAAGGGTTAGATAGTTACTGAGTAACACGCACAGTCTAAGTTGATGTCTGAGTCATTTGTATTGCTGTATCTTTTAAGCTATTAATGATCATTTTGTGCATGTAAGAAGGCCGCGATCTTGCAAGAAGACCGCTTGGTGTAAGGGCCATTGCATGTATCGACCAATCGCAAGAGGACTGAGAGGGGAATGTAATTGTATGTCTTTGTCATGGTAATATCTGTAGAAGAAGAGAATAGATCTAAGAGAAGGGCTCCCAGCTATGTGCGTGGAGTTTCCCAGAAAGATCTAAGGCTGCAGCTGTGTGCGCAGCGGAACTGTGTTATCCCCGTCTCAAGATAATATAAAACACAATTCCCGTGGACGTAGCTCCCCTCCTGGAAGTGAACCACGTAATTCTTGTTGTTGTGGTGATGCTTTATGTGATTGCATTTCTTTGTTTTACTGTCTATGTTTCTATGAATGTTTCGCTATCTTTATGAATGATTATATAAAGTAAATCCTGGAAGCTCCCTTAGAAGTTGTACTTGTGCATTGTCGAAGGAGTCTGTAAGAACACTGTCGCCGCAGCGCTAAAGGAGTGTGTTACTGCACTGTGGCGCAAGGGCAGAGACGATACATAGTGTATCGAAGGTAGCGAGTAAAAGACTCATGCACAGGTGCGGAGCTACCGCGCAGATCGGCTGAGAAGAGTGAGTTCCAGCGCTGTAGCGTTAGGAGACCTGTGAAAGAGTAAGACACTCTGTTCAGGGGTTACCTCCAAGAAGGGAAGAGAGAAGACTATAGACTCCACACCACCTAGGTTAAGGAAACCTGATTCCTTAGCCCCCCCATAGCCACTTCGGGTGAGACTTCGGGCTGCTGCGCAGCTCGTTGCCAAAAGGGCCAGTGCGCCAAAGGGGTGTTTGTTGCTGCGCATCCTAAAAACCCGGGTCTGTCTAGAAAGAAGCCAACAAAGGCTATGGTCAATTTGTTCGGATATTCACATCATCTTTTTCAGGATCTTGCATGCAATTAGGGTTTGCATGCAGAATCTAGGGTTTGCATGCACCTGCATGCACTTGCATGCATCCCAGTCACCAGTTTGATGCCTCCAGCACCTTATCCACTTCATTCTAGCACCCGGGAGCCACCTACCACAGAGTTTTAGCCCTCCTAGGCTGAAAGGCGCCCACTTCTCACCTACTGCCAGAGAAGGGCACACTTTTTCACCTACCACTGCAGTTCCACTTCAGTTACATTCAGTTAGCTCCGATTCTCCCTGATTTGAGGCTAGTTTCACTCCCGACTGACTGTTTCACTTCCGTTGGACCTCCAGATTGACTAGATGACTTGTTCTGACTTCAGTTAGCCTCCCATGCGCCCCCACTGAGCCTCCTGATCCTTAATCAATGCTACACACTTCAGTTACACTTATTACACTCAGTTAGACTCAGATTGACACCTGGATGACTGGTTGTTGTGCATTGATGAGCACCACCGATTGATTGATGAGGACTCCTAGTTAGAGTCAAGCTACTCCATTCAGTGATTCGAATGACCTCCTTAGGCAATTCGAATTGCTCAGTCATTGTGACAGTTTGTATTGTAATTCATTCACCCTTTCTGGGATAGAGAGCACTGCTGCATGTTTTGCACAGTTTTGCACCATATTTTCTATGTTCATCTGTTGTGATTGATTTACTTGTTCATTAGATCTGCTGTGACTAATTTTACACAATTTCTGCATCTTTGTGCAGATTGTAGACATAAAAAGGATGCCATGGAAGGAAAACGTCCAAGTGGAGTGAAAGTGGCATAAATGTGTAGTTTTAGCGGTTTGAATGGGCTAACGCCTTAATTTCAGACAAGTGCAAGTTGAGGCAGGCATATTTTAATTTTAAAATTATATACAACATGGTTTTTGTTGATTATATCTACTCAAACATAATGGATAAAAGGCCATTATTTTTTACAGGGAATGCATTTTGTTGCTCTCATGTATTGGGATTAGTATTGCAACCCCTCTTTTTCTTATCAATGCTTAGAGGATTCTTTCACTAGACAATTCGCTTGTCTATTTTGATCTCTTAAGACATGATATATTTTCAATTTTTTCAAAGAGACTAGATTCCTTTTTAATCTATTGAATGACTCTAGCAAATTTTCCATCCATTACATCAAGGTCCTTTACATATAAGTTATGACAACCAATGAATATCCTATGACAAATTACACTACAAATTCTCCTTCCATCCATTATTATAAATCCTTGAAAGAGATTTGTAGATTCGGCCTTATTATTTATGTCCCTTCCCAATCCCAATTCAAAACTCTCTTCTAGATTTCCCTTAGGGTCAAAGATGACCCCCCCTCCCGAATAACAAAATACAAAATTGCATTCAAGAAATCCACTTAATACTTTATCCAACATATCAAACAAGCATTGATGATTGTACAAATCTATTGGTATAAATACCTACAACACATTCTTGTAAAATATGCTATAATATGCTTGAAGACCTACCACCATACTACAAGATTACTAACATTCTACTCCATATTTGGGGACCTGCATGCCTACTACAAATTCATTTTCAATCTCCTACAAACTTCTATTCCTAGGAGTATGTCACACCACAATTTTCCTACATACTTATACATGTCATTATATACCTACATATATGGCATGCCACGGTTTTCTAACATGCTGCTACAAAATTTAACACCTATAGGAAGCTACATACTTTTGCATTTCTAGTTGCAAGGATTTGTTACATTGAAGGGGTTCACTACAAGACTTTAATGCAAGGCATTTCAATCTACTACATAATTTATAGTCAAAAGAACCTGAAATAAATTGGCATAATCATGAAACCTTATCAAATTTGTAGCAAGGAAATCAAGTTAACTCAGTGCACCCAAAGATTTCAACACATATAATATCACTTACAAAGACTGCCAAGTATTGTTATATTCACTTTGAGATTAAGTCATAATTTATTTAAATGTGTTATTAATGTTATCTAATGGTTGTTAACCCAAATTATTCCCATCCATATATCAAACCCAGCCATCATTTTGTGAAATTAAGCACAGCAAATCTAATGAACAAGTAACAATTACAATAGATGAAACTCATAAAATATGTGTAAAACTGTGCAAAAGGCTTGTAGCAGTGCTCTATTGAACTCAGAAGTAGAATGAAATACAAGATGCAGTCACAATGACTGAATGAATTTGAATTAACCAATGAGGTCATTCGAAATATTGCATGGAATAGCTTGGCTCCAACTAGGAGTCCTCATCATCAGATCAGTGGATTCATCAATGCACAAGTAATGGTCAACCAGGTTTCAAACTAAGTCTAACTGAGTGTGGTAGGTGTAAATGGCACATGTAGGCACTAACTGAATGAAGGAGGCTCAGTGGAGGGCGCATGAGGATCTAACTTGAGTCAAAATAAGCAATCTAGTCTCACTGGGGGTCCAACGGAGTGATACAATCAGTTAGGAGTCAATCTAGCCTTAAATCAAGGAAAGACAACTAACTAACTAAAGTGAACTGAGTGGTAAGTGAAGAAGTGTGTCTTTCTCAAGTGGTAGGTGAGAAGTAGGTGCCTTACTGACTAGGAGGGCTAAAACTGCAAGGAAAGAAGCTCTCGGGTGCTAGCAAACTGGGGATAAGGTGCTGGAGGCATCAAACTGGTGACTGAGATGCATACAAATAACTGGGATGCATGCATGCATGCAAAAATTCATGCAAAGTACTAAACTGAATGATGAGATATCCTAACACCCCCCCTCAAGCTATACTATGATGTAAAAAATAATAACTGAATAGGGCCCTGGTTACTGATACCAAAGGTCACCCCGATACAATAATCCAAAAAATGCTAGAAATAAATCTAAGTGAGGAAAGAGGGAAAACCCAATGGGAAGAAATCCCCCCCTCAAGATGAACATAGAAGGATCTAATATGTCTCCACCATGATGTACCTCACCCCCTACAATGAACGGATGTAAGAGAAATTCTTCTCAGTGAAGCTCTTGGTGAAGATGTCTGCAATTTGCTCGTTGGTAGGGAAATATTGCAAAACAATGGTTCTGTCATGCACAAGCTCTCGGATGTAGTGCACGTGGATCTCGATGTGCATGGTCCTCTGTCTCTGAACTGGATCCATCGAGATCTTGATAGCACTTTTATTGTCACAAAAAATGGCAGTCGAAGTACTACTACCAATATCAAACTCTGACAAAATACCCTGCAACCAAACTGCCTGAATGCAAGCATTGATTGCTCCTCGATACTCTGCCTATGTTGAAGATAATGCAATGGCTGCCTGATTTTTGCTTGACCAGCAAATAGGCCCATTTGCAATCATGAAAACATAACCGGAAGTGGACTTCCGATCAATGCTATCACCCACCCAATCTAAATCAGTATACCCAATCAAATCTAGCTCACAATCTGCAGCATAGTGTATGCCAAAGTGTCGAGTACCCTGCACAGAGTGTAAGATCCTCTTAGATGCCCGCCAATCGAGCTCATGGGGATGATGCATATATCTTGATACATCACTCATTGCATAAGATATATCAGGCCTTGAGTGTGTCAAGTATAGTAGAGAACCGATCAACTGTCGATACAATGTAGAATCTGCAAACGGTGTAGAATCTCCCTCCTCAAGACGGATTCCTGAGAGGAATGGAAAGGGGGATGCCTTACAATCTGACATGTTGAACTTGTTTAATAGGTCTGAAATGTGTTTTTTCTGAGATATGGTGATCCCATCAAAATTTTGTGCAATCTCAAGCCCAAAAAATTGTTTTAGCAAGCCCAAATTGCTCATGTCAAAAGTTAGATTTAAAGCAGTCTTTAACTGGTTGATTGAAGCAAGAGTGCTTCCAGTTATTAAGAGATCATCAACATTAAGAACTATAATCAGAAAATTCCCTTCAGTTTTTTTTAGGTACACATTTGGATCTGATTTGCACCTTCCGAAGTTTTGGGAGAGAAGGAAGGAGTCCATCTTAGCATACCAAGCTCTTGGGGCATGTTTTAAGCCATACAATGACTTCTTCAATCTGCATACTAACTTTGGATCTGATATATATCCTTCTGGATGCTTCATATATATTTATTCTTTCATATATCCATGGATAAATGCACTCTTCACATCCATATGGTGCACTTCCCAGTGCTTGGATGCGGCAATAGCTAAAACAAGACGGATCGAAAGCATCTTTGCAATTGTTGCAAAGGTCTCAGTGTAGTCCACTCCTTGGACTTGGGAGAAACATTTTGCGACCAGCCGAGATTTGTAGTTTCAGTTTGATCCATCAGCAAAAACCTTTGTGCGGTAGACCCATTTACATTGGACTAATTTCCTCCCAGGTGGAAGAGAAACTAGCTCCCATGTAGCATTCTTTTGAAGAGAATTGTACTCTTCATCCATGGTGGTTTGCCATCTTGGATCTCGGTGGGAATGATAATATAATTTAGGATCTGAAACTATCATAAAAAATCATTTCTCAGATAGCAAAGGATCAGATAATGAAATATCCATACCTACTCTTTGAAAGTCTGCTCGAGTCCTCCTTGGATCGGTGGGATTTCCAATGTTTGGACCAGCAGAATTGAGTGTATTTTGGGCCCACTTTGGCAAGTGTTGGGGCACAACTAGATCAGCTTCTGAACCTGATATATCATTTTCATCAAAGTCTGATAAAATATCATAAATATCAAAACCAATACTTTCATCATCTTCTTCGAAATCTTCTTCTAGTGGAGGCGGTAAATCAGCAGTTTCTTCCTCGACTAGTTCTAGATTTTGAAGCAGTTCTTCAAATCTGACACTACGCTCAATGAATATCTTTTTGGATCTGATATGCATTAGTTTATATCCTTTTTATTCTTCATCATATCCCAATAGGATGCATTCATCACTTTTCGGATCCAAAGATCTTATCTTTTTACTCGGAATTCTAGCCCAAGCGGTTGAGCCAAAAACCCTGAAATTTGACACATCAGGTTTGTGACCTGTGTAAGCTTTGAAAGGTGTAATATCAGTCAAAGATGAATGTGGAAACCTATTTTTAATGTATTCAGAAACATTCATGGCCTCAGCCCAAAGTTTTTCATCCAAACCTTTTGATTCAATCATACAGGTTGCCATCTCTTTCAGTGATCTGTTCTTCCTTTCCGCTACACCGTTCATCTGAGGTGTGTAGGGAACTATGTGCTGGATATGAATGCCGCTTTCAGCAAAAATTTGCTGCAGCTCAAATTTTATATATTCACCTCCATTATCATATCCAAGAGCTTTTATCTTCCTCTCAGTGGCAGTCTAAACAGAAGCCTTAAAAAACTTGAATTTTTCTAGTACTTCTGACTTGTTTTTTAGGAAGAAAACCCATGTAAATCTGGAGAAGTCATCGATGAAATTAAAAACATACCTTGAGACATTCATGGTGGTATGTGGCAGTGTACCACTGATATCATAATGTATCATCCCCAAAATTCAAGAAGCTCTACTAGCTTTGCCCCGGTCAAATTTGTGCTCGGGGTGCTTCCCAATGATGCAACCTTTGCATATTCCCTTCGAGAATTTGGTCGTCGGAAGGCCATCAACCATGGAATTTTTTTGTAGCAGATGAAAATATTTATAATTTAAGTGTCCAAACCTCTCATGCCATAGCTTACTAACCTCATTTCCATGAGTCACAAGAGCGGTGGGATTGTCATGCGGCAGAAAGTGTGAAAATTCATATGCTTTTAAAGCATGATTTGCTTTTCTGACCGCAATGATTTTTCCACTTTAAATATCAGAAATTTCAACTTTGTTAGGGAAGAATACAACTTTCTTTGGTGAACCAGTGTGTGTCATCTGATAAATGGAAATAATATTCGAAGCTAAGGAAGGAACATAGAGAACATTGTGAAAACTGCCATTCTCTAAATGAATGGTTCATTTTCCCTTTGAAGAGATCTGAGAGTCATCTCCCATGTGGATGGAGATGGTGGTGTTGGGATCAAATGATGATAGAGAATATTTATTTTCATCCATGTGGTTTGAAGCCCCAGAATCAATGGGTATATTTGGAGGAGTCGAAATAGTTTCCATGAGTGCATGACCTCTCTCGGGATGATCATTTTTCTCCTTCTTCCTTGCACCGTCAAGAAGAGTTATGTTGTTTTTCTCTAAAAGAAAGGCCATATGATCTATGGTTTTCTTCATGCATGATCTTTCAAGATGTTATCCATTTCTGCAATAAGAACATTTATATTTCTCTTTGCCCTCTTTCCCTTTTTGCTTGTTTCTTGAACCAGATGGCTCATCCGATTGCTTTGCCTTCTCTCTTTGCTTGGACGGATTAAACTTTGGCTTCTCTTTCTTTTGCTTCCCTTTTCCATTCATATATTTGGATCCTCCAGCAAATAATGCTTGATATTTGGAGCATATGGTCCCCATTTGAATGAGTTTATCATGCTCCTTCGTCACGGATTCAATGAAGGCACTTAAGTTAGGCATTTTCCAATTCGGAATTGTGAGCTTTCCAGAATTGAATGTAGAGACAAATACATAATAATATTTTCCAAGTTTTGTGAGAATATAAAGAATCAACTGTTTATATTCCTTTACAACTCCACTTTGCTTCAATTGCAATACCAAGTGCTTGAATTTGGTGAAGAAATCATTTATGGTTTCGAAATTCTCAGGATTCAAAGCAATCAATTCATTTTCCAGTTGAAAAGACCGCATCTCATCTTGCTTACTAAAGAGATTTTCAAGTTTCTCCCATACTGCTTTTGGAGTAGACAATCCACTAAGGTGGAAATGAATATCCTTGGAAATATTGAGGCAAAGAAGACCATATGCTTCATCCAATTTGTTGAAGTGTTTGGATTTCTCAATGAGTGTATTTGGCTCAACTTCGAGGCCCATGGTGACTCTGTAGTACCCTTTTGAGTGCAACACAATCTCCATGTCATCCTTCCATTCAAAATAATTGAAAGGAGTGAGAATATTTGAAGAAGAAGAGTCCATCTCAATAATAGCAAATGCTAATGGAGGAGTGATAAAACCTACAAATCACAAGAAAACAAGAACAATAAGGTCGAACAATCCACCCCTTTTAGAGTTGCATCACACTCGGCATAGGAGATCAATCAAGCTTGAAGATCCAATGATTCAAATCCAGGAATTCTGTGGAAAACTCACGGCTTCTGGAGTGGATTGGAGAGAAAATTTCAGCAGTAGCGAATGCACAAGAGAGAATGCATGCCACAGCTGTGATATTTTTGAGCAAAAATCACTCAATCTTCATGTAGAACACCTGCAAAAAAAAAAAAACTTGTCCCTGCCATGGCTGATACCATGTGAAATTAAGCACAGCATATCCAATGAACAAGTAAATCAATTACAATAGATGAAACTCAGAAAATATGTGTAAAACTATGCAAAAGGCTTGCAGCAGTGCTATATTGAACTCAGAAGTAGAATACAACACAAGATGCAGTCACAATGACTGAATGAATTTGAATTAACCAAGGAGGTCATTCAAATACTGCATGGAATAGCTTGGCTCCAACTAGGATTCCTCATCATCATATCAGTGGAGTCATCAATGCAAAAGTAACAGTCAACTAGGTGTCAAACTGAGTCTAACTGAGTGTGGTAGGTGTAACTGGCACATGTAGGCACTAACTGAATGAAGGAGGCTTAGTGGAGGGCGCATGAGGAGCTAACTGGAGTCAGAATACGCAATCTAGTCTCACTGGGGGTCCAATGGAGTGATACAATCAGTTAGGAGTCAATCTAGCCTTAAATCAAGGAAAGACAACTAACTAACTGAAGTGAACTGAGTGGTAGGTGAAGAAGTGCACCTTACTAACTAGGTGGGAAGTGGGTGCCTTACTTACTAGGAGGGCTAAAACTGCAAGGAAAGAAGCTCCCGGGTGCTAGAAAACTGGGGATAAGGTGCTGGAGGCATCAAACTGGTGACTGGGATGCATGCAAATAACGAGGATGCATGCATGAAAAAATGCATGCAAAGTACAAAACTGAATGATTAGATATCCTAACACATTTAAATTACATTTTAAACATATTACTCTGAACATGAGTTGGTGGGAAAGTGTGATACCCATACATAATAGTATGTTGAATTTGGAAAAATGCACAATGTCCATTTGGAAGTGTCGAACCCTAACCCTAATGTGACCTAATCCTAATGTTCCCTACTGGTGTGGATATATGAGCAAAGAGAAGTGTGTCTCCAATGGACTAAACTGAATTGAAATTCTAAGTATGGAAATCTAAGCTGGGTGCCAAAATCCAAGTTGCTTCAACTAGGCATCAACAACACAAAGTAAAGACACTAGGATTCATTCACTAGACAATCCGCTTGTCTATTTTGATCTCTTAAGACATGATATATTTTCAATTTTTTCAAAGAGACTAGATTCCTTTTTAATCTATTGAACAACTCTAGCCAATTTTCCATCCATTACATCAAGGTGACAAAGTGTCCATTAGTTGAATTTATTTAGGTCCAGAAAAGCAAGGTACAAATTAAATGGAATCTTGTATTAAAATCATGTGGTTGTACAACATGTTATTTGTTAACAAAAATAATTTATTCTAGAGGAAAACTAACAAAGAACTTAAATTTTTCTGTTACATCTTAGAAATGTCACCATGCATTAACATTTGAATGGTAGGTTACATCTTCAACATACTAGAAAAAGATATTGACAATGATAAAAGGATAAACATTCTTATTGGATAAGTAAGAATCTAAATAAATTGATATAAAATACACTTTCATAAATTAATAGGGTCAACCTACAATAAAAGTAGGTTGTCAAACTATAGATGTATGGTTGGCCTACCTACATTGAATGTAGGACACCCTACATAATTTTGGGTTGACCTACTGGAACAAGGTTACTATTGATAAATGGATAAACATTCTTAATGGATAAATAAGAATCTAGATAAATTGATATAAAATACACTTTCATAAATTAATAGAGTCAACCTACAGTAAATGTAGGTTGTCGAACTTTATCTGTATGGTTGGCCTACCTACATTGAATGTAGGACACCCTACATAATTTTGGGTTGACCTACTAGAACAAAGTTACTATTGATAAATGGATAAACATTCTTATTGGATAAATTGATATAAAATACACTTTCATAAATTAATAAGGTCAACCTACAATAAATGTAGGATGCCAAACTATATATGTATGGTTGGCCTTCATACAGTGAATGTAGGACACACTAAATAATGTTGGGATGACCTACTGGAATAAGGTTACTATTGTAATTACCTATTGAAAGTTGTCCCATTCTCACTATTGACAATAAATTTTCACCCCTCTAGGTTGTAATTGAAGTAGAATTTCATGTCTAATTTCTTCCTTTTAAACCAGCCACACCATGTTCTACTGTAGTGACTTGCATGGAATGCCATCATAACCACATCAACACATATGCCAATGTCCTACTTGAAATATAGAAGCATTAACCTCACTACAAAGGCATTGTAACAACCATTTATTCAAATTTTTGGTATGTTTTGTTTGGGTTTCAATATGAGGTGATGATAAGTGACAACTAGGTGGAATGAATCACATCTTCATAAGAAGTTCCCAAAGAGAAGAATACATTTTGTGTGTGTTTGTGTATTGTGCATAAAATTACGCTAGAGAATCACTAATAAATAGGTTTAGAGTTTACCCCTAAGACCCCAAATGGTGGGAATGCAATAATCAATAAAGTGATTAACCATAAATGAAGAAGTCATAATGGTTCAACAAACCCCTCAGGTATGGTTTGCATTAAGTATTCTCACATGCTTAGACATAAGATTATCACCCTTTTCTCTCTTGGGAGGTTGTGCAAGACTGTTTTAGACCCTGGACCACCAAGTTCTTTACCTCTTTTTTCCATCTTGTCTTGGTGACTAGGTGTTGGGCCACAACTTCACCTTAAATTGTCATCCCAAGGATCTTGGAAACTTTTGAGGTGTTGTGCCAAAACTAAAATAGTCTAATCCAATCTAAAACTCTAATAATATTATGACAAGACAAATGAATGGTTCTTTCAACTTATTCTAATTCATCTCCCATGGACTAAGATAATGGCTTTAACTTCCATCTTTTCTTGTAGTCTAGAAAAGATGGACTAAGGTAATAAATTTGACTTCCATCTCTATGCTAGAAGTCAAATATAGAAGTTAATCAAAGTGAAAAGGTTCCTTGAATCAATGACCACTATGCATCCTCACAACATTATTTTATCATGTTACTAATTTAGAAGATCCAATCCAAATCACTGATTATTATCATGTAAAGAAGCAAAAGCAATCACATAAATACATGAAAAGATGAATATTGCTAAAGTATAGATTTGACATAAAAACAACTACTCTACTATGTATAAGTATAGATAAATGCATGATAGAAATTCTAAGGACATAAAATGAAATGAAAGGAGGATTCCTATGACCTCCCATTTGAGTGGGTACTACCCAAGGGGTCTCTTGGAACCCTTAAAAACTCTTAGAGACAGAAATTCATATCTGAGAATGATGCATCAAAAGGTGCAAGGGTTTCTGCTGCAATTATCAACCCTCCAAACCCTATTTTCTTCTTGTTGGAAGTAAGGTATCTACTTCTTGTTTTCCTCCTTAATGTGGTCCCTTGGGTATTACAATATAGGCTAAACATTTCAATTGTCCTAACAAAAATATTACCTTCAAAGTGGTCTCCTAATTTAGACTGCTATTATGCAAAAACCACATATGAATGTATTACTGACTGAGCAATTATAGCATCGTTAGAAAATATATTTCTAAACACCACAAAGATAGCGACTTACAATGGATGAGGTGTCAAATTTTACTCATGACTATATATTTGATAACAGTGTTTAGTGCAGGGACATGTCTACACTAATTTGACTATTATTCTAAGAGTTGGTGAGTCTCTACGTTAGCATTATGAAAAGATTATCACAAGTTATTTTAAATCTAGATTCATTCATCCATTTAAGACAAGCAAATTTAAGATCTACAACCATTTAAAAGTTTAAATCACACAATACAAGCAACATTCAAACATCATAATCGCATAAACTTGAATCTAATCATAGTATAACAATGGAGAAGTACCTCCTTACCATGGCATTAGGTGTACATCCTTCCTCCATTGATATGAGCTTCCCTTCCTTCACCCTTGCTTTTGAAGAATTTGAGCTCTTTCTCCTCCTTCAGAATCTTTCCATCATTCCTTTGCTCTTCCTTTGTGTGTCCTTACCATGCCCCAAAGCCTTTCTTATATAGCATTGGGAAATGTGCCTTAGGTTTCTCTTTTGAGTGTGGGATAATCCATTTAGATTATTTTAGCTTGAAAACTCACTTTTCATAGTTTTTTGGCTTTTTGCACCATTTAGAATTATTTAAGCACAATTAATGCATTTTTTAGAGAGGATTCATCTCTGCATGAACTTGTGTCATGTCTTCCTACTGCAGGTGCATGGTAAAAATGCACTTCTTCTGTCACTTGACTAAGGGTGTTAATTTTATTGTTAACAATATTCTAGTCCACAAATAGGTTCAACAACACCAATTAAAAAGTCTCCAGAATATCCATCCATCAATTAAAAAGTCTCTAGAAGGATCCCTTTGTCTCTTTGATCCGAATTTTAGGGGGCATATGGTCTAAATTCAGATGTATAAGCCATAAAAGCATTAAATGGAGAGGCCACCCTCTCCCATTTATCATAAAAGCATTAAATGGAGAGGCCACCCTCTCATATCCATGGTATTTGGTAGCACATGGTTTTGGCCCATGGTATGGCCTCAAGACACATTGTAATAATTCTATATAAAGGCCTAGCAAGCCTTCTCATGATAAAAAGTTACTCATTTGGTTTCTATCCTACATTTCTCTTATTTTATTGAGTTATTATTGGGGTATTGGTTCTGAGTGTCTTTCTTAGTATAGTTTGAGAGGTGAGGCTCAAAGAACCCTCTTTGAGCCTCACCCCTCCATGTGGCATATTTATTCTATGTTTGTCCATCTATGCTATTCATAGCCCAGATCTCACTACTTTGTCTTTCTCATAGCTGGTTCATTGTTCGCTTCAGTTTTGAAGCTATCTCTTCTCCTCCTCTCTCGGCATTCAAGTCTTCCGGGTCTCAGCCCCCAAGATCCAGATCAGTGGTATCAGACCAGGTACGCTCTCCATAGGGACAAAATTTTGAAACATGATGTGGTTTCAACGGAGGTTCCACAACCTATACAACAACCCATGCTTCTCTACAAACCCTTGGCATCTCTATACTCAACACTCTCACATTCAAAAAACTTTGAACAGGTTCCATGGGCTGCACAGGATGTTTCATAGGCTCTACCATATTTCATCGGAAAAGTATTTTCGTCAGCTCAAATGGGTATTTCATGGAATTTCATTTCGTTTCCCGGTTTGTGAGATATGCTTGTTTGAAGTAGCACATGTCTGTGCATAATGCGGCCGGACATACAACAACTTTAAACAAGTGATATAGATTCCACATAATGTCTCAGAGGCTCTACCATAGCTCATAGAAAATCTCTTTCTGTCAGCTAAAATGGGTATTTCACGGAATTTCATTTTGTTTTCTGGTTTGTGAGATATGTTTGTTTGAAGTAGTACATGTTTGTACACAATGCGGCCGGACGTACAACAAATTTAAACAAGTGTTACAGACTCCACAAAATGTATCAGAGGCTCTAACATAGCTCATTGGAAATCTCTTTCCATCAGCTAAAATGGGTATTTCGTGGTTTTCCATTTGGCTTTCTGGTTTGAGAGATATCATCGATTGAAGCAACATATGTCTGCAAAATAGTGTGCACGTGTCTCTTAAATTTCAACAAACATTTTCTCAATCTCTGGGCCACCCCAGAGCAAGTATGTTATATGGATGGAAAGGTCTCTTTGAAATATCAAATGGGTCTTCAATGGAATTCAATTTTAGTACATGCATCAAAAGCTATGAATGGATTTGCAGCAAGACATCAACTGCACCAAAGATCGTGAATTTTCAATTTTTTTAAATCTTAATGTAATCATGGTTATGGGTCAACCACACAAAACCCACAGTTATGTATTGTAATCATGGTTGTGGGTCAACCACACAAAACCCACGGTTATGGGTTAACCACTCAAAACCCTTCTCTTCAGTGGAAACAAGCTTGTCATTGCCACCATGGTTATGGGTCAACCACATAAAACCCATGGTTATGGGTCAACCACACAAAACCCATGGTTCTGAGTCAACCACACAAAACTCTTCTCTTCATTGGAATCAAGCTTTCCATCGCCATCATGGTTATGGGTGACCCTTGCAAAACCCACGGTTATGGGTCAACCTCGCAAAACCCTCCTCTTCATTGGTAACTAGCACATTGTAATCATGGGTCTCTTTTTAGCATGAAATGATGGGGACGATCATTTTCTAAGGGGGGAGGAATGATCCGAATTTTAGGGGGGATATGGTCTAAATTCGGATTTATAAGCCATAAAAGCATTAAATGGAGAGGCCACCCTCTCCCATTTATCATAAAAGCATTAAATGGAGAAGCCACCCTCTCATATCCATGGTATTTGGTAGCACATGGTTTTGGCCCATGGTATGGCCTCAAGACACATTGTAATAATGCTATATAAAGGCCTAGCAAGCCTTCTCATGATAAGAGGTTACTCATTTGGTTTCTATCCTACATTTCTCTTATTTTATTGAGTTATTATTGGGGTATTGGTTCTGAGTGTCTTTCTTAGTATAGTTTGAGAGGTGAGGCTCAAAGAACCCTCTTTGAGCCTCACCCCTCCATGTGGCATATTTATTCTATGTTTGTCCATCTATGCTATTCATAGCCCAGATCTCACTACTTTGTCTTTCTCACAGCTAGTTCATTGTTCGCTTCAGTTTTGAAGCTATCTCTTCTCCTCCTCTCTCGGTATTCAAGTCTTCCGGGTCTCAGCCCCCAAGATCCGGATCACTCTTTTCCTTTGCGCATTGATGTTCATTTGTTCTTTGTCATTAATGATAGCACATTCATGTTCACTTGTTCTTCATCATTAATGATATCAAAAATACTTGTCATAAATTTTCCTAAGTCTGATCACACTTCCATTGTCTATTTTTGCACTCTGATCATGTCAAGCGATGTTGATAATCCTAGCAGTCCTTTGTGGAAATATTTTAAGAGACTAAATATTGCCAAGGGTTTAGTAGGGATAACAAAATTTGTTTGTAAATTGTCTGGCCTACATTGAAATGATAATTAGTAATTGCACAAAGGTTCATGGTCATTTTATGCAAGACCTGAGTAGAGGAGTGGGACCTG